>CM045987.1:81539600-82223498 GCA_025175895.1 Wurfbainia villosa | reverse complement strand
CTCCTTAGCTTGGTGGTTGGTTCTAGAAAGGAGGAGTCTTTGTTTGGTTCTTCTCTTTGTTCGGAGCGAACAAGGAAAGGAAGAACGTGATCTAGGTGGCTTCTACTCGTGGAGGATCTTCGCCCACACGACGTCCATGAGGAGGATAGGACATATGGTAGAAGATCAAGAGGTATAAAAGTTTTACAATTTTTTTAATCTTAGCATGTTCTTATGTGTTGATTATACTAGTTTGCATTTGTATGTATTTGTATAATCATGGACCCCGAAGACAAACACAAAAACCGGCGATCCGTCCGTTGTCTCTTCTGCGGCTAACCAACTAGAAGAGTTGGGTTGCTTGAACAACTAGTTTATTCAAGCGATCACTCAAGTTGTTAGCACGACGATGAATTGGTTGTGCTTAGGAAACTCATCCCATCCGGATTAGTTTTCATTAGTGAAAATTTTAATCCGGGGACATGGGAGCCAATGAGCCTCCGAAGCAATTACCTACAAGTGGTATCAGAGCCACGGTTTCCAGTTTTGTGTGTTTTGGATTTGGTTACTTTCATGCACATATCATATATTGAGTATGTCGGATAATAGTAGGATGTGCGTAGGCTAACTTTTTGGTTGCAGGCATAAGATCCGACTATTATGGCTATTTGTGTGTATGTGATTGTTTTGTGTGTGATTATATGTATATTATTTGAATCCTCGGGGTTGACGAGGCTAGATTAGTATTTAATTTTTGTAATTAATTACGGCATTGTTTAGCCACTCATTTTAGTTTACTTTCAATCTAGATTATTTGTACACTCCTTCGTGGAGTATAGGATCGATGGATGTAAATTAAAATAGTTTAACTCGGCTCGGATCTCTTTGGTGACTTGCGCACGGGAAAAGATGGAGCGGACGAGGTGGCGACACGACGGGATGCGTATTGGAAAACAATGCCATAATAGTTGGGAAAATTCTATTTTTATTTTCATATTTATTGCTGATTTGTTTTATATGCATGTTGTGTATGCTTGAAAATTCCTCATTGTCAATTTACTAAGTGGGAGAGGGACATTTTAATTAATTCCTGCAACCTCCATTACAATTTGACGTGTGATGCAACAAACTTGCGTGTCAGCTCTGAGTGCCTTCCTCCCTGCGGATGAGTTTGTTTACGGATCACTAGGTCAAATAATGGTTATAGGAAATTATCTAGGAGCGTGTGTACTTCCACAGCGGTAAGGAACATAATCCGAAATAATTCCCTTAGTATCGTGTAATGGTGCACACTTAGATGCAAATAAAAGTATCCTCCCCATCGGAGTCACTGCTTTTATTTGTAGGGCCAAAGAGGAATCAACTATTAATTTTATTTGTCAAAAAGTAAGGTTGACAAGATAATAAAATTAATGGGTAAAACCTCCTCTTACAAATGTAGAATTCGTATACGTCCACACAGCATGGCATGCGATATTCTCGGTGTTTTGAGGTGTTGGTTGATTTTGGAATTTTATTGTTTTAAGGAATCAATAGTATTTTAAATCTAATATTTTGATCATTGTGATTCTTAGGTTTTTCAAATAGTTTTCAACCCACTTGCTATGATATTAAAAGAAAATAAACTTACTGGAACAAATTATATTGATTGGAAAAGAAATTTGGATATTGTCTTAACTGCAGAGGAGTACAAATTTGTACTCTTCGAGGTCTGTCCTCCTAAGCCCACCGATGACTCTGATGAAAAGGAGAAAGAAAGTTATAAGAAATGGATCAAGGCAGATGAGATGACGCGGTGTTACATTTTGGCATCTATGTCAAATGTGTTGCAGCATCAGCATCAGGCCATGGCCACAGCTTATGACATGATGTTCAATCTCAAGGAACTTTTCGGACATCATAGTAGGGCGGCTAGACAGGAGGCTATGAGAAACTTGATGACGACCACCATGATCGAGGGAACACCCGTCAGGGATTATGTTCTCAAGATGATGGCTCATCTTAATGAGATGGAAGTCCTCGGAGCTGAGATCGTTGGGGAAACCCAGGTCGATATCATTCTCCAGTCTCTTCGTAGGAGTTTTGAGCAGTTCCGCCTCAATTACAACATGAACAAGAGGTTGTATTTGTTGGCGGAGCTTCTGATAGAACTCCAGGCAGCAGAGGGGCTTTTTCGTCAAAGCGCTCAAGCCATGGTTGCTCAGAAGGTTTCTTCTTCTAAACCGAAAGGTAAGAAGAAGAAGCAAGGTGGAGCAAAGAAAGTGGCAGTAGGACCTCAGGCAGGAGTGAAGAAGCCGAAAGGCAAGTGCTTCACTTGCAAGTGATCGACATTGGAAGGCGGATTGTCCTCGCCGAAAGAACAAAGGTATATCTTCTTGTTTAGTTGTTGAAACATGTTTAGCGATGTTATCTACCAGTGCCTGGTGTGTAGATACAGGAGCTACTGATCATGTCTGCAATACTTTGCAGGGGTTCCAGGAAACCCGACGACTAGCTGAGGGAGAGATTACCGTCTTCATGGGCAATGCTTCAAAGGTGGCGGCGATTCCAGTGGGAGACGTTCATTTATCTTTTGATAGGAATAAAGTTTTGGTTTTGAGAAATTGTCTTTATGTACCTACTTTTAGAAAGAATCTAATTTCAGTTTCTAAATTGTTTTTGGATGGATATTCTGTTTCTTTTAATGACAAGGTGGTTATAAAAAGGAATAGGAAGATTATCTATTCTGGTACATTGGTTGGCAATTTGTACACTCTTGAACCGAAAACTCCCACGATGCATATAGAAGTAAATAACTCATCTTCTATGTCTAATAAGAGAAAAGAACCTTCGAAAATAAACCAGACATATCTTTGGCATCTAAGGCTTGGTCATATTAACCTGAGTAGAATTCAAAGGTTGATAGCTGATGGACCTTTGGGTTCATTAGTGGTGGAGGATCTCCCAACCTGCGAATCTTGCTTGGAAGGTAAAATGACCGAGAGGCCTTTCAAGGCCAAAGGGTATAGAGCCAAAGATGTGTTAGAATTGGTTCATTCTGATTTGTGCGGTCCTATGTCTATCCAGGCTAGAGGTGGTTTTGAATATTTTGTCTCTTTTATAGACGATTATTCAAGATATGGATACATTTACTTGATGCGCCGCAAGTCTGAATGCTTTGACAAATTCAAAGAATTCAAGGCTAATGTGGAGAACCGTCAAGGTAAAAGTATCAAGACACTACGATCTGACCGTGGTGGCGAGTACCTCTTGGGAGAGTTTAGGAGTTACTTATCAGAGGCTGGGATTCAATCCCAATTGTCCGCACTGGGCACACCCCAGCAGAATGGTGTGGCGGAGCGAAGGAATAGGACTCTTATGGAGATGGTTAGATCAATGATGAGTTATTCTAAGTTGCCAGTTTCGTTCTGGGGGTATGCGCTGGATACGATAATGTATACTCTGAACTTGGTTCCGTCTAAATCAGTGCCTTCTACCCCCGTAGAATTGTGGACTGGGCGAAAGCCTAGTCTAAGACATATTCGGATTTGGGGTAGTCCAGCACATGTGCTGAAGAGAGATACTGGTAAGTTAGAATCTCGTACAGAAGTACGCTTGTTTGTTGGCTACCCTAAGGGAACGAAGGGTGGTTTGTTTTATAGTCCTAGAGATCAGAAGGTGATCGTGAGTACGAATGCCAGATTTCTAGAGGAGGACTATGTGATGAACCACAAGCCCACGAGTAGGATTGTTCTTGAGGAGTTGACAGGGGAAGTCCCGACTTCAGTACCACCGATACAAGAGGAGATACCACAAGTCACTGCACCGCGTGTCACAGAGCATACACAGGAGGCACCTCATCGTAGTGGGAGGGTTGTTAGACAGCCTGATAGATTCATGTTCTTGGGAGAATCTTCTGATTTGGTCCCTGGCGAACATCAACCTGATCCCTGGACATATGACGAGGCACTCCAAGATAGAGATGTGGTATCTTGGCAAAGAGCGATGAATTCAAAGATAGAATCTATGGATTCCAATCATGTCTGGGAGCTAGTAGAACCACCCGATGGTGTAAAAGCCATTGGATGCAAGTGGAACTACAAGAGAAAGAGAGGAGTAGACGGGAAGGTTGAGACCTTCAAAGCTAGGCTTGTTGCGAAAGGGTATACTCAAAAAGAGGGTATCGATTATGAGGAGACCTTTTCGCCGGAAGCTATGCTTAAGTCTATCCGGATTCTCTTATCTATAGCTGCTCATATGGATTATGAGATTTGACAGATGGATGTCAAGACAGCTTTCTTTAACGGAAGTCTTGAGGAGAACATCTATATCACAACAGGGATTCATTGCTAAAGGCAAAGAGCATCTAGTGTGTAAGCTTAATCGGTCCATTTATGGATTGAAGCAAGCTTCCAGATCTTGGAACATCCATTTTGATGAGGTAATCCAGTCATATGGATTTATTCAAAGTTCGGATGAGCCATGTGTATACAAAAGATGTGACAGAAACGTAGTGATATTTCTTATACTATACGTAGATGACATTTTGTTAGTTGGCAACAATATCAAAGTGTTATCAGACGTAAGGGTATGGTTGTCCAAACAGTTTGACATGAAGGACTTGGGAGAAGTGGGACACATCCTTGGGATCAAAGTTATAAGGGATCGCAAGAAAAGGATGTTGTGCTTGTCTCAAGCTTCATACATAGACACGGTCCTAGCTCGTTTTAGCATGCAGAACTCCAAGAAGGGTTTTCTACCTTTCAGGCATGGAGTTCCTTTATCTAAATAGATGTGTCCTAAAACATCAAAGGAGATAGAGGAGATGAAGGCGGTTCCTTATGCTTCGGCAGTAGGAAGCCTCATGTATGCTATGCTATGTACGAGACCAGATATCTATTTTGTCGTGGGCATGGTTAGCAGATATCAGAGTAATCCTGGACATGGACATTGGACTACGGTAAAGCATATATTGAAGTACCTGAGAAGGACTAGGGATTATATGCTGGTTTACCGGGCAGATCAATTAGTCCCTGTGGGTTACACGGATTCGGATTTCCAATCAGATAGGGACAACAGTAAGTCTACCTTGAGGTTTGTGTTTACTTTTGGAGGTGGAGCCATTGTATGGAGGAGTGTCAAGTAGAAATGCGTGGCGGACTCTACCATGGAAGCTGAGTATGTGGCAGCCAAGGAAGCTGTATGACTCAAGAACTTCTTGATGGACTTGGATGTGATTCCTGGTTTGCCCAGAACTATCACAATTTATTGTGATAACAATGGTGCAGTTGCAAACTCAAAGGAACCACGAGCCCAAAAGGCGAGTAAACACATAGAGCGCAAGTACCACCTGATACGAGAGATCGTAAAGCGAGGAGAAGTAGCTGTCATCAGAGGATAACCTGCGGATCCATTCACTAAGGCCCTTCCAGCGAAAGCGTTTGATAGGCATGTGGAGGACATGGGGATCAGATGTATGGCAGTATGATGACACATAGTCTTTTAGTATAAGTGGGAGATTGTTGGAATGTATACTGAAAGCCTAGCTCTTTTTGTATGAACATTTTTATTTTGAAATAAGAATCACATGATCATTGTTTGCACTTTATATTTATTATATGTGTTCATATTGTCTAATATTTTACATTGTAGATAACATGGTGCTTGGTGTGGCACAGAAGATCATGTTATCAGTCCCTTGTAGAATATAAGTAGAGGCTCACAACAAAGATGGTTTTGGACAAACCATTGGCATGGTTGTAGTGTAGCTTGGTATTGTTTTGTCTTGAACATAGAGTTATGCTAGTACACTTAGGTGTATTGAGAAGGACCGACATAGAGGTGATTTAATTTATTGCTGACTACATAATTGAATCGGACCTCGGATATTATGTTGTACATGCTCTTAATCCCGATATAATAACGGGCACATGTACTTAGTATTTATTTCTTTGATTTACCAAAGGGTGAGATTTAGATGGATTAAATCAATATGCCCGGTAAGTTGGGAAATGATATTATTTACATGGTGTGTCGTTGATTATAGGAGGAAATCGTGTCCTATATATTAGGTTGATGATATCCCCTTAAGGAGCTCATAAGGTTCATCATGTAAACCCAGTTGGTTGACTTAGTCAACATGATGATAAGGTTGAGTGGTACTACTCGAGGAGTTAGATGTTAATTGATTGATGGTCAGTAAATCAATTAATTAACGGACATTCGATATCTTAAACACGGGGAGATGGATGTACAAATAATATATGGAGCCCATATTGATTTATGGGGGTTGGTGAAGTAATTCAATGATGATCCTCTAGTGGAATGGAACATCATTGATGGATCAAGTTTGTGTGGTTCCGATCCATCGGGTGGCCAAGATCCAACTCCTCCTCATGGTCCCTATCGTAGCCTAATATAATCCTCATGAACTCTAGATCCAAGGATGTAAAACAAAACTCTAGAACCAACGGTTGAGATTGAATTTCTAAGACCGACGGTGGGGATGAAACCCTAGATCTAACGGTTGGGATGAAATCCTAGATCCGACGGTTGGGATAAAACCCTAGATCCGACGGTTGGGATGAAACCCTAGATCCGACGGTGGAGATTAAATCCCTAGATCCGACGGTGGAGATTAAAGGAGGCATAAGCCTAACTCTATAAAAGGAAGGCTAAGGGTTGGGCGTGGGAGATCATCAAGAAGGAAGTTAGGTTTTTAGTTTGGGCGGCTAGGGTTTGGAAGATAGGCTTAGGCGGAAATTCTATGAAAGGAAAAGCCGGCACCCATCTTCTTCCAACTTGTTTTGGCCGGCGCCCATCCTCATTGTTCCTTCTCCTATTCCTTGGCCGGCGGCAACCTCTCTTCAAGGTTGGCCGGCGTTCATTGATCCCTCACCTTGGTGGCCGGCGGCATCTTTTATCCAAAGTTGGCCGGCGCCCAATCATCCACTCCTTGGCAATCTTTCTTCAAGGTTGGCCGGCACTCAACTATCTACTCCTTGACCGGCGGCGATATCAAGCTCCTTAGCTTGGTGGTCGGTTCTAGAAAGGAGAAGGAGTCTTTGTTTGGTTCTTCTCTTTGTTCGGAGCGAACAAGGAAAGGAAGAACGTGATCTAGGCGGCTTCTACTCATGGAGGATCTTCGCCCACACGACGTCCACGAGGAGGATAGGACATACGGTAGAAGATCGAGAGGTATAAAAGTTTTACAATTTTTTTTTATCTTAGCATGTTCTTATGTGTTGATTATACTAGTTTGCATTTGTATGTATTTGTATAATCATGGACCCCGAAGACAAACACAAAAACCGGCGATCCGTCCGTCGTCTCTTCTGCAGCTAACCAACTAGAAGAGTTGGGTTGCTTGAACAACTAGTTTGTTCAAGCGATCACTCAAGTTGTTAGCACGACGATGAATTGGTTGTGCTTAGGAAACTCATCCCATCCAGATTAGTTTTCATTAGTGAAAATTTTAATCCGGGGACATGGGAGCCAATGAGCCTCCGAAGCAATTACCTACAATTAGTTGACATTAATCCACATACGTCAGTATGTATAAGGCCCAATACATCAATTGCTCATTCACTTTTCCACTAAAAGGTAACTTAGTCATCTTTCCTTTTAAGCATGAAACATATGTGTTTAATGAATCTATTTAATAAGACTCCAAAATGCCAAGCTCATGCAGTTTGGGCATGCGTTCATTGCTTATATGGCCAAGACGACAATGACATAATTGCGAGGTTAACTGATTATCTAACTTAGTGCATTTGCTATTTGATTCAATATTGAATATCTCGTTTGATGTATCTAATGTATAGATTCCATTATTTAACATTCCAGTAGCATAAAGAACACCATTTAACATAATGTAACAACAATTATTACTAAACATCAAATGATATCCATCCTTATTAAACATGAAATAGAAACAATGTTCTTTATTAATGCAAGAATATAAAAACAATAATCCAACTCTAAAACTAGTCCCGTAGGAAGTCACAGCATATAAGTTCCCTTGGCTACAGTAGCAACTTTTGCTCCATTGCCAACCCTTAGATTTGTTTCTCCCTTAACCAGTCTTCTTCTATTCCTAAGCCCCTGTATGTCATTACATATATCTGAGCCACACCCTGTATCCAATACCCAAGTTTTAGAAAAAATAGTATGACATTCAATAACAAATATACCTGAAGTAGATTGGGCATCAGATGCCTTTTTCTGCTTCAATGACTCCAAATACTGCTTACAATTTCTCTTTCAATGTTCATCCTTGCCACAATGATGGCAGGTGCCCTTGGGAGTTAATTCTTCCTTCTTTGTCTTTTTCTTCCCTTTGGCTTTGGTTTTTGACTTCCTCTTAGAACCTTTCCTTGAGGAGTCAACCAGCATCACCGCCTTCTATTCTTTAGCAACAGATGGCTCCACTGTTTTGAGCATATTGATCAATTCAGGAATAGTGGACTCAATCTTATTCATCCGATAGTTCATCACAAATTGTGAACAACTACCAGTCATATTATGAAAAATTAAGCCAATACTTAATTCATGGTCCATGAAAAACCCTAATGATCCCAATCGCTCAATAGAGCCATTCATCCTCAGTGCAAATTGCACTGCAGATGAACCCTCTTGTATCTTTGATCGAAAGAGGAGTTGGGTGACCTCGAACCTTTTAGATCTCACTTACTCATCGAAAAATTCTTGAAGATCGAAGACAATTGTATTAGCATCCATATGCTCATGTTGCTTCTGCAACTCAAGAGACATCGACGCTAGCATAAAGCAACTTGACATCTCAGAGTCAACAATATATTTCTGGTAAACCAACTTTTGGTCACCAAATGTATTGCCTACAAGAGGTTAAGGAAGAACCTCTTCATGGACATAAGCTAGATTTTCAACCTTGAGAACAATTCTTAGATTGCGATGCCAGTCTAAGAAGTTTGTCCCAGTCAAATTGTTATTGTCCAAAATAGAATGTAAGTTAATAGAGGTCGACATTTTGTTCTAATTAGTACCTATACATACCAAAAAAGAGGCGTATCAGAGAAATGAATTTATAGTAATGCAAAAAATTTACATTAACAAGAAACTCCCACTATTTTTATCAAATTCAATAGCCCTCACTTTGAATTCGAGAGATGGTAGGTTATCTCCTAGTGGGTTGATATACATTATGACTAAGAACTACCTTGGAGAGAGTCCAACAAACCATTCATAGTCATAATGTTAGGTATCAACAGTACCCATTATATATCAAATATATAACTATCACTTTATGCTATCAACTAATTAAATGTTCACATATACATTAGGTTGTTAACTCATTAACATATATACATCCAATGCATATCACCTAATTGCACCTCTGTCCACATTGACTTTGAAGAGAGTCTAACAAATCAATACTTTCAATTAGGGTCGACCCATTAATCATGAGATCAAATTTAAATTGTTTGAACACATCCAATTTACAAGCAAGGCTTGGAGAGAGTCCAACAACCCAAACTTGAAATTGACCTCTAGTCCATACCATTTAAAATAAACATCGAATCTCATATGAATTGAACATGCTCG
Organism: Wurfbainia villosa; assembly: GCA_025175895.1. Taxonomy (NCBI): domain Eukaryota; kingdom Viridiplantae; phylum Streptophyta; class Magnoliopsida; order Zingiberales; family Zingiberaceae; genus Wurfbainia; species Wurfbainia villosa. The sequence continues at coordinate 82,213,958 of CM045987.1, read as the reverse complement.
ATGTCATGTCAGGCTTGTAGAGAGTCCAACAACCCAAACACAAAAAAGAACTCTAGTTCAACCATATTAATGGAAGATGTTAGCCCTAATATTTATTGGTGCAGTGGCACCAGATAATCGAACCTAGATTTTGATTATGGAAAAGGTTCAAAGTTAAGCTCTTATTGTTATCTCATGAGTTGTGTTAAGTGTGCAGGAAGTGTTTAAGCTAAGTTGAAGGTCAGCGACACCCGGAGAATCTCGGTACAAGAAACCGTGGTGGTCGGACGATACCGGGAGAACCTCGTAGAGTCGAGAAACCTAAGTGGAAGACCGAAAGTTAAGTGACAAGTCATGAAGGACCAGAGGTAAGAATGAGTGTGGAGTAATGGTGAGGTTGTGTCCTTTGTGAGGATAAACTTAGGCGGCGATCCGATTAAGACTTCCCAAGAATGTTTAGGTCAAAATCGAACGATAAGGAACCGTTAAAGTGTCCATTACTTGTATTTCGTGCTAACTCTTTATTGCAGCGGGAGTAACCAATCGCAATCATTGGCTCGTTGGCTATTGGCGGTCGATTTACTAGCATCGATCGATGAAGGTCATCAGTCAACTACTATTCAAACTGTCCAGCTTGAAGAAAGTCAGGATAAGCTCCTATTATCTTGGAGAGATAAGGAACTTTGACTTAGATCTAAATCTCAACGAGCTAGGGTTTGAAGGGATATAAAAGAAGGGGGTTTCACCCTTTTGGATGATCATTCATTGCTCCCAAAGTGCTCCAACAACGTCGTGCCTCCGACAACAACACTACGCTATCGTAACGCCGACAACGCACACAACCTTGCTTCATCTAAGTCGGTAGTCTCTTTTTAGTTGTTATCGTTTTATATTCGAGCTTTACATTTCTAAGAGGAGAGGTAGGCTTGTTACCTCTCCTTCTATTCTTTGAGTTTTTGTATTCATTGTCTCCTACCTCCAACGAGGAAGAGACTTATAGTGAATTGTCCCATCGTACGCGATCTAGGATCGCGGGGCCTTGGAGTAGCAACCTTTCGGTTGTGAACCAAGTAAAAACAAAAGTGTTTATTTTACTCTTGTTCTACTCTTTATTCCACTGCATTACTTTAGTTTTCGATGAAAGAAAAGAAGTTTTTACGATCGTTATTCACCCCCCTCTAGCGATTCTCTCGATCCATCAATATTTACACGAGGGATTTCAGGTTATTCGAGGTCTCATCTATAACAGAAAATAAATCTAAATATGGAAAAACCAAGGTCACATTAGGAAATAAATTTCCCGATGTGAACATGAGCCGAACAATTGACGCACATGTCGTTTTGAGAATTAGATATGCACATCGCGCAACCTATTCCTCAACGCATGGCTAGTCTATGCTTAGGCTTTAATGATGTGCGCAACACCTTCGGTGTTTCTAGGCGCATCCTCGGTATTTCCTTTTAAATTACAAACATATCCTATATGTAGAATCATGCATACTCTAATCTATCATATAGAAAAACATCGCACAGTTATCTTAAAACATCAAACATACTTTAAATATTCTCCTACAACATGCAATCTATGCCAAACAAACAAGTTGCTCTCATACCACTTGTTGGAGATTCCGAGATAATGCACAGCGGAATAAAGCAAATAAAAATAATTTTTATTTCATCCTAGACATCCCCTGGGGGCCAGGAATACTTGCTTTAACATAATTACATGTAAAATCGAGAAGGAGAAAGGTTATACCTCCGAGATTCTTATCAAATTTGTCGAAACTATGAGCAAGACCAACGGGCCTTGCCTCTATCAGTATCTACATCGGGATCACTTGAGATAACTCCTCGAGCAACAAGTCTTTGTCTCTAATTGGTGCAAGCCAACTGGCCAAGACAAGAGAGGGCAAGAGAGAGAGGAAAGATGGCTACCAAGGAAGAAAACCTAAGATTGGAATCATACCTCCAAATATTATCAAGGGATCTATTTATAGATCTCTTGATTAGGACATCTTAGGAGGCTTAAACAGAATCTATCTTACCAAAACTATCCCATAATTAAGGTAAGAACAACCCAGGAAATTTTCATAAGAGAAATCTCCAAAAATGATGGAGCCGCGACACGACCGTGTGTCTTACACACGACCAGCCGTGCCAAAAGGCACGGTCGTGCTAGGACACACGGTTAGTCGTGTGTCCTTCTAGGCACAACCTAGAGTTTGGCCTTTTCGTCCAGACCCAAGCACAGCCTATGCCTGGTTAGGCATGACCGTGTGAGGCTCTGCATGGTCCGTTTAACTTCGTTTAGGTGCATTATGGCTATGCTAAATCCGACAAGGCCATAGAAGATTCCATAACCTCTATTTTGCACCTTCTTGGCCTGGTTTAACCAGATACATCTTCTCTCTAACTAAGAACCTCATTCTCAAACTTGTTTCACTTCTCTATATCACTCGTATTGCGTGTGACCCAATAGGTGTTGTTGGATCGAAAGAGTGCGCTAGAGGGGGGGTGAATAGCGAGCTCAAAATCTTTTCGTTCGACTAAAACTTGAGTGATGCACAGCGGAATGAATAACAATAAGAATTAAATAGACACTTTATTTTTATTTGGTTCTCAACCAAAAGGTTGCTACTCCAAGGTCCCGCGATCCTACACCACGTACGAAGGGGCAATCCAGTAAACGTCTCCTCCTCGTTGGAGGTAGGAGACAACGATTACAATAAAACCAAAAGCTTGAGGATGAGACTGTTAGTTAAAGCCCTAGAACCAATCATGTGATGGTTGAATAGGGAACATTTTGTATCATATTCTATAAAGGCAAAGGATTGATTATTATATTTACATCTTGCTTGTGCCAGCTAATTTAAATATAATAATGCCCTAGAAAAGTAGGTTCTTATCTACAGCACATCAATTGGCAGAATTGATTATGAGAGGCTGTAGAGAACACTTTCCTAAATGTTCCTAGTCGAGTATAAATATGCAAGGGCAATATTAATACATAAAGACTAGCATGTAGGTCAATTGATGACTTGATCTCACAAGTCATGGATATATGATATCAAGTTGACACATGGGTATATATTGAGAATATATCGAATCACCGCCATGAGAAAGTTTCATGGATCGTTATATGAGTGTCATAAACTTTCTCATGTGACTATTGGTATGAATAGTCCTTAGACCTAAGTCACTCCACGGCTCCTTCCTCCTCGGAGTTATGTACTTTGGTATCGTCAAAATTCACCCGTATGGGTGGACCATAAAGCGATTCTTGGGTATGTAATAAATTATGCGGAGGGATGTGAGTGATGTAGATGGGATCTATCCCTTCCATATGACGGGAGTGATATCGGTGGGCCCCTTGATTGAGTAGAACTACTAAAACGCATGGCCATGCTCGAATGAGTCAATATGAGATATTGAGCTCATTTGTTTGAGTTAGTTTACTCATGGATCAATAAACACATAGATTGATCGAGGATGACACGGTCTATGCCTCATTGATCAATCTGATATCAAGGATAGAAGGACACGGTCATATATTATAGTAGTCACGGAAAGGTTAGTCGGATCTTGACTTATCTCGTAACTTGGGTAGCAATGATGTATTGCTAGATGACGCTCATTGCTTGTGTATCTAAAAGAGTTTAGGTCCACTGACAACGTTATGAGAGCCTATAGGGTCACACACAAAGAGCATGATAATTAGAGGAATTAGAGTATTCTAGTTTGACTAGAATAATTTGGGAATAAGCTTAAGTACAAAATGGTTTTTGGACTTTAAGCTTAAGGAGAATTTTAGCTAATTGATTTAATGAGATTAATTCAATATGTTACCTTATTGATTTAATAAGATTAATTCAATATGATAACATAAGCTTAATTGAATTAATAAGATTAATTCAATATGATAACATAAGCTTAATTGAATTAATAAGATTAATTCAACATGCATGAAAGCCACATAAGAATGCCACATAAGCATGCCACCTAAGCATCCACCTAAGCATCCACCTAAGCTAGTTAAGGTGGAAGGAAACAAAATGGTTTTGTCTCCTTAAGTGGCCGGCCAAACAAGGATATGTCTCAATGCAATGGATTGCATTGAATGTGTGGAGGTGAAAGGGTTTTTCCAACCCTATAAAAGACACCCTAAGTGGCCGGCCAAAGTGAGCATTGGCTTTTGTTGTTGGTGGAAGCTTTGGTAGTGTTGTTGTGGTTGTGAGAGAGCTTGGTGGAAGCTTTAGTTGTGTGGGTTTGTGAGTGTAGGCTAGCAAGAAGAGGAGTCTTCTTCTTCCTTTCTCCTTTTCCCTCTCTTCCTCTCCTTTAGGGACTTCTCTAGCAAGAAGTAAAGGAGAGCTCTTCTAGTTTTCCTTTTGTGAGACAAGAGCGTGCTCGTGTGATGGATACGATAGAGGCACGGACACTTGAAGCGTGCTAAAGATCCAACAAACCGAAGGAAAAGCGGGATTAACAAGGGCACGCAACAAAGGTAATCCTCTCCTATAAGATAGGTTTGGTTTAGAGAAATTTATTTTATACGAGTTTGCTTTCATGAGGATCACTTGGAAGGGATCCTATTTTCCGTTATATGCCATTTGGCATACGAGATTTCTACAAAGTGGTATCAGAGCCACTTATGCGAAGATCGTATAAAATAGGTTTCTCTATTTTATATGTGATATAGAAGTAGGATAAATTTTATTATGAGTTGATAATTGCATTAGCAAATTTTCAAACATAATAAAATATCCAATGTCTTTTAAAAGTTAAAATGACATGGTGCATGGTTATGGCCTAGTCCCAAAAAGTTTGTGATTGTGTGTTGTAATTCTTAATACGGCCTGCGTGTCGTGCCTTTCTCCTAATATTCTTGTTGTAAAATTAGTTTTAGACTCGAATGTAACTCGAGTATTTCTCCTTTTGTAATATACAAAACAAGGATGGAGGGTCCATTGGAAGATGAGGTTACAAGGAGGAAGTCAACACACAAGACAACCAAAAGGAAGCACTTAGGAGAAGATGCTATCCCTAGGTTGACCAATCAATCTTTTCATTGGCTTGAGAAGATTGTAGAATAAGGGCCATAACCATGACACGTTAGTTTAATATGTATGTGATGCATGTTAGTTTAGCTTGTATGTGATGCATGATTAGTTTAGCTTATATGTGATGTATGCTAATATGTATATGATACATGTTTATTTCTTAATAAGTCTAAACGATATGCCTACCAAAGTTGGTACTCACTACTTCCTCGATCATTTGTTATTGGGTTTGCCAAAGCAAAGAAATGCATTTTATCTTGGAGGGGTGCGAGTGGACAATCGTGATGTCCCGCTATCAGTCTTGGTTAAGACTTAATTAAGTGTTTTCTTAATTGGTTAAGAAAGTAGAGGCATATATTAGCTTTGAACATAAGTGTTAACATTAGTTTTGTGTGATTTCCGAACATCAGCTTTGTCTTAGAAGTGGTCGTTGCTCTGATATCCAAGAAGGCCCCTGTGCCTACTCGCCACACCGAAGTGGTTTAGGAATAAACACTAAACTAATCTAAAACTTAACCAAAGCTATTAAAGAGTTACATCAGATGTAATTGGCAAAAGATTGCCTACCTAATTATACTACGTCTTGGGCGATTAGCCAAAGCTAACTCAAGGCAATTATGATGTGGATCTTTATCCCATATAAATTTATAGCTAAATAGTAGCTATGAGAATTTAGTGGGAGCCTCATTTAATTAAAGGCCTAATTAAATGATTTAGGTATGATACTTAACTTTGCATTTTTAATGTTGTAGATCACCATGTCATCTAACACGACACACCCCCTCAACTTGCGATCTGTCCTTGAGAAGGACAAGCAATGGAGCAAACTTTCTTGGTAGTATAGGAACTTGAGGATTATCCTCAAGCAAGAAGCATAAACTATATGTCCTAGGAGCAGCTACCCTGAAATACGCCCTACGCCACTCGTCTTTGAAAGGATGCTTATAAGAAGCATCAAGATGACGCATTAGATGTGTCATGCCTTATGCTTGCCACCATGAACTCTGAGCTTCAGAAGCAACATGAGAACATGGATGCCTATGATATGGTTGAGCATTTGAAACAACTATATCAAGGACAAGCTAGGCACGGCGTTTTGAAGTGTCTAAGGCTCTTTTTGCATGCAAGATGCAAGAAGGAACACTGTAGGAACTCACGTACTCAAAATGATTGGTATGCGTTGAGAACCTTGAAAGACTAGGTTTTCCAGGCCAGAATTGGCAACGATGTTATCCGCAATGCGTTGCGGAAGCATACAATCAATTCGTCATGAATTATAACATGAATGAAATTGATAAACCTTTGCTGAGATTCTCGGCATGTTGAGAAGCTACGAACCAAATCTCAAGAAGAAAGTTAGTAATGTACTAATGGTCAAGAAGGACAAAGGTAGCGCAAAGGCAAGGTAAGACCAAGCCAAAGGCAAGGCCAATTCATCCACTTCAAAGGGTAAAGGTAAAGTACCTAAGGAAGGGCTGCTTCCATTGCGGTGAGGACCTTTGGACAGCGGAAAAAGTCTACCTTGAGGAAGTAAAGAACAAGAGAAGTGGGACTTACGCCTCGTATACACGTTATAGAAGTTAATCTATCTATTTCTTCTACATGGGTATTAGATCGGATGTGCATCTCACATTTGTACTAATGTGCGAGGGAGAAATAGTAGAATAATGGCAAAGGGTGAAGTGGACCTACAGTAGGCAATGGCGCAAAAGTTCTTCGTAGGAACATATTCTTTGTCTTTGCCGGCTTATCTTAGAACTAGAGGAGTGCTTCTATGTACCGCATTAACAAAGAACAAAATTTACGTATCTTGTTTAGACAAGAAAAACTTTTCTTTTATAATAAAGGACAAATGTTGTTCCATTTATTTAAATGAAATGTTCTATTGTAATGCACCACTTATGAATGGTCTCTATGTTCTAGATTTAGATAACCCAATTTATAACGTAAATACCAAAGCGAATCAAATCGAATGATTTGAACCACATATCTCGCACTTTGTCGCTTAGGTCACATAAATGAAAACGCATATCCCAACTCCATAAAGATAGATTATTGGACTCATTTGATTTTGAATCATATGAGGTATCTGAATCTTGTCTTTTAGGAAAGATGACTAAAACTCCATTTAGTGGACATGGCGAGAGAGCGAGATTTGTTAGGACTCATACATCTTGATGTATGTGGCCCTTTCAATGTCGAAGCAGAGGAGGCTATAAGTACTTTATTACTTTCAGCGATGATATAAGTAGATTTGGCTACTTATATTTGATGAGACATAAGTCGAATCCTTTGAAAAGTTCAAAGAATTCAAGAATGAAGTACAAAACCAACTTGGTAGCGTATTAAGCTACTTGATCGGATCGAGGTGGTGAATACCTTAGTCAAGAGTTTCGTGATCACTGGTGAGTGTGGGATAATATCCCAACTCACTCCACTGGAACACCACAATGGAATGGTGTATCCGAGAGGAGAAATCGTACTCTATTAGATATGGTATGCGATCAATGATGAGCAGATTGATCTACCTACTTCCTTTTGGGGTTTAGCTCTAGAACAGTACTTTCACACTTAATCGCGTTCCATCAAAAGCGTAGAAAAGACACCATATACGATATGGACGGGAAGAGTCCCAAAATGTCTTTTATAAAGATTTGGGGTTGTGAAGCTTACGTTAGGACGTCAAGTCTCGGATAAACTAGGACCCAAATCAGATAAGTGTTATTTTGTAGGATATCCCAAGGAAACTAAGGGATATTACTTTTACAATCCCACACTTGGCAAGGTGTTTGTTGCCAGAAATGCTGTCTTTCTAGAAAGAGAATTTATTTCTAGAAATACTAGTGGGAGTAAAATTCATCTTGAAGAAGTTCAAGATTACTATAACACTAATGCTTCGATGGAAAATGAACAGGAACCACAAAGTGTTGTGGATGAGGAAATTGTTGCCCAAAGAGTTGTGGAACAAACACCTGTTCAAGTAGACCAACCTCTTCGTAGATCTAATAGGATCCGTCGTCAACCCGAGAGATATTCTTTTCTCTTGACTGATAACGGTGAAGTATTGCTTGTCGATCTTGACGAGCCTACATCCTATCAAGAAGCTATGATGAGCCCAGATTCTGAGAAATGGCTAGAGGCCATGAGATCCGAAATGGAATCCATGTACACTAACCAAGTATGGACTTTGGTTGATCCACCTGAAGGGGTAAAACCCATTGGGTGTAAGTGGGTCTTTAAAGTAAAGACTGACATGGATGGTAATAAGCATACCTAGAAAGGTAGATTGGTGGCTAAAGGATTCAAACAAATTCATGGTATTGACTATGATGAAACCTTTTCACCAGTTGCGATGCTTAAATCCATTCGGATCATACTTGCTATTGCAGCCTACCATGATTATGAGATCTGGCAGATGGATGTCAAAACCGCTTTTCTGAATGGAAAGCTACTCGAGGATGTGTACATGACACAACCTGAGGGTTTTGAAGATCCAAAGCATCCTGGAAAGGTATGCAAACTGCAAAGGTCCATTTATGGACTAAAGCAAGCCTCTCGAAGCTGGAATCTTCGATTCGATGATGCAATCAAAGAGTTTGGTTTCATCAAGAATGAAGATGAGCCTTGTGTCTACAAGAGAAATAGTGGGAGCACAGTTGTATTTCTTGTCTTGTATGTAGATGACATACTTCTCATCGGAAATGATATTCCCTCACTCCAGTCTGTGAAGATGTGGTTAGGGAATTGTTTCTCGATGAAGGACTTAGGTGAAGCTGCCTATATTCTAGGCATCAAGATCTATAGAGATAGATCTAGAAGATTACTTGGCCTAAGTCAGAGTACATACATTGATAAAGTGCTAGATCGTTTTGCTATGCAAAATTCTAAGAAAGGGTTTCTGCCTTTATCACATGGTGTGAGTCTTTCGAAGACTCAATGTCCCTCTTCTAAGGAGGAGAGAGATCGCATGGATAAGATCCCTTATGCATCAGCTATAGGGTCTATCATGTACGCCATGCTTTGTACTCGTCCTGACGTCTCGTATGCTTTGAGCATGACGAGTAGATACCAGTCAGATCCAGGTGAAAGTCACTGGATAGCAGTCAAAAATATTCTTAAGTACTTACGAAGAATGAAAGAATATTTCCTGATATTTGGAGGCAATGAGGAGCTAACTGTAAAGGGTTACAGTGATGCAAGCTTCCAAACAGACAAGGATGACTATAGATCGCAATCGGGGTACGTGTTTTGCCTGAATGGTGGAGCTATGAGCTGGAAGAGTTCGAAGCAGGACACAGTTGCTGATTCTACAACAGAAGCCGAGTATATTGCGATCCGATGCAAAGAAGGAGGTCATTTGGGTCGCAAGTTCATCAGTGAACTTGGGGTAGTTCCTAGCATTGCAGATCCAATAGACCTCTATTGTGACAACAATGGGGCTATTGCACAGGCTAAGGAACCTCGATCACATCAGCGGACCAAACACATACTGCAGCGCTTCCATCTCATTCGAGAGATCATCGATAGAGGAGATGTGAGGATATGCAGAGTACCGACAGAAGCTAACATCGCAGATCCATTGACCAAGGCTTTGGCACAGAGGAAGCATGATGGTCACACTAGGTCACTAGGTATTAGATATCATAGTGATTGGTACTAGTGCTAGTGGGAGATTGTTAGTTAAAGCCCTAGAACCAATCATGTGATGGTTGAATAGGGAACATTTTGTATCATATTCTATAAAGGCAAAGGATTGGTTATTATATTTACATCTTGCTTGTGCCAGCTAATTTAAATATAATAATGCCCTAGAAAAGTAGGTTCTTATCTACAGCACATCAATTGGCAGAATTGATTATGAGAGGCTGTAGAGAACACTTTCCTAAATGTTCCTAGTCGAGTATTAATATGCAAGGGCAATATTAATACATAAAGACTAGCATTTAGGTCAATTGATGACTTGATCTCACAAGTCATGGATATATGATATCAAGTTGACACATGGGTATATATTGGAGAATATATATACGAATCACGCCATGAGAAAGTTTCATGGATCGTTATATGAGTGTCATAAACTTTCTCATGTGACTATTGGTATGAATAGTCCTTAGACCTGAAGTCACTATGGTTCCCTACATAAGGAGTTATGTACTTTGGTATCGTCAAACGTCACCCGTAACAGGGTGGACCATAAAGGCGATTACTGGGTATATAACAAATTATGCGGAGGGATGTGAGTGATGTAGATGGGATCTATCCCTTCCATATGACGGGAGTGATATCGGTGGGCCTTGATTGAGTAGAACTACTAAAACGCATGGCCATGCTCGAATGAGTCAATATGAGATATTGAGCTCATTTGTTTGAGTTAGTTTACTCAGGATCAAGAAACACATAGATTGATCGAGGATGACACGGTCTATGCCTCATTGATCAATCTGATATCAAGGATAGAAGGACGCGGTCATATATTATAGTAGTCACGGAAAGGTTAGTCGGATCTTGACTTATCTCGTAACTTGGGTAGCAATGATGTATTGCTAGATGCCGCTCATTGCTTGTGTATCTAAAAGAGTTTAGGTCCACTGCCAACGTTATGAGAGCCTATAGGGTCACACACAAAGAGCATGATAATTAGAGGAATTAGAGTATTCTAGTTTGACTAGAATAATTTGGGAATAAGCTTAAGTACAAAATGGTTTTTGGACTTTAAGCTTAATGAGAATTTTAGCTAATTGATTTAATGAGATTAATTCAATATGTTACCTTATTGATTTAATAAGATTAATTCAATATGATAACATAAGCTTAATTGAATTAATAAGATTAATTCAATATGATAACATAAGCTTAATTGAATTAATAAGATTAATTCAACATGCATGAAAGCCACATAAGAATGCCACATAAGCATGCCACCTAAGCATCCACCTAAGCATCCACCTAAGCTAGTTAAGGTGGAAGGAAACAAAATGGTTTTGTCTCCTTAAGTGGCCGGCCAAACAAGGATATGTCTCAATGCAATGGATTGCATTGAATGTGTGGAGGTGAAAGGGTTTTTCCAACCCTATAAAAGACACCCTAAGTGGCCGGCCAAAGTGAGCATTGGCTTTTGTTGTTGGTGGAAGCTTTGGTAGTGTTGTTGTGGTTGTGAGAGAGCTTGGTGGAAGCTTTAGTTGTGTGGGTTTGTGAGTGTAGGCTAGCAAGAAGAGGAGTCTTCTTCTTCCTTTCTCCTTTTCCCTCTCTTCCTCTCCTTTAGGGACTTCTCTAGCAAGAAGTAAAGGAGAGCTCTTCTAGTTTTCCTTTTGTGAGACAAGAGCGTGCTCGTGTGGATACGTATAGAGGCACGGACACTTGAACGTGCTAAAGATCCAACAAACCGAAAGGAAAAGCGGGATTAACAAGGGCACGCAACAAAGGTAATCCTCTCCTATAAGATAGGTTTGGTTTAGAGAAATTTATTTTATACGAGTTTGCTTTCGCAAGGATCACTTGGAAGGGATCCTATTTTCCGTTGCGCATATGTCATTTGGCATACGAGATTTCCCTACAGAGACAATAAGCCTACCTCACCTTGTTACGATAAAAGCTCTGAGTACAAGAATTAAATACAAAATGAGAGACAAACTTAAGCTACCGACGATAAGGAGTTGAAACTTTGGCGTCATGTCGGCGTTACGGCGTCGTAGCATTGATGTAGAACTTCGACATTGTAGGAGCACTTTAGGAGCAAATTGAGATAACCTAAAGAGGTGAAACCCCTTTCTTTTATAGCCTTGGAATCTCCCCAATGTTCAGTTCCATCTCATGGTCAAAGAACCTCATCTCCCCAAGATAAGTGGAGCTTATCTTAACTCTCCTTGAGGTGGGCAGTTTGGTAGTCAATGATTGTCACCTTCATCATCGACTATGACCATCACGATCAGCTAACAACTATCGATCGTCGATGGCTAGGTTTTTCAACTACAACAAAGAGTTAGTCGACTAAAGACATCCCCGTACAGAGGACCCGACCTAACCTTTACTCACACTCGAGCTCTCGAGCTTACCTTTGGTCATTTTTGACTTGTAGCTTAGCTTCCGGTCTTCACCTGGGTTCTTCAGCTCCCTTTGAAGTTCTCCCAGTGTCGCTCGACTACCACGGTTTCTCGACTCATGATTCTCCAGGTGTCGCTGACCTTCAGCTCGACTTAACTATTCTTACAAACTTGGTTCATCTCGTTAGACAACAATATAACCTTAACTTTGGGTCTTTGCCATAATCAAAACTCATATTCGATTATCTAGTGCCTACTACACCAACAGGTTCCCGGCTATGTTGGTCATTCATAATTAACCTCTTAATTATGAATAGATCAAGAGTGGCATCTAGCAGTGCATCATGATCCCCAATTGACCGAAAAGTCTAAATCGACTCCAGAACATTTCTGAACCCTTTAGCAGCTTCAGTTGTTCATGTCCTATTCCTTTCACTCATCCTATACCCACTTGGTTCAGGGCATGGTCTATGTGTTCGTCCCCACTAGGCTAACTACGTCACACCTACCCTAAGTTAGTTTCCTTGTCCTGTTGATTCAAGTTGCTCCTACATGTTCCCAAGAAGATCATCTTCTTAACATATTTACTCTGGCCAGAGACTTCTGAGTAACAATCCTGTCAAGGGGCCTAGGGTATACATCTCCTTTATCAGGAGTGGTGAATCCTCTATGGGCTATTCAAACTCCTTCGATCACTTTGGCTTATACCCAATCATCCTGGAGTTACACCTCATATGGAGATAGCTGCGAAGAAGTCAAAGTATAAGGCATCATGACCAAGATGACTTGAATGCCTCAAGCCTAAGGAAGCTCGCACTCAAGCTGCAATGAGATCTTCAACGACATATAGAACTATATGAAGTCTCATAGCAAGTCACTCCAATGAACTAGTTACCATAACTAGGATCCACATGTTCACTCTCAGCATCCCTATGCTTCCATTCAGTGAGTACTGAATGCTTGGATAAATCAAGGAGCATAGCATGTGATAGTCTCAAGGAATCGATGATGTCCAATCTCATCAATTCATCGACTAGAGATAGTTTCAATACTTACATGATTACACATGATAAGATACCCACTAATTATAGGACCGTTGGCGTCGCTAGAGGGGGGTGAATAGCAATTCGCATCGATTTTGTTGATGTATTCATCGTGCTTGTCTACAATCGTTAGTATGCATCGGAAATACAAATACACATACAAATCACAACACAAGCACAACAGAGATTTTAAGTGGTTTGGAACCCTAGTTCCTACTCCACGGGCAGCCCTAGCAAGCTTTAGTGATGCACACCACCACTATCACACTTCTCCTTCTCGGTTACACACCGGAGGTGGAGGAACCTCTTACAAGACTCTTACAACAATAAGAACAAGATACAACAAGCAACTACAACAAAAACAAAAGCAAATGGAAGAACAAGTGAATACACTTTACAAATTAGGGCTTTTGAATCCTTGCTTATTGGTTGCTTTGGGATGACTTTAAAGGACCTGAAATGTAGCAGAACCTCGCCTCAAATTACCCCTCAAAACCTTGCTCAAAGACCCCCTCAATCTTCCTCTTATAAAGTCGCATCGAAGCTTCCCGACCTACAATGGTTGCTTCGCAAATCGAGGTACTGCCTCGACTGATACCCAAGTCGAGGCACTAGTCGAGTCTGCCTTACGTCTGAGAAGTTATTTTCATGCCTGTTCTGAACCCAGTCGAGATATCTAGTCGAGGCGGCGCCTCGACTAGCCTTTAGTCGAGGCGTTGGTTGAGCCTACCTTGCTTCTGAGTGAATCCTCTTGTGCTTAATCGCCTGACCAGTCGAGGCGCCGCCTCGACTGATACAACAGTCGAGCCGCTAGTTGAGTGCTTCCATAGCACTCTCTCGACTCTCCAAGTCCCACCTCCAATCACACCCCTTACCAGTCGAGGTGATGCCTCGACTATAGTCCAGTCGAGGCACTGGTCGAGGTCACCTTGCTTCTGTTTGCCTACAAACGAAGCCCAGTTGACTAAATCGAGCAAGTAGTCGACTGTTATACCTTTACACTGAGGTTTAACACCCCAAGTATGATCCCTTCATACTTGATACTCACCCTAAGCATAGACCTAAGTCTTCAACCTACTTTCATCAGCCTCATGCCTCCCGGATCCCTCGAGTCTGTGACTCTTCATCCTTGCACTAGCCTTCAAGTGTTTTCATCGACTATCGTCATGCTCTCGGGTATACCTTTGCCAAGAGGCCTCACCTCCGGGACTTTCCCTTTGCCAATCTCGATCTCCCTGATCAATCAGGTCTTCCCTTGCCAAGACTCCTCGTCCAGGACTTCACTGCCAAGAGGTCACACCTCCAAGACTTCACTGCCAAGACTCCTCGTCCAGGACTTCACTGCTAAGAGGCCATGCCTTCGGGACTTCACTGCCAAGCACGGTCTCCCAGACCTGTCGGGACTTCCCTCGCCAACTCTCTGTTGGTCTTTCCAACACCAAGTGTCCGATCTCCCTTGACCGACTTGGATTTTCTCTTGCCAAGTATCCATACTTGGACTTTTCCTTGCCAAGTAACCATACTTGGACTTCTCCACACCTAGTGTCCGGTCAACATTGACCGACTTGGATTTCTCCAATAGTCTCCCTCATATGACCTTAGATGTCTCATACCATCTACTAGTCATATGATCAAACCATATTATAAACCATTGTCTAACATCAAAACTCTACTTGAGTCTGGTCAATCGTGACATAGGTCGATTGTACTAATAATCTCCTTTTTTTTATGTTTGACAATACTATAAGTTAGGTTATCCCATAACCCAACTTGACTTTTCTTAAGCCAAAGCATAACGAAGTGTTCCCAAATCAGAATTTCAAAGTTTTGAAATTTTTGGGGTTTAGTGTATATTAGGGTTGACCCTAACTTAAGATCCTAACTTAACCCCTTCCATTTCTCCCCCTTCTTGACACACATCAAAAAAATCTACCAAGGTTTACCATATCTCATTATCCAATGAGATTCTTCCTTCTCTCCCTTGGTCAAAGATCATCTTGAATGCTTTCATTCTCCATAGTGATCTATCACTAAATGAAAAGCAATCTTCTATTTTTTTTCCCTTTTTCATAAGCCATCATCCATCATACCTAGATGGATAATCTTCCATAAAAGGCTTACTCCCCCTTGACCATTGCATCAACAATGTTCTTGGAGATTTCCTAAGCCTATAGGAACCTTAAACAATAGAAAATAAGGATAAAGGTTCAAATTTGAACTTTCACAACTCTTAAAATTTGATTTTTACCCTAATTAACTATCCAATTCATTTCCAATGAAAATCTCACCCTTTCAATGCTTATCTAAACATATTAGAGGTGTAGGAGTAGTTATCTAGCCTAGAGTTATGAACAGATGGCTTAAACCAACCTTGGTAAGCTAAAACAATGCCAAAAGTCGACTGAGAAGGCTCTTAGTCGAGTGGCAACATCTCTAATCGAGGCGCCTCCTCGACTGGTTTCTGAAATTTCTGAAATTGAATTTTCATACCAACTTAAGAAATGCATAAATAATTCTAGAAAATTTAAAAAATCTTGAAATTTCAACCACACATTACTTATGTCAAACACTATAAGGGAAAAATAGTTTTCTATGAAAATAACTTTTAAATTCAAAGAATGCTACAAAGTTCAAAAGCATTGAAACTTTCAATGTTTTAATCCAACTTTGTTCCAATCTTCTCAATAGTGATTGTCATCAAAAGATAGGCTTCACCAAGGTTTTTAAAAATTATTTTAAAATGTTTTCAAAACATTAATTTCAATCATGATCTATGGGCTAAGTATACATGACTTGTATACTAGCTTTCCATATGATTTATACCTATGATTGAGATGAGTTTGAGTTCATCTAGATGCAACATCTATGCACCTTGAACTTGACTCACTTCCTAGCATCTCACATGTATCTAGGTATATCAATACAGATCCAAGTCAAGTGTTCTTGTGAGATGTGGGTTTTCATTTTCTTAATCTACGGTCTCATGCATTTTCTTAGGCAAATCTATTTGATTCCCTAATACATGGGACTTCAAATATCATAGTCCTTAAATCAATTTTAATTAATCTTAAATGAATGAATAATGATTATGGCATTATAGATAGCATGAATTATCACATAGCCAATAATCATGATGTTATGGCATATAAATAAAATCTAAACACTAACATGAAATAAAAATTAAACCTAAACATTATCATAACATTTTATATGATTAAATGAAATATGATATCATTACATGGCAATGCAAACAAGGCATGACAAGTATAAAATACAAGGGTATATAATATCTAAGTGTTAAAGCTCAAATTGTCATTTCTAGGATTAAGACCAAATTTGCCATAATAGATCATTCTCCCAAATATGCCAAAAAATCCAAAATGGCACACCATAACCTCTAAACCTAATTGTGCCACTTTTGATCAATTTTCCATAATCCTCAAAGTTTATTGGCACATCCTAAAATCTTTAGGACATAATTCAACCTCATTTCCAAGGAATCCCAAAATCTTGAAAATGTCCTAAGGTGTCACTTTTACCATGGTTAGGTTAACTACCTATCCAATCAAGGTTGGCACACCCTAAACCCATCTAGTGTGAGGGTATCACACTCCTAGGAACCCAATACCTATTGGAGCTCCTTGGGTTTACTAGGGATAACTTTCCTTAGTACCTTTCTAATGACCCTCCTAGGCTTGGAAGCCTTGGTCATTTTGGTCTTATCAAGGTTAATCCTAGGGATTGCTTTCCTTGTAACCTTGTTAGTGACTTTCCTAGGTTTCATTGAATCCTTCGCCACTAGACACTTACCATGGTAAACTCTAGGGATGACTTCCCTTGTGACCTTGGTTTTTCTAGACCTAGAACTTATACCATAACTATATGGAACACTATGGTAGGTAGGCTTATCAACCTTACACCTAGGCTTGTGACCCAAGCCTTGCTTGTCCTTAGATGCACCATGCCTCCTAGAACCTAAGTTTTGTTCATTTGACCCATTAATCATATTTTTCATCTTTTGAAGGGTCTTTTCTAATTTTTCAAGCCTTGACCTCAAAGCTTGATTTTTAATTTCTAATATCTCAAGTTTTGAATTTCCATTGTTTCTTGAGATATTCTTCTTTCTAGGCATATGTCTAGTCCATTTTAGGTTAATGCCTAAATTGTTGATTTCTACCTTTCTATCCTTAGGTAAGGTTGATCTAGCATTGTCCTTAGATACATTGACATTCTTCGCGCCTAAACAATAAAATCTATTTCTAACAAGCTTTTCATGAAAAATAGCATGTGCATTAAAATTATTGATGCACACGAATGCGACTTCAAATCTCACAACGGAGACTGTCGAGGACTCGAAGCGTATGCTCGCGCTCAATGCCCGCAAGTGCACGAATGTTGTCAAGTAATAAAAAGATTATCGACCCCACATGGACTGAGATTCGAGTACCCATTTAGTAAGTGGAGGTTATTGTTTGAAATTCATATCTAAGGGTTGTGATTGTGAGGGTTGACGGTGCTTCCAACTCAATACGGTGTCACACGGAAGAAGAAAGAAACTAGTTGCGAGTCTTTAAAAGGGATTCTAGGATTTCGATTTCATTTGTGTGTCACAGAACACGTTGTCAATTGATTTTTTGTCTAGGTTTCTAGCTACGGTTTTGTGGAAAGGACATCATACACTCCCCCCATGAGCCTTCGCATCTATCGAAAGCTACCTCTTGTTGGAATGTATACTGAAAGCCTAGCTCTTTTTGTATGAACATTTCATTTTGAAATAAGAATCACATGATCATTGTTTGCATTTTATATATTCATTATATATGTGTGCATATTGTCTAAATATTTTACGTTGTAGATAACATGGTGCTTGGTGTGGCACAGAAGATCATGTTATCAGTTCCTTGTAAAATATAAGTAGAGGCTCACAACCAAGATAGTTTTGGACAAACCATTGGCATGGTTGTAGTGTAGCTTGGTATTGTTTTGTCTTGAACATAGAGTTACACTGGTACACTTAGGTGTATTGAGCAGGACCGACATAGAGGTGATTTAATTTAGTACTGACTACATGATTGAATCGGACCTCGGATATTATGTTGTACATGCTCTTAATCCCGATATAATAACGGGCACATGTACTTAGTATTTATTTCTTTGATTTATCAGTGGGTGAGATTTAGATGGATTAAATCAATATGCCCGGTAAGTTGGGAAATAATATTATTTACATGGTGTGCCGTTGATTATAGGAGGAAACCGTGTCCTATATATTAGGTTGATGATGTCCCCTTGAGGAGCTCATAAGGTTCATCATGTAAACCCAGCTGGTTGACTTAGTCAACATGATGATAAGGTTGAGTGGTACTACTCGAGGAATTAGATGTTAATTAATTGATGGTCAGTAAATCAATTAATTGACGGACATTCGATATCTTAAACACAGGGAGATTAATGTACAAATAATATATGGAGCCCATATTGATTTATGGGGGTTGGTGAGGTAGTTCAATGATGATCCTCTAGTGGAATGGAACATCATTGATGGATCAAGTTTGTGTGGTTCCGATCCATCGAGTGGCCAAGACCCAACTCCTCCTTATGGTCCCTATCGTAGCCTAATATAATCCTTGTGAAGTCTAGATCCAAGAATGTAAAAAAAAACCTAGAGCCAACGGTTGAGATTAAATCCCTAGATCTGATGGTTGGATAAAACCCTAGAACCAACGGTTGGGATTAAATCCCTAGATCCGATGGTTAGGATGAAATCCTAGAATCGACGGTTGGGATTAAATCCCTAGATCCGACGGTTGGGATAAAACCCTAGATCCGACGGTTGGGATGAAACCTTAGATCCGACGGTTGGGATGAAATCCTAGATCTGACGGTTGGGATTAAACCCTAGATCCGACGGTTGGGATAAAACCCTAGATCCGATGGTGGAGATTAAATCCCTAGATCCGACGGTGGAGATTAAAGGAGGCTTAAGCCCTATTCTATAAATAGATGCTTAGGGTTGGGCGGCAAGCATAATCAAGGATTTGAATTAGAGAATTAGGGTTTGGATTTTGGAGAGGTGGGCGGCTAGGGTTTGGAGCAATAGTGGGCGGCAACTTTCTTCTACCTTCTAGTTGTTGCCGGCGCCCAATTTCCTCCATCAATACTTGGCCGACGCCCATCATTAAGGCCTTTCTCTTCTTCCTTAGCCGGCGGTTCTCCTTCTATTGGTGGCCGGTGGTCTTCCTCTTTCCTTTCTCCTTGGTGGCCGGCGGCAACTCCTCTTCAAGTTGGTCGGCGCTTCATCCAATTGTTTCCTTGGCCGGCAGTTGCACCAAGTTCCATAATTTGGTGGCTGGTTCTAGATAGGAAGGTATTTGTGGTTTCTTCTCTTTGTTCGCAGCGGACAAGGTAGAGAAGAAAGTGTTCTAGAAGGCTTCTACTCATGGAGGATCTTCGTCCACACGTCGTCCACGAGAAGGATAGGACATACGATAGAAGATCGTAAGGTATAAAGTTATTTTAACTTTATTTACAGATCTGAATATGTTCTTTAATATTTTGATTATGCATGTGTGTGTATGAATATATATTGTATAATCATGGACCCCGAAGACAAACACAAAAACCGGCGATCCATCCGTCGTCTCTTCCGCGGCTAACCAACTAGAAGAGTTGTGTTGCTTGAACAACTAGTTTGTTCAAGCGACCACTCAAGTTGTTAGCACGACGACGAATAGGTTGTGCTAAGGAAGCTTAACCCATCCGGATTAATTCTTTCATTAGTGAAAATTTTAATCCAGGGACATGGGAGCCAATGAGCCTCCGAAGCATCCACCTAACAATTGGTATCAGAGCCACAGTTTCCGGTTTTGTGTGTTTTGGATTCGGTTAATTTTTTTTTTGTTGCACTTTTTCATATATTATATGTGCCGGATAATAGTAAGATATGCGTAGTTTAACTCTTTGGTTGCAGGCATAAGATCCGACTATTATGGCCATGTGTGTGTATGTGAATGGATGTGTGTAAAAATTTATTATTTGAATCCTCGGGGTTGACGAGGCTAGATTAGTATTTAATTTTTGTAATTAAATACGACATTGTTTAGCCGCTCATTTTAGTTTACTTTCGATCTAGATGATTTGTACACTCCTTCGTGGAGTATAGGATCGATGGATGTAAGTTAAAATGTTTTTATCTCGGCTCGGAACTCTTTGGTGACTTGCGCACGGGAAAAGATGGAGCGGATGAGGTGGCGACACGACGGGATGCATATTGGAGGACAATGCCATAATAGTTGGAAAAATTCTGTTTTTTCCATATTTATTGCTTATTTTTTTTATATGCATGTTGTGTATGTTTTAAAATTCCTCAATTTTAATTTACTAAGTGGGAGAGGGACATTTTAATTAATTCCCGCGGCCTCCATTACAATTTGACGTGTGATGCAACAAACTTCCGCGTTGGCTCTGAGTGCCTTCCTCCCCATCGGATGGGTTTGTTTGCGGATCACTAGGTCAAATAATGGCTATAGGAAATTATTAAGGAGTGTGTGTACTTCCCCATCGGTAAGGCAGATAATCCGAAATAATTCCCTTAGTATCGTGTAATGGTGCACACTTAGATGCAAATTAAAAGTATCCTCCCCATCGGAGTCACTGCTTTTATTTGTAGGGCCAAAGAGGAACCAACTATTAATTTTATTTGTCAAAAAGTAAGGTTGACAAGATAATAAAATTAATGGGTAAAACCTCCTCTTACAAATGCAGAATTCGTATACGTCCACACTATCGTAGCATGCGATATTCTCGGTGTTTTGAGGTGTTGGTTGATTTCGGAATTTTATTGTTTTTGAGGAATCAATAATATTTGAAATCTAATATTTTGATCATTGTGATTTTTAGGATTTTCAAATGGCTTTCAACCCACTTGCTGTGATTTTAAAAGAAAACAAACTTACTGGTCCAAACTACATTGATTGGAAAAGAAACCTGGATATTGTCTTAATCTGCGGAGTACAAATTTGTACTCTTCGAGGTCATCCTCTAAGCCCTCCGATAACTCGATGAAAGGAGATAGAATGTTATAAGAAATGGGTTAAGGTAGATGAGATGGGCGCGTGTTACATTTTGGCATCTATGTCAAATGTCGCAACATCGATCAGCCATAGCTACCAACTTATGACATGATGTTCAATCTCAAGGAACTTTTGGACATCGAGTAGGGCGGCTAGGTGAGGCAATGAGAAACTTGATGGCGACCTCCATGATCGAGGGAACACCGTTAGGGATCATGTTCTCAAGATGATGGCTCATCTTAATGAGATGGAAGTCCTAGGAGCTAAGATCGATGGAAACCCAGGTCGATATCATTCTCCGATCTCTGCTTAGGAGTTTTGAGTAGTTCGCCTCAACTACAACATGAACAAAAGGTTGTATTAGTTGGCGAGCTTCCGTGAACTCCAAAGTGCAGAGGGGCTTTTTGTCGAGTGCTCAAGCCATGGTCGCTGAAGGTTTCTTCCTCTAAACCGAAAGGTAAGAAGAAGAAGAAACAAGGTGGAGCGAAGAAAGTGGCGATGGGACCCATGACGGGAGTGAAGAAGCCGAAAGGCAAGTGCTTCACTTGCAAGAGACATTGGACATTGGCGGAAAGAACAAAGGTATATCTTCTTGTTTAGTTGTTGAAACATGTTTAGCGGTGTTATCTACCGCGATTGCGGTGTGTAGATACAAGAGCCACGATCATATGCAATACTTTGCGGGGGTTCGACCCGACGACTATGAGGAGAGATTCTAGTCTTCATGGGCAATGCTTCAAAGGTGGCGGCTATTGTAGTGGGGGACGTTTATTTATCTTTTGATAGGAATAAAGTTTTGGTTTTGAGAAATTGTCTTTATGTACCTACTTTTAGAAAGAATTTAATTTCAATTTCTAAATTGTTTATGAATGGATATTCTTTTTCTTTTAATGACAAAGTGGTTATAAAAAGGAATAGGGAGATTATCTGTTCTGGTACATTGGTTGGCAATTTATATACTCTTGAACCAAAAACTCCCACGATGCATATAGAAATCAATAACTCATCTTCTAAGTCTAATAAGAGAAAAGAAACTTCGAATGAATACAAACATATCTTTGGCATCTAAGGCTTGGTCATATTAACCTAAGGTAATTCAAAGGTTGATAGCTGATGGACCTTTGGGTTCATTAGTGGTGGAGGATCTCCCAACCTGCGAATCTTGCTTGGAAGGTAAAATGACCAAGAGGCCTTTTAAGGCCAAGGGGTATAGAGCCAAAGATGTGTTAGAATTGGTTCATTCTGATTTGTGTGGTCCTATGTCTATCCAGGCAAGAGGTGGCTTTGAATACTTCGTCTCTTTTATAGACGATTATTCAAGGTATGGTTACATTTACTTGATGCGCCGCAAGTCTGAATGCTTTGACAAGTTCAAAGAATTCAAGGCTGATGTGGAGAACCGTCAAGGTAAAAGTATCAAGACATTACGATCGATCATGGTGGCGAGTACCTCTTGGGAGAGTTTAGGAGTTACTTATCGAGGTGGATTCAATCCCAATTATGCACCACACCCCCAGTGAGAATGGTGTGGCGGAGGCGAAGGAATAGGACTCTTATGGAGATGGTCGGATCGATGATGAGTTATTACGAGTTACCGATTTGTTCCGGGGTTTGCTCTGGAAAACGGACACATTCTCGAACTTGGTTCCATCTAAGTCGCACTCTACTCCCACGAGTTTTGGGTGGCGAAAGCCTAGTCTAAGACATATTCGTTGGGGTAGTCCACATGTACATGTGAAGGGAGATCTTTGGTAAGTTGGAATCTCGCATGATACGCTTGTTTGTTGGCTACCCTAAGGGAACGAAGGGTGGTTTATTCTATAGTCCTAGAGATCGGAAGGTGATCGTGAGTACGAATGCCAGATTTCTAGAGGAGGATTGTATGATGAACCACAAGCCCACGAGTAGGATTGTTCTTGAGGAGTTGACAGGGGAAGTCCCGACTTCAGTACCATTGGTACGAGAGGAGACACCACAAGTCAACGCGCGTGTCACTGAGCATACAGAGGCACCTGCGTCGTAGTGGGAGGGTTGTTAGACAACCCAGAGATTCATGTTTTGGGAGAGTCTTGGACTTAGTCACAGTGAACATGAACTGATCCTGGACATATGGAGGCAATCCAAGATAGAGATGTATCTTGGCAAGAGAGTGATAGAATCTATGGATTCCAATCATGTCTGGGAGCTAGTAGAACCACCCGATGGTGTAAAAGCCATTGGATGCAAGTGGATCTACAAGAGAAAGAGAGGAGTAGACGGGAAGGTTGAGACCTTCAAAGCTAGGCTTGTTGCGAAAGGGTATACTCAGAAAGAGGGTATCGATTATGAGGAGACCTTTTGTGCTATATCTTAAGTCTATTCGGATTCTCTTATCTATAGCTGCTCATATGGATTATGAGATTTGGCGGATGGATGTCAAGACTTTCCTTAGGAAGTCTTGAGAGAACATCTATATGTGGTGGCAAGCGGAGGATTCATTGCTAAAGGCAAAGAGCATCTTGTATGTAAGCTTAATCGGTCCATTTATGGATTGAAGCAAGCTTCTAGATCTTGGAACATCCGCTTTGATGAGGTAATCCAGTCATATGGATTTATTCAAAGTCCGGATGAGCCTTGTGTATACAAGAGATGTGACGAAAACGTAGTGGTGTTTCTTGTACTATACGTAGATGACATTTTGTTAGTTGGAAACAATATCAAAGTGTTATCAGATGTAAGGGTATGGTTGTCCAAACAGTTTGATATGAAGGACTTGGGAGAAGTGGGACACATCCTTGGGATCAAAGTTATAAGGGATCGCAAGAAAAGGATGTTGTGCTTGTCTCAAGCTTCATACATTGACACTATCCTTGCTCGTTTTAGCATGCAGAACTCCAAGAAAGGTTTTCTACCTTTTAGGCATGGAGTTCCTTTATCTAAAGAGATGTGTCCCAGAACATCAAAGGAGATAGAGGACATGAAGGCGGTTCCTTATGCTTCGGCAGTAGGAAGCCTTATGTATGCTATGCTATGTACGAGACAGGATATCTGCTTTGCCGTGGGCATGGTTAGCAGATATCAGAGTAATCCTGGACAGGGACATTGGACTGCAATAAAGCATATATTGAAGTACCTGAGAAGGACTAGGGATTATATGCTGGTTTACCGGGCAGATCAATTAGTCCCTGTGGGTTACACGGATTCGGATTTCCAATCAGATAGGGACAAGAGTAAGTCTACCTCGAGGTTTGTGTTTACTTTTGGAGGTGGAGCCATAGCATGGAGGAGTGTCTAGCAGAAATGCGTGGCGAACTCTACCATGGAAGCTGAGAATGTGGCAGCCTCTGAGGCAGCCAAGGAAGCTGTATGGCTCAGGAACTTCTTGATGGACTTGGATGTGATTCCTGGTTTGGCCAGAACTATCACAATTTATTGTGATAACAGTGGTGCAGTTGCAAACTTGAAGGAACCACGAGCCCATAAGGCGAGTAAACACATAGAGCGCAAGTACCACCTCATACGAGAGATCGTAAAGCGAGGAGAAGTTGCTGTTGGATCGAAAGTGTCGCTAGAGGGGGGGGTGAATAGCGATACGGTGTCGTTAAAATTTTTTGCAATAAGTAAAAAGCAAGTAGAGAATGCACAGCGGAAATATAAAGTAGACAAGATATTTTTACGTGGTTCACAATCTTTCGATTGCTAATCCACGGCCCTAGTGATCCTTGATCACGTACGGAGGGCAATTCACTAAAACCACTCCTCTTCGTTGGAAGTAGGAGCAACGATTACAAAAAGAAATCAAGGCAAAGGGACACTCCCCCTTTCCTTGTTACGATTAAAGCACAAAGACAATTTAAAGAAGTAGAACTTAAATAAATATACCGACAACTCTTATAAGTAGAAGATGTAGCTTTCGTTGTGACGCCGTCGTAGCAAATGTGAGTAGTAGTCTCTTGAATTCTTGTTATTTGCTTGGCTTGAACATGTCTATTTATGGATATTGATCTATGAATTTAGACATAGGTAGTGTCCAAGGTGAGGTTCTTATCCCAACTCAAGGATGAGGTGTTTCATCCAACCACCTTGTGCCACCTCCAACCTTCTTGTCGCCAACTCAAGGATGAGGTGTTTCATCCAACCACCTTGTGCCACCTCCAACCTCCTTGGGCGCCAACTTGAGGATGAGGTGTTTCATCCAACCACCTTGTGCCACCTCCAACCTCCTTGGCGCCAACTTGAGGATGAGGTGTTTCATCCAACCACCTTGTGCCACCTCCAACCTCCTTGGCGCCAACTTGTTGGAGCCATTCAACTTGTGCCACATCATGGAGCCAACCATCTTGTGCCAACTCACCTTATTTTGGGCGTCCACCACAAGGAAGCTTGGTGATGGTTTGGATGTCCACCTTGATGCCACATCACCCTTTGTACCAAAACACGAGTCAAGTCCAAATTCACCCCTTGAAATTCGAGCTCTTCTCGAGGTCGAACTTGACTAGCGATTGGAGTAGTCAAAGGGTTTTGGCGCAGTACAAGTTAGCTTAAAATATAAAGTACGATGGTTCTAACCATTTGATCTCGACCTAGACCTTCCATTGGAGGTATTGGGTCGGATCTACGCTTAACGACCTTGCTTCGCTTTCACACGAGCTTACCTTGTAGCCTCGCTTCCGGTCTTCACCCGAGTACCTCGGCTTCCTCCGAAGTCCCTCTGGCGTTGCCCGACCACCTCGGTTCCCACCGGGTGTCGCAGACCTTCCGCTCAACTTTAGCATTTCTGCACACTTAATTGAGCTCGTAAGATAACAAATATACCCTTAACTATTGAGCCTTTTGCCATAATCAAAATAC
Organism: Wurfbainia villosa; assembly: GCA_025175895.1. Classification (NCBI taxonomy): domain Eukaryota; kingdom Viridiplantae; phylum Streptophyta; class Magnoliopsida; order Zingiberales; family Zingiberaceae; genus Wurfbainia; species Wurfbainia villosa. The sequence goes on along the minus strand of CM045987.1, from coordinate 82,187,937 downwards.
CGGTTCGACTTTGGTGCCCACTGCACCAACAATCTCCCCCTTTTTGATTCATGGCAAACCGACACAAAAGTTAAGGAAAAATTAAGCATAACAGTAAGCTATCATAATGATTAAGCATGAATGAGCTAGCATAAAGATTAAATATGAATGAGCTAGCATAATGATTAAGCATGAATGAGCTAGCATAAAGATTAAATATGAATGAGCTAGCATAATGATTAAGTATGAATGAGAAATATTATTGTTTCAAGTTCTCCCCTTTGAGGTAACCTCCCCCTTGACCGAAGGTGAGTTCTTGAAAAATAATTTTTACTCCTTAATAGTTGCTTTAGTAAACGGAATTACTTAATTTATATGGTATTTATTTTGTTTTCTTTCTTCCTTACTTTTGTGACTTTCTCCTGCTTTTGCATTAACTCATAAAGTTTGTAAATATATTTTAGGGTTTGTAAGTCCAAGCTAGTTCCCAATATAAATATATTTTTTAAAATAATAATAAGCTTGAAAATATGTTCATCTAAAATGTACAACTCGGTTGGACTTGATTGATATAGAATGATCAATAAGTCTTGAAGGAGTTGATTAATTTTAAATAATTATACTCCATGGTTCATGTCGATGCAATCAATCTACATCTGGAACCTGGAGTAAGGTCCTAACATCTCACGCCCGTCTCATTGGCTAAGTACACAAACACATTAGTCCTATGTGTTGTGAGATGTGTTAGCTCCTTAAATCTATAGGTATATGATTTCTAAGGTAAGACTTAGGCTAATTTCATAAAAGAAGCAAAAGTAGAGTACATATATAGAAAAATTTAAATCCTACTCTATTACACATACCTAACTTTCATCTTAATAAACTAAATTCGTTGGGTAGTGGTTTGGTGAAGATGTCCGCTAGGTTTGATTTGGACTCAACATACTCTAGTTGTATAGTTCCATTAGTTACATGTTCCCTAATGAAGTGGTGTTTAACTTCTATATGTTTTGTCCTAGAATGACATATTGGATTTTTAGTTAAGTTAATTGAACTAATGTTATCTATGTAGGTTTTAATGTTGTTAAAGATTAAGCTAAAGTCTTGGAGAGTGTGCTTCATCCACGGGAGCCGAGAGACACACTCACCCATCGCAACGTATTCGGCCGGTGGTAGATAAGGCAACGCAATGTCAGCTTCCCTCTTGCACCAACTTACTAGACTCGAGGAGGATTTGACAACAACCACTCGTGCTCTTTCTATCGAGTTTACTACCGGCATAGTCGGGTCAGATGGCCGATTAGATTAAACTCGGTAGATCTAGGGTACCAAATACCTACGTTTAGCGTGCCCTTTAGATATCTAAGGATACGCTTGACTAGGGTTAGGTGAGACTCCTTGGCACAGGTTTGTAACCTTGCGCACATACTTACCGCGAATAAAATGTCGAATTAGGCTCGCGGTTAAGTATAGGAGACTTCCTATTGCGCTCCTATAGTATTTTAGGTCAACGGGTTTTCCTTCTACATCTTCGTTTATATTAACATTAGTTGCCATAGGTGTATTGATTATTTTAGCATCTTGCATTCCAAATCGATTTATTAAGTCCTTAGTATATTTTTGTTGATGTAAATATATTCCATCTTTAGTTTGTTTAATTTGTAAACCTAAGAAGAAACTTAACTCTCCTACTAAATTCATTTCAAATTCACTTTCCATAAGTGAGATGAATTCGTTTAGCAGGATCGAGTTGGTAGTTCCAAAACTTATAGATTTGGGCTATAAAGATTTCTTTTCCTACGGTTTTAACGAATAAGGTTGGGTCGACTAAACCTTGGTTGAATCCTTTGGACTTAAGATAGATCGAAAGCCTTTCGTACTAAGCTCTTGGGGCTTGTTTGAGTCCATATAGGGCTTTCTTAAGTCTAAGGACATGGTCAGGTTATCTAGATTTTGAATCCGGAGGTTGGTAGCGTAAACTTCTTCCTTAATGTATCCATTCAAAAATGCTGACTTGACATCCATTTGAAACAATTTAAAACCTCGATGTCGCATATGCTAACAACATTCGGATGGACTCTAGTCTTCTTGGGCGTAGGTCTCATCGTAATCTAAACCTTCGACTTGACTAAACCCTTTTGCGACTAACTCGGCTTTATTTCTAACTACTTCACCTTTATCATCAAGTTTATTTGAAATACCCACCAATAATTGATTTTTCTTTAGGTGGTGGTACTAATTCCCAGACTTCATTTCTAGTGAATTGAGCTAGCTCTTCTTGCATAGCAATAATCCAGTCGGGATCAAGAAGTGCTTGTTCAATAGTTTTGGGTTCGATTTTGGAAATTAACGAGATTTGACTAAGGTTTGATATGAAGCTCTAGTTCGAACCCTAAATTTGGATCACCTATAACTTGATTGATAGGATGACTTGGGTGAGTTCTAGTTTGACTTGGGTTAGAGTCATCTATCACTTGGTCGATAGGATGACTTGGGTTAGGACGAGATTCAAGTTCAAGATCAGAGTCGGGTTCGCTATAAGTTGATTTGCTAGTTGGTTTTGTTAAGGATTGAAAGGGTTCGTGTCCTTCGTCGAAAACTATATTAATGGTTTCTTCGACTCTTATGTGTAGGATCAATGGAATTACTAAAGGGTTGTTTGTAAGTTTTTTAAACCTAAATCATCTCACCAATATCTACATGATCAAAACATGTTATTCCTATGTGTTACTGTGAGATGACTTTCAATTTTACTTGATTAATTTTAATGAATTTAAATTAACCAACATTAGGTTAGATTCGGATTTAGTCTAAGCTCATCAAGTAATCTTTTCAAGAGATTAGCTTCCAGGTCGTGGCGAGGCACAGAGGCCTTCTTTGATCGGAACAACGACCACTTCCTTAGACAAAGCTAATTTCAAGAAATTGATAACTCGACTTACTTGAGACTACATCTTGGTCTAACTAGTTATTTTTGAAAAGAGGCTCCCCGAGGCTCAATCTTTTCGTAGGATTTTAGTTGATTTATTTTTGAAAAGAGGCTCCCCGAGGCTCAATCTTTTCGCAGGATTTTAGTTGGTTATGAGTCCTATCTAACCATTCTAAAAATAAAGGAAAAACTAAGCATGCAATTTCTAAGACTTAACAAAAATACATTTTGTATTGGCTCCCCCTGGACCATTGAATCGAGTGGGTCTATTCACATAGTGAATTTGGTCCTTGGGAACCCAATACATGTTAGATCCTAAAGTTGAAATCAAAGTGGTCTTAGGGACCCATGCTTGGACATTTTTCTTATGTTGGTTTACTATAGACATATATGACTTATTGGTTGTATTTGAGTTAAACCCAAGTCCGGCCTTGTTGTACACGGCCCTTTGTGATCCAAGTAAGAGGTCAAGTCCCTTGGATCCCAAAGTGAACCTTTCCAACGTGTTCCTAAGGTCTTCGACTTGTGTTTTCAAAAGTGAGTTCTCAACTTCAAGCTTTTCAACTTGAGTTGAGTCCTCCTCTTGAATACGAGTAGTCGAAGAGGTTAGGGAGACCTCATGTTTGAGGAGGTTAACCTCCTCAATTAGGGTCTCGACCTTGGACTCGGACTTAGCTAGTTTCTTATTTAAAAATTTAATTGCACCATACAAAGTATTAAGTAACGACCGACTTACCCTTAATGATTCTTTTGAACCGGATACGGATCCGTGGCTTGTCTTGAATGGAAGCTCATCATCGGATTCGGACTCGGACTCTTCTTGGTTTGAGTCGTGCTCGGTCGGCTTGGCCATTAGAGCTTGGATATCGTCTTCTTCCTCCGGGGTGGCTTGGGGGCTTCTTCTTCTTGGAACACGCAACTAACGCAATACTCTTCTCGGCTGGACCACGTTAGTTTGCTCATGTAATTCAAGTTCAAACAATTCGTCTAACCTAGTTTTAGAAAGGTCCTTGGAGACCTTGTAGGCATCGACCATGGATGCCTACAAGGTGGTCCTAGGAAAGCGAGTTAAGAGAATACCTGATAAGGTCGCGATTCTCGACCTTTTGTCCGATGGCATGGAGTTGGTTGACGATGTCTTGGATACGAGCATGTAGTTGAGTTGCGGTCTCGTTTTCCTGCATTTTCAAGTTATACAATTTATTTAAAAGTAAATCTCTTTTACATACCTTCTCGGTCGGTGCCTTCGTGTAGTTCCACTAGCTTGGTCCATAAGTCCTTTGCACTAATGAAGGGCCGACGCGGTTGAGCTCTTCCTTGGACAACCCACATTGCAAGATTTGAGTTGCCTTGGCATCGGCTTCTACTTGTTTTTCATGGAATTTGACCATTGATCGTAACCCAAAGATTCACCATCTTCATTAATAGGAAGTGTGAAACCGGTTTGGATTACGATCCACATCTCGATTTGGGTTTTAAGAAAGCATTCCATCCGACCCTTCCAATAACGAAAGTCATTACCGTTGTAAAGCGGGGTCAGGCAGATGCTAAACCCTTCGAGATGGGCCATTTAAAAACAAGAAGAAGCATTTAAAAGAATCTTGCAAAACACACGGAAAGAATATTCCAAGACTTTCGTCTTGGATTAGTAGTCTTGAGAAGTAAAAAAGATATATAAAATGTAACTTGCAAAAGAAATAAACAATCAAATGCGAATGTCGTTGAAGTTCCGGAGGACAACCTTACTCGGGATCTAACCCAAGGACAACCTTATCCGGATCCTAAAGCCTCTAATGCAATTCTATATGTAGGAGAAGATAAGCAAGTGAAATAATTATCACAACAGAAATAAATAAATAAAATCTGTAAAAAAAGAAAAACAAAGCTAGATTGGTGGTTTCACCGAATCTTAGCGCCGGCTCGATACCAATTGTTGGATCGAAAGTGTCGCTAGAGGGGGTGAATAGCGATACGTGTCGTTAAAATTTTTTTGCAATAAGTAAAAAGCAAGTAGAGAATGCATGCGGAAATATAAAGTAGACAAGATATTTTTCGTGGTTCACAATCTTTCGATTGCTAATCCACGGCCCTAGTGATCCTTGATCACGTCACGGAGAGCAATTCACTAAAACCACTCCTCTTCGTTGGAAGTAGGAGCAACGACGATTACAAAAGAAATCAAGGCAAAGGACACTCCCCTTTCCTTGTTACGATTAAAGCACAAAGACAATTTAAAGAAGTAGAACTTAAATAAATATACCGACAACTCTTATAAGTAGAAGATGTAGCTTTCGTTGTCACGGCACTTCGTCGTAGCAAATGTGAGTAGTAGTAAGCTATTTACGGCGTGTTGAGAGCTCTTGAATTCTTGTTATTTGCTTGGCTTGAACATGTCTATTTATGGATATTGATCTATGAATTTAGACATAGGTAGTGTCCAAGGTGAGGTTCTTATCCCAACTCAAGGATGAGGTGTTTCATCCAACCACCTTGTGCCACCTCCAACCTTCTTGTCGCCAACTCAAGGATGAGGTGTTTCATCCAACCACCTTGTGCCACCTCCAACCTCCTTGGGCGCCAACTTGAGGATGAGGTGTTTCATCCAACCACCTTGTGCCACCTCCAACCTCCTTGGGCAACTTGAGGATGAGGTGTTTCATCCAACCACCTTGTGCCACCTCCAACCTCCTTGGGCGCCAACTTGTTGGAGCCATTCAACTTGTGCCACATCATGGGAGCCAACCATCTTGTGCCAACTCACCTTATTTTGGGCGTCCACCACAAGGAAGCTTGGTGATGGTTTGGATGTCCACCTTGATGCCACATCACCCTTTGTACCAAAACACGAGTCAAGTCCAAATTCACCCCCTTGAAATTCGAGCTCTTCTCGAGGTGGAACTTGACTAGCGTTGGTAGTCAAAGGGTTTTGGACGATACAAGTTAGCTTAAAATATAAAGTACGATGGTTCTAACCATCTGATCTCGACCTAGACCTTCCATTGGAGGTATTGGGTCGGATCTACGCTTAACGACCTTGCTTCGCTTTCACACGAGCTTACCTTGTAGCCTCGCTTCCGGTCTTCACCCGAGTACCTCGGCTTCCTCCGAAGTCCCTCTGGCGTTGCCCGACCACCTCGGTTCCCACCGGGTGTCGCAGACCTTCCGCTCAACTTTAGCATTTCTGCACACTTAATTGAGCTCGTAAGATAACAAATATACCCTTAACTATTGAGCCTTTTGCCATAATCAAAATACCGGTTCGACTTTGGTGCCCACTGCACCAACAGTTGCTGTCGCCAAGATTGCATCAGAGGATAACCTGGCGGATCTATTCACTAAGGCCCTTCCAGCGAAAGCGTTTGATAGGCATGTGGAGGACATGGGGATCAGATGTATGACAGAGTGATGACAGCATAGTCTTTTAGTATAAGTGGGAGATTGTTGGAATGTATACTGAAAGCCTAGCTCTTTTTGTATGAACATTTCATTTTGAAATAAGAATCACATGATCATTGTTTGCATTTTATATATTCATTATATATGTGTGCATATTGTCTAAATATTTTACATTGTAGATAACATGGTGCTTGGTGTGGCACAGAAGATCATGTTATCAATTCCTTGTAAAATATAAGTAGAGGCTCACAACCAAGATGGTTTTGGACAAACCATTGGCATGGTTGTAGTGTAGCTTGGTATTGTTTTGTCTTGAACATAGAGTTACACTGGTACACTTAGCTGTATTGAGCAGGACCGACATAGAGGTGATTCAATTTAGTACTGACTACATAATTGAATCGGACCTCGGATATTATGTTGTACATGCTCTTAATCCCGATATAATAACGGGCAGATGTACTTAGTATTTATTTCTTTGATTTATCAGTGGGTGAGATTTAGATGGATTAAATCAATATGCCCGGTATGTTGGGAAATAATATTATTTACATGGTGTGCCGTTGATTATAGGAGGAAACTGTGTCCTATATATTAGGTTGATAATGTCCCCTTGAGGAGCTCATAAGGTTCATCATGTAAACCCAGCTGGTTGACTTAGTCAACATGATGATAAGGTTGAGTGGTACTACTCGAGGAATTAGATGTTAATTAATTGATGGTCAGTAAATCAATTAATTGACGGACATTCGATATCTTAAACACGGGGAGATTAATGTACAAATAATATATGGAGCCCATATTGATTTATGGGGGTTGGTGAGGTAGTTCAATGATGATCCTCTAGTGGAATGGAACATCATTGATGGATCAAGTTTGTGTGCTTCCGATCCATCGGGTGGCCAAGACCCAACTCCTCCTTATGGTCCCTATCGTAGCCTAATATAATCCTTGTGAAGTCTAGATCCAAGAATGTAAAACAAAACCTAGAACCAACGGTTGGGATTAAATCCTTAGATCCGATAGTTGGATGAAACCCTAGAACCAACGGTTGGGATTAAATCCCTAGATCCGATGGTTAGGATGAAATCCTAGAATCGACGGTTGGGATTAAATCCCTAGATCCGACGATTGGGATAAAACCCTAGATCCGACGGTTGGGATGAAACCTTAGATCCGACAGTTGGGATGAAATCCTAGATCCGACGGTTGGGATTAAACCCTAGATCCGACGGTTGGGATAAAACCCTAGATCCGACGGTGGAGATTAAATCCCTAGATCCGACGGTGGAGATTAAAGGAGGCTTAAGCCCTATTCTATAAATAGATGCTTAGGGTTAGGCGGCAAGCATAATCAAAGATTTGAATTAGAGAATTAGGGTTTGTCTTTTGGAGAGGTGGGCGGCTAGGGTTTGGAGCAAAAGTGGGCGGCAACTTTCTTCTACCTTCTAGTTGTTGCCGGCGCCCAATTTCCTCCATCAATACTTGGTCGGCGCCCATCATTAAGGCCTTTCTCTTCTTCCTTAGCCGGCGGTTCTCCTTCCATTGGTGGCCGGTGGTCTTCCTCCTTCCTTTCTCCTTGGTGGCCGGCGGCAACTCCTCTTCAAGTTGGCCGGCGCTTCATCCAATTGTTTCCTTGGCCGGCGGTTGCACCAAGTTCCATAATTTGGTGGCCGGTTCTAGATAGGAAGGTATTTGTGGTTTCTTCTCTTTGTTCACAGCGGACAAGGTAGAGAAGAAAGTGTTCTAGAAGGCTTCTACTCGTGGAGGATCTTCGTCCACACGTCGTCCACGAGAAGGATAGGACATACGATAGAAGATCGTAAGGTATAAAGTTATTTTAACTTTATTTACAGATCTGAATATGTTCTTTAATATTTTGATTATGCATGTGTGTGTATGAATATATATTGTATAATCATGGACCCCGAAGACAAATACAAAAATCGGCGATCCATCCGTCGTCTCTTCCGCGGCTAACCAACTAGAAGAGTTGTGTTGCTTGAACAACTAGTTTGTTCAAGTGACCACTCAAGTTGTTAGCACGACGACGAATAGGTTGTGCTAAGAAAGCTCAACCCATCCGGATTAATTCTTTCATTAGTGAAAATTTTAATCCGGGGACATGGGAGCCAATGAGCCTCCGAAGCATCCACCTAACACCTCTACCATTACCAGGTCGACCCTTGGACTTAGGATGGGATAGTCGGTACAAGGATGCCGAATCGATCCCTGCAACGAGTCAAAAAAGGGGTGCATTTCCTACTCTATCGCATCCTTCTACCCACGGTTATGGGAGATGAGGCCAACCCCTAGGTTCCTCCTTAATTATCCTAAATCTTAGATACAAGGGTTGTCACCCCTCATATCGGCTAGCACAGTAGATGGAAAACCAAAACAATAGTTATAGCTCTAAACCAAATGCCAATTGCAAATATAAATTCAAGAACGAAAAGATATTTGAACCAACATGTTCTAACTCAACACAAACTACTCCCTAGTCCTAGAATCGAAGAGTCTACACCATAAATAAGAGAGGAGAAACACAAATCACGATCATGTTCATATAAACAATAGAAATTATGCAAAGAACATAATTTACAATGTGATGTGACTCTTCTCTCCGGCATTGAAGTACAAAATTTGGATCTCCGACGGCTTTCTTCCTCCCCATTGCGAGTTCCCGATGCTTTTTAGGGCATCGGAGTGTCATCGTGCCTCCTCCCTAGGTTTTGGGCATAGCCTCTTTTATATAGACATCAACTTGGATCTCTCTAAAACCTGGAAAATAACCGACTCACGTCGGAATCATGCAGCGCCACACGACCATGTGTTTCCACATGGCCAAGACATGTGTGGCACCGTGGTGGCTAATTTCCACCCTTGGACACGGCCGTGCGTAGCCATACGCCCTGGTCGTGTCCCCTTCTGTGTCCAGCTACAAAATGTCCTTCTTTTGCTCTGAAAGTGTGGCGTTTTCCCATGAAATACTATCCTGCACACAAAAGTATAAAGAGCAGATCTTCGAACCAAAAAATAGGAAATGCATGCAAAACAAAGTAAAATATGCACGAAACAAACATAAAATGTAATGAGATGTGAGCGAAAACTACTCTTAAAATCCTATATGTTTTGCTCACATCAATTCCCCCAAACTTATGTCTTTGCTTGTCCTCAAGTAAACCTCAGTGTCATGAAAATTTTAAAAGGTATTGTTCCATACTTAGCATGTTAACTAGATTTATCAAGTGGTATTTGCAATCAAAGCAAAATAGAGAGGTTCTATAAATTCACTAAGTTAGCTCCTCGTGCTCGTGCTAAGCGAATCTTCTTATGGGATACTCGTTCAATGGTAAGTTAAGTCGTCATCCTATAGCTTTCCTAAGGTCTCTAGCTCTTAGGCATTGCCCAAAGCAAGGGTCGTTCCCTAGATCTAGCACAAAGTTTCAAAGGTGTGCTCGGTACTGAGAGAATTTGGTAAGTGTTTCCCTAATAACCTAACTCGGTCTCAAAGGGGCACCTAACCATTTTCACCTACGACAACTATTTGTTTTTTAGATCTTGGGATTTTGATTTTTCTGAATCGGCTTCCACAATCCGAGCATCTTCAGTAATTAAAATGCTAAACTTAGGGTCACCTGTGAATTCCAAAGTACTAGACTACTGAGATGAATCATAACTAGGTACGTACTTGACTCTCCCTTTCAGAATGTTCTTCATGTGTAGGTGTAAATATAAAAGCTAACCAGTGTAAGACTAGAACATTCATTAGAGCAAATAAAATAAAATACCACGAGGTAAATGAAGTTAAGCTACCCATGGAAACAACTCATGAAAGAAAACTCTAAGAATACTACTAAGGTAGCTTAAAGATAGCAAAAATTAAGTACTGACGAAACTAAAAACTCTATGTATGAACAAATGAATGCTAACTAATAAAAAATGCAAATGACAGGAAAGAAACTACTGCTAGAAACAAAAAAAAAATCAAAACTTGGGGTCCCCCCAGACTTATATGAGACTGTACCTCTAATATGGTGGCCGAGGTGGGAAGTTCGGCAGTCTCGGCATGTCAGGCTCCTGGGTAAACCTGGTGCTAAGCCGCTAATACCACATTTACATGTGGTCGATCTGAGAGCTAGTGGATGCAGTAGTCGCTCTGTGCTCCTCCTCTCGGACCCACTGTGCCTACTGGGCATGCATGTGTTGTCGCATCTCCTAAAGGTAGGTGGCCTCATCCTGGCAACGGGCAGCCTTCTCCTGGAAGTAGATGCGGGCCTCGTTGTATAACTCTTCAGCCCACTGGAAGTGCTCCCGGAAGCCCTAAAACTCTACCTGTGTGTAAGCTCTCTGCTCCTCCAATTGTTGCCTCTGCGTCTGCTGCTCGGCATATATATCGTCGAGGTGCGATCAAAACTCTAAAAAATCATAGGCAGATGTACCTGCATCGTGCTCAAAAGTAGAAAAATGTGGTGGTGTAGGTGCAAGCTCATGTCGATGTGGACTAGGTGGGCTCCTATACATGCGTGGACTGGAGGGAGAGTGGTGTACAGGGGGAGAGATGGGTGCCGATGTTGATGGTCCTTCATATGGCGGGGACTCCACTATCAAGTCTAAATGTCAGTTAGTGCATGTGGTGATGGTGGTACGATCGGGGTCGGGGAGCCTAAGGGATGATAGGTTTTTCCTTACAAAACACAAGGAGTGTCCCTCTCTAACTATCATCTTCATGGTCATGCACACTCCTAAGTCGATCCTAGGACTCCCCTCTATGCTATCTAGCGCGGTGTAGTCATACCCCATCCTATAGAAAATGTGGGTAAGCAGGCCCCCCACAATGATCTCTCCTCTCATTGCTTTGCCCATTTTAACTAGGCGTCTAATAAAATGGGAGCCTACATCAATGCTACTCCTTTCTTGTAGCATGTCCCATAAGCAAAGCAGCTCACTAGCTCGCACTACACCGTCACTCTCCCCATGACCAAAAATAGTACTTGCCATGATTCGGTGTAGGTACCGAAAAATGAGGTTTTAGAGGCGCGATGCTTTGGCCCTAGAAGGGTCATAAGCGTGTTCTCCTATCAATTCGGTCCAAAAGATCCAAGAGTTAAACCTACTAGGGGTTCTTCTCTCTCCCTCACTAGGCAAGCCAAAGCATGTGTTTCATTGGTGTAGCGTCCATTCATGCTCAATGTTGAATAACCTAAAGGTAATCCTACCCTCTTCGCTCTCTCTACCCGTTAAAACCTCAACTTCTAAAGAACTTAAAAACTCTAAAACTATCCTAGGGTAGGTTGGGTGTCTTATCCCCATTATCTCTCCCCGCCCCATTTTTGTAAATAGGGCTTGAATATCACCAAACAAACCTAGGGTCTCTAAGAGATCCTCATCAAGATACCTAGTAGTAGTGATTCTTCTAGTAGAAAGCATATCAAATCTCTCCCTATGCTCATTATTTCGAAAAAGAAGGGTTGGAAGAGCGTCACCTTCCTCCGGAGCTTGAGGGGCGTCCCTTCTTTTTGTTCTTCGCTCCGAAGTATCGGATCGAGATGTCACTTGCTTGGTCCTCCTCATCCTTACTTCTTTTGGGCTTCCTTGAAGGTTGGAAAGGCTTCTAGGTGGTGGGGAAGAAGGATTCACATGGCTAGGGCAAGAGGAATCAAAGCACACGGCACATTTGGGGTGAAAACGCATGGCTTGGCCTCTTAAACCTCACGTGCCACGGTTGTGTGAAAACACACTGCCAGGCCATGTGCGCCGTTGAGGGTCGGGGCATGCCCATGTGAAAACACACGGCCAGACCGTGTGTCCCCCGTTTCCTTCTCATGGTGCACAACGATCTGAATTCTTCTTACTCGCTCAGTCGTGTGGGTTTAAAGTGATTTTTCTTTTACCTAGCAGGTTCTTTCTAGTCCTAATTCATGTTAAAAATGCTAAATGAATGGAATCCAATGTTTAAATTAAACAAATAAATTCAATACAATGAAAAGAATACCTAAAAACTAAACTTGGGTTGCCTCCTAAGAAGCGCTTTGTTTAAGGTCTTTTAGCTCGACCCTACTCCATTGTCTTAACTTGGCTCCGGAGGTTCTGTGAACCTTCATTCATCCGTCTCAAAGTTGACATCCAGTGGGTTTGGCTCTACCCTACTGAAAGTGTAGCTGTCTAAGAAGGGCGCTCTACACTCTTACAGATTGAAAATGATGATCTCCCCATCTACCTCCAAGGAGATCTTGTGTGCCCTTACGTCTATTAACGCTCTCGCAGTCGCTAGAAAGGGTCTTCCCAAAATGATGGGATTCTAGGGATTTGGTCCTATGTTCAATATAATAAAATCCATGTGTATCAGGAAATTCTCAATGAACATAGGAACATGCACTAGCATGTCGATGGGTTCCTTGACTAAGTCATCCCCCATACGAATACCAAGGTTCGCTGGTTGGATCCCATTCAGTCCCATCTTCAGATAGTATACATAGGGCATCACACTTACTGATGATCACAAGTCGCACAATGCTTCATCAAAGCTTTCCCCATAAATTGAGCAGGGGATAACAAATTCACCAGGGCGCTCAAGCTGTGGCGGGATTCTATCTTCGATTTCAGCTTGGTTGGGTAGGGTGGAAATCATGGTTGCACACCCCTTGGTGGATCTATTCTTCTGACCTACTCTTTCACCGTATATTCCCTCCTCCTTGACTTAACTCGGCTCAGGTAATGATGGAGAACTATCCATAGGTCGCGACACGGTTTGGGCTATTTGGGTCACTTGTGTTTCCAACATCCACGTGTGACTTGCAAGACCGTTAACAGTAGCCTTCAAATACCTAAGTGACTCTTCTATTTTCTGATGTTGGCGTCGGAACTCTTCATTGGCCTTTGTTTGGGTAGCAATGAAGTCTTCCATCATCAATTCTATCCTAGACTTCTGTGGTTGTTGCTACCCATTGCCCTGTTGCTTCCCATATCCTTCGGATGGTTGGAAGTTCCCCGAGTTATTCCGATAGGAAAAGTTCGGCTGGTTCTTTCATCCGGGATTATAAGTACTGGAGTATGGATTGTTAGGACTTTGATTATAGTCCCCAACCGCATCGACATGCTCAATCTACTCTTCTAAGCCACCCTGCCCTCCATAGTAGTCCTCTCGATACGCTGCTGCTCCTTCTCCAAAGTCATTGACCACACATGCAGAAACAGGATTGAAAGAGTCAAACCATCTGCTAAGTGTGTCCAACCTCGCTGCCATGTGGTCCACAGAGTTGACAACATATCGTCCCACGGCAGGAGTTGAATGACTATGTTCGAAAGCCCATTGATGTTGGGAGTATGGGGAATACAATCAAAGTCCCACATTGGTAAGACATGGAAAAGATCATGTGCTTATAAGAAAAAAGATATCTCCATTGGTATGAGGCCTTTTGGGTAAAGCCCAAAAACAAAACCATGAGGGCTTGGGCCCAAAGTGGACAATATCATACCATTGTGGAGATATGTGGATCTTATATGCACTAACAATTGGTATCAGAGCCATGGTCCATGTCAAGCCATGAACCTCGAACGAAGGAAGTTGAGCTCCCACGTCCGGATCAAGAGAACCAGACATCAGGAAGGAAGTCTAGTTGGGTCGGGGGGACCGAACAACTGGCAGGAAGTCCTGGTGGGTTGAAGATCGGACATCAAGCAGAGAAAATCCTTTGAGGAGGGATAGGCTTGAGGGGGGGCCCAATGTGGTCCTTCGTTTGAGGGGGGGATTGTTGGGAGTATGGGGAATACAATCAAAGTCCCACATTGGTAAGACATGGAAAAGATCATGTGCTTATAAGAAAAAAGATATCTCCATTGGTATGAGGCCTTTTGGGTAAAGCCCAAAAACAAAACCATGAGGGCTTGGGCCCAAAGTGGACAATATCATACCATTGTGGAGATATGTGGATCTTATATGCACTAACAATTGATGGTGGTTCTGGGTCATCTCTTCTATTAGCTCCTCCGCTTCCTCGATAGTCTTGTTCATAAGTGCTCCTCCTATGGCCGAATCAAGGGACATCTTTGTGGCGTACGTGATCCCATTATAGAAGATGTGGATCACCAGCCACCTTTCCAGTCCATGGTGGGGGCATTGGTAGAGTACCCCCTTGTAGCGATCCCAGGCTTCAAATAGGGACTCCCCTTCCTTCTGACAGAGGTTCGTTATTAGATGGCGCATGTGAACAGTCTTGCTAGGTGGGAAGTATTTATTCAAGAACTACTGCTCACATTGCTCCCAAGTAGTAATGTTTCCCGAAGGCAGGGAGTGAAATCATGTCTTAGCCTTATCCCGCAATGAGAACGGGAAAGGCTCAGGCGAATCGCATCTGCAGGGACTCCATTAATCTTCATTGTTGAGCAGATTTCCAAAAACATCTCCAGGTGCCGATTCGGATCTTCAGTTGCAGCTCCCCCGAATTGACTCTGCTGGACCATGTGTATGAGTGTCAGTTTCAGCTCAAAGTTGTTTGCTAAAATGGACAACCCAGCTATACTCGGCCAAATGCCTTTAGCACTAGGGGCTGCGTAATCCCGCAAAGGTTGACTACCTATATTCACCTCAGATGTAGCTTGGTCCTCCATCCTCTTCTGTTCAGCTCTTCGACGATGATAGGTTCATTCAATTTCTAGATCGATCGGAATTAGGTCTCCTGATCTTAGGCATCTAAGCATACAAAGAAATGAGCCACAAAATTAGGAGTATTATATAATACTTAATTAAAATAGAAAATAGCATAAACTAATACTAAATCAAATGCAGAAAATTTAACTAAAGGTTAATGCAACATAATTACTGAAATAAATCTAAACTTACTCTAAATATTAAAAATCTAAAACTAAAGTAAATAAAAATAAATGAAAGAAATAAAAGTAAAGCAAGTAAATAAATCTACCTTAAGTCCGATCCAATTATCCGCTTCTTGATTCAATATTGAATCAATCAGTCCCCAGCAACGACGCCAAAAACTTGATGCATGCGAATGCGACCTCAAATCTCGCGACGAAGACCGTTGAGGACTCGAAGTGCATGCTCTCGCTCAATGTCCGCAAGTGCACAGATGTCGTCAAGTAATAAAAAGATTATCGATCCCACAAGGATTGAGATTCGAGTACCGATTTGGTAAGTGGAGGTTATTATTCGGAATTCATATTTAAGGGTTGTGATTGTGAGGGTTGACGACGGTCCCAACTCAATACGGTGTCACACGGAAGAAGAAAGGAACTAGTTGCGAGTCTTTGAAAGGGATTCTAAGATTTCAGTTTCGTTTGTGTGTCACAGAACACGTTGTCAATTGGGTGTTTGTCTAGGTTTCTAGCTACGATTTTGTAGAAAGGACATCATACACTCCCCCAATGAGCCTTCACATCTATCAGAAGCTACCTCTGCCATTACCAGGTCGACCCCTGGACTTAGGACAGGATAGTCAGTACGAGGATGCCGAATCGATCCCTGCGATGAGTCAAAAACGGGGTGTGTTTCCTACTCTATCGCATCCTTCTGCACACAGTTACGGGAGATGAGGTTGTTGGTGCAATCGGCCCAGCAGTACCTTGATGGTATTTTGATGATAGACAAAACTCATGACATGGGATTGTCATGGGAAAGTCCAACATGGTGTTGGCATGGAAAATCCAAGCATGGAGCTTGGTGTGGGAAAGTCCAACATGGGGTTGGCATGGGAAATCCAAAGCATTGCGAAGCCGTGCGCTTGGTGCATATGGGAAGTCTTAAGGACTTGGTAAGTTCACTAGGCTCGGGGTCCTTGAGTCGGTGAAGGATGGCATTGCGAAGCCGTGCGCTTGGTGCATCCGAGGGACCGCCGGACGGGGAGCGAATGGAGTGAGCCCAAAGGGAAGCATACTTCTAGGGTATGAGACGCGAAGGATGGCGTTGCAAAGCCGTGCGCTTGGCGCATCCGAGAGACGTAGGCCGAGGAAAGAGAGCTTCGGTGGGGAACTCCATGAGGGATAAGGTGGACTTGGCCAAGTGGCTAAGACTGAGTGTCGGAGGCTCAAACTTGATGTTTGAGGGTTTAACCGACGGTTGGATGCTCAAACAACTTGGTGTTTGAGGTTTTGCCCGACGTCAGTCGACTGGCATAGGTGTCGGTTGGACTGGTCCAAGTCGACTAGGGTTCGACTAGTCCAAGTCGACTAGGGTTCGACTGGTGTAAGGCTAGGGTTTTGTGTTGGGCGATCATTGTGCCATGGTAGCGATCGGCCGGCAACACGATCGGCTAGGGATGGATCGGTCGGTGATGGGGAATGTCGCGAGCAGAGCGCTCCATGCCGTATGCGATCGACTACTAGGTCACCGATCGGTGATGGGCATCATCGGTTGAGTAGGTGATCCGTTGGAACTTGTCGGCGTGGATCGGCGTTGTGAGACAACGACTACGAGCGATCGGGGGCCTTTAGCGATCGGCTAACTCGATCACGAGTTATAAAAGGAGCTCGAGATGGAAGTTTTTGCCAAGGTTTTTGTGGAGCTATTGGAGGGGAATTGCTGCTGCATTCCAGTCCTTCAAGAGACAATCAAAGCAAGCAACAAGCAAAGCGATCAAAGCAATCGGTGAAAGTTTTCTTGTGTATTGTATTTGTGTATTTGCTTGTATTTCTATATTACATTGTAATTGCTTGTGAGAGGTTTCTCCACCTCCGACGTGTTGTCGAGAAGGAGTGTTATAGTTAGTGTCGTGTGCATAACTAGAGCTCGGTGAGCTCGCCTGTGGAGTAGGAACCATTCGGTTCCGAACCACGTATATCTTGTGTTGTGTGATTGTGTATTGTTAGCTTCATTACTATTGTTATTCCACTGCGCTAACAACAATCGTAGACAAGCAATGCAAGAAGAACGAGTGAATTCCGACATCCATCGTAAGAGGGCTATTCACCCCCTTCTAGCCGGCCGTTCGATCCCCTACAAGTGGTATCAGAGCCGAGGTCGCTCTTCAAGGACTAACCGCCGCAAGAGCACTACAAAATGGCCGGCTTCATCCATCCATCGAAATTCGATGGAGATTTTGCTTGATGGAGGAAACGGATGGAGGTATATCTCGAAACCAATTTTGATTATATGATTATTGTAGAAAATGGTTTTGAGATGCCTAGGGACAAACACAACAAGCCCATTGAAAAATCAAAGTGGACCCAAGACAAAATCAACAACTTCAAGACAAATCTCGAGGTAATTAAATTGATTAGTGATTTGCTACCTAACACCATTTGGTCTAGATTGGGTGATTATAGGGATGCAAGGGAATTATGGAATAAGGTAATGAAATTCTAAGAAAATTCCCAATCGGCACAAGTAGAGGAGAATGCCGAAGAAGAATCATCATCCACCTTTGAAGATATGGATGACTTGGTGGAGACCTCCACCTCTAACATTGAGGGGGAGGAGAGGCAATCTTCCATCCCGGAGCAAGAACAAGAAGCATCCACATCCGGGAGAAGTGAAGATCAAGAAGAAGCCTCCACCACTTCCCTAGGTAACTCAAGTGTTATTATTTTAAATAAAAATCACATAATATGCTTTGAGTGTAGGGAGAAAGGGCATTACAAGAGCAAATGCCCAAAATTGGCTAAGGAGAAGGCATCGACACCAAAAGTCAACCCAAAGTCAAACGATGCCGGTGTTCCCAAAATCAAGAGCAAAGAGCACATTGTGTGCTTTAAATGCAACCAAAAGGGACACTATCGAAGCCAATGCCCTAGGGGGAGGAAGAAAGGGCAAGAAGGTGCAACTCATGTAGGGGGAGCTCCTAAAGCTAACCCTAAGGTAAATTTACTTAATGCACCTTTAATTCCTAAAGTCAAAAAGCATGCTAAAAATTATTTTAGTTCTCTTGCTATTATCAATGAAAAGCATGATAAGAGAAATAATAAGGTGTATTGTCTAGGTGCTAAACATGTTAGTTTCTCTAAGGACAAACCTAGGACTCAAAACACTAGATCTATTTTACCTAGGGAGTCAATTAGGAGAATTGAAGAAAACTTGGGTATTAATCCCAAAAAGTCTAGGCACATGCCTAAGAAGAAGAGGCCTTCCCAAAAACCTAATTCAAAAATGGGAAAATTAGAGCTAGAGAACCAAGTCTTGAGGTCAAGACTTGAGAGAATGGAGAAAGCCCTTAGAATCATAGAAAATTCAATTCTAGGGTCAAATGCCCAAAAGTCAAGACTTATCATAATGTTCCATTTAATTATGGAACCACATCTAGGTCTAGGAAAACCAAGGCTAATAGGGAAGCCATCCCTAAGTCTAGCCATGGTATGTGTTTAGTGGCTAACACCTCAAAGAAATCAAATGTAGCCACTAAAAAGGTCAATGAAGGAGTCACCTCTAGAGTTGACCCAAGTAAGACCCATTTGACTAAGGCGTCAAAGCCAAAAAGGGTCATTAGAAAGGTATCTAGGGAAGTTATCCCTAGGGAATACCTTGTTAAACCAAGGAGCTCCAATAGGTATTGGGTTCTTAAAAGCGTGATTGATTCACGCTAGATGGGTTAGGGTGTGTCAACCCTAATTGGATGGGTAGTTAACCTAACCATAGTAGAGTTGACACATTAGGATGTGCCAATGTGTTTGAAAAGTCTAAAAATGATTAAATTGGCACAATTAGGTCTTAGAGGTATTGGTGTGCCATTTTGGGTTTTTGGCACACTAGGGAAATGAATGACATTAAGGCAAAATGAATTTAATTCCTAGAAATGGCAATTAATTTTAACACTTAGGTATTTTATACCTTAGTATATTTTACTTGTCATGCTTTATTTGTCTTGCCCTGTCATGACATCATTCTCATTTTCATCTATAAAAATGTCATGATCATGTTTAGATTTATGTTTAGATGTCATGTATGCTTAAGTTTCATTCACATGCCATGACATCATGATATTGGCATATGTTTTTATCTATATCATATCTATGTCATAATCATATCATGCATGAATTAAAATGGAGTTAAGGACTACGGCATAATTTGAAAGGAATCAAATAATATTGCCTTAGAAATATGCATGATAACATAAAGAAAATAAAACCCACATCTCACTAAAAACTTGACTTGTATATGTTTTACACATCTAGATATTGGTGAGATGTTTAGGAAAAAGAGATTAAAGGTTTTGAAAACTTTTTGAAAAACCTTGGTGAAGCCTATCTTTTGATAGCTATCACCATTGAATGGGATGATACAAAGAGGGCTCTTTATTGAAGCTTTTCTTAAACTTTGGACTTTGTATCAATCTTCTAATTTCATGGGTAAAACAATTTTCCAATATTTTTCACCCATAGTGTCTATGATAAGTAATATACATACCAAATTTCAAGAATTTTAAACTTATGTATATTTACTTATGGATTTCGGAAATCCATTTCTGAAATCAAAGCGCAAATCTGATTATCGATCGATTGCCATGGATGGATGTGATCATTGATGAGTGTGACGGCATGATTTCGATTTGATCATTGCCCAAGCGATTCGGGTAAATCTTGTTAGTTAGGCCCATGTTCAGCTAGGTTAAAGTCCCCTAACCACTCCTAACCCTAGGATATGCTTGGGAGAGCATTACAGAGGGTGGAAATCCATTGGATATGGATTAGGAGTTGGGTTGAGGGTGAGTATCAATTTTAAGGTGGAAGAGAGTTCATTGTTGAACTTTGCCTTAATTTTGATTTGGTTAATGTTCTTATTGGCTTAGGGACTCTCCAAGGACATTGTTGGTGCAATGATCAAGGGGGAGCAAGCCTCTAGGGGGAGGTATCCATCTTGGGAAGATGGATGTGTATTTCCTCATGGGAGGAAAATTTGGGTTGCCTCTCTTTAAGTGATATGGGATCACTAGAAAGATTGTAGGCATATGTTCCTCCAAGGGAGAGATTGTAAGATCTCATTGGGATATGAGACATTCATACCCTTGGGGAGGACCTTTTTGATGTAATGTCAAAAAGGGGGAGAAGTTACCAAGTTACCAATTAGGGTTCGTTGGAATTCTCATTGGGATATGAGAATTGCCAATATGGGAGAATTGGTAGACTTGAGATGGTAGTTTTGTCAATCATCAGAAAAGGGGAGATTGTTGGTGCAATCGGCCCAGTAGTACCTTGATGGTATTTTGATGATAGACAAAACTCATGACATGGGATTGTCATGGGAAAGTCCAACATGGTGTTGGCATGGAAAATCCAAGCATGGAGCTTGGTGTGGGAAAGTCCAACATGGGGTTGGCATGGGAAATCCAAAGCATTGCGAAGCCGTGCGTTTGGTGCATATGGGAAGTTTTAAGGACTTGGTAAGTTCACTAGGCTCGGGGCCAATTAGGGTTGTTTGGAATTCTCATTGGGATATGAGAATTGCCAATATGGGAGAATTGGTAGACTTGAGATGGTAGTTTTGTCAATCATCAAAAAGGGGGAGATTGTTGGTGCAATCGGCCCAGCAGTACTTTGATGGTATTTTGATGATAGACAAAACTCATGACATGGGATTGTCATGGGAAAGTCCAACATGGTGTTGGCATGGAAAATCCAAGCATGGAGCTTGGTGTGGGAAAGTCCAACATGGGGTTGGCATGGAAAATCCAAAGCATTGCGAAGTCGTGCACTTGGTGCATATGGGAAGTCTTAAGGACTTGGTAAGTTCACTAGGCTCGGAGTCCTTGAGTCGGTGAAGGATGGCATTGCGAAGCCGTGCGCTTGGTGCATCCGAGGGACCGCTGGACGGGGAGCGAATGGAGTGAGCCTAAAGGGAAGCATACTTCTAGGGTATGAGACGCGAAGGATGGCGTTGCGAAGCCGTGTGCTTGGCGCATCTGAGGGATGTAGGCCGAGGGAAGAGAGCTTCGGTGGGGAACTCCATGAGGGATAAGGTGGACTTGGCCAAGTGGCTAAGACTAAGTGTCGGAGGCTCAAACTTGATGTTTGAGGGTTTACCCGACGGTCGGATGCTAAAACAACTTGGTGTTTGAGGTTTTGCCCGATGTCAGTCGACTGGCATAGGTGTCGGTTCGACTGGTCCAAGTCGACTAGGGTTCGACTGGTGTAAGGCTAGGGTTTTGTCTTTGGGTAGTGATTTGCTATGGGTGGCAATCATTGCGTCGGATCGGCTGAGGATGGCGGTTGGTGATGTCAAACCGAGCGCTCTATAATGGCCGATCGACTACTAGGTCGGATCGTGATGGGCATCATCGGTCATTGGTAGGTGATCCGTTGGAACTTGGCGTGGATCTGGCGTTGTGAGACAACGACTCTGAGCGATCGGGGGCCTTTGGCGGTCGGCTAAAGTATAAAAATAGCTCGTCACCAGTTATAAAAGGAGCTCGAGATGGAGGTTTTTACCAAGGTTTTTGTGGAGCTATTGGAGGGGAATTGCTACTGCATTCTAGTCCTTCAAGAGTCAATCAAAGCAAGCAACAAGCAAAGCGATCAAAGCAATCGGTGAAAGTTTTCTTGTGTATTGTATTTGTGTATTTGCTTGTATTTCTATATTACATTGTAATTGCTTGTGAGAGGTTTCTCCACCTCCGACGTGTTGTCGAGAAGGAGTGTTATAGTTAGTGTCGTCCGCATAACTAGAGCTCGGTGAGCTCACCCGTGGAGTAGGAACCATTCGGTTCCGAACCACGTATATCTTGTGTTGTGTGATTGTGTATTGTTAGCTTCATTACTATTGTTATTCCGCTGCGCTAACAACAATCGTAGACAAGCAACGCAAGAAGAACGAGTGAATTCCGACATCCATCGTAAGAGGGCTATTCACCCCCCTCTAGCCGGCCGTTCGATCCCCTACAGAGGCCAACCCCTTGATTCCTCCTTAATTCTCCTAAATCTTAGATACGAGGGTTGTCACCCCTCGTATCCGCTAGCACAGTAGATAGAAACCAAAACAATAGTTATAGCTCTAAACCAAACGTCAATTGCAAATATAAATTCAAGAACGAAAAGATATTTGAACCAACATGTTCTAACTCAACACAAACTACTCCCTAGTCCTAGAATTGAAGAGTCTACTCGTGCAAGGTTAACTCTCCTAAATAAGAGAGGAGAAACACAAAGCACAATTATGTTCGTATAAACAATGGAAATTATGCAAAGAACAGAATTTACAATGTGATGTGACTCTTCTCTCCGGCATTGAAGTGCAGAATTTGGATCTTCGACAACTTTCTTCCTCCCCGTTGCGAGTTCCTGAAGCTTTTAAGGGCGTCGGAGTGTCGTCTCGATCATCGTGCCTCCTCCCTAGGGTTTGGGCGTAGCCTCCTTTATATAGACATCAGCCTGGATCTCTCTAAAACCTGGAAAATAATCTACTCATGTTGAAATCGCACAGCGCCACACGAGCGTGTGTTTCCACATGGCCAGGCTATGTGTGGCGTTGTGGTGGCCAATTTCCACCCTTGGACACGACCGTGTGTAGCCACATGCCCTGGTCGTATCCGCTTCTGCGTCCAGCTGCAAAATATCCTTCTTTTGCTCCGAAAGTATGCCATTTTCTCATGAAATACTATCCTGTACACAAAAGTACAAAGAGTAGATCTCCGAATCAGAAAATAGAAAATGCATGCAAAAAAAAGTAAAATATGCATGAAACAAATATAAAATGTAATGAGATGTGAGCGAAACTACTCCTAAAATCCTATATGTTTTGCTCACATCAATTATGAGCATGCTTTCCAACATTAGATAAAGGAAGAGCTTTATTTAAATTTACCTTAGGATTTGCCTTAGCTCTCCCAACATTTGAACTCTCTCCTTTATCCTTCTGAGGGTGCCTCCCCCTAGGACATTAGCTCTGGGAGTGTCCTTTTTTGTTGCACTTGAAGCTTACTATATGCTTCTTGCTCTTATGAATCAGGGCTCCGACTTCCTTTGATTTTTCTTTGTCCCTTGGTGTCAGTTGAGCCTTCTTGACTCTTTTTGGGCATTTACTCTTATAATGCCCTACTTCCCTACACTCAAATCATGTTATATGATTTTTATTTCTAACAATTGCATTTAAGGTACCTTCTTGAATGGTAGGTGAATCTTGGCCTTCTTCTTTATTTCTCCCGGAGGTAGAGGGCTCCTCCTCTTGCTCTTGTTCCAGGGTTGAGCATCTAACCTCCCCCTCAATCCTTGAAGTGAAGACTTCCATAATTTCTTCTATCTAAGAAGTTGAACATCTATCATCTTCCGGATCTTCACTCTCTTGAAAGGATGAACATTCCAATTCTTTGGATTTATCCTCATCCTCTTGGATCATGGAAGTTTCGCCATTGACCTTAGCAAGTTTGCTCCATTATTCTTTGGCATCCACGAACTTCCCTAATTTGCACAAAATGTTATTAGGTATTAAATTAACTAAAATATTCATTACCTTTTCATTTTCTTCAAATCTTTGGACTTCACCCTCAATCCATTTACTTCGGACTAGAATTCTCCCCTTTTTATCCGTTGGAGTCTTGAACCCTTCTGTTAGTGTGAACCACTCCTCTATGTTCATTTGGAAGAAGAATTTAGTCATTGTCTTCCATTGAGCAAATCCACCAAATCCATAGGGTGGTGGAAATCGAACATCACGCCCAAATCCATCTTCAAATTCCATCGCCTCTAGCTTTAGCTCCCTCGACAGTTAGTTCGATTGAAGAATACTTGTAGATATCGAAGCGTCTTCTTCTTCTTAGAGCCGACCGAACTCTGATACCCCTTGTAGGACCGTTGGCGTCGCTAGAGAGGGGGTAAATAGCAATTCGCATTGATTTCGTTGATGGATTCATCATGCTTATCTATAATCGTTAGTACGCAGTGAAAATACAAATACAAATACACATACAAATCACAGCACAAGCACAACTCACAAATTTTACATTGTTTAGAACCCTAGTTCCTACTCCACGGGCGAGCTCTAGTGATGCACACCACCACTATCACACTTCTCTTTATCGATTACACACCGGAGGTGGAGAAACCTCTTACAAGACTCTTATAACAATAAGAACAAGATATAACAAGCAACTACAACAATAACAAAAGCAAATGGAAGAACAAGTGAACACACTTTACAAATTAGGGCTTCTGAATCCTTGCTTGTTGGTTGCTTTGGGATGACTTTGAAGGCCCTGAAATGCAGCAACACCTCGCCTCAAATCGCCCCTCAAAACCTTGCTCGAAGACCCCCTCAAGATTCCTCTTATAAAGCCCCTTCGAATCTTCCTGACCTGCAACGGTTGCTTCGCCAATCGAGGCACCAGTCGAGTCCGCCTTGCATCTGAGCAGTTGTTTTCACGCCTATTTTGAACCCAGTCGAGGTGCAAGTCGAGATGTCCAGTCGAGGCACCGCCTCGACTAGCCTCTAGTTGAGGTGTTGGTCGAGCATGCCTTGCTTCTGAGTGAATCCTTTTATGCTTAGTCGCTTAACCAGTCGAGGTGCTTGTCCAATCGAGGCACCGCCTCAACTGATACAATAGTCGAACCGCCAGTTGAGTGCTTCCATAGCACTCTCTTGACTCTCCAAGTCCCACCTCCAAGCACACCCCCTACCAGTCGAGGTGCCTCCTCAACTACAGTCCAGTTGAGGCGCTGGTCAAGGTCACCTTTCTTCTGTTTGCCTATAAACGAAGCCCAGTCGACTAAACTGAGCTGGTAGTCAACTGTTATACCTCTACACTGAGGTTTAACACCCCAAGTATGATCTCTTTCATACATGATACTCACCCTAAGCCTAGACCTAAGCCTTCAACCCACTTCCATCAGCCTCATGCATCCCGGATCCCTCGAGTCTGTGACTCTTCATCCTTGCGCTAGCCTTCAAGTGCTTCCATCGGCTATCGTCATACTCACGGGTCTACCTTTGCCAAGAGGCCTCGCCTCTAGGACTTCCCCTTTGCCAAGCTCGATCTCCCTGATTAGCCGGGTCTTCCCTTACCAAGACTCCTTGTCCGGAACTTCACTACCAAGAGACCATGCCTCCAGAACTTCACTGCCAAGATTCCTCGTCCGGGACTTCACTGCCAAGAGGCCACGCCTCTAGGACTTTACTGCCAAGCACGGTCTCCCAGACCTGCCAGGACTTCCCTCGCCAACTCCCTGTTGGTCTTTCTAACACCAAGTGTCCGGTCTCCCTTAACCGACTTGGATTTTCTCTTGCCAAGTATCCATACTTGGACTTTTCCTTGCCAAGTCACCATACTTGGACTTCTCCACACCAACTGTTCAGTCAACCTTGACCAACTTGGATTTCTCCAATAGTATCCCTCATATGAACTTGGATGTCCCATAACATCCACTAGTCATTTGGTCAAACCATATTGTAAACCATTGTCTAACATCAAAACCCTACTCGAGTCCCACTCGAGTCTGGTCAATCGTGACCTGGGTCGATTGTACCAACAATAATTGTGATCCAATCACAATTTCTTTCATGTCATGCATCGTATTATGGACTTCAGTACATAAGTTTAAGATCCAATCAAATACATAAATAATGTATACTCAAATAGTGAATTTTATTAATAACTTCTAAAGTGATTGTCTTAGGACACCTCTCAATTACATCACCTCCTAATGACCCTCCTAGGCTTTGAAGCCTTGATCATTATGGTCTTATCTAGGTTAACCTTAGGGATTGCCTCCCTAGTAACCTTCTTAGTGACTTTCCTAGGTTTCTTGGAAACCTTAGCCACTAGACATTTATCATGGTCAACTCTAGGGATGACTTCTCTTGTGACCTTGGTTCTCCTAGACCTAGAGTTTGTTCCATAGTTAAATGGAACATCATGGGAGGTCTCCTTAGACTTAAGTTTGTGACCCAAACCTTGCCTCCTAGTTGGTTTTTTCCTCTTAGACCCTAAGTTTTGCCCATGAGATCCTTTAATTGAATTTGTCATTCTTGCAAGGATATTTTCTAATTTTTCAAGTCTTGACCTCAAGGACTTGATTTTTCTTTTCTAATACCTCAATTTTTGAATTTTCATTACTACTTGAGATATTCTTCTTCCTAGGCATATGTCTAGTTTTTGTCGAATTAATGCCTAGGTTGTTATCCTTAGGTGAGCTAGATCTTGAGATAATTTTTCTAGAGTAATCCTTAGACCTAAGATTGCAATGTTTGACACCTAAGCAAAAATATTTATTGCTAGCATGCTTCTTATGATATATTACAAGTGTATTAACATTATCCCTAGCATGCTTTTTGGCCTTACACAAAGTAGGAGCATTATTGAAATATACCTTAGGGTTTGCCTTAGATCCCCCTACATATGATGCTTCTCCTTTACCCTTGGTTGAATGACTCCCCCCTAGGACATTGACTCCTATAGTGGCCCCTTTGTTGACACTTGAAGTACACTATGTGCTCCTTGCTCTTTCTAGTTGGGACCCTGACTTCCTTGGTCATCTCCTTAGCCTTTGGTGTCGGTTGAGTCTTCTTAACTCTTTTTGGGCACTTACTCTTGTAATGCCCTTGCTCCCTACACTCAAAAAATGTTATGTGATTTTTATTTTTATTTAGCATGCTTGAGTTACCTTCTTGGATGGTGGTAGAAGACTCTTGGTCAGATTCTTCTTCTCTTCCGAAAGTAGAAGCTTCCTCTTGATTTTACTCCGGAGCGGATGGTCTCTCCTCCCCCTCAATCCTAGAGGTGGAACCTTCTTCAACCTCCTTGACCTCTTCTTCTTGAGAAGTTGAGCATCTCTCAATTTTCAATACTTTATGCCTTTCGGAAGATGATACTTCTTCCTTGGCTTCTTTTTCAACCATTTGAACTAGTGAGGGTTTCTCATGGAACTTTTCCAATTAGCTCCAAAACTCCTTGGCATCCTTATAGTCATCTAATTTGGACAATACATCATTAGGAATTAAATTACTTAGCATTTGAATTACCTTAAGGTTTGTCTTGAATTTCTTGAGTTGCTCTTTGGTCCATTTCTCCATCTTGAGGATTCCACCCTTCTTGCCTCTTAGAAATTCACAACCTTCTATCAAGGCAGACCATAGCTTGATGTCCATCATCAGGAAGCTCTCAATTCTCACCTTCCATTGATCAAAGACCTTAAATCCA
Organism: Wurfbainia villosa; assembly: GCA_025175895.1. Taxonomy (NCBI): domain Eukaryota; kingdom Viridiplantae; phylum Streptophyta; class Magnoliopsida; order Zingiberales; family Zingiberaceae; genus Wurfbainia; species Wurfbainia villosa. The sequence goes on along the minus strand of CM045987.1, from coordinate 82,160,565 downwards.
TAGACTTCGTAGGACGGTGGTAAATTGATGTCGTGGCCCAATTCAAAGTTTGGCAACTCCATCTTCTCTTCTCCTCTAGCGTGTGCTCCCTAGGTTGTTAATTGGTTGAAACAGTTTTTGCATCGTGGTACCGTTCCCAAATTATTTACCAAACCCCCTAACTATACTAATGCAGTATAGCAGTATAGGGTAACTCGGGTCGTCTCCCATGGAACTCAATGGTTGAACATTTGTTTCTAACCATTATTAACACTGGGGGTTCCTACAACTATCAAAATAATTATTTGAAAGCTAACCTAATGTGCAATAACAATTCAACCATGCACCGCATTGTCACTATACGATACAATGGTTAAACAATTCTGATTAACAGACAAAACAAACTTAAACAATTCAATCAAGCACCGGACTATCACTATACAATACAATGGTCAAATATCAACTGAAAACTAAACTAAAGAACTTAAACAATTTAACCAAGCATCGCACTGTCACTATACGGCACAATGGTCAAAGATTAACTAAAAACTAAACTGACAAACTTAAACAATTCAACCAAGCATCGCACTGTCACTATACAGCACAATGGTCAAAGATTAACTGAAAACTAAACAAAATAAACCTAAGCAATTCAACCAAGCACCGCACTGTCAATATATGGCACAGTGGTCAAAGATTAACTTAAAACTAAACGAAATAAACTTAAGCAATTCAACCAAGCACCGCACTGTCACTATACGACACATTGTCAAAGATTAACTGAAAACTAAACGAAATAAACCTAAGCAATTCAACCAAGAACCGCACTATCACTATACGGCACAATGGTCGAACAATGCTAATTAATGGAAAGAACAATTACCGTGCAGGAAATAAACCTAACGAACAAGTAAACAGAGTAAATGATCAATAAAAACTACTTAACTCTAAAATAAACTACCACATGAAACATCAACCGAAACAATGCAAACAACAAACAAACATAAACGAACATCACAACCATAAACAAATATAGCAAAATAGACATAACCAAACAGACATAACGAAAAAAACATAACATAAAAAAACAAACATAACCGAACAAACATAACAATAAAAATTAACTGACGGTCGTCCACAACTCCCGGAAAGGAACCACCCTCTCCGGTAACCCACGACATATCTGGGCAACTTCTAACGGCTTCGATGGCACGGATCTCTCATCAAAATCTCCCTTCGACAAAAGATGGAACTGATGGACATGGATCATTGCTCCGACGATGAACTTCGGGGTTGCTGAATCACGTCAGCTAGTGGATGGATTTGCGGAGGTGAAGCGACATGAATCACGACTATGAAAATAGAAGGGACTGAAGCTGTGAACGTCAATAGATCTTCACCAGCTGCTAGATTGATGATCTGATGCCGAAAATGAAAGAATCACAAGATACTAGAGTTAGAAAACCATGATGCCGAAATCACGGTAGTAGAAGATAACCCCAGCCTTCTGAAATCACGTCCAACTGGGTTTTCTCAGCTCCAATCGTCAGGCGTGAGAGGCGCACCGGTGAAGATGGCCAAAATCCAAGTTGCTCGGCGAAGCCGTGATGCCCAACCTCACCATCGATCTCCGCCGAAAACACCAAGGAAGCTTCGGATGGAAAGGATTGAGAAGGAGACGTCGTTCGTTGCTGCCGAAACTGTTGCCGAGCTGTTGTGGATGTTGGGTTTCCGGCACCGCGGCGAGTGTGTGTTCGAACATGTTTCGCAAATATGTGCACAGCGGAAGAAATAAAAATAATAAATCTACATTTATTACAACACACACATCACACGCATGCATAGTACAACATGTGTAGACATAACCGTAAATTTAAATTTGCAATAAAAGGAAATTTAACTACGTTATACCTTTCGTATCACGTGTAGCGGGAACGGCATCAACCGGAACGATCCTCGCTAGAATCGTCTCTATCCGTATCCACGCCGAGTATCCTCGGGATGACTTTGCTAAGTCACGAGCCTCGTCTTCGTACGGGTTACTAGCCTCGTGTTGAAGACGATGTGATCAAGAGATGATCACGATCCGAATCCAAATTCGGATCCAAAACCGAGTCCTCAAAACTCGCTTCTCCGGAGAGGTATTCGTCAACCGCTTGACGAATCCTTCGCCCTCCACTCAGAGGATTACCGGAGATCAATCCCCGATAAGTTAGGCACCGCCGAGCTCTAACCGCATCCTAACGATGCTCCGACGAGAAGAAACAAGCTGTCCAGTAAAACTGGACAGCTTTGGTGGAGGAGTAAGGCGGCCAAAAGAAAGGTGGAAGCTCACCTTCTTACCGAACCCAAGGAAGATCACCGAGCACCAACCGCAAGACTGACGCGCAGGGGGAAGGAAGGCTCCTTCGACGCTTGGAAGAGGTGGGCGGCGGCAATGGAGTTGGCGCCGATTAGATGGTGAGGGTGGGCCAAAACTTAGGTTAGGGTTTTGGATTAGGTTTAAGCCTCTTTATAGAGAACTAATTCTCTTAATGGTTATTGATCATAACCATAAGGCCCAACCCGCTCCATTAAGATAAGTTAAAATAAACCAAACCATGATGGTTTATTTTAAGTTAAAACGAACCGAACCAACTTTTGGTTCATTCGTTTAAAATAAACCAAACCCTTTAGTTTATTCTCCTCCATTGGATTAGAACCAAACCATTTTGGTTCATTCATTATGTCTTCATAAGACACGGCCCATCCACGCTTCCATTGCGACTGAAATGATTTCATGCTCGCTTCTTGTTTGGTCCAACCAAACCTAGTTTCTCTCGGTCTGAGAATCCCATTCTCAAGCTCGTTTTAAATCCTTCGGATTACACTCATTGTGCGTGTGACCAAATAGGTTCTCGGTTTATGTTGGCTGTCTATAATTAACCATTAATTATAGAACGATCATGAGTGGCACCTAGTAGTACATCATGATCCCCAATTAACCGAAAAGATCAACGGTTGATCCAGAACTATTTCTGAAACCCTTGGTGAATCGTGCCCCATTCCCTTCAATCATCTTATACCCACTTGGTTCAGGACATGGTCTATAGTGTCAGTCCCCACTAGGCTGACTACGTCACACCTAGCCCAAGTATCATTTCCTCGTCCTACGGATTCTAGTTACTCCACATGTATAGAAGAGTACCTTACTCTAAACATGTAATGCTTTGGCCAAAGACTTTAGTAACAATCCGACGAGAGGCCATGGGTATACATCTCCTCGCAAGGAGTGGTGAATCCTTTATAGGCTATTCAAACACCTTCGATCACTTCGACTTATACCCAATCATCCCGGGTCCACATCTCCTTAGAGATGCTTGCTTAAGATGTCAAAGCATAAGTCTCCATGATCAAGATGACTTGAATACCGCAAGTCAAAGGAACATCGCACTTAAGCTACAGTAAGAACTTCATTGACATATCTATACATGCAGAGAACCATATGAAGTCTTACGGCTGGTCACTCCAATGAACTAGTTACCATAACTAGCATCCACGATCAACTCCGGACATCACAATGTCTCCAGCCATTGAGAATCAGCTGCTTGGATACACCAAGGAGTATACCTCGTGCTAGTCTCGACAGAATTGATGGTGTCCAAATCCATCAATTCATCGACTAGGGATAATTTCGATACATCACAATTACACATGTAGAGATACTCACTAGTTGTGATCCAATCACAAATTCTCTCATGCTGTGAATCGTATCGTGGACATTCAGTAAATGAGTTTAAGATCCAATCAAATACATGAAAACATGTATACTCAAATAGTGAATCTTCATTTATCATATAAATGGTTCATACATAAGGCGATTGCCTTAGGATATCTCTCATATATTACTAACAGTGGATCAACCATCGCTCGCCCGCTCGCAAGGAGGAAGAAGAACGCCCGATTTCTTTCTGTGTCACGATGAAGAGGGATTAAGTAGTTTTCCTTGGTCGTCCGATCAAAGCAGGATCAAATCCTAGCCGTCCATCAAAGCTAGGGATAAATTAATCTGATTAATTCATTAATAAGTTTGTGCATTCAACGATTGAAATTACTCTGATTTGTGATGGACGGATTTGATCAGATTTGAATGAATGGTCGAGATCAAACGGTATGGATGAACGACCAAGATGTGTGGATCTTAATGTATAGGTCGGATCACTCCAAATCCGGATTAATGGCTTAGATCAAGCCAATCACAGTGGATGGTCCAGATTGATCAGATCTTGTCCCTTGATTAAATTGCTTCAGCTCTTGATGAAGGGCTCGGATTAAGTCAGCTTGAAATGTCCATTATGGCCCTAGATGAAGCCATATTTAATCCAACTTGAGTCTAGTCCATTGGCTCATCTTGATCTCCTATGAACAAAGATAAAATTTGCATATACGTCCAAAATTTAGGAGAATTTACAATAAGGTCCAAAATGAATCCAAACTCATAAAACATGTTAATAATCAACAATAAATCACTAGAGAAGATAAAAACATTGATATTAAGGACCAAAATAATATGATAAAATGGCAGTTATAAATCCCCCCACACTTATTCTTGCGCGTCCCGAGCAATAATGAAAGTAAAGAAATACTGACTCACTCACTTATTCCCCAAACAATACACAGATCAATAATTTAGAGATAGGAAAAATTAGTTACTTAGGATCATCAAATCTATCCGGATACAAGGTAATCAAAAGATTCGACTCCTACAACAGTCAACATGTATGATGATTTCCAATAAAATCAAATAGACAAAGCCTGATACAAAACCTCCCAAAGTGGATAAATGCATTGATGCTCACATAATAAACATAGGAGTGGGGTGCCCTCAAAATAACATGTAATTTTATCCTACCATATGCTTGCTTATCATCTACTTCTCTACTGCTATCAATACATCTCATACATGAATCAAAAGGATTTATCAAGAATCAGAATGAGATCAAAAGTAGACTGCAGATAAAGTATACAAAGAGAAGTACAAGATAAAGGTACAATGAATAGGAAACAATAGAAGAATTGGAGAAATAAACCTGATGAGTTGCTCTGTGAGAATGATTGTTAGGATCTTTGTAATGGCTAGAGGGGGGGTGATTAGCCTTTCTTTGTTTCTACAAAATATGTTAGCGGAAGCAATACAAATACAAATGTAAATAAGAATACGAAACAAGAAAATAATGCTAACACCCGATGTACGTGGTTCGGAGATGACGCTCCTACTCCACGGTAATCCGTAAGGTGGATTAGCCCTAGACAATCTTCACTAAAATCTCCTTTGGATGAACCAAGGTAGAGAAACCTTGTCTTACAATGCACTCCTCTTCTTTACAATGATGGAAGATTAAGATTAGAGAAGAGGAGGTTTATGATCACAAAAATACTTGGAGAAAACTTGGTGAGCACGAGGGTGTAGCTAGGAATGAGAGCACTAACTTCACCAAGCTCCCCAAGGCCCCTTCTTATAGAAGAGAGGTTGTTTTTCCCGTTGGGCTTTGATCAGTCGACTGATGATCACCATCAGTCGACTGCCGTCGAAGCTAACGACTTCTAACAAAGCAGATCCACGGGGATTCACAGCCGCCATTTTCAACGGGAGGCCTATCAGTCGATCGATCCCTCCATCAGTCGACTGATGGAGTGATCAGTCGAGTGATCAAAGCAACAGTCGAGTGAAACTGCATTCTGTGGTGAATTTTTCCTTGATCGATCATTCTGCGCTTTGGCGATCGGATCGCAACATCGATCGACTACCATGACCAAGGCGATCAATCGATCATCGAGGTTTCACCTGACTTGAGTCGAATGCCGACGGATCGGTGATGCATCGTATCAGTCGACTGATACTCATCAAGTATGAATACTTCAAACTTGATTTTACTTCCTAGACCTAGACTTGACCTTCTAACTCTTCCTTCAGCCCTGCGCCTGCCTTCAAGAGTTTCCTTCGGCCTTGTCATGTCTTGGGTTGCCAAACGCTTGGACTTTACACCGCCAAGACTACAAGCTTGGACTTATGCTGCCAAGACTTTACTTTGGACTTCCTTTGCTAAGGTTCACTTGGACTTTACGCTTCCAAGACTCTAAGCTTGGTCTTACGCTGCCAAGTCCATCCCTTGGACTTTCTTTGCCAAGGTTCACTTGGACTTTACGCTGCCAAGACTACAAGCTTGGTCTTATGCTGCTAAGTCCGTCCCTTGGACTTTCCTTGCCAAGATCATACTTGGACTTCTCTTTTACCAAGTCTTCATCCTTGGATTTCCCTGTCACTTAAACATGTACACAATTAGATCACAAAGCATTGCCTAACTTAGATGATTTAACCAAACATCAAAACATATATTAATGCTTGGGGCATTGTTGCACCAACAATCTCCCCCTTTTTGATATTTGGCAAACATTTAAATTAGGTCTTTACATAATCATAATATGAATTCTAACTTAAACGTTCCTTCTCCCCCTTTGACATGCATCAAAAAGAGAAGGATTCACAAATGTCATGAAAGAATTATGATAGTTGTATCTTGGACTGAGGTATAAGATTGATATTAAGCTCCCCCTTAATCCAAGATATACTTCATGATGTGTGAATAACGTTTGAAGCAAAGCATAACAAAAGTTAGAAAGTTAAGTCCTAACTTTGCACCAATAATGTAAGTTTGGGGATGAAAAGGATATATTTTATGAAACTCCCCCTAAAACACTGCATTAAGCAATCCTAAAAGTTTGTTTATACTCAATATTATCATGCTATAGTTTTAGGACATCAAAGATACACTAAATATCAGAAAATAGAGCTATTTATCAGAAAACACAGTGTATCAGTCGATTGGTTGCTGAACTAGTCGACTACTACACCTGAAATCCGAATTTTAGCCTTTTAGCCCAACTTCAGAAATACGTTAGAAAATCTAGAAATCGCGAAAAATCACGAAATTTGGTGTACACATTTCTGGAATCATTATCTATCAAGGAAAAATAATTTGAAAAATTTATGTTTTCCAGATTCCAAGATTGATACAAACTTGGAAACTAACAAAAGTTCTAAAAATTTGGCAAACTTTGTATCACTTTTGTCTTCCTCTTGAAAACTATTTTTCAAAATATGATGAATATAGTTTAAAATATATATGATTTGGAATTTCCAACCATGTTCTTAGAGCTATGTATTCATTACTTGAATACAAGCCTTCCCAATGATTGGTCCATGAAGTATTCATGTTTTTAGGTGTGTCATTGGCTCATAGTAATGTATCATAACAAGCATGATGAGCCAAGTACACCTTCCCTATCATCTCACATGTTCCTAAGTGTCTCAATACAAAAAATCAAGGTTTCTAAAGGCTTTTTGTGAGATGCATCGAGGTATAAGGTTAAACATTATGAATATGGGATCATGCAAACCTAGAATTTTACTCTACAAAGCACATACCAAGCTCTCTCCTTAATGATGAAAATTCGGTTTCCGGAAGAGCTTTGGTGAAGATATCGGCAAGGTTAGACTTAGATTCTACATAATTAAGTTCAATGTCTCCTCTTGCCACATGATCTCTTATGAAGTGATGTTTCACCTCAATGTGTTTGGTCCTAGAGTGATGTACCAGATTTTTGGTCAAGTTGATGGTACTCACATTGTCACAATAAACTTTAACATTAGAGTAGTGTAGCGCATAGTCTTCAAGAGTATGTCTCATCCAAAGTAATTGAGCTACACAACCACCCATAGCCACATATTCGGCTTCGGTGGTTGATAAAGCAACACAATGTTGCTTCCTACAACTCCAACTAACTAGGGAGGACCCAAGAAATTAGCATCCACCACTAGTACTCTTCCTATCCAATTTGCAACCGGCATAATCGGAATCGGTATAGCCAAGCAACTCAAAAGACCTAGTCCTAGGATACCAAAGTCCTACATTTAGGGTGCCTTTAATATATCTTAAAATTTTCTTAACGACTACTAAATGTGATTCTTTGGCACAAGATTGGTATCTTGCACACATACCTACCGCAAATAAGATATCGGGTCTACTAGCGGTTAGGTATAGTAGGCTACCAATCATACTCCTATAAAGTTTAAGACCAATTGATTTACCATCATGATCACTATCTATTCTAGTGCTAGTGGCTATAGGAGTGGTTATAATTTTGGCATTTTCAAAACCAAATTTCTTGATCATTTCATTTGCATATTTGGTTTGATAAATATGAATCCCTTCATTGGTTTGCTTGACTTGTAACCCTAGGAAAAAGTTAAGCTCTCCAACTAAACTCATTTCAAATTCATTCTCCATGTTTTTTATAAAGTCTTGAAGAAGATCATCATTTGTGGACCCAAAAATAATGTCATCAACATATACTTGGGCTATGAAGATATCCTTTAATGTTGACTTTATGAACAAGGCTTGGTCTACTTGGCCTCTTCTAAAATCCTTAGAAATTAAGAAGGATGACAATCTTTCATACCATGCCCAGGGAGCTTGTTTTAACCCATATAACGCTTTCCTAAGCTTATATACGTGGTTTGGATAATCTAGGTTTTCAAACCCGGGTGGTTGTTCTACATATACTTCTTCCTTAATATAACCATTTAGGAATGCCGATTTAACATCCATTTGATAAAGTTTAAATCCCATATAGGAAGCATATCCTAAAAGAATTCTAATAGACTCTAACCTAGCAACCGGGGCATAAGTCTCATCATAATCAAGCCCCTCAACTTGATTGAATCCCCTAGCAACCAACCTAGCCTTATTTCTAGTGATATTTCCTTGGTCATCTAGCTTATTCCTAAAGACCCATCTTGTAGTAATTATGGTGCTATCATTGGGTCTAGGTACTAACTCCCATACTTGACTCCTCTCAAATTGAGCCAATTCATCTTGCATTGCCAAAATCCAATCCGGATCATGTAATGCATCATTGATCGATTTGGGCTCAATTTGTGAAATAAGAGCTACTTGACTAGTAGGAGCTCTATGAAATGACCTAGTTCTTACTCCTTGAGATAGATCTCCTACTATTTGGTCATGTGGATGATCTTGATGAGTTCTTAGGGTTCTAGAAGGGGTTTCAAATTGATCATTGTTATCTTCTACCCTCCTTTCATCATCAGAATCTCCTCTTCCTCCCCCTTGATCATTACCCCTTATGGTTAAATTTTGAAGTTTTTGGGTAATGTCTTGATTATTGTCATTAATATCCTTATCAATGGAGGACTTTCTAGGGTAGGTACTAGTGGTTTCATCAAATTGAACATTAGAGGACTCCTCAATCTCTTGGGTTCTCTTATTGTAGACTCTATATCCTCTACTCGTGGATGAGTATCCAACTAGAATTCCCTCATCCGCTTTGGATTCAAATTTTCCTAAGTTATCTTTGGTGTTTAAAATGTAAACTTTACATCCAAAGACTTTGAAATAATGAATTGTGGGAATAGTCCCATTCCATAATTCGAATGGTGTCTTTCCTAAAAACCTATGGATTTGAACCCTATTTTAGATATAGCAAGCGGTATTAACCGCTTCCACCCACAAGTAGCTAGGTAGAGAATATGCATTAAGCATAGTCCTAGCCGCCTCTTGTAGGGCACGATTTCTCCTTTCCACCACCCCATTTTGTTGGAGTGTTCTAGGACAAGAGAACTCATGCTTGTACCCTTGCTCTAAACAAAATTGTGAAAATTTAGAGTTCTCAAATTCACCACCATGATCACTACGGATCCAATTGATTTTGAGACTCTTTTCATTTTCAACTCTTTTACTAAATCCTATAAGTATTTTTAAGGTATCATCCTTATGTTTCATAAAATAGACCCAAGTATACCTAGAAAAATCATCTACTATGACTAAACAATATTTGTTACCATTTAAAGAGGGAGTATTATGGCAATCAAATAAGTCAAGATGCAATAGTTCTAACGGTAAAGAGGTATTAGTTAAGGTTTTACCTTTGTGTGATGCCTTTGCTTGTTTTCCTTCTTGGCATGCATAACACATTTTGTTCTTGACATACTTGATCTTTGGTAGCCCTTTGACCAACTCCAATTTGGCTACCTTGGCTATGTTTTTCATGTTGATGTGCCCCAATCTCCTATGCCATAGCCAACTTTCTTCTTCTTTTGCAACAAGACACTTAGTAGAAATGTTAGAAGCATATGAAAGATCAACATAATAAATATTTGATTTCCTATATCCAACTAACATACAATCATTTAAATCCTTGTGTCTAATCATGCATTTAGAAGATTCAAAAGAAACATGGTAGCTTGCATCACAAAGTTGACTAACACTTAATAAATTAAATTTCATATTTTCAACTAGTAAAACTTTGTGAATGACAATTTTGGGGGATACCTCAATTGTACCTCTACCTAATATCTTGAGTTTTCCACTATTTCCAAAAGACACCGCTCCCTTCTTCACATACTTAATTGTGGAGAACTTGCTCACATCCCCGGTCATATGTGTTGAGCAACCGCTATCCACAATCCACATACCTTGCTCTCCTACCTAAATCACATGAAAAACACAAGCTTTTGGTACCCAAACATTTGGACCGGTAACATTAAGTAAAAACTTCTTAGGTACCCATGCTTTCTTAACCTTACCCTTAGTGGTTGCTTTTCTATTAATCAATGAGATATAAGCAACTTCTTTTTCTTTTGGCTTATATCCTAAACCGGCCTTGTTGTAAATGGCTCTTTGTCGGCTAAGGATCATGTCAAAATATTTTGAGCCATTCGTAAATTTCTCTAAGCATGCCTTTATGTCACTAACCTCATCCTTAAGTTTGTCATTCTCTTCCTTAACTATGCAAGAATCAACATGTGAAGATTTTTCATTCCTAATGGCCTTTAGTTCTACTTTCATGCTTCTAACCTTAGATTTAGACTTATCTAGAGCCTCTTTAAGATAAGCAATTGATTTATAGAGAAACTTAACTTTAGGAGAGTTCATTACCTCATCGTCACTAGATGACGATTCATCACTTGAAGAGTCTTCTTCTTGGCTTGATGTACCGGATGTTAGGATTCCGGCACCGCGGCGAGTGTGTGTTCGAATATGTTTCGCAAACATGTGCACAGCGGAAGAAATAAAAAATAATAAATATATATTTATTACAACACACACATCACACGCATGCATAGTACAACATGTGCAGACATAACCGTAAATTTAAATTTTGCAATAAAGGAAATTTAACTACGTATACATTTCATATCACGTGTAGCGGGAACGGCATCAACCGGAACGATCCTCGCTAGAATCGTCTCTATCCGTATCCACGCCGAGTATCCTTAGGATGACTTCGCTAAGCCACGAGCTTCGTCTTCGTATGGGTTACTAGCCTTGTGTTGAAGACGACGTGATCGAGAGATGATCATGATCTAAATCCAAATTCGGACCCAAAGACGAGTCCTCAAAACTCACTTCTCCGGAGAGGTATTCGTCAACCGTTTGACGAATCCTTCGTCCTCCACCTCAGAGGATTACCGGAGATCGAATCCCCGGTAAGTTAGGCGCTGTCGGAGCTCTAACCGTCGTCCAAACGACGCTCCGACGAGAGGAAAACAAGCTGTCCAGAAAACTGGACAGCTTTTGTGGAGGAGTAGGCGCCGGCCAACCAAGGGAAGCCAAGTGCTCACCTTATCGCCACACCCAAGGGAGATCACCGGAGCACCAACCGGCAGCAGCTCGACGCCGGCGAGGAGGAAGGAAAGCTCCTTCTGGATGCCAGTTGGAGGAGAAGAGGGGGCGGCAATGGAGTTGGCGCCGACTCCTTCAATGGGGTGGGCGGCAACTTAGGGCTAGGGTTTTGGATTAGGGCTTAACAATCCCTTAAGCCCTCTTTTATAGAGAACTAATTCTCTTATTGATTATTGGATCATAACCATGAGGCACGTTAACCTGCTCCATTAATATAAGTTAAAATAAACCAAACCATGATGGTTTATTTTAAGTTAAAACGAACCGAACCAACTTTTGGTTCATTCGTTTAAAATAAACCAAACCCTTTGGTTTATTCTCCTCCATTGGATTAGAACCAAACCATTTTGGTTCATCCATTATGTCTTCATAAGACACGGCTCATCCACGCTTCCATTGCGACTGAAATGATTTCATGCTCGCTTCTTGTTTGGTCCAACCAAACCTAGTTTCTCTCGGTCTGAGAATCCCATTCTCAAGCTCGTTTTAAATCCTTCGGATTATGCTCGTTGTGCGTGTGACCAAATAGGTTCTCGGTTTATGTTGTCGTCTATAATTAACCATTAATTATGGAACGATCATGAGTGGCACCTAGTAGTACATCATGATCCCCAATTAATCGAAAAGATCAACGGTTGATCCAGAACTATTTCTGAAACCCTTCAGCAGCTCGAATGAATCGTGCCCCATTCCCTTCACTCATCTTATACCCACTTGATTCAGGACATGGTCTATAGTGTCAGTCCCCACTAGGCTGACTACGTCACACCTATCCCAAGTATCATTTTCTCATCCTACGGATTCTAGTTACTCCACATGTATCGAAGAGTACCTTACTCTTAACATGTAATGCTTTGGCCAAAGACTTTAGTAACAATCCGACGAGAGGTCATGGGTATACATCTCCTCGCAAGGAGTGGTGAATCCTTTATAGGCTATTCAAACACCTTCGATCACTTCGACTTATACCCAATCATCCCGGGTTCACATCTCCTTAGAGATGCTTGCTTAAGATGTCAAAGCATAAGTCTCCATGATCAAGATGACTTGAATACCGCAAGTCAAAGGAACATCGCACTTAAGCTACAGTAAGAACTTCATTGACATATCTATATATGCAGAGAACCATATGAAGTCTTACGACTGATCACTCCAATGAACTAGTTACCATAACTAGCATCAACGATCAACTCCGGACATCACAATGTCTCCAGCCATTGAGAATCAGCAGCTTGGATACACCAAGGAGTATACCTCGTGCTAGTCTCGACAGAATTGATGGTGTCCAAATCCATCAATTCATCGACTAGGGATAATTCCGATACATCACAATTACACATGTAGAGATACTCACTAGTTGTGATCCAATCACAAATTCTCTCATGCTGTGAATCGTATCGAGGACATTCAGTAAATGAGTTTAAGATCCAATCAAATACATAAAACATGTATACTCAAATAGTGAATCTTCATTTATCATATAAATTGTTCATACATAAGGCGATTGCCTTAGGACATCTCTCATATATTACTAACAGACTCCCACTTGGCCTAATGCCAATCGCTACGGTATCCAATACCATAAGCTCTAACATGACCCTCAAACTTACTTTGAGGTAATGCCTTAGTCAAAGGATCCGCTAAGTTCCTTTCAGTGGAGTTTTTCTCGATTTGTATTTCCTTCCTACTAATGATTTCTCTGATCAAATGATAGCGGCGAAGCACATGTTTGGATCATTGATGAGACCACATCAAGTTCATAGATGAACTTCTTGATCCAAACCGCTTCCTTTGCTGCTTCCAAAGCTGCAACGTATTCTGCCCTAGTGGAAGAATCCGCTATAGTGTCAAGCTTGAAACCTTTCCAACTTATTGCGCCTCCATTCTAGGTGAATACATACCCAGACTGAGACATGGAATCATCCTTGTCTGTCTGGAGCTGGCATCCGTATACCCACGTATCACCATGTACCCTTCTCCATATATTAGGAACACATCCTTAGTTCTTCTTAAGTACTTAAGGATCGTCATGATAGCCACCCAATGATCCATTCCTGGACCAGACTGGTATCTGCTCGTGACACTCAAAGCATACGATACATCGGGCCTCGTACATAACATAGCATACATGATAGATCCTATTGCGGATGCATAAGGAATCTTACTCATGCAAATCCTCTCGTCTTCTGTGCGCGGACACATAGACTTCGAAAGGTATACCCCATGCATGATGGGTAGGTAACCTTTCTTGGATTCCGATATGCTAAACCTCTTTAGCACTCGGTCTATATATGTAGACTGCGAAAGACCAAGCAACCGTTTCGATCTATCTCTATAGATCTTAATCCCGAGGATGTAGGTTGCTTCTCCCAGGTCTTTCATGGAGAATGTCTTGGATAACCAAACCTTAACTGACTGTATGATTGACACATCGTTTCTTATAAGTAATATGTCATCGACATACAATACTAGGAACACGACTGCACTCCCACTAACCTTCTTGTACATACAAGGTTCGTCTGAATTTTGTGAGAAATCAAACCTTTTGATTGTCTCATCAAAATGGATATTCCAGCTCCTGGATGTTGGATCGAAAGTGTCGCTAGAGGGGGGGGTGAATAGCGATACGGTGTCGTTAAAAAAAAACTTTTGCAATAAGTAAAAAGCAAGTAGAGAGTGCACAGCGGAAATATAAAGTAGACAAGATATTTTTACGTGGTTCACAATCTTTCGATTGCTAATCCACGGCCCTAGTGATCCTTGATCACGTACGGAGGGCAATTCACTAAAACCACTCCTCCTCGTTGGAGGTAGGAGCAACGATTACAAAAAGAAATCAAGGCAAAGGGACACTCCCCCTTTCCTTGTTACGATTAAAGCACAAAGACAATTTAAAGAAGTAGAACTTAAATAAATATACCGACAACTCTTATAAGTAGAAGATGTAGCTTTCGTTGTCGGACGCCGTCGTAGCAAATGTGAGTAGTAGCGGCGTTACGACGGCGTGTTGAGAGCTCTTGATTTCTTGTCTTTGCTTGGAGTGAACATGTCTATTTATGGATATTGATCTATGAATTTAGACATAGGTAGTGTCCAAGGTGAGGTTCTTATCCCAACTCAAGGATGAGGTGTTTCATCCAACCACCTTGTGCCACCTCCAACCTTCTTGTGCGCCAACTCAAGGATGAGGTGTTTCATCCAACCACCTTGTGCCACCTCCAACCTCCTTGGGCGCCAACTTGAGGATGAGGTGTTTCATCCAACCACCTTGTGCCACCTCCAACCTTCTTGTGCGCCAACTCAAGGATGAGGTGTTTCATCCAACCACCTTGTGCCACCTCCAACCTCCTTGGGCGCCAACTTGTTAGAGCCATTCAACTTGTGCCACATCATGGGAGCCAACCATCTTGTGCCAACTCACCTTATTTTGGGCGTCCACCACAAGGAAGCTTGGTGATGGTTTGGATGTCCACCTTGATGCCATATCACCCTTTGTACCAAAACACGAGTCAAGTCCAAATTCACCCCCTTGAAATTCGAGCTCTTCTCGAGGCTGGAACTTGACTAGCAGTTGATGTAGTCAAAGGGTTTTGAATCTGATACAAGTTAGCTTAAAATATAAATGCGATGGTTCTAACCATCGATCTTGACCTAGACCTTCCATTGGAGGCATTGGGTCGGATCTCGCTGCGACCTTGCCGCTTTCACGAGCTTACCTTGTAGCCTCGCTTCCGGTCTTCACCCGAGTACCTCGGCTTCCTCGAAGTCCCTGGCGTTGCCCGACCACCTCGGTTCCCAGGGTGTCGCGACCTTCCGCTCAACTTTAGCATTTACGCACACTTAATTGAGCTCGTAAGATAACAAATATACCCTTAACTATTGAGCCTTTTGCCATAATCAAAATCGGTTCGACTTTGGTGCCTTGCTGCACCAACAATCTCCCCCTTTGATTCATGGCAAACCGACCTAAAAGTTAAGGAAAAATTAACATAATAGCTAGCATAATGATTAAGCATGAATGAGCTAGCATAAAGATTAAATATGAATGAGCTAGCATAATGATTAAGCATGAATGAGCTAGCATAAAGATTAAATATGAATGAGCTAGCATAAAGATTAAATATGAATGAGCTAGCATAAAGATTAAATATGAGTGAGAAAAATTATTGTTTCAAGTTCTCCCCTTTGAGGTAACCTCCCCCTTGACCGAAGGTGAGTTCTTGAAAAATAATTTTACTCCCCCTTAATAGTTGCTTAAGTAAACGGAATTACTTAATATAAAAGGTAATAATTTTGTTTACTTTCTTCCTTACTTTTGTGACTTAATATAAAAGGTAATAATTTTGTTTACTTTCTTCCTTACTTTTGTGACTTTCTCCCCCTTTTGCCTTAACTCAAAAAGTTTGTAAATATATTTTAGGGTTTGTAAGTCCAAGCAAGTTCCCAATATAAATATATATTTTTTTTAAATAATAATAAGCTTGAAAATATGTTCATCTAAAATGTACAACTCCGGTTGGACTTGATTGATATAGAATGATCAATAAGTCTTGAAGGAGTTGATTAATTTTAAATAATTATACTCCATGGTTCATGTCGATGCACTGAATCTACATCTGGAACCAGGAGTAAGGTCCTAACATCTCACGCCCGTCTACGTGGCTAAGTACACAAACACATTAGTCCTATGTGTTGTGAGATGTGTTGGCTCCTTAAATCTATAGGTATATGATTTCTAAGGTAAGACTTAGGCTAATTTCATAAAAAGAAGCAAAAGTAGAGTACATATATAGAAAAATTTAAATCCTACTCTTTTACGCACATACCTAACTTTCGTCTTAATAAACTAAATTCGGCTTCGGGTAGTGGTTTGGTGAAGATGTCCGCTAGGTTTGATTTGGACTCAACATACTCTAGTTGTATAGTTCCATTAGTTACATGTTCCCTAATGAAGTGGTGTTTAACTTCTATATGTTTTGTCCTAGAATGACATATTGGATTTTTAGTTAAGTTAATTGAACTAATGTTATCTATGTAGGTTTTAATGTTGTTAAAGATTAAGCTAAAGTCTTGGAGAGTGTGCTTCATCCACGAAGTGAGAGACACACTCACCCATCATAGCGTATTCGGCCGGTGGTAGATAAGGCAACGCAATCTTTGCTTCCCTCTTGCACCAACTTACTAGACTCGAACAACCACTCGTGCTCTTTCTATCGAGTTTACTACCGGCATAGTCGGTCAGATGGCCGATTAGATTAAACTCGGTAGATCTAGGGTACCAAATACCTACGTTTAGCGTGCCCTTTAGATATCTAAGGATACGCTTGACTAGGGTTAGGTGAGACTCCTTGGCACAGGTTTGTAACCTTGCGCACATACTTACTGCGAATAAAATGTCGAATTCTCGCGGTTAAGTATAGGAGACTTCCTATTGCGCTCCTATAGTATTTTAGGTCAACGGGTTTTCCTTCTACATCTTCGTTTATATTAACATTAGTTGCCATAGGTGTATTGATTATTTTAGCATCTTGCATTCCAAATCGATTTATTAAGTCCTTAGTATATTTTTGTTGATGTAAATATATTCCATCTTTAGTTTGTTTAATTTGTAAACCTAAGAAGAAACTTAACTCTCCCACTAAATTCATTTCAAATTCACTTTCCATAAGTGAGATGAATTCGTTTAGCGAGGATCGAGTTGGTAGTTCCAAAATTATATCATCTACATAGATTTGGGCTATAAAGATTTCTTTTCCTACGGTTTTAACGAATAAGGTTGGGTCGACTAAACCTTGGTTGAATCCTTTGGACTTAAGATAGATCGAAAGCCTTTCGTACCAAGCTCTTGGGGCTTGTTTGAGTCCATATAGGGCTTTCTTAAGTCTAAGGACATGGTCAGGTTTATCTAGATTTTCGAATCCGAGAGGTTGGTAGCGTAAACTTCTTCCTTAATGTATCCATTCAAAAATGCTGACTTGACATCCATTTGAAACAATTTAAAACCTCGATGTGCGGCATATGCTAACAACATTCGGATGGACTCTAGTCAGCTACGAGGCGTAGGTCTCATCGTAATCTAAACCTTCGACTTGACTAAACCCTTTTACGACTAACCTAGCTTTATTTCTAACTACTTCACCTTTATCATCAAGTTTATTTCGAAATACCCACCTTGTTCCAATAATTGATTTTTCTTTAGGTGGTGGTACTAATTCCCAGACTTCATTTCTAGTGAATTGAGCTAGCTCTTCTTGCATAGCAATAATCCAGTCGGGATCAAGAAGTGCTTGTTCAATAGTTTTGGGTTCGATTTTGGAAATTAACGAGATTTGACTAAGGTTTCGATATGAAGCTCTAGTTCGAACCCCTAAATTTGGATCACCTATAACTTGATTGATAGGATGATTTGTTTGAGTCTTAGTGTGACTCGGGTTAGGGTCATCTATCACTTGGTCGATAGGATGACTTGGGTGAGTTCTAGTTTGACTTGGGTTAGAGTCATCTATCACTTGGTCGATAGGATGACTTGGGTTAGGGCAGATTGAGTTCAAGATCAGTCGGGTTCGCTATAAGTTGATTTGCTAGTTGGTTTTGTTAAGGATTGAGCAGGTTCGTGTCCTTCATAAAACTATATTAATGGTTTCTTCGACTCTAAGAGTGTCGTGATTGTATACCCTATAAGCTCTCGGTGGTTGAGTATCCTAGAAAGGTTCGAGGAGGTTTTGGATTTGAATTTCCCTAGGTAATCCTTAGTGTTTAAGATATGTACCTTGCATCCAAATACCCTAAAGTATTTGATGTTCGGTATTTTATCGTGATAAATCTCGTACGAGGACTTTTGGTGCCTCTTTACCATAAGGATCCTATTTTGGACATAGCAAGCCGTACTAACGGCCTCTGCCCAAAATCTATCGGGTAGGTTATACTCGTTTAACATTGTCCTAGCGGCTTCTTGTAGGGTTCTATTTTTCCGTTTGACCCATTTTGTTGTGGGGTTCTAGGACATGAAAACTCATGGTGGTATCCGTTTAGGTTACAGAAATCTGTAAACCTGTGGTTTTCGAATTCACCACCATGATCGCTTCTAAGTCTTTTAATCTTAAGGTTCTTTTGATTTTCGATTAACCTACAAAGATTGATTAGTTGGTCTAGGGTATCATTTTTATGTTTGATAAACCTAACCCAAGTAAATCTAGAATAGTCGTCAATTATGACTAAGCAAAATTGACTACCATTGAGTGACTTAGCTCCATGTGAATCAAATAGATCCATGTGTAGGAGCTCAAGAACACTTTTGGTTCGTTCTTGATTAGTTAATTGATGTTGTGTCCTAGATTGTTTACCTTGTTGACAAGCATTACATATTTTATTATCCAAGTTGTTTAGTTTAGGCAAACCTATAATCAAGCCACTCTGACTCATCTTGTGGACGAGTCTTGGGTGCGAGTGTCAGAGTCTTGATTGCCATAACCAAGATTCCTCTTACTGTGTCATAAGACTCTTGGTTGAGGAGTTTTGTAAATTTATTGTGTAGATGTTGCTATTCCTAGTTCCTTTAAGTATTATTTTAGATGTTGCATTTATCTTGATTACGCATTCATTTTCTAGAAATATGACCTTATAATTGTTATCACACAATTGGCTTACACTAAGTAAATTATATTGAAAGTTTTCTACTAATAAGACATTTTGAATTGTAAAGTTAGAGTTGAGCTCAATATCACCGATCCGATGATTTTGAGCTTGCTGTTATTCGAAGGCTACGATCCTTGTCGTTTGAATCGTAACCGAAAATTTGAGTTGATCCCGGTCATGTGTCGGGAGCAACCACATCAACATCCATTGATCCTACACATAAGGTAGTTGGATCGGATATTGGAATTACTAAAGGGTTGTTTGTAAGTTTTTAAACCTAAATCATCTCACCAATATCTACATGATCAAAACATGTTATTCCTATGTGTTATTGTGAGATGACTTTCAATTTTACTTGATTAATTTTAATGAATTTAAATTAACCAACATTAGGTTAGATTCGGATTTAGTCTAAGCTCATCAAGTAATCTTTTCAAGAGATTAGCTTCCAGGTCGTGGCGAGGCACAGAGGCCTTCTTTGATCGGAACAACGACCACTTCCTTAGAAAAAGCTAATTTCAAGAAATTGATAACTCGACTTACTTGAGACTACGTCTTGGTCTAACTAGTTATTTTTGAAAAGAGGCTCCCCGATGCTCAATCTTTTCGTAGGATTTTAGTTGGTTTATTTTTGAAAAGAGGCTCCCCGAGGCTCAATCTTTTCGCAGGATTTTAGTTGGTTATGAGTCCTATCTAACCATTCTAAAAATAAAGGAAAAACTAAGCATGCAATTTCTAAGACTTAACAAAAATACATTTTGTATTGGCTCCCCCTGGACCATTGAATCAGTGGGTCTATTCACATAGTGAATTTGGTCCTTGTGAACCCAATACATGTTAGATCCTAAAGTTGAAATCAAAGTGGTCTTAGGGACCCATGCTTGGACATTTTTCTTATGTTGGTTTACTATAGACATATATGACTTATTGGTTGTATTTGAGTTAAACCCGAGTCCGGCCTTGTTGTACACGGCCCTTTGTGATCCAAGTAAGAGGTCAAGTCCCTTGGATCCCAAAGTGAACCTTTCCAACGTGTTCCTAAGGTCTTCGACTTGTGTTTTCAAAAGCGAGTTCTCAACTTCAAGCTTTTCAACTTGAGTTGAGTCCTCCTCTTGAATACGAGTAGTCGAAGAGGTTAGGGAGACCTCATGTTTGAGAAGGTTAACCTCCTCACTTAGGGTCTCGACCTTGGACTCGGACTTAGCTAGTTTCTTATTTAAAAATTTAATTGCACCATACAAAGTATTAAGTAACGACCGACTTACCCTTAATGATTCTTTTGAACCGGATACGGATCCGTGGCTTGTCTTGAATGGAAGCTCATCGCCAGTTCGGACTCGGACTCTTCTTGATTTGGTCGTGCTCGTCGGCTTGGCCATTAGAGCTTGGATACGTCTTCTTCCTCCGACAACTCCTCCCAAGTAGCGTTTAGCGCTTTCTTAGTCTTTGATCGTTATTCTTTAGCTTTGGGCACTCGGACTTGATGTGGCCGGAGCACCATTGCACTCATATCTAAAATTAGAAGTATTTGAATTAGGTTTAGGCTTACCTTGAGTTGTTGGTCGTTTCGTCTCTTGATCATCTTCGTAGAACTAGATTGACTAGTTGGATTCTATTCGAGTCTACTTCCGATTCGGACTAAATCTTCTTCCTTGAGGTGGCTTGCTTGCGGGCTTCTTCTTCTTGGAACCTGCAACTAACGCAATACTCTTCTCGGCCTGGACCACGTTAGTTTGCTCATGTAATTCAAGTTTCGAAAACAATTCGTCTAACCTAATTTTAGAAAGGTCCTTGGAGACCTTGTAGGCATCGACCATGGATGCCCACAAGGTGGTCCTAGGAAACGAGTTAAGAGAATACCTGATAAGGTCGCGATTCTCGACCTTTTGTCCGATGGCATGGAGTTGGTTGACGATGTTTTGGATACGAGCATGTAGTTGAGTTGCGGTCTCGTTTTCCTGCATTTTCAAGTTATACAATTTATTTAAAAGTAAATCTCTTTTACATACCTTCGTGTCGTCGGTGCCTTCGTGTAGTTCCACTAGCTTGGTCCATAAGTCCTTTGCACTAATGAAGGGGCCGACGCGGTTGAGCTCGTCCTTGGACAACCCACATTGCAAGATTTGAGTTGCCTTGGCATCGGCTTCTACTTGTTTTTTCATGGAATTTGACCATTGATCGTAACCCAAAGATTCACCATCTTCATTAATAGGAAGTGTGAAACCGGTTTGGATTACGATCCACATCTCGATTTGGGTTTTAAGAAAGCATTCCATCCGACCCTTCCAATAACGAAAGTCATTACCGTTGTAAAGCGGGGTCGGGATGCTAAACCCTTCGAGATGGGCCATTTAAAAACAAGAAGAAGAACGAAAAGAATCTTGCAAAACACACACGGAAAGAATATTCCAAGACTTTTCTTGGATTAGTAGTCTTGAAGTAAAAAGATATATAAAATGTAACTTGCACAAAGAAATAAACAATCAAATGCGAATGTCGTTGAAGTTCCGGAGGACAACCTTACTCGGGATCTAACCCGAAGGACAACCTTATCCGGATCCTAAAGCCTCTAATGCAATTCTATATGTAGGAGAAGATAAGCAAGTGAAATAATTATACGAAAACAGAAATAAATAAATAAAAATCTGTAAAAAGAAAAACAAAGCTAGATTGGTGGTTTCACGAATCTTAGCGCCCGACTCGATACCAATTGTTGGATCGAAAGTGTCGCTAGAGGGGGTGAATAAGCGATACGCTGGCGTTAAAAAACTTTTGCAATAAGTAAAAAGCAAGTAGAGAGGGCACAGCGGAAATATAAAGTAGACAAGATATTTTTACGTGGTTCACAATCTTTCGATTGCTAATCCACGGCCCTAGTGATCCTTGATCACGTACGGAGGGCAATTCACTAAAACCACTCCTCCTCGTTGGAGGTAGGAGCAACGATTACAAAAAGAAATCAAGGCAAAGGGACACTCCCCCTTTCCTTGTTACGATTAAAGCACAAAGACAATTTAAAGAAGTAGAACTTAAATAAATATACCGACAACTCTTATAAGTAGAAGATGTAGCTTTCGTTGTCGTGACGCCGTCG
The DNA here is from genome assembly GCA_025175895.1 of Wurfbainia villosa. Classification (NCBI taxonomy): domain Eukaryota; kingdom Viridiplantae; phylum Streptophyta; class Magnoliopsida; order Zingiberales; family Zingiberaceae; genus Wurfbainia; species Wurfbainia villosa. Next base: position 82,138,116 of record CM045987.1, on the reverse strand, counting down.
TAGCAAATGTGAGTAGTAGTAGCGTTACGGAGCGTGTTGAGAGCTCTTGATTTCTTGTCTTTGCTTGGAGTGAACATGTCTATTTATGGATATTGATCTATGAATTTAGACATAGGTAGTGTCCAAGGTGAGGTTCTTATCCCAACTCAAGGATGAGGTGTTTCATCCAACCACCTTGTGCCACCTCCAACCTTCTTGTGCGCCAACTCAAGGATGAGGTGTTTCATCCAACCACCTTGTGCCACCTCCAACCTCCTTGGGCGCCAACTTGAGGATGAGGTTTTTCATCCAACCACCTTGTGCCACCTCCAACCTTCTTGTGCGCCAACTCAAGGATGAGGTGTTTCATCCAACCACCTTGTGCCACCTCCAACCTCCTTGGGCGCCAACTTGTTGGAGCCATTCAACTTGTGCCACATCATGGGAGCCAGCCAACTCACCTTATTTTGGGCGTCCACCACAAGGAAGCTTGGTGATGGTTTGGATGTCCACCTTGATGCCACATCACCCTTTGTACCAAAACACGAGTCAAGTCCAAATTCACCCCCTTGAAATTCGAGCTCTTCTCGAGGCTGGAACTTGACTAGCAGTTGACTGTAGTCAAAGGGTTTTGGACTGCAGTACAAGTTAGCTTAAAATATAAAGTACGATGGTTCTAACCATCTGATCTCGACCTAGACCTTCCATTGGAGGTATTGGGTCGGATCTACGCTTAACGACCTTGCTTCGCTTTCACACGAGCTTACCTTGTAGCCTCGCTTCCGGTCTTCACCCGAGTACCTCGGCTTCCTCCGAAGTCCCTCTGGCGTTGCCCGACCACCTCGGTTCCCACCGGGTGTCGCAGACCTTCCGCTCAACTTTAGCATTTCTGCACACTTAATTGAGCTCGTAAGATAACAAATATACCCTTAACTATTGAGCCTTTTGCCAGAATCAAAATACCGGTTCGACTTTGGTGCCCACTGCACCAACACTGGATGCTTGCTTCAATCCATAAATGGACCGTTGCAATTTGCATACCTTGGTTTTATCAACCGATGTGAAACCCTCAGGTTGTATCATATACACGTCCTCGAGCAGGTTTCCATTAAGGAAAGCTATTTTTACATCCATCTGTCATATCTCATAATCATAATGAGCCGCTATGGCCAGGAGCATCCGAATGGATTTAAGCATAGCTACAGGCGAATAGGTTTCGTCATAATCAACACCTTGCTTTTGACGATATCCTTTCGCCACCAATCTAGCCTTATAGGTAATCACATTACCATCCATGTCAGTTTTCTTCTTGAAAACCCACTTGCACCCTATAGGCTTAATGCCTTCAGGTGGGTCAACCAAGTTCCAAACTTGGTTTTCATACATGGAATCCATTTCCGACTTCATAGCATCAAGCCACTTATCCCTTTCTGAACTTGTCAGCTGTTCTTCATAACTGGTAGGCTCCTCATCATCAATGAGTAACACGTCGTTCGATTCACTTACGAGAAATCCATATCTCTCAGGAATGTTGCATGTTCTACCAGATCTACGAAGATGTGGTGTTACAATAGGTCCAGCCGATTGCTCATCACTATGAGTTGTCGGCTGTTGTGTTTCACCAGGTATCTCATCAATGTCTATTTGAGTCTCTCGAGCCTCCTCAAGCTCAACGACACTCCCACTGTTTTCTTGCAAGAGAAACTCTTTCTCTAGAAACACAGCATGCCTTGAAACAAACACCTTTTGTTCCACAAGATGATAGAATTGGTAACCCCTGGTTTCCTTAGGGTATCCAATAAATAGACATTTATCAGACATAGCATCCAATTTGTCTGATACAGTCTGCTTCACATAAGCAGGACAACCCCATATATTCAAGTAAGATACATGAGGTTTCTTACTATTCCATATCTCATATGGAGTAGTAGAGACTACCTTGGTAGGCATTCTGTTTAACAAGTAAACAGCTGTCTGAAGTGCATAGCCCCAAAAGGACTTGGGAAGATTCGCATGATTCATCATTGACCTGACCATGTCCAACAAGGTCCGGTTACGCCTCTCAGATACACCATTATGATGTGGTGTATATGGCGGAGTCCATTGAGACAATATACCATTGTCTCTTGATAATCAAGAAACTCCTGACTCAAGTATTCACCACCTTGATCCGATCGAAGTATTTTAATACTCTTGTCATGTTGTTTCTCTACTTCATTTCTGAATTCTTTGAACCTTTCAAAGGCTTCAGACTTGTGTTTCATCAAGAACACATACCCAAACCGTGAGTGATCATCGGTGAAGGTAATGAAGTAGCTATAGCCTCCTAAAGCTTGAGTTGACATAGGTCCACATACATCAGTATGTATTAGACCTAGTAACTCTCCCACTCGTTCACCTTTTCCAGTAAAAGGTAACTTAGTCATCTTGCCTTTTAAGCTTGATTCGCATGTATCGTATGAATCCAATTCAAACGATTCCAGAATTCCACATCAGTGTAATTCGGACATGCGTTTCTTGCTTACATGGCCAAGACGATAATGCCACATATAGGAGTCTAATTGATTACCCTTTCGAGCACGCGTGTTGCTCGCTTCGATATTGAAAATGTCACTGGATACGTCCAACGTATAAATACCATTGCTTAAAGTTCCGTCCCATAAAGAACTCCATTCAAAGTTATGTAACAACAATTGTTACTAAAAGTCAAATGGTACCCATTTCTATTTAAACAAGAAATAGAAATGATGTTCTTTATCAACGAAGAAACATAAAAGCAATTGTCTAGTTCTAAGATAAGTCCTGCAGGGAGTTTCAACAAATACGTTCCGATGGCGAGTGCAGCAACCTTTGCTCCATTCCCAACACGTAAATTTGACTCTCCCTTGACGAGTCTTCTTCTATTCCTTAGCCCATGTATGTCATTACATATATGTTAGCCACACCCAGTATCCAATACTCAAGTGTCTAAGGAAATAGAATGACAATCAATAACGAAGATACCTGAAGAAGATGGGGCATATGATGTCTTATCCTTCTTCACGGACTCAAGATAAATTTTGCAATTTCTTCGCCAATGGCCCTCCTTGCCATAATGATGGCAAGTTCCCTTTTGAGCTGGTTCTGCCTTCTTCGCCTTTTTGTTCTTCCCTTTCTTCTGTTCTTTTGCCTTCCTCTTAGAACCTTTCCTTGAGGAATCAACTAACAAAACCGCCTTCTCCTCATGCTTCACAGAAGGCTCCACAGTCTTCAGCATATTGAGGAGCTCGGGAATGGTGGATTCTAATTTGTTCATCCAATAGTTCATCACAAATTGTGAGAAACTCTTGGGCAAACAATGCAGAATTAAGTCAATACTTAACTCATGATCCATCACAAACCCGAGGGTAGCTAGCCGCTCGATGTACCCGTTCATCTTTAGCACAAACTATACTACAGACGAACCTTCTTGCATCTTCGTGGTGAAGAGGAGCCTAGAGACCTCGAACCTTTCGGATCTCGCTTGCTCATCAAACAACTCATGAAGATGGAAGACTATGGTATTAGCATCCATATGCTCATGCTGCTTTTGCAGCTCAGGTACCATCGCCGCTAGCATGATGCAACTCGCCAGCTCAGAATCTGCCACATGCTTCTGATAGACCAACATTTGGTCTGGAGTTGCATCGTCCTTAGGACGGTTGGGAAGAGGCTCTTCAAAGACATTTGCTAGCTTTTCCGCCTTGAGAACAATTCTCAGGTTTCTAAGCCAGTCCAGGAAGTTAGGCCCAGTCAGTTTGTTTGAATCCAAAATAGTGCACAAATTCAAAGACATCATGATCAATTTATTGACCTAGAAATACTAAACGAGCATATATGAGAAAATGATTTTAAAATGCATCAATATACATTTATAAATCTCATTCATTTTTCGAATTTCAAAAACCCCAAAATCACTTCGGGAGATCGTAGGTCCATCTCCGAATGGGCTGATATCCATCATAGATATGAACAACCTTGGAGAGAGTCCAACAAGCCATTCATAACTATGACGGTAGGTATCAACTATACCGATTGCATATCACGTATATGCAACTATCACAATGTGCTATCAACTAATTGAATGTTCACACATACATCGGGTTGTTAACACATTAACAAGTATGCATCATATGCATAGCACCCAACTTCACCTCCCTTTACATCGACCTTGGAGAGAGTCCAACAAGCCGATGCTCCAGGTTAAAGCCAACCCATTAATCGAGAAATAGTTTTAATATGGTTAGAGCACATTCAACCAATTAGCCCAGCTTGGAGAGAGTCCAACAACCAAAGCTAAGGATTGACCTCTGACTCTTACCATATTAGTATTAAACTATTCCATGGTTTGAACATGTTCGGGTTCGAGCCGGGCTTGGAGAGAGTCCAACAACTCAAACAAGAAACGGAACTCTGGTTCTAACCATATTAATGGAAGGTGTAAGCTTTAATATTGAGTTAGGGTTTTTATGTCTCATCCTCTTTGCATGCAAATAACTATTATCTACATGGCATGACATACATGGCATACATCTACATGTCACGACACGCATGGCATAATGATATGCATCTAATGCAATTACATGGCATACAATTATGTCATGTACATAATTTCCTTATTTTTCATAACTATTTATGGAAATAAAATATGTTTAAGATTTGATTCTCCAAATCAAATCATGATTAAATTAGGAAACAAATTTCCAAATCTAATCACATATTTTATTTATGGAAATAGTTGATTAAGGAAAATCAATTTAGGAAACCAATTTTTTAAATCATCAAAACTACTTATGGAAATAAAATATTTTAAGATTAGATTTCCAAAATCAAATCATGATTAAATTAGGAAACAAATTTCCAGAATCTAATCAAATATTTTATTTATGGAAAATATCAATTTCCATAAATACTTCCAACTTTCCAAAAGTGAAAGATTTCCATAAATACTTCTAGACTTTCCAAAATTGAAAAATTTCCATAAATACTTCTAAATTTCCAAAATTAGAAAATTTCCAGAAATAACATTATGACTATCACAAAACCATTTTACGATTATGTCGAAACACAACCTGGTCTCTGATACCACTGTTGGGTTTCCGGCACCGCGGCGAGTGTGTGTTCGAACATGTTTCGCAAACATGTGCACAGCGGAAGAAATAAAAAATAATAAATCTACATTTATTACAACACACACATCACACGCATGCATAGTACAACATTTGTACACATAACCGTAAATTTAAATTTTGCAATAAAGGAAATTTAACTACGTATACCTTTCGTATCACGTGTAGCGGGAACGGCATCAACCGGAAAGATCCTCGCTAGAATCGTCTCTATCCGTATCCACGCCGAGTATCCTTAGGATGACTTCGCTAAGCCACGAGCTTCGTCTTCGTACGGGTTACTAGCCTCGTGTTGAAGACGACGTGATCGAGAGATGATTACGATCCGAATCCAAATTCGAACCCAAAGACGAGTCCTCAAAACTCGCTTCTCCGGAGAGGTATTCGTCAACCGTTTGACGAATCCTTCATCCTCCACCTCAGAGGATTACCGGAGATCGAATCCCCGGTAAGTTAGGCGCTGTCAGAGCTCTAACCGTCGTCCAAACGATGCTCCGACAAGAGGAAAACAAGCTGTCCAGAAAACTGGACAGCTTTGGTGGAGGAGTAGGCGCCGGCCAACCAAGGGAAGCCAAGTGCTCACCTTATCGCCACACCCAAGGGAGATCACCGGAGCACCAACCGGCAGCAGCTCGACGCCGGCGAGGAGGAAGGAAAGCACCTTCTGGATGCCGGTTGGAGGAGAAGAGGCGGCAATGGAGTTGGCGCCGACTCCTTCAATGGGGTGGCCGGCAACTTAGGGCTAGGGTTTTGGATTAGGGCTTAACAATCCCTTAAGCCCTATTTTATAGAGAACTAATTCTCTTAATGGTTATTGGATCATAACCATGAGTCCCGTTAACCCGCTCCATTAATATAAGTTAAAATAAACCAAACCATGATGGTTTATTTTAAGTTAAAACGAACCAAACCAACTTTTGGTTCATTCGTTTAAAATAAACCAAACCCTTTGGTTTATTCTCCTCCATTGTATTAGAACCAAACCATTTTGGTTCATCCATTATGTCTTCATAAGACACGGCTCATCCACGCTTCCATTGCGACTGAAACGATTTCATGCTCGCTTCTTGTTTGGTCCAACCAAACCTAGTTTCTCTCAGTCTGAGAATCCCATTCTCAAGCTCGTTTTAAATCCTTCGGATTACGCTCGTTGTGCGTGTGACCAAATAGGTTCTCGGTTTATGTTGGCCATCTATAATTAACCATTAATTATAGAACGATCATGAGTGGCACCTAGTAGTACATCATGATCCCCAATTAACCGAAAAGATCAATGGTTGATCCAACTATTTGAAACCCTTGTGGCTCGAATGAATCGTGCTCCATTCCCTTCACTCATCTTATACCCACTTGGTTCAGGACATGGTCTATAGTGTCAGTCTCCACTAGGCTGACTACGTCACACCTAGCCCAAGTATCATTTCCTCGTCCTACGGATTCTAGTTACTCCACATGTATCGAAGAGTACCTTACTCTTAACATGTAATGCTTTGGCCAAAGACTTTAGTAACAATCCGACGAGAGGCCATGGGTATACATCTCCTCGCAAGGAGTGGTGAATCCTTTATAGGCTATTCAAACACCTTCGATCACTTCGACTTATACCCAATCATCCCAGGTCCACATCTCCTTAGAGATGTTTGCTTAAGATGTCAAAGCATAAGTCTCCATGATCAAGATGACTTGAATACCGCAAGTCAAAGGAACATCGCACTTAAGCTACAGTAAGAACTTCATTGACATATCTATATATGCAGAGAACCATATGAAGTCTTACGGCTGATCACTCCAATGAACTTGTTACCATAACTAGCATCAACGATCAACTCCGGACATCACAATGTCTCCAGCCAGTGAGAATCAGCTGCTTGGATACACCAAGGAGTATACCTCGTGCTAGTCTCGACATAATTGATGGTGTCCAAATCCATCAATTCATCGACTAGGGATAATTCCGATACATCACAATTACACATGTAGAGATACTCACTAGTTGTGATCCAATCACAAATTCTCTCATGCTGTGAATCGTATCGAGGACATTCAGTAAATGAGTTTAAGATCCAATCAAATACATAAAACATGTATACTCAAATAGTGAATCTTCATTTATCATATAAATGGTTCATACATAAGGCGATTGCCTTAGGACATCTCTCATATATTACTAACACCGGAGTCGTCTCCTTGGGCCATAAGTGTCACATGGCATATGACGTGGCAAAGCTCATCATCGGAGGAGGAATCTTCAACACTTGGTGAGTCCCATGTGGTTTGAGCCATCATGGCCTCCTTCTTCTTCTTCTCCTTCTTTTCCTTCTTTTTCTTTTCTTTTTCTTCCTTCTTTTTTAGTTCCGGGCAATTCGGCTTTATGTGCCCCTTCTTATTGCAAGCATGGCAAATCACATTATTGTTAAAATTTGAATTACCACTAATTTTAACTCTTGAAGAATGGGACCCCTTCCTTGCTTCTCTATTCTTGAACTCCTTTGATTTTTTATAGAGTTTCTTGACAAAGTTGGCCATCTCGCTAGATGAGTCTCCATCACTACTTGAGTCATGCTCCGATTCGGATGATGATGACACTTCTTTCCTTTCTTTCTTCTTTTTTTCCTTCTTTTCAACAAATAGAGCTAAACCCTTTTCCTTAGAGGACATGTTAGTTTTCTCATGCAATTCAAACTCACAAAATAATTCATCAATTTTAATTTGAGAAAGATCCCTAGTTACTTTAATAGCATCAACTATAGAAGTCCATAAAGAAGTTCTAGGAAATGCTTGAAGAATATATCTTACCAAATCCCGGTTGTCAACTCGCTCACCTATGATGTGGAGTCCATTCACAATCTCCTTAAACCTTCTATGCATTTGGCTTACGGTTTCATGCATCTTCATTTGGAAGGCTTGAAGTTGTCCAATTAGCAAGTCCTTCTTGGCCCTCTTTGACTCCTTGGATCCTTCATTTAGCTCAATGAGCTTTTCCCATAATTCCTTGGCGGATTCGAAAGGCCCCACCTTGTTGAGTTGCTCCATTGTAATACCGCATTGGATGGTGAGTACCACCTTTGCATTTGATTCGAACCTCCTATTCATTTCCCCTTGCTTGGAATAGGGTTTCCATGTTCATCTACCGGTTCCTCAAAGCCATCTACAATCCTATGCCAAATTTCAATATTACTCATTAGATAATACTTCATCCTACCTTTACAATATGCAAAGTGACTCCCATCAAAGAGCGGTGGCTTGGCGGTGCTATATCCCTCTTGAAGAGCCATTGATGCCTTGGTTGATGGTGAAATCTTCCAAGCTATCCGGGCTCTGATACCACTTGTTAGGATCTTTGTAATTGCTAGAGGGGGGTGATTAGCCTTTCTTCGTTTCTACAAAATATGTTAGCGGAAGCAATACAAATACAAATGTAAATAAGAATACGAAACAAGAAAACAATGCTAACACCCGATGTACGTGGTTCGGAGATGACGCTCCTACTCCACGATAATCCGTAAAGTGGATTAGCCCTAGCCAATCTTCACTAAAACCTCCTTTGGATGAACCAAGGTGGAGAAACCTTGTCTTACAATGCACTCCTCTTCTTTACAATGATGGAAGATTAAGATTAGAGAAGAGGAGGTATATGATCACAAAAATACTTGGAGAAAACTTAGTGAGCACGAGGTTGTAGCTAGGAATGAGAGCACTAGCTTCACCAAGCTCCCTAAGGCCCCTTCTTATAGAAGAGAGGCTGTTTTTCCTATTGGGCTTTGATTAGTCGACTGATGATCACCATCAGTCGACTGCCGTCGAAGCTAACAGCTTCTGACAAAGCGGATCCGCAGGGATTCGCAGTCGCCATTTTCAACGGGAGGCCTATCAGTCGACTGATCCCTCTATCAGTCGACTGATGGAGTGATCAGTCGAGTGATCAAAGCAATAGTCGAGTGAGACTGCATTCTGTGGCAAATTTTTCCTTGATCAGTCATTCACGCTTTGGCGGTCGGTGATCGCAACATCGATCGACTACCATGACCAAAGCGATCGATCGTCGAGTTTCACCACTCGACGACTACGATCGAGATACATTGTATATGAATACTTGATTTTACCCCCTAGACCTAGACTTGACCTTCTAACTCTTCCTTCAGCCTTGCGCCTGCCTTCAAGAGTTTCCTTCGGCCTCGTCATGTCTTGGGTTGCCAAACGCTTGGACTTTACGCCGCCAAGACTACAAGCTTGGACTTATGCTGCCAAAACTTTACTTTGGACTTTCTTTGCCAAGGTTCACTTGGACTTTACACTGCCAAGACTCCAAGCTTGGTCTTACGCTGCCAAGTCCATCCCTTGGACTTTCTTTGCCAAGGTTCACTTGGACTTTATGCTGCCAAGACTACAAACTTGGTCTTATGCTGCCAAGTCCGTCCCTTGGACTTTCCTTGCCAAGATCATACTTGGACTTCTCTTTTACCAAGTCTTCATCCTTGGATTTCCCTGTCACTTAAACATATGCACAATTAGATCACAAAGCATTACCTAACTTAGATGATTTAACCAAACATCAAAACATATATTAATGCTTGGGGCATTGTTGCACCAACAATGATCAGTGACACTTGCAATATGGGGTGAGGCTAGAACAGTTGGAAGCTTAAGAATTAGATTTTCAGGATCAAATGACTCTATCCAGACATTGCAAATTCCATTTGCCTGCATTACAATTGCATATTTTTTTTTCTCTTTTTTTTTTAATATGCAATGGAGCCATTTTTCTTCTTTTTTCTTGTGTGTGTGTGAGTGTGTGTGTGCAGAAAACCAAGTACTAATCACAGGGAAAAACATCTCAAGGCCAATGACCTCTAAAAACTATGCCCTCCATATCATGTTTCCAAAAAAATAATATAGCTCCTCCCCCACACTTAAAATTTTTGTCCATCTCAGACAATACAACCCATCAAACTATTCCTCCAACTTGGAAAATAATAGATATGAAAAAGATAATCCATAAAGATACAAACACAATGGCTAGTAAATGAAGAGATAAGACAAGTAAGACATGGAACATGGAAGTATCAAGTGGATTAGACAATCAAACCAAGTCAGGAAAAGAATCAAGAATGAAATCCTTCATCATATTCATGCAAGTAAATATTACTGCAGTTTTGAAAAGACTCAAAGCAAGTTCTAGAGTAACAAGTATCACATGTGTTATCACACACCAGTGGGTAAATGATAAGAATGGCTTACAACCTCACTAGGTGAATAAAACATCAAGCTTAGTCTATCAATAAAAAAGTTCACCATCATAACAAGTGACTGCATGCAGGTGAAGTCTCCTATCATGCATAAAAATTCACAATTTGATGATCAAGCTTAACTAATTTTTACCACTTCTGAAATGATACTAAGGCATGCATAGGGAATATTATTTAAACTCAACAATAACAACTAAACCTAGGTAAACATGCAACAAACAAACAATCACACAAATTATTCCGAACATGAAAGGAAAGAAATAAATGCAGTAAATAAAAGAACACATTCCCCTTTCAAGTCGGAGAAGAAGCATCCTCAAGGTCCACTTCCTCCACTATAACTCCAATCTTTTCTGTCTGGCCCCACTGTCTTCTCCAGTAAAAACTTGATCTCTCTGTTTGACACTTCATGAGTCTGTTGCAAAAGTGAGACCCTTGATCGCTAATGATCGCCTTGGGTAACCCAAATCTGCAAAATATATGAGGCCTAACAAAGTTCACAATAACTGGAGAATCATCAGTCCTGGTGGGGATAGTCTCCACCCATTTTAAAACATAATCAACTGCCAAAAGAATATATGAAAATCCAAAAGATACAGGAAACAGACCCAAAAAATCAATACCCCAAACATCAAAAATCTCACAAAATAACAAGGATTGTTGAGGCATTTCATTTCGACGTCCTATGTTCCCTGTTTGTTGACATCGCTCACAAGCTTTGTAAAATTCATAGGCATCATGAAATAATGTGGGTCAATACAAATCATACTCTAAAACTTTCCTAGCAATCCTTTGGGGTCCAAAATGCCCCCCACAAGCCAGAGAATGACAAAAAGTGAGTATGGAATAAAATTCATAATCAGGAACACATCGTCTAATTATCTGATCACTACAAAACTTTCAAAGGTAAGGATCATCCCATACATAATACTTAGCATCACTTTTCAATTTATGGACTTGTTCATGAGTAAAATGTGAAGGTATAACATGGGCAACTAAATAATTAGCAAGATCCGCATACCATGGTGTCTTACCCTGCAGGTGAAAAATTGCTCATCTGGAAATGAATTTGCTATGGGGGTGGGCTCGATCTCCACCACAATCCTGCTCAAGTGGTCTAAGGATCAGTGATGATATCAAAGCCTGCCTAAGATGATCAAAGGAGTAAAGGGAAGAAACTTCGCTTCCCACTTCAACTCGGTCGCTTGTTCATGGCGATCCCGTCTACGTCCCTAGATTAAAAAAAAATAATCCTTGACAAAGAGGGATTAACCAAGCAATCATTCCATCGTCGTGCTATTCGATTAGAGTGGTCACTTGAACAAACTTGTTATTCAAGCAACCTACCTCTATTCTTCGATTAACCGCAGTATAGACAATGTATGGATCGTCAATTTTTGTTTTTGTCTTCGGGGTCCAAGTAAATCAGCCACATACAAAAATATACAACATGCATAGAATAAGAAAAGATTCATAAACAAGAATTATACCTCTTGTTATACCTCTTGATCTTCTATTGTATGTCTTTCCTCCTTATGGATGTCGTGTGGGCGATGATCTTCTAAAAGTCGAAGCCTCCTAGAACACGTTCTTCCCTTCCTTGCTCGCTCCAAACAAAGAGAATAATAAAACGAAACTCTTTCTCCTATCTAGAATCGGCCACCAAACTCCAAGCTTGATGTTACCGCCGGCCAAGGAGTGGATGTAGGGCGCCGGCCAACCTTGAATGAAGGGTTGCTGCCGGCCAAAGGAGAGGAAGATAAGGGTGCTCCAGCCAAGAGAGGAAGAAGAGAGACTAACCCTTACCTTCTTGCCGCCAGCCCTAGCAATTGGAGAATAGGCGCCGCCCAACCAATTAAAGTTCTAAACCCTAATGTCTTGCCGCCCAAAACCCTAATCTCCCAAGATCTCCTCCACGCCCAAGCCTTGGCCATCCTTTTATAGAGTTAGGCTTAAGCCTCCTTTTAATCTCCACCGTCGGATCTAGGGATTTAACCTCAACCGTCGGATCTAAAGATTTAATCTCCACCGTCGGATCTAGAGATTTAATCTCCATCGTCGGATCTAGAGTTTCATTTTCCATCATCGGATCTAGGCTCCATGAGAGTTTTAATAGGCTACAATAGGAACCATGAGGAGGAGTTGGATCTTGGCCACGCAATGGATCAAGCCCACATAAAGTCCGATCCATTAATGATAATCCATTCCACTAGAGGATTATCATTGATCTACCTCACCAACCCCATAAATAAATATGGGTTCCATATATTAATTGTATAAATATCTCCCCGTGTTTAAGATCTCGAATGTCTGTCAATTAATTAATTTACTGACAATTAATTAATCAACATCTAACTCCATAAGTAGTACCACTCAACCTTATCATCATGCCAGACCAAGTCCACTTGTAGGGTTTACATGATGAACCTTATGAGCTCCTCAAGGGGACATCATCATCCTAATATATAGGACACGGTTTCCTCCTATAATCAACGGCACACCATGTAAATAATATCATTTTCCAACTTACCGAGCCTATCGATTTACTATATAAATCTCGCCCATTGGTAAATCAAAGAAATAAATACTAAGTACATGTGCCCATTATTATATCGGGATTAAGAGCATGTACACCATAATATCCGAGGTCCAATTCAATTATGTAGTTAACAATAAATCGAATCACCTCTAAGTTGGTCCTGCTTAATACACACAAAGTGTACTAGTGTAATTCTATGGTCAAGACAAACCAATACCAAATCACACTACAACCATACCAATGGTTTGTCCAAATCCATCTCGGTTGTGAGCCTTTACTTATACTTTACAAGGAACTGATAACATGATCTCCCGTGTGACACTACACACCATGTTATCTACAATGTAATGTATTAGACAATATGCATAACCATAAATATGCAAAAAATGATCATATGATTCTTATTTCAAAAATAAATATGTTCATACAAAAGATAGACTTTTCAGTATACATCCCAATAATCTCTCACTTATACTAAAAGACTATGTTGTTCTCATACTGCCATACATCTGATTCCCATTCCCTCCACATGCCTATCTAAGCTCTCGCTAGAAGGGCCTTAGTGAAAGGATCTATCAGGTCATCCTCTGATGCAATCTAGGTGACAGCAACTTCTACTTGCTTTACGATTTCTCGTATCAGGTGGTACTTGCACTCTATGTGTTTACTTGCCTTATAGGCTCGTGGTTCCTTCGAGTTTGCAACTGCACCACTGTTATCACAATAAATTGTGATAGTTCTGGGCAAACCAGGAATCACATCCAAGTCCATCAAGAAGTTCTGAGCCATACACTTCTTTGGCGCCTCGAGGCTACATACTACTTCCATGGTAGAGTCCACCACGCATTTCTGCTTGACACTCCTCCATACAATGGCTCCACCTCCCAAAGTAAACACAAAACCTGAGGTAGACTTACTATTATCCCTATCTGATTGGAAGTCAGAATCTGTGTAACCCACAGGGAGTAATTGATTTGCCTGGTATACCAGCCTATAATCCCTAGTCCTTCTCAGGTACTTTAATATATGCTTTACCGCAGTCCAATATCCCTATCCTGGATTACTCTGATATCTGCTAACCATGCCCACGGCAAAGTAGATATCCGGTCTCCTACATAGCATAGCATACATGAGGCTTCCTACTACCGAAGCATAAGAAACCGCCTTCATCTCCTCTATCTCTTTTGATGTTCTAGGACACATCTCTTTAGATAAAGGTACTCCATGCCTAAAAGGTAGAAAACCTTCTTGGAGTTCTGCATGCTAAAACGAGCCAAAATGGTGTCTATGTATGAAGCTTGAGATAAGCACAACATCCTTTTCCTGTGATCCCTTATAACCTTGATCCCAAGGATGTGTCCCACTTCTCCCAAGTCCTTCATATCAAACTGTTTGGACAACCATAATCTTACGTCCGATAACACCTTGACATTGTTGCCAATTAACAAAATGTCATCTACGTATAGTACAAGAAATAACACTACATTTTCGTCACATCTTTTGTATACACAAGACTCATCCGGAATTTGAATAAATCCATAAGACTAGATTACCTCATCAAAGTGGATGTTCTAAGATCTCGAAGCTTGCTTCAATCCATAAATGGACCGATTGAGCTTGCACACAAGATGCTCTTTGCCCTTTGTAATGAATCCTTCTAGTTGCTTCATATAGATGTTTTCCTCAAGACTTCCATTAAGGAAAGTTGTCTTGACATCCATCTTCCATACCTCATAATCCATATGAGAAGCAATACATAAGAGAATCTGGATAGACTTAAGTATGGCTACCGGCGAAAAGGTCTCCTCATAATCGATGCCCTCTTTCTGAGTATACCCCTTCGCAACGAGCCTCGCTTTGAAGGTCTCAACCTTTCCGTCTATTCCATTCTTTCTTTTGTAGATCCACTTGCATCCAATGGCTTTTACACCATTGGGTGGTTCTACTAGCTCCCAGACCTGATTTGAATCCATAGATTCTATCTCAGAATTCATCGCACTTTGCCAAGATACTGCATCTTTATCTTGGATTGTCTCATCATATGTCCAGGGATCAGGTTCATGTTCGTCAGGGACCAAATCAGAAGATTTTCCTAAGAATATAAATCTATCTGGCTGTCTAACAACCCTCCCACTATGATGAGGTATCACCTGTGTATCCTCTGTGACATGCGGTGTAGTCACTTGTGGTATATCCTCTTGTACCGGTGGTACTGAAGTAGTGACTTCCCCTCTCAATTCCTCCAGAACAATCTTACTCATGGGCTTGTGGTTCATCACATAGTCTTCCTCTAGAAATCTAGCATTCATGCTAACGATCACCCTCTGATCTCTAGGACTATAAAACAAACCACCTTTCGTTCCTCTAGGATAGCCAACGAACATGCATACACTTCATGCGAGGTTCCTTACACATCTCCTTGGCACATGTCTTTGGACTCCCCCAAATCGAATATGTCTCGGACTAGGCTTTCGCGATCCACAACTGCAGGGAGTAGATTTAGATGGTACCAAGTTGAATATACTGTATCTAGAGCAGAATCAGAATAACTCATCATCGATCTAACCATCTCCATAAGAGTCCTATTCCTTCGCTCCGCTACACCATTCTGCTGGGGTGTGCCAGGGGCAAACAATTGGGATTAAATCCCAGCCTCTGATAAGTAATTCCTAAACTCTCCCAAGAGGTACTCACCACCACGATCAGATCGTAGTGTCTTGATACTTTTACCCTAACATTTCTCCACATCAGCCTTGAATTCTTTGAACTTATCAAAGCATTCAGACTTGCGGCGCATCAAGTAAATGTATCCATATCTTGAATAATCGTCTATAAAAGAGATGAAATATTCAAAACCACCTCTTTCCTGGATAGACATAGGACCACACAAATCAGAATGAACCAATTCCAACACATCTTTGGCTCTATACCGCTTGGCCTTAAAAGGCCTCTTGGTCATTTTACCCTCCAAGCAAGATTCGCAGGTTGGAAAATCTTCCACCACTAATGAACCCAGAGGTCCATCAACTATCAACCTTTGAATTCTGCTTAGGTTAATATGACCTAGCCTTAGATGCTAAAGATATGTTTAGTTCATCTTCAAAGGTTCTTTTCTCTTATTGGAATTAGAAGATGAGTTATTTACTTTTATTTGCATCGTGGGAGCTTTTGGTTCAAGTGTATATAAATTTCCTATCAATGCACCAGAACAGATAATCTCCCTATTCCTTTTTATAACAACTCTGTCATTAAAAGAAATAGAATATCCATCCATAAACAATTTAGAAACCGAAATCAAATTCTTTCTAAATAAAGGTACATAAAGGCAATTTTTCAGAACCAAAATTTTATTCCTCTCAAAAGACAAATAAACATCTCTCACTGCAATAGCCATCACCTTCGTGGCATCGCCCAAGTAAACAGTAATCTCCCCCTCAGCCAGTCGTCTAGTTTCCTATAACCCCTGCAAAGTATTGCAGACATGATCAGTGGCTCCCATATCTATACACCAGGTGCCGGTAGATAACACCGCTAAACTTGTTTCAACGACTAGACCAAAAGATATACCTTTGTTCTGCTTTCGGTTGGGGCAGTTCTTCTTCTAGTGTCCAGTCTGCTTGCAAGTGAAGCACTTGCCTTTTGGCTTCTTCACTCCTCCCTGAGATCCTCCCACCACCTTTGTCCCAGCTTGTTTCTTCTTCTTCTTGCCTTTCGGCTTAGAAGCAGAAAACTTTTAGGCAACCATGGCTTGAGCCTGAGCACTCTGATGAAAAAGCCCCTCTGCCACCTGGAGTTCTGTCAAAAGTTTTGCCAATGAATACAACCTCTTGTTCATGTTGTAATTCAGGCGAAACTGCTCAAAACTCCTAGATAGAGACTGGAGAATGATATCGACCAGGGTTTCCCCATCGATCTCAGCTCCAAGGACTTCCAGCTCATTCAAATGAGTCATCATCTTGAGAACATGATCCCTCACGGGTGTTCCCTCGATTATGGTGGTCGTCATCAAGTTCCTCATGGCTTCCTGCCTAGTAGCCCGATTCTGGTGTCCGAAAAGCTCTTTGAGATTGAGCATCATGTCATAAGCAGTGGGCATGGCTTGATACTGATGTTGCAATACATTTGATATAGAAGCCAAAATGTAACACCGCGCCATCCCATCAGCCTTTATCCACTTCTTATAACTCTCCTTCTTCTTTTCCCCAGAATCATCTGCAGGCTTAGAAGGACACCCTTCGAAGAGTATATATTTGTACTCCTCAGCAGTCAAGACAATATCAAGATTCCTCTTCCAATCAACATAATTGGGTCCAGTAAGTTTATTTTCTTTCAATATCATAGCAAGCGGGTTAAAAGTCATTTTTGAAAAACCTAAGAATCACATAGATCAAAACATTAGATTTCAAAAAATTATTGATTCCTCAAACAATAAAATTTTAAAATCAACCAATACCTCAAAACACCGAGAATATCGTATGCCACGATAGTGTGGATGTATACGAATTCTACATTTATAAGAGGAGGTTTTACCCATTAATTTTATTATCTTGTCAACCTAAATTTTTGACAAATAAAATTAATAGTTGGTTCCTCTTCGGCCCTACAAATAAAAGCAGTGACTCCGATGGGGAGGATACTCCTATTTGCATCTAAGTGTTCACCATTACTCGGTACTAAGGCAATTATCTCAGGTTATGTGTCTTCCGATGGGGAAGTACACACGCTCCTTAATAATTTTCTATAACCATATTCGACCCTGTGATCCGCAAAACAAACTCATCCGATGGGGAGGAAGGCACTCAGAGCCAATGCACAAGTTTGTTTGCATCACATGTCAAATCGTAATGGAGACCGTAGGAATTTATAAAAATATCCCTCTCCCACTTAGTAATTTAAAATTGAGGAATTTTCCTAGCACACGACATGCATATCAAACAAGAAGCAATAAATATGAAAAAAAATATTTTCCAACTATTATGGCTTTTGTTCTCCAATATGCCTCCCGTTGTATCGCCATCTCGTCCGCTCCTCCCTACGCCATATACAAGCCATCCGGAGATCCGAGCCGAGAATAATTATTTTAATTTACATCCATCGATCCTATACTCCACGAAGGAGTGTACATAAAATCTAGATCAAAATTAAATTAAAAAAAATAGTGGCTAAACAATGTCGTACTTAATTACAAAAATTAAATACTAGCCTCGTCAACCCCGAGGATTCAAATAATATTACACACATGCAATCACATACACACACATGGCCATAATAGTTGGATCTTATGCCTACAACCAAAAAGTTAGCCTACGCACATCCTACTATCATTCGGCACATACAATATATGATAAGTGCATAAAATTAACCGAATCCAAAATACACAAAAACGGAAACCGTGGCTCTGATAATACTTAAAGGGACGAAACTTCGCTTCCCACTTCAACTTGGTTGCTTGTTCATGGCAATTCCGTCTATGTCCCCGGATTAAAAAAATTAATCCTTGACAAAGAGGGATTACCCAAGCAACCGTTCCATCATCGTGTTATTCGATTGAGTGGTCACTTGAACAAACTTGTTGTTCAAACAACCTACCTCTATTCTTCGATTAGCCGCGAAATAGACGATGTACGGATCGTCGGTTTTTGTGTTTGTCTTCGGGGTCCAAGTAAATTAGCCACATGCAAAAATATACTACATGCATAGAATAAGAAAAGATTCATAAACAAGAATTATACCTCTTGATCTTCTATTGTATGTCCTTCCTCCTTTTGGACGTCATATGGGCGACAATCTTCCAAAAGTCGAAGCCTCCTAGAACACGTTCTTCCCTTCCTTGCTCGCTCCGAACAAATGGAAGAATAAAACGAAACTCTTTCTCCTATCTAGAACCGGCCACCAAGCTCCAAGCTTGATGTTTCCATCGGCCAAGGAGTGGATGTAGGGCGCCGACCAACCTTGAATGAAGGGCTGCCGCCGGCCAAAGGAGAGGAAGAGAAGGGTGCTCCGGCCAAGAGAAAAAGAAGAGAGACTAACCCTTACCTTCTTGCCGCCGGCCCTAGCAATTGGAGAATAGGCGCTGCCCAACCAATTAGGGTTCTAAACCCTAATGTCTTGCCGCCCAAAACCCTAATCTCCCAAGATATCCTCCACGCCCAAGCCTTGGCCATCCTTTTATAGAGTTAGGCTTAAGCCTCCTTTTAATCTCCACCGTCGGATCTAGGGATTTAACCTCAACCATCGGATCTAAAGATTTAATCTCCACTGTCAGATCTAGAGATTTATTTTCCACCGTCGGATCTAGAGTTTCATTTTCCATCATCGGATCTAGGCTCCATGAGAGTTTTAATAGGCTACAATAGGGACCATGAGGAGGAGTTGGATCTTGGCCACGCAATGGATCAAGCCCACATAAAGTCCGATCCATTAATGATAATCCATTCCACTAGAGGATTATCATTGATCTACCTCACCAACCCCATAAATAAATATGGCCTCCATATATTAATTGTACAAATATCTTCCCGTATTTAAGATCTCGAATGTCCGTCAATTAATTAATTTACTGATAATTAATTAATCAACATCTAACTCCATAAGTAGTACCACTCAACCTTATCATCATGCCAGACCAAGTCCACCTGCAGGGTTTACATGATGAACCTTATGAGCTCCTCAAGGGGACATAATCATCCTAATATATAGGACACGGTTTCCTCCTATAATCAATGACACACCATGTAAATAATATCATTTCCCAACTTACCGAGCCTATCGATTTACTATATAAATCTCGTCCAATGGTAAATCAAAGAAATAAATACTAAGTACATATGCCCGTTATTATATCGGGATTAAGAGCATGTACAACATAATATCTAAGGTCCGATTCGATTATGTAGTCAGCAATAAATCGAATCACCTCTAAGTCGGTCCTGCTCAATACACACAAAATGTACTAGTGTAATTCTATGGTCAAGATAAATCAATACCAAATCACACTACAACCATACCAATGGTTTGTCCAAAACCATCTCAGTTGTGAGCCTTTACTTATACTTTACAAGGAACTGATAACATGATCTCCCGTGTGACACTACACACCTTGTTATCTACAATGTAATGTATTAGACAATATGCATAACCATAAATATGCAAAAAATGATTATGTGATTCTTATTTCAAAAATAAAGATGTTCATACAAAAGATAGACTTTTCAGTATACATCCCAACAAGGAGTTCTTGCACCGCTAGTCAAACTAAAAGACCACATCTTTCTACAACAAACTAGTCAAGTATAGGGCAATCTTGTTGAAGTCTCGGATAAAACGTCTGCATACACATCAATTTTGGTCTTGGCAGTCTTGAGGAAAGGTCTACCCAAAATAAGTGGAGCTCTGTTGTGCTGTGTATCACCCTCTGTGTCAAGAATATAAAAATCTTTCAACTTCTTCTTGTGAACACACAAATCTTTCAGAAACTTGGCATACTTGGGAATCTGCTCAGTTATTGTCAACAGAGGGACATTGACTTCCACCTTGCTGAACAAATCTACAAGCTCCTGAAATTCTCTAGCCTTTTCTTCACTAACCCTCTTCCTAGGCTGTACTGGCCTCTAAGGGAATGGTAATGGAACCGGCGACTCTGATCGTCACGGCTGTGGATCCTGCTATGCTCTGCACTGCTAGAACCAGCATCTGGATCTGGAACTGGTGCTACAGGGTCCAAGGTAACTTTGCCACTCCACAATGTAATCGAACTGATGTTACCTTTAGGATTTGGGATGGTCTGAGATGATAGCTAACTAGATCCCTATGACTGCAGCTGATTAATTAGAAGCAAGCTGGCTAATCTGTCTCTCTATGCTCTGAATAAATGCATCTGTCTTCTGCTGATATTATTGCTGCTGCACCAAAAACTATTGCATAAAACTCAAATAGATTATCGCCTGAAGACCTAGTCATCACTACAAACAAATACAATGAGTGACAAATAGAAATTATAAGAAAGACACAAATAACAAAAGAAAAGAAAACTAACTAACTAACTACAGTTTAAAGATAAACGAACACCATTATTAATCCCCGACAATGACGCAAAAATTTGATTGATTGAACAGTTTTTTGTGTTGCGGTACCGTTCCCAAATTATTTACAGAACCCCCTAACTACACTAATGTAGTATAGGGTAACTCGGATTGTCTCCCATGGAAATCAATGGTTGAACATTTGTTTCTAACCATTATTAACACTGGGGGTTCCTACAACTATCAAAATAATTATTTGAAAGCTAACCTAATGTGCAAAAATGATTCAACCATGCACCGCACTGTCACTATATAATACAATGGTTAAACAATTTTGATTAACAGACAAAACAAACTTAAACAATTCAACCAAGCACCATACTATCACTATACAACACAATGGTCAGATATCAACTGAAAACTAAACTAAAGAACTTAAATAATTTAACCAAGCACCGCACTGTCACTATACGACACAATGATCAAAGATTAACTGAAAACTAAACTAACAAACTTAAACAATTCAACCAAGCACCACACTATCACTATACGACACAATGGTCAAAGATTAACTGAAAACTAAATAACATAAACCTAATCAATTCAACCAAGCACCGCACTGTCACTATAAGGCACAGTGGTCAAAGATTAACTGAAAACTAAATGAAATAAACCTAAGCAATTCAACCAAGCACCGCACTATCACTATACGGCACAATGGTCAAAGATTAACTGAAAACTAAATGAAATAAACCTAAGCAATTCAACCAAGCACCGCATTGTCATTATACGGCACAATGGTCGAACAACACTAATTAATAGAAAGAACAATTAATTGTGCAGGAAATAAACCTAACGAACAAGTAAACAAAGTAAATGATCAACAACAACTACTAAACTCCAAAATAAACTTCCACATGAAACATCAACCAACACAATGCATACAGTAAACAAACATAAACGAACATCACAACCATAATAAAATATAACAAAACAGACAAAAGATAACAAAACAAACATAACCGAACAAACATAACAATAAAAATTAACCAATGGTCATCCACAACTTCCAGAAAGGAACCACCCTCTCTGGGAACCCACGACAGATCTGGACAGCTTCTAGCGGCTTCGATGGCACAGATCTTTTGTCAGAATCTCCCTCCGACAGAAGCTGGAATTGATGGACACGGATCACTGCTCCGACGATGAACTTCGGGGGTGCCAAATCACGTCGGCCAGTGGATGGATCTGCGGAGGCGAAGCGGTATAAATCACGACCATGAAAATGGAAGGGATTGAAGTTGTGAACATCAATAGATCTTCACCAGCTGCTGGATTGATGATATGATGCCGAAAATGGAAGAATCACGAGCTACCGGAGCTAGAAAACCATGCTGCTGAAATCACGACAGTAGAAGATAACCCCAGCCTTCTGAAATCACGTCCAACTGGTTCATCTCATCTCTGATCATCAGGCGTGAGAGGCGCGCCAGTGAAGATGGTCAAAATCCAAGCTACTCGGCGAAGCCATGATGCCCAACCTCACCATCGATCTCCGCCGAAAACACCAAGGAAGCTTCGAATGGAATGGATTATGAAGGAGACATCGCAGGTTGCTGCTGGAACTGTCGCCGAGCTGTTGTGGATCAACCGCCTCTCGCTCGCTCGTGAGGAGGAAGAAGAACACCTGATTTTTTTTTGTGTCACGATGAAGAGGGATTAAGTGGTTTTCCTTGGTCGTCCGATCGAAGCAGGATCAAATCCTAGCCGTCCATTAAAGCTAGGGCTAAATTAATCTGATTAATCCATTAAAAAGGTTGTGCATCCAACGACTAAAATTACTCTAATTTGAGCTGGACGGATTTGATCAGATCTGAATGAATGGTCGAGATCAAACGGTCCGGATGAACGACCAAGATGTGTGGATCTTAATGTATGGGCCGGATCACTCCAGATTCGGATTAATGGCTCAGATCAAACCAATCATAGTGGATGGTCCAGATTGATCAAATCTTATCCTTTGATTAAATTGCTTCAGCTCTTGATGAAGGGCTCAGATTAAGTCAGCTTAAAATACCCATTATGGCCCTAGATGAAGCCATATTTGATCCAACTTGAGTCTAGTCCATTGGCTCATCTCTATCTCCTATAAACAAAGATAAAATTTGCATATAAGTCCAAAATTTAGGAGAATTTATAATAAGGTCCAAAATGAATCCAAACTCATAAAACATGTTAATAATCAACAATAAATCACTACAGAGGATAAAAACATTGATATTAAGGACCAAAATAATATAATAAAATGGCAGTTATTGATAATCCTTGAAAAGCACCTTTGCTCTGATATAAATTGTAGAGGAATCATTGTCACGCTATAGGGGGTGAATAGCATTTTCTTGATTTCTTTGTTCGATTGCGTGCTCATCTACACCAATGTTAGTGTGCAGTGGAATATACAAGAATAAATAGCACAAAACAAAATATTGTTGGTGCAGGGGCACCAGATAATCGAACATAGGTTTTGATTATGGCAAAGATTCAAAGTTAAGTTATTAATTATTGTTATCTCATGTGGTGTGTTAAGTGTACAGGAAGTGTTTAAGCTAAGCCGAAGATCAGCGACACCCGGAGAATCTCGGGACAAGAACCCATGGTGGTCGGGCGACACCAGGAGAACTTCGTTGGAGTCGAAGAACCTAGGTAAATACCGAAAGCTAAGCGATAGGTCAGAAAGGACCAGAGGTAAGCACGAGTGTGGAGCGATGGTAAGGTCGTTTCCTCCATATGAGGACAACAGTAGGCGGCGATCCGACTAAGACTTCCGAAGGAAGGTCTAGGTCGAGATCTGACAGTAAGGAACCGTCGTATTTACCATCGTTCATGTTTTCTGTGCTAACTCTTTATTGCAGGAGAATGACCAAGCCAACAGTCGACTGAAGGCTATTGGCATTCGACTGATCCTACATCAATCGGCTGATGAGGGTCATCAGTCGACTATTATACAAATTGGTCAGCTCGAAGAAAGTCAAGATAAGCTCCACCAAAATTGGGGAGGGGGGGGGGGTGAGGAGCTTTGACCCAGATCTGGATCTCAACAAGCTAGGGTTTGAAGGGTTATAAAAGAAGGGGAGTTTCATCCTTTTGGATCATCTCTTCTTGCTCCCAAAGTGCTCCAACGACGCCAAGCTTCAACGACAATGCTACACTGTCTTAACACCGACGCCACACCGAGTTGATATTCCTTCGTCAGAACTTCAAGTAAAAATTATCGTTTAGTTTGTTTTTATTTCTTGTACTCGGGCTTTCAATCTCAAAGAGAAGAGGTAGGCTTGTTGCCTCTTCCTTTGTATTGTTTTTCTTGTAACCGTCATCTCCTACCTCCAATAAGGAGGAGACGTTTAGTGAATTGCCCCATCGTACGCGGTCAAGGATCGCGGGGCCTTGGAGTTGCAACTTTTCGATTGTGAACCAAGTTAAAACAAAGATATCTATTTACTTTTGGTTTACCTTTATTTCCGCTAATATACTCATGTTTTATCAGAACGAAAAGAAAGATTTACGATCACTATTCACCCCCCCCCTCTGGCGACTCTCTTTGATACAACAAATACAAGCACAATCACACGTAATACATGATATTTTACATGGTTTGAAACTAGGGTTCCCACTCCACGGTCGAGCTCTAGTGATGTACACACCACTATCAACTTCTCCTTCTCAGAAATGATCCGGAGGTGAAGAAATCTCATACAACAAGTTTATACAACTAAATACAACCAAATACAAAGCAAATGAAAGAGTACAAAACCAAAACACTTTAAGAGTGTACTTTTGATTTCTTGATCTTTTGGTTACTTTGAAGGGCTTTGAAGACCTAGAATGCAATAGTAATTCCTCCCCAAAGCTCCAAGATTTGGCAGTCCCAAATCCTCACATCGAGCTCCTTTTATAACTCATCTTGGGTTGATTTTCTGCCTTCTAGTCGACTATTCTTACCTAGCAGTCGACTGGCCTCAATGTCATTGCCTCACAATGGCTCAATCCACATCAGTTTAGTGCCCATCAATCAACTGTCATAGTCACCAGTCGACTGCTAGATATTCTGTGCTCTGGCCACTTAATTCCAGTCAACTCCTCTACCCTAGCAGTTGAGTGTTATGGACCAGTCGACTGGCAGAGCCACAGATCAATAGTCAAGCCTTAGTCGACTACCTGACCAGTCGACTGGGGCATAACTCTAGTCGACTGCTCTAAGTCAACTAGGCTTACGAGTGTCAAACACTCTGCCAGTCGACTAATCCATAACCCCAGTCGACTGGTAAATCTCAAACATGAGATTTAACCCAAGTATGATCCCCTCATACTTGATAAACACCCATAGCCTAGATCTAAGTCTTCTAGCCCCCTCCATCAGCCTCATGCATCTCGAATCCCTTGAGTTCACAACTCTTCTTCCTTCACGTTGGCCTTCAGGTGCTTCCATCGACTATGTCATGCTAACCAGGTCCTTTGCCAAGGTTCATTTAGACTTATGTTTCCAAGACTTATGCTTGAACTTTACACTGCCAAAACCTCACCCTTGGACTTTCACATTGCCAAGGTCCATTTGGACTTACTCCGTCAAGACCCATGCTTGGATTTTACGCCGCCAAATCTACCCTTGAACTTTCCCTTTTCCAAGTACCCATGTCTTGGACTTTCCAATTTCCAAGACCATGCTTGGACTTTCCTTGCCAACTCCATGTTGAACTTTCCAATTGCTAAAGTTCACTTGGACTTTCACCACCAAGACTTCACATTTGAACTTATGTTGTCGAGACTATACCTTTGGACTTTACCTTTGCCAAGTACCCATGACTTAGAATTTCCATGCCAAGTATCCAAACTTGGACTTTCAAGGTTGATTGCTCCAACAATCTCCCCCAAATAATCTCCCCCATATGACTTTGGATATCCCAATCATTCACTAGTCATATGGTCAAACCATATTGTCAAATAATGATCAAATACATTATCAACCCATTGTCAAACATCAAAATACTACTCGAGTCTCACTCAAATTTGTTCAACATTGATCCGGGACCTATTGCACCAACATAGCAACGGGTGCATAGGTTTCATCATAATTTAATCTCTTTACTTGACTAAAGTCTTTTGCTACTAGTCTAGCTTTATTCCTAACAATTTCACCTTTGTCATCAAGTTTGTTTCGAAAAACCCATTTTGTACCTATGATGGTTTTGTCTTTAGGTGTTGGTACTAATTCCCAAACTTGATTCATAGTTAATTGAGCTAACTCTTCTTGCATAGAAATGATCCAGTCAGGATCAAGAAGGATCTATGATTTAATCTGACTCATATTTTTATAGGATGCCCTAGTTCGTACGCCTAGATTAGGATCACCTAACACTTAATTTATTGGATGATCAAGTCTAATTCAAGGTGTTCTTAAAATGTTTGTCTCATTTTGTGTGTTGTGATCAAGTCTGGCTTCATTATTTTGGTTGGTTAGTTCCATGGTTGATTCGACTTTTGCAGAATTATTATCTTCATTAAATACTACATTAATAGTTTCTTCGATTCTTAAAGATTCATTGTTATATACCCTATAGGCTCTACTAGTGGTTTAATATCCAAGAAATATTCCACTTGATGACTTATATGTAAATTTTCCTAAGTAATCTTTAGTGTTTAGTATGTGAACTTTACAACCAAAGACTTTAAAATATTTAATGTTAGGTATCTTATTGTAATATGTTTCATAGTGTGTTCTATTATGTCTTTTAATAATTAAAGTTCTATTTTGGACATAACAAGCGAGATTCATCGCTTCTACCCAAAACCTATCAGATAACCTATACTCATTTATTATAGTCTTAGCGGCTTCTTGTAAGGTTCTATTTTTTCTTTCAACTAACCTATTTTGTTGAGAAGTTTTTGAGTAGGAGAATTCATGGTGATATCCATTTTGATTATAAAGTTTGGTAAACCTATGATTCTCAAACTCTCCTCTCCCCATGGTCACTTCTAATTCTTTTGATCTTTAAGTTCTTTTCATTTTCTAATAATTTGAATATATTAGTAAATTGATCAATTGTTTCATTTTTATATTTTAAAAAGTTTACCCAAGTGAACTTAGAGTAGTCATCTACTATTACTAAATAATATTGACGTCCATTTAGAGACTTGACTCCATGTGAGTCAAATAAGTCTAAGTGTAGAAGTTGAAGTACACTTTGTTGGTGCAATCGGCCCATGTCATGATTGATCGGACTCGAGTTTGACTCGAGTAATATTTTGATGTTCGACAAAATGATTGAAAATGAGATGATCATGGAAAGTCCAAGAATGGTCTTGTCATTTGAGAAGTCCAAGTCTTGAGTACTTGGCATGGAAAGTCCAAGTCTTTGGTACTTGGCAATGGAAAGTCCAAGTTATGGGTACTTAGAAATTAGAAAGTCCAAGCATGGGTCTTGCCATGGAAAGTCCAAGCATGGGTCTTGGCAATAGTAAAGTCCAACTCATGGGTACTTGGCAAGGAAAGTCCAAAGGTGTAGTCTTGGCAGTATAAGTCCAAGTTGTAGTCTTGGCGGTGTAAAGTCCAAGTGAACTTTAGCGGTGAAAGTCCAAGTATGGATACTTATCAATTGGGAAGTCCAAGGGTGTGATATTGGTGATGTAAAGTCGAAGTTGTAGTCTTTGAAGCATAAGTCTAATGTTTAGCTACGAAAAGTCCAAGCGTGTATCTTGGCAGCATAAGTCCAAATGTACCTTGACAAAGTAGACTCGGTTAGCATGACAATAGATGATGGAAGCACCTGAAGGCTAGCATATGAATGAACAAGTCAAGGATAACTTGGAGGGATCCGATAGGTGTGAGGCTGATGGAGGTGACTAGAAGGCTTAGGTCTAGGCTAAGGGTGGTTTATCAAGTATGAAGGGATCATACTTGAATTAAACCTCATGTTTGAGGTTTATCAGTCGACTGGGGTTATGGATTAGTCGACTGGCTTAGTGTTTGATACTTGGCAACCTAGTCAACTTGGCTCAGTCGATTGGGATTATGACTAGTCAACTGAAACTCGACTGATGATCTATGTCTCTGATAGTCGACTGCTAGGGTTTAGCAGTCGACTGGTCCACAACAGTCGACTACTAGGGTTTGGTAGTCAACTGATTTAAGTGGACACGAGCACAAAAGTTTTAGTAGTCGACTGTCGGGACAACAGTTGATTGTTGGTATGGGCAGTCGACTGCTAGTGATCCGTTGGAGTTTTTCCAGTGTAGATTGAGCCATTGTGAGACAACGACACTGTGGGAAGTCAACTGGTGTCTTTTGGTAGTCGATTGCTATGTGTGAAATCAGCTCGATGCAGGTTATAAAAGGAGCTCGAAATGGAGGATTTTGCATAAATTTTTGAGCAGATTTCGAAGGGGAATTGCTATTGTATTCCAGACCTTCAAGAGTAATCCCAAGCAAGCAACAAGCAAGGCAATCAAAGCACTCTCTTGTAAAGTTTTTCTTTGCATTTCATTTGTATTATTGTAGTTGATTGTATCTTGTTATTGTATTACTTTTGTAATCACTTGTAAGAGGTTTCTCAACCTCCGGAGTGTTTTCCGAGAAAGAGAGTTTCATAAGTGGTGGTGTGCATCACTAGAGCTCACTTGAACTCGACCCGTGAAGTAGGAACCCTAGGTTCTAAACCACGTTATATACTTGTGTATTCTTGTTGTGCATTTGTATTTGTTGTATATTCCACTGTGCACTAACATCATTGTAGACAAGCAATCGAACGAACATGATCGAATTCTAAGTGATGAAGTGAATCACTATTCACCCCCCCCCCTCTAGGGATGCCATCCATTCCTAACAAGTGGTATCAGAGTGGGTCGCTCTTCAAGGCTTAACTACCAAGGGAGCATCGCTAGAGGTGAAGAAGATGGAGTTTCAAGAAAGATTGAGGGATGACAACATGGTTCCATTTTTCTTCGACGGTGAAGATTTCACAGTTTGGAAAGGTAAAATGGAATGCTTTTTAATGAAAAATATAGATTATTGGTGTAGTGTTTGTTGGTGCAATCGGCCCAGGATTCGAGTTTGACTCGAACTGTATTTTGATGTTAGACAAAACGCATGACATGGGATTGTCATGGGAAGTCCGAAATAGGGTTGGCCATGTAAGAACAAGTGTGTAGCCTTGGCGGTGAAAGTCCAAGCATGGGGCTTGGCATGGAAAATCTAAGCATGAGGCATGGTGTGGGAAGTCTTGAGGACTTGGCAAGTTCACTAGGATTGGGGTCCTTGAGTCGGTGAAGGATGTCATTGCGAAGTCGTGCGCTTGGTGCATTCGAGGGACCGCCGGATGGGGAGCGAATGGAGTGAGGCCCAAGGGAAGCATACTTCGAGGGAAAGAGACGCGAAGGATGGCATTGCGAAGTTGTGCGCTTGGTGCATCCAAGGGACGTAGGCCGAGTGAAGAGAACTTCGGGTGGGAACTCCATGAGAAGATGAGGTGGACTTGGCTAAGACTGAGTGTCGGAGGCTCAAACGTGGTATTTGAGGGTTTACCGATGGTCGAATGCTCAAACAACTTGGTGTTTGAGGTTTTACCCAATATCAATCGACTGGCATAGGTGTCAGTCGACTGCTCTAAGTTGTTTGGACTCGACCGATGTTCGACTGACCAAGTTCTGGCCTAACAGTCAACTGCCGAGGGAGGGCAGTCGACTGCCGACACCATCAGTCGACTGATGATGGGATCAGTCTACTGATCGAGGTGTTTTCAGGCATAGAATGGTTTCCAGTCGAGTGATCGAAGAGAGAACTCGACTGATGGAATCATCAGTCGACTGATGGGCATGATCAGTCAACTGATTATGGATCTGTTAGAGTTTAGCTAGCGTGGATCAAGTCGTTGTGAGACAACGGCTACAGGACCAGTCGACTGATGGGCACAGAATCAGCTTGATGCAGGTTATAAAATGAGCATGAGATGGAGGATTTTGCCAAGACTTTTGGGAAGATTTTGAAGGAGATTTGTTGTTACATTCAGTCCTTCAAGAGCAATCCAAAGCAAGCAATAAGCAAGGGTTCAAAGCAAAGTTTATAAAGTGTTCTTTACTTGTATTTCTTCTTGTATTTGTCTTTTCTTGTATTACTTAGTGTAATTTCTTGTACGAGGTTTCTCCACCTCCAACGTGTTGTCGAGAAGGAGTTTAGTTAGTGTCGTGTGCATAACTAGAGCTCGTTGAGCTCGCCCCGTGGAGTAGGAACCATTCGGTTCCGAGCCACGTATATCGTGTGTATTTGTGTATTCTTGTGTTGTTGTTAGTATTTCTATTTGTATATTTCCGTTACGCTAACGACAATCGTAGACAAGCGACACGCAACGAACAATCGAATTCCACCATATGATGATTGAGGGCTATTCACCCCCCTCTAGCCGGCCACCGACGTTCCAACAAGTGGTATCAGAGCTAAGTCGCTTGTCGAGGACTAACTGCCAACACAAGCACAAGAACGACAAGATGGCCGGCTACAACCTCCAACCACCTAAATTCGAAGGAGATTTTCAATGGTGGAGAAGAAAGATGGAGGTATATCTCAAAACCGATTTCGATTTCATGTTAATTATTGAAAATGATTTTGAAGTGCCTAGGGACAAAGAAAACAAGCCACTAGAAAAATCAAGATGGACCAAGGACCAAATGAAGGATTTCAAGATAAATCTCGAGGTAATCAAATTGCTTAGTGATTTGATTCCTAACCATATTTGGTCTAGGCTACGTAATTATAGGGATATTAAGAACCTATGGGGCAAGGTGATCAAATTTCATGAAGAGCCCACATTGGTCCACGCCGAGGAAGAATCGCCATCTACATTTGACGATGTGGATGACTTGGTGGAGACCTCCACCTCTAGTATTGAGGGGGAGGAGAGGCCTTCCATTCCGGAGCAAGGTCAAGACGAAGCATCTACATCCGAAAGAAGTGATCAAGAGGCTTCCACCACCTCCCTAGGTAACTCATGCATCATAATCAAAGATAAAAAATCATATAATATGTTTTGAGTGTAGGGAGAAAGGGCATTACAAGAGTAAATGCCTAAAATTGGCTAAGGAAAAGGCACCGGCACCAAAAGTCAATCAAAAGTCAAAGGATGCTGGAGTCCCCACAATTAAAAGCAAGGAGCACATTATATGCTTCAAATCCAACCAAAGGGGGTATTATAGAAGTCAATGCCCTAGGGGGAGGAAGAAGGGGCAAGAAGGTGTATCTCATGTAGGGGGAACTTCCAAAGCTAACCCTAAGGTAAATTCAATTAATGCACCTTCCATTTCTAGGACTTATAAGCATGCTAAAAATTATTTTAGTTCACTTGCCATGATAAATGAAAAGCATGCTAGTAGGAATAAATATGTTTGTCTAGGTGCCAAGCATGTTAGTTTACCTAAGGACAAATCCAGACACCATAATTCTAGACCTATCTTACCTAGGGAGTCAATTAGGAGAATAGAAGAAAACTTGGTCATTAACCCCAAGAAATCTAGGCATATGCCTAAAAAGAGTCATTCCCAAAAGATAAATGAAAAATCAAAATTGAGAAAATTAGAACTAGAAAATCAAGTCTTGAGGTCAAGGTTTGAAAAATTAGAGAAGCCCCTAGCAAGAATCACAAATTCAATTAAAGGGACAAGTGTTCAAAATTCAAGGCCTAGGAAATAAGAAATGTCCAAGGGCAAGAAAGGTTTGGGTCACAAACCTATGTCCTACCATAATGTTTCATTCAATTATGGAACTATTTATAGGTCTAGGAAAACCAAGGTTAGTAGGGAAGTCATCCCTAAGACTAGCCATGGTAAGTGTTTAGCGGCTAAGGACCCAAGAAAAACCAAGAAAGCCACTAAGAAGGTCAAAGGAGGAGTCACCTCTAGAGTTGACCAAGGAAAGACCCATTTGACTAATGTGTCAAAACCAAAAAGGGTCATTAGGAAGGTATCTAGGGAAGTTATCCCTAGTGAATACCTAGTTAACCCAAGGAGCTCCAATAGGTATTGGGTTCCTAGAAGCGTGATCGATTCACGCTAGATGGGTTAGGGTGTGTCGACCCTAAGTGGATGGGTAGTTAACCTAGCCATGGTGAGTTGACACATTAGGATGTGCCAATGTGGTTTGAGAAGATGAAAAATGATTAAATTGACACAATTAGGTCTTAGAAGTATTGGTGTGCCATTTTGGGTTTTTGGCACACTAGGGGGATAATGGCATTAAGGCAAAAATAGGTTTAATCTTAAAAATGGCAATTTGAATTTAAAACTTAGGTATTTTATACTTTAGTATTTTATAATTGTCATACTTTGTTTGCCTTGCCATGACATGACATCATATTTATTTTTATCATATAAAATGTCATGATCATTTTTAGGGTTATTTTTATATATCATGTATGCTTATAATTCATTCACATGCCATGGCATCATGATTTTGGCACATGCTTATTCATGTTATCAATTATATCATAATCATCATTCATGCATAAATAAAATGGATTTAAGGACTAAGGCATGATTTGAAAAGAATTAAATATTGTTGCCTAGAGATAGCATGAAACCCTAAATAACAAAGTCCCCACATCTCACTAATATTTGACTTGTATGTGTTTTACACATGTAGATACTGTTGGTGCAATCGGCCCAGGTTGACTCGAGTTTGACTCGAGCAGTACCTTGATAGTATTTTGATGATAGACAAAACTCATGACATGGGATTGTCATGGGAAAGTCCAAGATGGAGTTGGCATGGAAAATCCAAGAATGGAGCTTGGTGTGGAAGTCCAAGGGGGAAGCCTTGGCATGGGAAAGTCCAAAGCATTGCGAAGCCGTGCGCTTGGTGCTTGGCATGTGAAAGTTCAAAGCATTGCGAAGCCGTGCGCTTGGTGCTTGGTGAGAAATGCATTGTGAAGCTGTGCGCTTGGTACATTTGGGAAGTCTTGAGATCTTGGCAAGTTCACTAGGCTCGGGTCCTTGAGTCGGTGAAGGATGGCATTGCGAAGCCGTGTGCTTGGTGCATCCGAGGGACCACCGGACGGGGAGCGAATGGAGTGAGCCCAAAGGGAAGCATACTTCTAGGGCATGAGACGCGAAGGATGGCGTTCCGAAGTCGTGCGCTTGGCGCATCCGAGGGACGTAGGCCGAGGGAAGAAAGCTTCGGTGGGGAACTCCATGAGGGATAAGGTGGACTTGGCCAAGTGGCTAAGACTGAGTGTCAGAGGCTCAAACATCGTTATGTTTGAGGTTTTAGCCGACATCAGTCGACTGGCATAGGTGCTAGTCGACTGCTCTAGGTCGTATGGGTTCGACCAGTGTTCGACTGAACCAAGTTCGGTGATCGGTCACCGCCGGGAGGGCGATCATTGTTGGGATCGATCGATGCCGAGGATGGCGATCGGATCGATGACACCGCGCAGACGCGAGAATGGTCGAGCTTCGCCCGCCTCGGTGATGGATGATCGGTCGTGATGGGTGCCATCGATCGGCCGATGTGTGATCCGTTGGAACTTAACCAGCGTGGATCCGCCGCGTTGTGAGACAACGGCTACGGGATCACCGATCGATGGTCACGATCGATCGGTGATGGGCGCAAAAACAGCTTGATGCAGGTTATAAATGGAGCTCGAGTTGGAGGATTTCGCCAAGTCTTTTGTGGAGCTATTGGAGGGGAATTGCTGCTGCATTCCAGTCCTTCAAGAGCCATCTAAAGCAAGCAACAAGCAAAGTGATCAAAGCAATCGGTGAAAGTTTTCTTGTGTATTGTATTTGTATATTTGCTTGTATTTCTATATTACTGTTGTAATTGCTTGTGAGAGGTTTCTCCACCTCCGACGTGTAGTCGAGAAGGAGTTTGAGTATTGCCATGTGCATCTCTAGAGCTCGAGGAGATCGCCCGTGGAGTAGGAATCATTCGGTTCCGAACCACGTATATCGTGTGTGTTTGCGTGTGCTTATTTGTATTTGTACATCTTGTTAGTATTGTTATTGTTATTCCGCTGCGCTAACAAGAATTGTAGACGAGCACGCAACAAGAACGAACGAATTACGGCATCCAACGAAAGAGGGCTATTCACCCCCCTCTAGCCGGCCAATCGATCCCCCAACAAGTGGTATCAGAGCCGAGGTTGCTCTTCGAGGACTAACCGCCGTGAGAGCACTACAAATGGCCGGCTTCATCCATCCACCGAAATACAATGGAGATTTTTCTTGGTGGAGGAAACGGATGGAGGTATACCTAGAAACCGATTTTGATTTTATGATTATTATAGAAAATGGTTTTGAAATGCCTAAGGATAAAAACAACAAGCAAATTGAGAAGTCAAGGTGGACCCAAGACCAAATTAAGGACTTCAAGACAAATCTTGAGGTAATAAAATTACTTAGTGATTTATTACCTAACACTATTTGGTCTAGATTGGGTGACTATAGGGATGCGAAGGAATTATGGGAGAAAATAATGAAATTCCAAGAAAATTCCCAATCAGCACAAGTAGAGGAGAATGCCGAAGAAGAAGCACCCACAACATTTGAAGATGTTGATGATTTGGTGGAGACCTCCACCTCTAGCATTGAGGGGGAGGAAAGGCAATCTTCCATCCCGGAGCAAGAACAAGAAGCATCCACATTCGGGAGAAGTGAAGATCATGAAGAGGCCTCCACCACCTCCCTAGGTAACTCAAGTGTCATTATTTTAAATAAAAATCACATAATATGCTTTGAGTGTAGGGAGAAAGGGCATTACAAGAGCAAATGCCCAAAATTGGCTAAGGAAAAGGCATCCGCACCAAAAGTTAACCCAAAGTCAAAGGATGCCGGTGTTCCCAAAATCAAGAGCAAAGAGCACATTGTGTGCTTCAAATGCAATCAAAAGGGACACTACCGAAGCCAATGCCCTAGGGGGAGGAAGAAAGGGCAAGAAGGTGCAATTCATGTAGGGAGAGCTCCTAAAGCTAACCCTAAGGTAAATTTAAATAATGCACCTTTAATTCCTAGAGTCAAAAAGCATGCCAAAAATTATTTTAGTTCTCTTGCTATTATCAATGAAAAGCATGCTAGGAGAAATAATAAAGTTTATTGTTTAGGTGCAAGGCATGTTAATTTAACTAGGGACAAACCTAGGACTCATAATTCTAGACCTATCTTACCTAAAGAGTCCATTAGGAGAATTGAGAACCACCTAGGTGTTAACCCCAAGAAATCTAGGCATATGCCTCGAAAGAGTCCTTCCCAAAAGATAAATGAAAATTCAAAATTGGGAAAATTAGAGTTATAAAACCAAGCCTTGAGGTCAAGGCTAGAAAAATTGGAGAAGACCCTAGCAATAATCAAAAATTCGGTTCAGGGGTCAAATGCCCAAAAGTCAAGACCTAAGGTTCAAAAACGGTCTGAGGGCAAGGAAGGGTTGGGTCACAAACCTATGTCCTACCATAATGTTCCATTTAATTATGGAACCACATCTAGGTCTAGGAAAACCAAGGCTAATAGGGAAGTCATCCCTAAGTCTAGCCATGGTATGTGTTTAGTGGCTAACACCTCAAAGAAATCAATTATAGCCACTAAGAAGGTCAATGGAGGAGTCACCTCTAGAGTTGAACCAAGTAAGACCCATTTGACTAAGGCTTCAAAGCCAAAAAGGGTCATTAGGAAGGTATCTAGGGAAGTTATCCCTAGGGAATACCTTGTTAACCCAAGGAGCTCCAATAGGTATTGGGTTCCTAGAAGCGTGATCGATTCACGCTAGATGGGTTAGGGTGTGTCAACCCTAAGTGGATGGGTAGTTAACCTAGCCATGATGAGTTGACACATTAGGGTGTGCCAATATGGTTTGAGAAGTTTAGAATGATTTAAATTGGCACAATTAGGTCTTAGAGGTATTGGTGTGCCATTTTGGGTTTTTGGCACACTAGGGGGAATGATGGCATTAAGGCAAAATGTATTTAATCCCTAAAAATGGGAAATTGATTTTCACACTTAGGTATTCTATACCTTAGTATATTTTACTTGCCATGATTTGTTTGCCTTACCATGTCATGACATCATTTTCATTTTTATCTATAAAATGTCATGATCATGTTTAGAATTATGTTTAGATGTCATGAATGCCTAGATCTCATTTACATTCCATGACATCATGATATTGGCATATGCTTTTACTTATATCATATCTATGCCATAATCATATCATGCATATAAATAAAATGAAATTATGGACTATGGCATGATTTGATGGGAATCAAAGAATATTGCCTTAGAAATATGCATGAGAACATAAACAAAACAAAACCCACATCTCACAAAAATTTGACTTGTATGTGTTTTACACATCTAGATATTGGTGAGATGTTTAGGAAAAAGAAAATAAAGGTTTGAAAACATTTTGAAAAACCTTGGTGAAGCCTATCTTTTGATAACTATCACCATTGAATGGGATGATACAAAGATGACTCTTTATTGAAGCTTTTCTTAAATTTTGAACTTTGTATCAATCTCCTAATTTAATGGGTAAAATAAATTTCCAATATTTTTCACCCATAGTGTTTAGGATAAGTATTATACGTATGTATTTTCAAGATTTTTAAAATTACGTATATTTACTTATGGATTTCGAAAATCCAATTTCTGAAACTGAAAAACTGTAGAATGCAGTTATCGATCATTTACTATAATGGCGATCAGATCGATCGATCATCGTAAGTTAGGCCCATGTTTAGCCATGTTTTGGTCCCCTAACCACTCCTAGCCCTAGGATATGCTTGGGAGAGCATTAGAGAGGGTGGAAATCCATTGGATATGGATTAGGAGTTGGGTTGAGGGTGAGTATCAATTTTAAGGTGGAAGAGAGTTCATTGTTGAACTTTGCCTTAATTTTGATTTGGTTAATGTTCCTATTGGCTTAGGGACTCTCCAAGGACATTGTTGGTGCAATGGTCAAGGGGGAGCAAGCCTCTAGGGGGAGGTATCCATCATGGGAAGATGGATGTATATTTCCTCATGGGAGGAAAATTGGGTTGCCTCTCTTTAAGTGATATGGGATCACTAGAAAGATTGTAGGCATGTGTTCCTCCAAGGAAGAGATTGTAAGATCTCATTGGGATATGAGACATTCATACCCTTGGGGAGGACCTTTTTGATGTAATGTCAAAAAGGGGGAGAAGTTACCAAGTTACCAATTAGGGTTCGTTGGAATTCTCATTGGGATATGAGAATTGCCAATATGGGAGAATTGGTAGACTTGAGATGGTAGTTTTGTCAATCATCAAAAAGGGGGAGATTGTTGGTGCAATCGGCCCAGGTTGACTCGAGTTTGACTCGATCAGTACCTTGATAGTATTTTGATGATAGACAAAACTCATGACATGGGATTGTCATGGGAAAGTCCAACATGGGGTTGGCATGGAAAATCTAAGAATGGAGCTTGGTGTGGAAGTCCAAGGGGGAAGCCTTGGCATGGAAAAGTCCAAAGCATTGCGAAGCCGTGCGCTTGGTGCTTGGCATGTGAAAGTTCAAAGCATTGCGAAGCCGTGCGCTTGGTGCTTGGTGAGAAATGCATTGCGAAGCTGTGCGCTTGGTGCATTTGGGAAGTCTTGAGATCTTGGCAAGTTCACTAGGCTCGGGTCCTTGAGTCGGTGAAGGATGGCATTGCGAAGCCGTGCGCTTGGTGCATCCAAGGGACCACCGGACGGGGAGCAAATGGAGTGAGCCCAAAGGGAAGCATACTTCTAGGGCATGAGACGCGAAGGATGGCATTGCGAAGCCGTGCGCTTGGCGCATCCGAGGGACGTAGGCCGAGGGAAGAAAGCTTCGGTGGGGAACTCCATGAGGGATAAGGTGGACTTGGCCAAGTGGCTAAGACTGAGTGTCGGAGGCTCAAACATCGTTATGTTTGAGGTTTTAGCCGACATCAGTCGGTAGAGGTGCCGATCGGCCTACTTGTATGGGTTCGACCGGTGTTCGACCGAACCAAGTCTGGTGATCGATCGATTGCCGGGAGGCGATCAAGTTGGGAGGATCGGTCGGTATCGAGGATGGCGAGTCGTGATGACCATGTCTGCGAACGCGAGAATGGAGTCGAGCTTCGCCGACTCGTGATGGATGATCGATCGGTGATGGGTGCCATCGATCGGTGATGTGTGATCCGTTGGAACTTAACCAGCGTGGATCGGCCATTGTGAGACAAGCGACTCGGGATCGATCACCGATGATAGTCACGATCGGATCGGTGATGGGCGCAACGACTTGATGCAGGTTATAAATGGAGCTCGAGTTGGAGGATTTCGCCAAGTCTTTTGTGGAGCTATTGGAGGGGAATTGTTGTTGCATTCCAGTCCTTCAAGAGCCATCTAAAGCAAGTAACAAGCAAAGTGATCAAAGCAATCGGTGAAAGTTTTCTTGTGTATTGTATTTGTATATTTGCTTGTATTTCTATATTACTGTGGTAATTGCTTGTGAGAGGTTTCTCCACCTCCGACGTGTAGTCGAGAAGGAGTTTGAGTATTGCCATGTGCATCTCTAGAGCTCGAGGAGCTCGCCCGTGGAGTAGGAACCATTCGGTTCCGAAACACGTATATCGTGTGTGTTTGCGTGTGCTTATTTGTATTTGTACATCTTGTTAGTATTGTTATTGTTATTCCGTTGTGCTAACAAGAATTGTAGACGAGCACGCAACAAGAACGAACGAATTACGACATCCAACGAAAGAGGGCTATTCACCCCCCTCTAGCCGGCCAATCGATCCCCCAACAGATACAAGTGAGATGTTTAGGAAAAAGGGATTAAAAGGTTTTAAAAAAATTTCAAAAACATTTTGAAAAACCTTGGTGGACTCTATCTTTTGATATCTATCACCATTGAATGGGATGATACAAAGAGGGCTCAATATTGAAGCTTTTCTCAACTTTTAAACTTTGTATCAATCTCACTATTTTGTGTGTAAAATAATTTTCATATATTTTTCTCCCATAATGTTTGTGATAAGTAACGTACGTACAAATTTTCATGATTTTTTAACTTATGTATATTTATTTACGAATTTCAAAAATTCATTTCTGAAAACCTGAAAATTGCATTTTGTAGTTATCGATGTATCATGGAGGCGGTCGGTGATGAGAGTGATCGACTTATATTTGATCTGATCATTGGTGGTTTGGCCCATGTTCAGCCATGTTTTTATCTCCTATTCACTCCTAACCCTAGGACATGCTTGGGAGAGTATTAGAAAGGGTGAAAATCCATTGTATATAGATTAGGAGAAGTGTTTAGGGTGAGTATCAATTTTAAGATGGATGAGAGTTCATTGTTGAACTTTGCCTTAATTTTGATTGTTTAAATGTTCGTATTGGCTTAGGGACTCTCCAAGACATTATTGGTGCAATGGTCAAGGGGGAGCAAGCCTTTAGGGGGAGGTATTCATCATGGGAAGATGGATGTGTACTTTTTCCTCATGGGAGGAAAATTGGGTTGCCTCTCTTAAGTGATATGGGACTTATCACTAGAAAGATTGTAGGCGTGTGTTCCTCCAAGGGAGAGATTGTAAAATCTCATTGGGATATGAGACATTCATACCCTTAGGGTGGACCTTTTTGATGTATGTCAAAAAGGGGTAGAAGTTACCAATTGGGATAGTTGGAATTCTCATTGGGATGTGAGAATTGTCAATTGGGGATAATTGGTAGACTTGGGTTTAAGGTTTTGTCCAACATCAAAAAGGGGGAGATTGTTGGTGCAATCGGCCCAGGACTCGAGTTTGACTCGAACTGTATTTTGATGTTAGACAAAACACATGACATGAGATTGTCATGGGAAGTCCGACATAGGGTTGGCCACGTAAGACCAAGTGTGTAGCCTTGGCAGTGAAAGTCCAAGCATGGGGCTTGGCATGAAAAATCCAAGCATGAGGCATGGTGTGGGAAGTCTTGAGGACTTGGCAAGTTCACAAGGCTCGGGGTCCTTGAGTCGGTGAAGGATGGCATTGCGAAGCCGTGCACTTGGTGCATTCGAGGGACCGCCGGACGGGGAGCGAATGGAGTGAGGTCCAAGGGAATCATACTTCGAGGGCAAGAGACGCGAAGGATGGAATTGCGAAGTCATGCGCTTGGTGCATCCGAGAGACGTAGGCCGAGGGAAGAGAGCTTCGGGTGAGAACTCCATGAGAAGATGAGGTGGACTTGGCTAAGACTGAGTGTCGGAGACTCAAACGTAGTGTTTGAGGGTTTACCCAACAATCGGATGCTCAAACAACTTGGTGTTTGAGGTTTTACCCGACATCAATCGACTGGCATAGGTGTCAGTCGACTGCTCTAGGTCGATTGGACTCGACCAATGTTCGACTGACCAAGTTACGGCTCTGATCGCCGAGGGAGGGGTTGGATTTGTCGACACCATCGATCGATGATGGGATCGATCGGTGATCGGGTGTTCGAGCCGCACAGAATGGTTTCCAGTCGAGTGATCGCAGAGAGCACTCAACTGATGGGATCATCAGTTGACTGATGGGCATGAACAGTCGACTGATGATGGATCCATTAGAGTTTAGCCAGCGTGGTTCGAGTAGTTGTGAGACAACGACTACAGGACCAGTCGACTGATGGTCATGATCAGTCGACTGATGGGCACGGAATCAGCTTTATGAAGGTTATAAATGGAGCACGAGATGGAGGATTCCGCCAAGACTTTTGGAAAGATTTTGAAGGGGAATTATTGTTGCATTCCAGTCCTTCAAGAGCAATCCAAAGCAAGCAACAAGCAAGTATTCAAAGCGAAGTTTGTAAAGTGTTCTTTACTTGTATTTCTTCTTGTATTTGTCTTTACTTGTATTACTTAGTGTAATTTCTTGTACGAGGTTTCTCCACCTCCGACGTGTTGTCGAGAAGGAGTTTAGTTAGTGTCGTGTACATAACTAGAGCTCGTTGAGCTCGCCCCATGGAGTAGGAACCATTCGGTTCCGAACCACATATATCGTGTGTATTTGTGTATGCTTGTGTTGTTGTTAGTATTTCTATTTGTATATTTCCGCTGCGCTAACGACAATCATAGACAAGCAACACGCGACGAACGATCGAATTCCACTATAAGATGATTGAGGGCTATTCACCCCCCTCTATCCGGCCACCGACATTCCAACAAGTGATATCAGAGTCAAGTCGCTTATCGAAGACTAACCGCCAACACAAGAACAAGCATGACAAGATGGCTGGCTATAACCTCCAACCACCTAAATTCAAAGGAGATTTTCAATAGTGGAGAAGAAAGATGGAGGTATATCTCGAAACCGATTTCGATTTCATGTTAATTATTGAAAATGGTTTTGAAGTGCCTAGGGACAAAGAAAATAAGCCACTAGAAAAATCAAGATGGACCAAGGACCAAATGAAGGAATTCAAGACAAATCTCGAGGTAATCAAATTGCTTAGTGATTTGATTCCTAACCATATTTGGTCTAGGCTAGGTAATTATAGGGATGTTAAGGACCTATGGGGCAAGGTGATTAAATTTCATGAAGAGCCCACATTGGTCCATGCCGAGGAAGAATCGCCATCTACATTTGATGATGTGGATGACTTGGTGGAGACCTCCACCACTAGTATTGAGGGGGAGGAGAGGCCTTCTATTCCGGAGCAAGGTCAAGACGAAGCATCTACATCTGGAAGAATTGATCAAGAGGCTTTCACCACCTCCCTAGGTAACTCATGCATCATAATCAAAGATAAAAATCATATTATATGTTTTGAGTGTAGGGAGAAAGGGCATTACAAGAGTAAATGCCCAAAATTGGCTAAGGAAAAGGCACCGACACCAAAAGTCAAAGGATGTCGGAGTCCTCACAATTAGAAGCAAGGAGCACATTATGTGCTTCAAATGCAACCAAAGGGGGCATTATAGAAGCCAATACCCTAGGGGGAGGAAGAAGGGGCAAGAAGGTGTATCTCATGTAGGGGGAGCTTCCAAAGCTAACCCTAAGGTAAATTCAATTAATGCACCTTCAATTTCTAGGACTTATAAGCATGCTAAAATTTATTTTAGTTCACTTTCCATGATAAATGAAAAGCATGCTAGTAGGAATAAATATGTTTGTCTAGGTGCCAAGTGTTGGGTTTCCGACACCGCGGCGAGTGTGTGTTCGAACATGTTTTGCAAACATGTGCACAGCGGAAGGAATAAAATAATAAATCTAATTTATTACAACACACACATCACACGCATGCATAATACAACATGTGTAGACATAACCGTAAATTTAAATTTTGCAATAAAAGGAAATTTAACTACGTATATCTTACGTATCACGTGTAGCGGGAAAGACATCAACCGGAACTATCCTCGCTAGAATCGTCTCTATCCGTATTCATGCTGAGTATCTTCGGGATGACTTCACCAAGTCACGAGCCTCGTCTTCGTACGGGTTACTAGCCTCGTGTTGAAGACGATGTGATCGAGAGAAGATCACGATCCGAATCCAAATTCGGATCCAAAAACGAGTCCTCAAAACTCGCTTCTCCGGAGAGGTATTCGTCAACCGTTTGACGAATCCTTCGTCCTCCACCTATGAGGATTACCGGAGATCGAATCCCCGGCAAGGCTACCACTGTCGGAGCTCCAAACGTCGTCCAAACGACGCTCCGATGAGAGGGAAACAAGCTGTCCAGAAAACTGGACAGCTTTGGTGGAGGAGTAGGGGTCGGCCAAAAAGGGTAGGATGAAGCTCACCTTGATGCCGAACCCAAAGGAGATCACCGGAGAGTTGCCGGAGGATCACCGGCCGAAGCTTGGACGCCGGCAACAATTTGGACGGCGGCACAAGGGGGTGGGCGGCGACAATAGATGTTGGCGCCAACTTCTCCAAGGAGAGGAGTGGGGCGGCAACAATTAGGTCAAGGGATTTGGATTAGGGCTTAACAAACCCTTAATCCCTCTTTTATAGAGAACTAATTCTCTTAACGGTTATCGGATCATAACCATAAGGCCCGTTAACCCACTCCATTAATATAAGTTAAAATAAACTAAACCATGATGGTTTATTTTAAGTTAAAACGAACCGAACCAACTTTGGTTCATTCGTTTAAAACAAACCAAACCCTTTGGTTTATTCTCCTCCATTGGATTAGAACCAAACCAATTTGGTTCGTCCATCATGTCTTCATAAGACACGGCCCATCCACGCTTCCATTGCGACTGAAACGATTTCATGCTCGCTCCATGTTTGGTCCAACCAAACCCAGTTTCTCTCGGTCTGAGAATCTCATTCTCAAGCTCGTTTTAAATCCTTCGGATTACGCTCGTTGTGCGTGTGACCAAATAGGTTCTCGGTTTATGTTGGTTGTCTATAATTAACCATTAATTATAGAATGATCATGAGTGGCACCTAGTAGTACATCATGATTCCCAATTAACCAAAAAGATCAACGGTTGATCCAGAACTATTTCTGAAACCCTTCAGCAGCTCGAATGAACCGTGCCCCATTCCCTTCACTTCTTATACCCACTTGGTTCAGGACATGGTCTATAGTGTCAGTCCCCACTAGGCTGACTACGTCACACCTAGCCCAAGTATCATTTCCTCATCCTATGGATTTTAGTTACTGCACATGTATCGAATAGTACCTTACTCTAAACATGTAATGCTTTGGCCAAAGACTTTAGTAACAATCCGACGAGAGGCCATGGGTATACATCTCCTCACAAGGAGTGGTGAATCCTTTATAGGCTATTCAAACACCTTCGTGTTGTATCGAACCGGATCGCTAGAGGGGGGTGAATAGCGATAAAAACTTTTCTTTTAAATCGTTCGATAGACAATTAAATGCAGCGGAAATGTAAATAAATACTAAATGAGACAAATAATTTTTTTACTTGGTTCTTAGCCTTCGGCTACTACTCCAAGGCCCTAATGGTCCTAGACCGTGTACGGAGGGCAATTTACTAAAACACTCCTCCTTGTTGGAGGTAGGAGTTTTACGATTACAAAAGCCTTCGAAGCAAAAAGATAGAGAGACAAACCCTCTCTTCTATTAAAGTAAAATGCAACGAAAAGCCTCGATTAAAAAGAATTGCAATATTGAAAGCAATAACAAATTAAGATTATACCAACAACTAAACAAAAGAAACTTTAAGCTAGGGTTGTTGGCAGCACTTCGTTGTTGTAGAGTCGTCGGAGAGTTGCAGCAGGCTTTTGAGCACTTAGAATTGAGGATGAAACCCTAGGTTTGGCCCTCCTTTTATAGCCTTTAAGCCCCTCAACGAATGGGTCTTCAACCAATCACAAATGGGCACAAAACTCCTTGAAAAATGGTGATAAAGCTTGACTCCTCGAGGCTAATTTTTGACCACCGGTTGAACTGGTCAGTTGAACTGGCGCCGATTGAACTGGCCGGTTGAACTGATGGCCAGGATTTTTGACTACAATAAAGAGTTAGCTCAAAATATAAGCGGATTCGACGGCCACTTGCCGTCCGATCTCAACATAGACCTTCCATGGGAAGTCTTGGGTCGGATCGTCGCCTAAGATCATCCCCGTAAAGAGGATACAACCTCACTTACGCTCGCACACACGAGCTTACCTCGATACTTACGTGTCGCTTTTGCTTTCGGCCTTCCACTCGATTCCTTGGCTCCTCAGAAATAACTTTCGAGTGTCGCCCGACTCCTGCGCTTCCTCGGGTGTCGCTA
Organism: Wurfbainia villosa; assembly: GCA_025175895.1. Classification (NCBI taxonomy): domain Eukaryota; kingdom Viridiplantae; phylum Streptophyta; class Magnoliopsida; order Zingiberales; family Zingiberaceae; genus Wurfbainia; species Wurfbainia villosa. The sequence continues at coordinate 82,093,466 of CM045987.1, read as the reverse complement.
GCCTTGACTCCGGCATTGAGACTTTTCACACTTGATTTTAGCTCGTGAGATAACAATATAAGCTTAACTTTATATCGCTTTGCTATAATCAAAACTTAGGTTCGACTTAGGTGCCTCGCAACAATCTCCCCTTTGATTTATGGCAAACCCACATACAAAGTTAAGACAAAAATAAGTATGAGATTATGCATGAATGAGTAGGAGTATATAAAAATTCTTTTCAAGTGCTCCCTTGAGGAATCCTCCTTGACCGAGGGTGAGTACTTGAGAAAGGGTTTTAACTCTTCCCCTTGATATGTGCTACTAAGAAAAAGAATTAAGTAACCGAAATTACTTAATATTGGCCATAGTGTTTAAAATAAGTTTTAAGTTAAGAAACCAAATGATTTCTTAGCCTTGGCCTTTTGTTAAAAGTTAAATAAGTTTTCAAAACTTAAAGTTAACTTTTGGTTTAATTATGAAGTAAGAGTTAAGTTATCAAAAAAAAAATTTTTGACCCCTTAACTTTTGTCCTTTTTCTCCCCCTTTTGCTGTATATCGAAAAGAGTAAGGGGTGTGTGGAAAACAAAATAAATGTTAAATTTAAAGTCCAAGCATGTTCCACATTTTTATTTTTAAAAATAATATACTGAAAATAAGTTCATCTATAAAATGTTCGACTCATATTTGGCTTGATTGATATGAAGGATCAACCAGTCCTGGTCAGAGTCGGTATGATTATACTCCGTGGTTCATAGCGATGCACTAGCTCTACATCTGGAACCAGGAGTAAGGTCCTAACATCTCACGCCCATCTACATGGCTAAGTACACAAACACATTAGTCCTATGTGTTGTGAGATGTATTGGCTCCTTAAATCTATAGGTGCATGATATCTAAGGTATGTCCTATGCTAGTTCCATGAAAAAAAAGTAAGAAATAGTAGTAAGAAAATATAATTTGCAAGTTCCTATTCTATTACGCACATGCCTAATCTTCGTCTCAAGAGACTAAATTTGGCTTCGGGTAGTGGTTTAGTAAATATGTCTGCTAGGTTAGATTTCGAGTCAACATATTCGAGTTGTATGGAGCCGTTGGCTACATGTTCTCGAATGAAATGGTGTTTTACCTCTATATGCTTTGTCCTTGAATGGCATATAGGGTTCTTAGTTAGATTTATCAAACTTATGTTGTCTACAAAAATTTTAGTTTTGGTGAAGTCCAACCTAAAGTCTCGGAGAGTGTGCTTCATCCAAAGAAGCTGAGTTACACACTCACCCATCGCAACGTATTCGGCTTCGGTGGTAGATAAGGCAACACAATATTGCTTCCTACTGCACCAACTCACTAGACTTGAGCCGAGTAGTTGACAACAACCACTCGTGCTCTTTCTATCGAGTTTACTACCGGCATAATCCGAATCGGAGTAGCCGATTAGTTCGAGCTCCGTAGATCTAGGGTACCAAATACCAACGTTAAGTGTACCCTTAAGATATCTAAGGATACGCTTAACTAGGGTTAGGTGAGACTCCTAGTTTGAAACACGGCGCACATACTACTATGAATAGGATGTCGAATGGGCTACAGTTAAGTATAGGAGACTTCCTATCGCGCTCCTATAGTACTTTAAGTCAATGGACTTAATTTCTAGGTCTTCTCCTATGTTAACATTAATCGCCATTGGGGTGTTTATTATCTTAGCGTCTTGCATTCCAAATCTTTTAATTAACTCCTTAGTGTATTTTTGTTGATATAGGTATATATCATCCTTAGTTTGTTTAATTTGTAGACCTAAAAAGAAACTTAACTCGCCTACCAAGTTCATTTCAAACTCACTTTCCATGAGTGAAACGAACTCGTTTAGTAAGGCTGAGTTAGAGGTTCCAAAAATTATATCGTCTACGTAAATTTGAGCTATGAATATTTCTTTACCTAAGGTTTTTACGAAGAGAGTTGGGTCAACTAAGCCTTGGTTAAACCCTTTTGACTTAAGATGGATTGAAAGTCTCTCATACCAAGCTCGAGGAGCTTGTTTAAGTCCATAGAGAGCTTTCTTAAGTTTTAGAACATGGTCGGGTTTATCTAGATTTTGAATCCGGGGTTGGCTAACATAAACTTCTTCTTTAATGTATCCATTTAAGAATGCCGACTTAACATCCATTTGAAACAGCTTAAATCCTCGATGTGCGGCATAAGCTAGCAACATTCGAATGGATTCGAGTCTAGCTACTGGGGCATAGGTTTCGTCGTAATCTAAGCCTTCGACTTGACTAAACCCTTTGGCGACTAACCTAGCCTTGTTTCTAACTACTTCACCTTTATCATCTTATTTCAAACACCCACCTTGTTCCAATTATCGTTTTGTCTTTAGGTGGTGGTACTAATTCCCACACTTCATTCCTAGTAAATTGAGCTAGCTCTTCTTGCATTGCAATAATCCAATCGGGATCAAGAAGAGCTTGTTCAATTGATTTGGGTTCTATCTTTGAAATTAAGGAAATTTGACTAAGGTTCCTATAGGATGCTCTAGTTCGAACTCCTAGATTAGGATCTCCTATCACTTGATCGATAGGGTGGTTAGTCTGAATCCTAGATTGGGTTGGGTTTGTGTCACCTAATGCTTGATCAATGGGGTGACTTGGTTGAAGATTAGTTTGGTTGGAGTCATCTATCACTTGATCAATAGAGTGACTTGGTTGACTTAGGTTAGGATTAACACTAGACCTGATCTCCGGATCAGAGTTAGGTCTAGTATGAATCGCTAATGGGGTTTTGTAGGTTCATGTCCTTCATCAAATACTACATTGATAGTCTCCTCGACTCTAAGGGTGTCGTGGTTATATACTCTATAAGCTCGACTTGTAGTCGAGTATCCTAGAAAGATTCCGGTCGTGGTCTTGGATGTAAATTTCCCTAGGTAATCCTTAGTGTTTAGGATATGTACCTTACACCCAAATACCCTAAAGTACTTGATGTTAGGTATTTTATCGTGATAAATCTCGTATGAGGTCTTAAGGTGCCTCTTTACCATAAGGATTCTATTTTGGACATAGCATGTCGTACTCACGGCTTCTGCCCAAAACCTATCGGGTAGGTCATATTCGTTCAACATGGTCCTAGCGGCTTCTTGTAGAGTTCGGTTTTTCCGCTCCACTAGGCCATTTTGTTGAGGGGTCCTGGGCAAGAGAATTCATGGTGGTATCCGTTTAGGTTATAGAAGTCGGTGAACCTTTGATTTTCGAATTCACCACCATGATCGCTTCTAATTCTTTTAACCTTAAGGTTTTTTTGATTCTCGATTAATTTGAATAAATTGATTAATTGATCTAGGGTATCATTTTTATGTTTGATGAACCTAACCTGTAAATCGAGTAGTCGCCAATTATGACTAAGCAATATTGACTTTTATTGAGTGACTTGGCTCCATGTGAATCGAATAGATCCATATGCAGGAGCTCAAGTACACGTGAGGTTTGGTCGTGGTGAGTGAACTTGTGGTGTGTCCTAGGTTGTTTTCCTTGTTGACAAGCATTACAGATTTTATTAACCAAATTGTTAAGGTTGGGTAAGCCTCTGACTAGGCCACTCTGACTCATCTTGTGGACGAGTCTTGGGTGCGAGTGACCAAGTCGTTGGTGCCACAACCATGATTCCTCTTCCTGTGTCATAAGACATTTGGCTGAGGATTTGATTAAGTTAATTGTATAAATATTATTTGTCCTAGTTCCTTTGAGTATTGTTTTAGCTGTTTCATTTGTTTTAATTACACATTCATTTTCTAAAAATACGACCTTATAGTTATTGTCACATAATTGGCTTACGCTAAGCAGGTTATATTCAAAATTCTCTACAAGTAATACATTTTTAATAACAAAATTCGAGTTAAGCTCGATATCACCTGATCCGATGATTTTGAGCTTGCCGCTTATTCCCAAAGGCTACCGATCCTTGTCGCTTGAATCAAGCTTGAATTTGAGTTGATCCTGGCCATGTGTCGAGCAACCACGCCTAACATCCATTGATCCTACACACAAAGTGGTTGGATTGGATGTTAGATTATTATATTTTTTTAAAAAAAAATTGGTTGTAAGTTGTTAAACCTAGGTCATCTCACCTGTGTCTATATGATCAATCATGTTATACTTATGTGTTTTTTGTGAGATGACTTCCAATTAAGTTGATTAAGTGCATTTATGTTTAAGTAATGTTAGATTTGGATTTGACCCTAGGCTTGTCAAGTTTACCTTTTCAAGATCATGGCTTCGTGTCGTGGCGAGGCACTGGGCCTTCTTTATCGGATCATCGACCACTTCCTTAGACAAAGCCATTTTCAAGAAAATGATGACTTGACTCACCTAAAATTATTTCCTCGCCTAACTAGTTATTTTTGAAAAGAGGCTCTGAGGCTCAATCTTTTCAAGGATTTTAGTTGATTATTTGAAAAGAGGCTCCCGAGGCTCAATCTTTCAAGGATTTTAGTTGGTTATTTACGTGTTCTAAGTGAGTTCATGAAAGAAAAAAATCTAAGCATGCAATTTCTAAGTTAAAACACAAACATGTTTTGTAATCGCTCCCTAGACCGCTGAATCGTTCTATCTATCCACATAGTGGATTTGGTCCTGGGAACCCAAAGAGTTGGATCCTAGAGTTGAAATCAAAGTGGTCTTAGGGACCCATGCTTGGACACATTTTTATGTCTACTTACGATTGACATATACGACTTATTGGTCGTGGTTTGAGCTAAACCCTAGTCCGCCTTGTTGTACACGACCCTTTGCGATCCAAGTAGGAGGTCAAGTCCTTTGGATCCCAAAGTAAACCTTTCCAACGTATTCCTAAGATCTTCGACTTGACTTTTCAAGAGTGAGTTCTCAACTTCGAGTTTTTCAACCCGAGTTGAGTCCTTCTCTTGAACTCGACTAGTCGAAGAGGGTAGGGAGACCTCGTGTTTGAGGAGTTTAACTTCCTCAACCAGGGTCTCGACCTTGGACTCGGACTTAGCTAACTTCCTAGACAAAAACCTAACCGTATTATGTAAAGTATTAAATAAGGTTCGACTCACCTTAAGGGTATCTTTTGAACCGGATGCATATCCGTGGCTTGACTTGAAGGTAGCTTCGTAGTCCGAGTCATCCTCAGGTTCTGACTCAAGTTTAGGTTCGGTCTCCGTGTCGGACTCAATCGATTTCGCCATGAAGACGTGGTCTTCGTCTTCTTCGGATGACGCTTCTTCCCATGTCGCATTGAGGGCCTTCTTATGCTTAGGTGCTTGGTGGTTGAGCTTGGGGCACTCGGACTTTATATGTCCAAACCTGTTACACTCATAACACCTAATATTAGAACTTTTAGGCTTACCTTGGTTGGGTCGAGTTGTGGTTCTCTTTCGTCCCTTGGCTATCCTTCGAGCTAGGTTCATTAGTTCGGCAGTCAATTCCGGGTCAACTTCTTCTTCGGACTCATCTTCCTCCTCGGTTGGTGGTGGCTTGCTTGCGATTTTCTTCTTCTTTGAACCTGCAAACAAGGCTATACCCCTCTCGGGTTCCGAGTTGGACTGCTCATGTAATTCAAAATCCGAAAAGAGTTCATCTAATCTAAGTTTAGAAAGGTCCTTGGAGACCTTGTAGGCATCGACCATGGATGCCCACAAGGTAGTCCTCGGAAAAGAGTTTAGAACATACCTTATAAGGTCGCGGTTTTCGACCTTTTGCCCGATTGCGTGTAGGTTGTTGACTATGTCCTGGACTCGGGCGTGAAGTTGCGTCGCGGACTCGTGTTCCTGCATTTTTAGATTATATAATTTATTGAATAAGAGGTCGCGCTTACATACCTTGGCTTCATCGGTCCCTTCGTGTAGCTCCACTAGTTTTGTCCAAAGATCTTTTGCGCTTATAAAGGGGTCGACGCGATTTAACTCCTCCTTGGACAAGCCGCATTGGAGGATTTGTGTTGCCTTGGCATCGGCTTCGACTTGTCGTTTTGTTGCAACGCTCCATTGATAATAATCCAAGGAGTCACCCACTTCATTAGTCGGAAGTGTGAAACCCGTTTGGATTATGATCCACATCTCGATTTGGGTTTTGAGAAAGAATTCCATCCGACCTTTCCAGTAAGGGAAATCATCTCCGTTGTAAAACGGAGGTCGGACGGTGCTAAAACCCTCGAGATGGGCCATTAGAACAAAAAAACAAGGAGACTAAAAAAAAGACCTAGCAACGACAAAAACACACGAAAGTACCAAGACTTGCGTCTTGGATTAGTAGTGTGGGAAATAAAAAGAAACAAACGAAAAATAGAAAGTTAAGCAAAGAAATAAGAAACTAAATAAAAAGTAAGTACTCACAACCTTCGATGTCCCCGAAAGGCTACTAAACGTCAATTTTTGAGGATGAAAACAACTTGTTACGGGGGTAAACGCCCATAAGAAGTGTAGATCTCTGCGAGGGCTTCGATTTGGTAGGTAGACCGTGTCGTGGGTCAACTTGTACGAAAAGTTATGCCCGTTTGACCGTCGGCTACTCCAAAAGCGAATACTTGCAAAACAAAACCAAACGAAGAGTACCAAGACTTCGTCTTGGATTAGTAGTGCGGGAGGAAAATTTAAACGAACGAAAAACAAATCTGTAAAAAATGTTAGATTGGTGGTTTCACCAAATCTAAGCGCCCTCGGCTCTAATACCAATTGTTGGATCGAAGCGGATCGCTAGAGGGGGGGTGAATAGCGATAAAAACTTTTCTTTTAAATCGTTCGATAGACAATTAAACGCAGCGGAAATGTAAATAAAAACTAAATGAGACAAATAATTTTTTTACTTGGTTCGCAGCCTTCGGCTACTACTCCAAGGCCCTAACGGTCCTAGACCGTGTACGGAGGGCAATTTACTAAAACACTCCTCCTCGTTAGAGGTAGGAGTTTTACGATTACAAAAGCCTTCGAAGCAAAAAGATAGAGAGACAAACCCTCTCTTCTATTAAAGTAAAATGCAATGAAAAGCCTCGATTAAAAAGAATTGCAATATTGAAAGCAATAACAAATTAAGATTATACCAACAACTAAACAAAAGAAACTTTAAGCTAGGGTTGTTGGCAGCACTTCGTTGTTGTAGAGTCGTCGGAGAGTTGCAGCGTAACGGAGGCTTTTGAGCACTTAGAATTGAGGATGAAACCCTAGGTTTGGCCCTCCTTTTATAGCCTTTAATCCCCTCAACGAATGGGTCTTCAACCAATCACAAATGGGCACAAAACTCCTTGAAAAATGGTGATAAAGCTTGACTCCTCGAGGCTGATTTTTGACCACCGGTTGAGCGGCTTGGCGATGGCCAGGATTTTTGACTACAATAAAGAGTTAGCTCAAAATATAAGCGGATTCGACGGCCACTTGTCGTCCGATCTCAACATAGACCTTCCATGGGAAGTCTTGGGTCGGATCGTCGCCTAAGATCATCCCCGTAAAGAGGATACGACCTCACTTACGCTCGCACACACGAGCTTACCTCGATACTTACGTGTCGCTTTTGCTTCCGGCCTTCCACTCGATTCCTTCGGCTCCCTCCGAAGTAACTCGAGTGTCGCCCGACCACCGCAGCTTCCTCCGGGTGTCGCTAGCCTTCAGCTCCAACATTGAGACTTTTCTGCACACTTGATTTAGCTCGTGAGATAACAATATAAGCTTAACTTTATATCGTTTGCTATAATCAAAACTTAGGTTCGACTTAGGTGCCCACTGCACCAACACTTCGATCACTTCGACTTATACCCAATCATCCCGGGTCCACATCTCCTCAGAGATGCTTGCTTAAGATGTCAAAGCATAAGTCTTTATGATCAAGATGACTTGAATACCGCAAGTTAAAGGAACATCGCACTTAAGCTACAGTAAGAACTTCATTGACATATCTATATATGCAGAGAACCATATGAAGTCTTACGGTTGGTCACTCCAATGAACTAGTTACCATAACTAGCATCCACGATTAACTCCAGACATCACAATGTCTCCAGCCAGTGAGAATCAGCTGCTTGGATACACCGAGGAGTATACCTCGTGCTAGTCTCGACAGAATTGATGGTGTCCAAATCCATCAATTCATCGACTAGGGATAATTCCGATACATCACAATTACACATGTAGAGATACTCACTAGTTGTGATCCAATCACAAATTCTCTCATGCTGTGAGTCGTATCGCGGACATTCAGTAAATGAGTTTAAGATCCAATCAAATACATGAAACCATGTATACTCAAATAGTGAATCTTCATTTATCATATAAATGGTTCATACATAAGGCGATTGCCTTAGGACAACTCTCATATATTACTAACAGACTCCCACTTGGCCTAATGCCAATCGCTACGGTATCCAATACCATAAGCTGTAACATGACCCTCAAACTTACTTTGAGGTAATTCCTTAGTCAAAGGATCCGCTAAGTTCCTTTCAGTGGGGATTTTCTCGATTTATATTTCTTTCCTACTGATGATCTCTCTGATAAGATGATAGCGGCGAAGCACATGTTTGGATCGTTGATGAGACCTTGGCTCTTTCGCCTGTGCAATTGCTCCATTATTGTCGCAGTAGACCGGTATTGCTTCAACAATGGTCGGAATCACACCAAGTTCATAAATAAACTTCTTGATCCAAACCGCTTCCTTTGCTGCTTCCGAAGCTGCAATGTATTCTGCCTCAGTGGTAGAATCCGCTACAGTGTCTTGTTTAGAACTTTTCCAACTCACTGCGCTCCCATTCAAGGTGAACACGTATCCAGACTGAGACCTGGAATCATCCTTGTCTGTCTGGAAGCTGGCATCCGTATACCCGCGTATCACCATGTCCCCTTCTCCATATATTAGGAACATATCCTTAGTTCTTCTTAAGTACTTAAGGATCGTCTTAACAGCCACCCAATGATCCATTCCTTGATCAGACTGGTATCTACTCGTGACACTCAGAGCATACGATACTTCGGGCCTCGTACATAACATAGCATACATGATAGATCTTATTGCGGATGCATAGGGAATCTTACTCATGCAAATCCTCTCGTCTTCTGTGCGCGGACACATAGACTTCGAAAGGTGTACCCCATGTCTGATGGGTAGGAAACCTTTCTTGGATTCCGACATGCTAAACCTCTTTAGCACTCGGTCTATATATGTAGACTGCGAAAGACCAAGCAACCATTTCGATCTATCTCTATAGATCTTAATCCCGAGGATGTAGGTTGCTTCTCCCAGGTCTTTCATGGAGAATGTCTTGGATAACCAAACTTTAACTAACTGTAAGATTGAAATATCGTTTCCTATAAGTAATATGTCATCGACATACAATACTAGGAACACGACTGCACTCCCACTAACCTTCTTGTACACACAAGGTTCATCTGGATTTTGTGAGAAATCAAACTTTTTGATTGTATCATCAAAACGGATATTCCAGCTCCTGGATGTTTGCTTCAATCCATATATGGACCGTCGCAATTTGCATACCTTGGTTTTATCAACCGATGTGAAACCCTCAGGCTGTATCATATACATGTCCTCGAGCAGGTTTCCATTAAGGAAAGTTGTTTTCACATCCATCTGTCATATCTCATAATCATAATGAGCCTCTATGGCCAGGAGCATCCGAATGGATTTAAGCATAGCTACAAGCAAATAGGTTTCGTCATAATCAACACCTTGTTTTTGACGATATCCTTTCGCCACTAATCTAGCCTTATAGGTAATCACATTACCATCCATGTCGATTTTATTCTTGAAAACCCACTTGCACCCTATAGGCTTGATGCCTTCAGGTGGGTCAACCAAGTTCCAAACTTGGTTTTCATACATGGAATCCATTTCCGACTTCATGGTATCAAGCCACTTATCCCTTTCTGAACTTGTCAGCACTTCTTCAAAACTGGTAGGATCCTCATCATCAATGAGTAACACGTCGTTCGATTCACTTACGAGAAATCCATATCTCTCAGGAATGTTACGTGTTCTACTAGATCTACGAAGATGTGGTGTTACAGTAGGTCCAGCCGATTGCTCATCACTATGAGTTATCGGCTGTTGTGCTTCACCAGGTATCTCATCAATGTCTATTTGAGTCTCTCGAGCCTCCTCAAGCTCGACGACACTCCCACTGTTTTCTTGCAAGAGAAACTCTTTCTCTAGAAAGACAGCATGCCTTGAAACAAACACCTTTTGTTCCACAGGATGATAGAATTGGTAACCCCTTGTTTCCTTAGGGTATCCAATAAATAGACATTTATTAGACTTAGCATCCAGTTTGTCTGATACAGTCCGCTTCACGTAAGCAGGACAACCCCATATCTTTAAGTAAGATACATCAAGTTTTTTACTATTCCATATCTCATATGGAGTAGTAGAGACTACCTTGGTTGACATTCTGTTTAACAAGTAAATAGCTGTCTGAAGTGCATAGCCCCAAAAGGACTTGGGAAGATTCGCATGATTCATCATTGACCTGACCATGTCCAACAAGGTCCGGTTACGCCTCTCAGATACACCATTATGCTGTGGTGTATATGGCGGAGTCCATTGAGACAATATACCATTGTCTCTTAGATAATTAAGAAACTCTTGACTTAAGTATTCACCACCTCGATCCGATCGAAGTATTTTAATACTCTTGTCATGTTGTTTCTCTACTTCATTTCTGAATTCTTTGAACCTTTCAAAGGCTTCAGACTTGTGTTTCAACAAGAACACATACCCAAACCGTGAGTGATCATCAGTGAAGGTAATGAAATAGCTATAGCCTCCTAAAGCTTAAGTTGACATAGGTCCACATACATCAGTATGTATCAGACCTAGTAATTCTCCCACTCATTCACCTTTTCCTGAAAAAGTTAACTTAGTCATCTTGCCTTTTAAGCATGATTAGCATGTATCGTATGAATCCAATTCAAACGATTCCAGAATTCCACATCGGTGTAATTCGGACATGCATTTCTTGCTTACATGGCCAAGACGACAATGCCACATGTAGGAGTCTAATTGATTATCCTTTCGAGCATACTTGTTGCTCGCTTCGATATTGAAAATGTCACTGGATACGTCCAACGTATAAATGTCATTGCTCAAGGTTCCAGTTCCATAAAGTACGTCATTCAAAGTTATATAACAACAATTGTTACTAAAAGTCAAATGGAAATTATTTCTATTTAAGCAGAAAATAGAAACAATGTTCTTTATTAGAGAAGGAACACAATAGCAATTGTCCAGTTCCAAGACTAGTCCACTGGGGAGCTTCAGCAAATAAGTTTCGATGGCGACCGCAGCAACCTTTGCTCCATTGCCAACTCACAAATTTGACTCCCCTCTGACGAGTTTTCTTCTATTCCTTAGCCCCTGTATGTCATTACATATGTGTGAGCCACACCCAGTATCCAATACCCAAGTGTCTAAGGAAATAGAATGACAATCAATAACGAAGATACCTGAAGAGGATGGGGCATCGGATGCCTTCTTCTTCTTCATAGACTCAAGATAAATCTTGCAGTTTCATCGCCAGTGGCCTTCCTTGCCACAATGATGGCAAGTGCCCTTTTGTGCTGGTTCTGCCTTCTTTGCCTTCTTGTTCATCCCTTTCTTCTGTTCTTTTGCCTTCCTCTTAGAACCTTTCTTTGAGGAATCAACTAACAGAACTGCCTTCTCCTCATGCTTCACATAAGGCTCCACAGTCTTCAGCATATTGAGGAGCTCAGGAATAGTAGATTCTAATTTGTTCATCCCATAGTTCATCACAAATTATGAGAAACTCTTGGGAAAACAATGCAGAATTAAGTCAATACTTAATTCATGATCCATCACAAACCCGAGGGTGGCTAGCCGCTCGATGTACCCGTTCATCTTTAGCACAAACTGCACTACAGACGAACCTTCTTGCATCTTCGTGGTGAAGAGGAGCCTGGAGACTTCGAACCTTTTAGATCTCGCTTGCTCATCAAACAACTCATGAAGATGGAAGACCATGGTATTAGCATCCATATGCTCATGCTGCTTTTGCAGCTCAGGTACCATCGCAGCTAGCATGATGCAACTCGCCAGTTCAGAATCTACCACATGCTTCTGATAGACCAACATTTGGTCTGGAGTTGCATCGTCCTTAGGACGGTTAGGAAGAGGCTCTTCAAGGACATATGCTAACTTTTTCGCCTTGAGAACAATTCTCAGGTTTCTAAGCCAGTCCAGAAAGTTAGGCCCAGTCAATTTGTTTGAATCCAAAGTAGTGCGCAAATTCAAAGACGTCATGATCAATCGATTAACCTAGAAATACAAAATGAGCATATATGAGAAAATGATTTTAAAATGCATCAATATACATTTATAAATCCCATTCATTTTTCGAATTTCAAAAACCCCAAAATCACTTCAGGTGATCGTAGGTCCATCTCCGAATGGGCTGATATCCATCATAGATATGAACAACCTTGGAGAGAGTCCAACAAGTCATTCATAACTACGATGGTAGGAATCAACTATACCGATTGCATATCACATATATGCAACTATCACAATGTGCTATCAACTAATTGAATGTTCACACATACATCGGGTTGTTAACACATTAACAAGTATGCATCATATGCATAGCACCCAACTTCACCTCCCTTTACATCGACCTTGGAGAGAATCCAACAAGTCGATGCTCCAGGTTAAAGCCAACCCATTAATCGAGAAATAGTTTTAATATGGTTAGAGTGCATTCAACCAATTAGCCCGGCTTGGAGAGAGTCCAACAACCAAAGCTAACAATTGACCTCTGACTCTTACCATATTAGTATTAAACTATTCCATGGTTTGAACATGTTTGGTTTCGAGCCGGGCCTGGAGAGAGTTCAACAACCCAAACAAGAAACGGAACTCTGGTTCTAACCATATTAATGGAAGGTGTAGGCTTTAATATTGAGTAAAGATTTTTATGTCTCATCCTCTTTGCATGCAAATAACTATTATCTACATGACATGGCATACATCTACATGTCACGACACGCATGGCATAATGTGTTGGTGCAATCGGCCCACGTCACGATTCACCAGGACTCGAGTTTGACTCGAGTGATATTTTGATGTTCGACAAAAACATATGACAATGTAATTGTCATGGGAAAGTCCAAGTCTTGGGTACTCGACATGGAAAGTCCAAGTGGAACACTTGGCATTTGGTAAAGTCCAAGTCTTGAGTACTTGGCATGAAAAGTCCAAGTGGGACACTTGGAACATGAAAAGTCCAAGCATGGGTCTTGGCAATGTAAAAGTCCAACATGAGTTGGCAAGGGAAAGTCCAAGCTTGAGTCTTGGCATGAGAAGTTCAAGGGGTTTGATATTGGTTGCGTAAAGTCCAAGTGGGAGTCTTGGCAGCATAAGTCCAATGGTTGACGGCGTAAAGTCCAAGCGGAGTCTTGGCGGCGTAAGTCCAATGTGCCTTGGCGGTGTAGACACCGTTAGCATGACATAGCCGATGGAAGCACCTGAAGGCTAGTGCGATGGATGAACAAGTCATGGATGACTTGGAGGGATCCGAGAGGCGTGAGGCTGATGGAGGTGGCTAGAAGGCTTAGGTCTAGGCTAAGGGTGGTCTAGCAAGTATGGGGGCACCATACTTGGGCTAAAACCTCATGTTTGAGGTGTGCCAGTCGACTGGTGTCATGTGGCAGTCGACTGGACCGAGTCAACTAGGGTTTGACTGCGGGAAGTGGCCTAGCAGTCGACTGCCAGAGGATGGCAGTCGACTGATGGCTCGAGCAGTCGACTGATTGCATGATCAGTCGACTGGTGCTCGGGAATTCGGCCACAGAGTGTAGTCTCACTCGACCGCTGGGACCAGCAGTCGAGTGAGGACACCATCAGTCGACTGATGGGTTTGATCAGTCGACTGATGGTAGATCCATTGGACTTATCCAGCGTGGATCTAGCCGTTGTCTCACGACAACAGTGGCATCAGTCGACTGATGGTCCCGATCAGTCGACTGATCGACTTTTTCCAGCACAGGTTGAAGCTATAAAAGGAGCTCGTGATGGAGGAAATTGGCATCGGTTTCTTGAGGGTTTTGGAGCGATTTGTTGTTGCAAATCAGGGTCTCCAAGGTGATTTCAAGCAACCAAGCAATCAAGCAATCCAAAGGCAATCGTAAAGTAGTTTTCTTTACTTGCATTGTATTTCATTATTGTAATTGCTTGTATTTGTATCTTATTGTTGTAAGATTACTTGTAAGGGGTTTCTCCACCTCCAACTTGTGTCGAGAAGGAGTATTTGTGATTAGTGAGTGTGTGTGCATCACTAGAGCTCGTAGAGCTCGATCCGTGGAGTAGGAACCGTGCGGTTCCGAACCACGTTATATCCTTGTGTTAGTGTGTTGTGCATTTCATTATCATTATTACTTTTCTATTTCCGTTGCGCTAATGAAATTGTAGAAACAAACGAGAGCAAATCCCATCTACGAACGGTCAACAGCTATTCACCCCCCTCTAGTCGTTACAAAGATCCTAACAAGTGGTATCAGAGCCAGGTTTTTCTACGGATTAACAACCCGGAGTCAAGACGCTAGAGGGAAAGATGGAAGTCCAATAACAATTAGGATGGGACATCAACTCACCGGTCCCTTATTCATCCTATGGATGAGAAGGCTTCAATTCTTTGAAGAAAAGGATTGAAGATTTTTTGATGATGAAAGATTTTAAGGGATGGTCCCTATTAATGGAAGTATTTGAGTTTCCAAGAGGACCAAAAGGTGGATTCCTCAAAAGGAAGAGATGGAGTGAAGATCAAATTCAAGCCTTCGAGAAAAACGTAAAGGTAGTAAATTTTATTTTTGATTTGGTCCCTAATGATATTGTGTGTATGGTAGGGGATTTTATGGATGCTAAGGAGTTATGGAGCCAAGTGGAAAAGCTCCATGAAAACTCATCATCGGTCCAACAAGAAGAAGAAGAGGTGGAAGAAGTATCCACTTCTAGGATTGAGGAAGAGAGACCGTCTACACCGGAGCAACCTCAAGAGGAGCCTTCAACATCCGGTCAAGATGAGGAAGCTCAAAATTAAACTCCGGCACCTACCATCACCCTAGGTAACTCAAGCATATGTGTTAATAATAAAATGCATATAATATGCTTTGAGTGTAGGGAAACCGGGCACTACAAGAGCAAGTGCCCAAAGAAGGTTAAGACGCCTAAAAAGTCAACAAAAGTCAAAGGATGCCGGTTCCCCAAGTCAAACGAGCAAAGAGCATATTATATGCTTCAAGTGCAATTTAAAAGGACATTATAGGAATCAATGTCCTAGGGGGAAGAAGAAGATCCAAGAGAAAGCTACACATGTAGGGGGAGTTTCCAAAGCTAACCCTAAGGTATATTTCAATAATGCACCTTCCTTAGTTAATAGGCAAAAGCATGCTAGAAGATTTAATTCTCTTGCTATTGTACATGAAAAGCATGCTAGAAGTAATAGACATATTTGTTTAGGTGCTAAAAGGGTCCACTTAGGAAATAAGGAGAAATTTGGGACTAATGTCCCTAGAAAAACCTTACCTAAGGAATCTATTAGGAAAATACAAGAACACTTAGGCTTTAACCCTAAATGGACTAGGCATATGCCTAGAAAGGACAATGCCCATGGTTTAAATCAAAACTCAAAAATTGGGCAATTAGAATTGGAGAACCAAGCCTTGAGGTCAAGGCTTGAGAAACTAGAAAAGACCCTTAGGAATATACAAACTCAATTTAAAAGGTCAAATGATCAAAAGTATAGGTCCAAATCTCAAAGTCAACACCTAGGACCTAAGAGCCAAAAGTCAACCAAGGGCAAGCAAGGTTTGGGTCACAAACCTAAGCCTAAGGTGGCTTACCATAGTGTTCCATTCGATTATGGAACACAATCTAGGTCTAGGAAGACCAAGGTTACTAGGGAAGTTATTCCTAAGAGTAACCAAGGTTTTTGCCTAGTGGCTAAGGTTTCTAGGAAACCTAGGGTGGCCACTAAAAAGGTTGCAAGGGGAGTTACCCCTAGAGTCAACCTAGGTAAGACCAAAATGACCAAGGCTAATAAGCCTAGGAGGGTCATTAGGAAGGTATCTAGGGAGGTTATCCCTAAGGAATACCTAATTAACCCTAGGAGCTCAAATATGTTTTGGGTCCCTAAGAGCGTGATTGATTCACGCTAGATGGGGTTAGGGTGTGCCAACCTTGATTGGATGGGTAGTTAACTCAACCATGATAAAGGTGGCACTTTAGGATATTTTCAAGGTTATGGTTACCTTGGAAATACATTTGAATCTTAATCCTAAAAGATTTTAGGATGTGCCAATAATATTTGAGAAGTTTGATAAAATGATCAAATTGGCACAATTTAGGATTAGAGGTTAGTGTGTCATTTTGGGTTTTTGGCACACTAGGAAGATTAGTGATAATATGGCAAAATATAATTAATTATATCAAATGGCAATTAATATTAAAATTTAGGTATACTTATACCTATACTTTTTACTTGTCATGATTTGCTTGTCATATGCCATGTCATGACATCATATTTATTCTTAATCATTTTATATGTCATGATTATGCTTAGGGATTAAAGATTAATGTCATGTGTTTTTAGATTTCATATTATGCCATGACATCATGATCATTGGCCATGCTTAATTATTGCTATCATTTATGCCATAATCATACATTCATGCATTAACTTGATTGAAAATTGATTTAAGGACTATGGCATGACTTGGAGTCCCATTTATAAGGGAATCAAGTAGGGTTGCCTTAGAAGATGCATGAAACCCTAGTTTAAATGAACCAAAACCCACATCTCACATCCAATTGACATGTATGTGTATTTATACACCCTAGATACATGTGAGATGCTAGGATATGAGTTAAGTTCAAGGTGCATAGTTTTTGCATCTAGATGAACTAAAACTCATCTAATTTCAATGGTGGATCATTGGGAAAGCTTGTGTACAAGTCATGTACATAGAGCCCAAGGAATATGATCCAAAATAAGGTTTTGAAAACATTTTAAAATCATTTTGAAAAACCTTGGTGAAGTCTATCTTTTGATAGCAATCACCATTGATGAGATTGATACAAAGTGAGCCAAAAACTTAGAAGTTTTCTTCACTTTTGAATTTTGTATCAATTTCGATATTTTATGGGTAAAATATTTTTCAAACATTTTTCACCCATTGTATTTGTCATAGGTATTATACGTATCAATTTTCGTGATTTTTTTATAAACGTATAATTATTTATGAATTCCCAAATCTCATTTCTGATAACTGAAAATCGGATTTTGATCGTCATCGATATCATAGTGGCGGTCGATCGATAGGTTCGATCGATGATTTACGAATCACTGATGATTGCCTGATTTCGGGATAAACAAGGTTGCTTAACCCGATTTCAACTACGGTTAAGGTCCCTAAACACTCCTAACCCTAGGATATGCTTTGGGAAGCATTATAAAGGGTGAAAATCCATTGGATATGGATTAGGAGAGTTGTTTAGGGTTTGTATCAATGTTAAGGTGTTGGAAAGTTCAATGTTGAATTTCTAATCTTAATTTTGATGGTTTAGAGTTCCTATTGGCTTAGGGACTTCCCAAGGACATTGTTGGTGCAATGGTCAAGGGGGAGCAAGCCTATAGGGGAAGGTATCCATCTTGGAGTGATGGATGTGTTTTTCTTTCTTCTTGAAGGGGAAAATGTTATCAATTGGGAAAATTGATGGATTTTTAGAAACCCAATTTGGAAATTGGGAGAGTGTATAGGATTGCCTCTCTTGAGTGATATGGGACTTATCACTAAGAAGATGGTAGACATCCTAGGTATTTTTGGACCAAGGGGGAGATTGTAAGATCTCATTGGGACATGAGACATTGACCTCCTTGGAGAGAAAACCTTTTTGATGTTAGTCAAAAAGGGGGAGAATGTTTGGGGGAGAATATTTGGAGAGTGTTTACCAATTTGGGATAATTGGTAAGGGATTTGAGTTAGTGTTCTAACTCAATGATTTGTTTGGTTTTTGTCAAACATCAAAAAGGGGGAGATTGTTGGTGCAATCGGCCCACGTCACGATTGACCAGGACTCGAGTTTGACTCGAGTGATATTTTGATGTTCGACAAAAACATATGACAATGTAATTGTCATGGGAAAGTCCAAGTCTTGGGTACTTGACATGGAAAGTCCAAGTTGAACACTTAGCATTTGGTAAAGTCCAAGTCTTGAGTACTTGGCATGAAAAGTCCAAGTGGGACACTTGGCACATGAAAAGTCCAAGCATGGGTCTTGGCAATGTAAAAGTCCAACATGGGTTGGCAAGGGAAAGTCCAAGCTTGAGTCTTGGCATGAGAAGTCCAAGGGGTTTGATATTGGCTGCGTAAAGTCCAAGCAGGAGTTTTGGCAACATAAGTCCAATGGTTGGCGGTGTAAAGTCCAAGCGGAGTCTTGGCGGTGTAGACACCGTTAGCATGACATAGCCGATGGAAGCACCTAAAGGCTAGCGCGATGGATGAACAAGTCATTGATGACTTGGAGGGATCCGAGAGGCGTGAGGCTGATAGAGGTGGCTAGAAGGCTTAGGTCTAGGCTAAGGGTGGTCTAGCAAGTATGAGGGCACCATACTTGGGCTAAAACCTCATGTTGTGCCATGTGGCGCGATCGTGGACCGAGTCAACTAGGGTTTGATGCGGGAAGTAGCCTGTGATCGATGCAGGAGGATGGCGGTCGATCGATGCTCGAGCAATGATCGATTGCATGATCGGTCGTGATGCTCGAATCGACCCTTGAGTGTAGTCTCACTGACCGGGACCAGTGAGTGAGGACACCATCAGTCGACTGATGGGTTTGATCAGTCGACTGATGGTAGATCCGTTGGACTTATCCAGCGTGGATCTAGCCGTTGTCTCACGACAACAGTGGCATCAGTCGACTGATGGTCCCGATCAGTCGACTGATCGACTTTTTCCAGCACAGGTTGAAGCTATAAAAGGAGCTCGTGATGGAGGAAATTGGCATCGGTTTCTTGAGGGTTTTGGAGCGATTTGTTGTTGCAAATTAGGGTCTCCAAGGTGATTTCAAGCAATCAAGCAATCCAAAGGCAATCATAAAGTAGTTTTCTTTACTTGCATTGTATTTCATTGCTTGTATTTGTATCTTATTGTTGTAAGATTACTTGTAAGGGGTTTCTCCACCTCCGACTTGTGTCGAAAAGGAGTATTTGTGATTAGTGAGTGCGTGTGCATCACTAGAGCTCGTAGAGCTCGATCCGTGGAGTAGAAACCGTGCGGTTCCGAACCACGTTATATCCTTGTGTTAGCGTGTTGTGCATTTCGTTATCGTTATTACTTTTCTATTTCCGCTGCGCTAACGAAATTGTAGAAACAAACGAGAGCAAATTCCATCTACGAACGGTCAACAGCTATTCACCCCCCTCTAGCCGTTACAAAGATCCTAACATAATGATATGCATCTAATGCAATTACATGGCATACAATTATGTCATGTACAATATTTCCTTATATGTCATAACTATTTATGAAAATAAAATATGTTTAAGATTTATATATGCAGAGAACCATATGAAGTCTTACGGTTGGTCACTCCAATGAACTAGTTACCATAACTAGCATCCACGATTAACTCCGGATATCACAATGTCTCCAGCCAGTGAGAATCAGCTGCTTGGATACACCAAAGAGTATACCTCGTGCTAGTCTCGACAGAATTGATGGTGTCCAAATCCATCAATTCATCGACTAAGGATAATTCCGATACATCACAATTACACATCTAGAGATACTCACTAGTTGTGATCCAATCACAAATTCTCTCATACTGTGAGTCGTATCGTGGACATTCAGTAAATGAGTTTAAGATCCAATCAAATACATGAAACCATGTATACTCAAATAGTGAATCTTCATTTATCATATAAATGGTTCATACATAAAGCGATTGCCTTAGGACATATCTCATATATTACTAACACCAAGCATGTTAGTTTACCTAAGGATAAATCTAGACACCATAATTCTAGACCTATCTTACCTAGGGAGTCAATTAGGAGAATAGAAGAAAACTTGGGCATTAACCCCAAGAAATCTAGGCATATGCCTAAAAAGAGTCATTCCCAAAAGATAAATGAAAAATCAAAATTGGGAAAATTAGAACTAGAAAACCAAGCCTTGATGTCAAGGTTTGAAAAATTGGAGAAGACCCTAGCAAGAATCACAAATTCAATTAAAGGGACAAGTGTTCAAAATTCAAGGCCTAGGGAATAAGAAATGTCCAAGGGAAAGAAAGGTTTGGGTCACAAACCTATGTCCTACCATAATGTTCCATTCAATTATGGAACTATTTATAGGTCTAGGAAAACCAAGGTTAGTAGGGAAGTCATCCCTAAGGCTGACCATGGTAAGTGTTTAGTGGCTAAGGACCTAAGAAAAACCAAGAAAGCCACTAAGAAGGTCAAAAGAGGAGTCGCCTCTAGAGTTGACCTAGGAAAGACCCATTTGACTAATGTGTCAAAACCAAAAAGGGTCATTAGGAAGGTATCTAAGGAAGTTATCCCTAGTGAATACCTAGTTAACCCAAGGAGCTCCAATAGGTATTGGGTTCCTAGAAGTGTGATCGATTCAGGCTAGATGGGTTAGGGTGTGTCAACCCTAAGTGGATGGGTAGTTAACCTAGCCATGGTGAGTTGACACATTAGGATGTGCCAATGTGGTTTGAGAAGATTAAAAATGATTAAAATGGCACAATTAGGTCTTAGAAGTATTGGTGTGCCATTTTGGGTTTTTGGCACACTAGGGGGATAATCGCATTAAGTCAAAAATTGGTTTAATTTTAGAAATGGCAATTTGAATTTAAAACTTAGTTATTTTATGCCTTAGTATTTTATAATTGCCATAATTTGTTTGTCTTGCCATGACATGGCATCATATTTATTTTTATCATATAAAATATCATGATCATTTTTAGGGTTATTTTTATTTGTCATGTATGCTTATAATTCATTCACATGCCATGGCATGATTTTGGCGCATACTTATTCATGTTATCAATTATGTCATAATCATCATTCATGCATAAATAAAATGGATTTAAGAACTAAGGCATGATTTGAAGGGAATCAAATATTGTTGCCTAGAGATATGCATGAAACCCTAAATAACAAAGTTCCCACATCTCACTAATATTTGACTTGTATATTTTTTACACATGTAGATACAAGTGAGATGTTTAGGAAAAAGGGATTAAAAGGTTTTAAGAACATTTCAAAGACATTTTGAAAATCCTTGGTGGAGTCTATCTTTTGATAGCTATCATCATTGAATGGGATGATACAAAGAGAGCTCAATATTGAAGCTTTTCTCAACTTTTGAACTTTTTGTTAATTTCACTATTTTGTGGGTAAAATAATTTTCATATATTTTTCACCCAAAATATTTGTGATAAGTAATGTACGTACAAAATTTCATAATTTTTCAACTTATGTATATTTACTTACGAACTTCAAAAATTCATTTCTGAAAACCTGAAAACTGCATTTTGCAGTTATCAGTCGATTGTCATGGAGGCCAGTCGATTGATGAGCGTGGCAGTCGACTGATATTTGATACAGTCAACTGCTCAAGCTGATTTCGGGTAAACCATGGTGGTTAGGCCCATGTTCAGCCATGTTTTTGTCCCCTAACCACTCTTAACCCTTGGACATGCTTAGGAGAGCATTAAAAAAGGTGAAAATCCATTGGATATGGATTAGGAGAAGTGTTTAGGATGAATATCAATTTTAAGGTGGACAAGAGTTCATTGTTGAACTTTGCCTTAATTTTGATTTTTTAAATGTTCCTATTGACTTAGGGACTCTCCAAGACATTGTTGGTGCAATGGTCAAGGGGGAGCAAGCCTTTAGGAGGAGGTATCCATCATGGGAAGATGGATGTGTATTTTTTCCTCATAAGAGGAAAATTGGGTTGCCTCTCTTAAGTGATATGGGACTTATCACTAGAAAGATTACAGGCGTGTGTTCCTCCAAGGGAGAAATTGTAAGATCTCATTGGGATATGAGACATTCATACCCTTAGGGAGGACCTTTTTGATGTATGTCAAAAAGGGGAAGAAGTTACCAATTGGGATAGTTGGAATTCTCATTGGGATGTGAGAATTGTCAATTGGGGATAATTGGAAGACTTGGGTTTGAGGTTTTGTCCAACATCAAAAAGGGGAAGATTGTTGGTGCAATCGGCCCAGGATTCGAGTTTGACTCGAACTGTATTTTGATGTTAGACAAAACGCATGACATGGGATTGTCATGGGAAGTCCGACATAGGGTTGGCCACGTAAGACCAAGTGTGTAGCCTTGGCAGTGAAAGTCCAAGCATGGGGATTGGCATGGAAAATCCAAGCATGAGGCTTGGTGTGGGAAGTCTTGAGGACTTGGCAAGTTCACTAGGCTCGCGGTCCTTGAGTCGATGAAGGATGGTATTGCGAAGCCGTGCGCTTGGTGCATTCGAGGGACCGCCGGATGGGGAGATAATGGAGTGAGGCCCAAGGGAAGCATACTTCAAGGGCAAGAGATGTGAAGGATGGCATTGCGAAGCCGTACGCTTGGTGCATCCGAGGGGCGTTGGCCGAGGGAAGAGAGCTTCGGGTGAGAACTCCTTGAGAAGATGAGGTTGACTTGGCTAAGACTGAGTGTCGGAGGCTCAAACGTGGTGTTTGAGGGTTTACCCGACGATCGGATGCTCAAACAACTTGGTGTTTGAGGTTTTACCCAACATCAATCGACTGGCATAGGTGTCAGTCGACTGCTCTAGGTCGTTTGGACTTGACCGATGTTCGATTGACTAAGTTTTGGCCTAATAGTCGACTGTCGAGGGAGGGCAGTCGACTGCTGACACTATCAGTCGACTGATTATGGGATCAATCGACTGATCAGGGTGATATCGGGCACAGAATGGTTTCCAGTCGAGTGATCATGGAGAGCACTCGACTGATGGGATCATCAGTTGACTGATGGGCATAATCAGTTGACTGATGATGGATCCGTTGAAGTTTAGCCACTATGGATCAAGTCGTTGTGAGATAACGGCTACAAGACCAGTCGACTGATAGTCACGATCAGTCGACTGATGGGCGCGGAATCAGCTTGATGCAGGTTATACATGGAGCACGAGATGGAGGATTTTGCCAAGACTTTTGGGAAGATTTTGAAGCGGAATTACTGTTGCATTCCAGTCCTTCAAGAGCAATCCAAAACAAGCAAAAAGCAAGTGTTCAAAGCGAAGTTTGTAAAGTGTTCTTTACTTGTATTTCTTCTTGTATTTTTCTTTGCTTGTATTACTTAGTGTAATTGCTTATACGAGATTTCTCCACCTCTAACGTGTTGTCGAGAAGAAGTTTAGTTAGTGTCGTGCGCACAACTAGAGCTCATTGAGCTCCCCCCGTGGAGTAGGAATCATTCGGTTCCGAACCACATATATCGTGTGTATTTGTGTATGCTTGTGTTGTTGTTAGTATTTCTATTTGTATATTTCCGCTGCGCTAATGACAATCATAGACAAGCGACATGCAACGAATGATCGAATTCCACCGTACGATGATTGAGGACTATTCACCCCCCTCTAGTTGGCCACCGACATTCCAACAGTGTTATAGATGGTTTTGATCCTCCCAAGGACAAGAAAGGAAGAGTCCTCAAGAATAAGAAGTGGACCGAGGAACAAAATAAGAAATACGAAATCAATATAAAGGTAATGTTAATCTTGACTAACTTCATGCCTAGTAACATTTTGCATAAGACAGGTGTTCATGAAGAGCCCACATTGGTCCAAGATAAGGAAGAAGAGGAGTGTTCATCCACTTAAGCTCAAGAAGAAGATAGTACATCATCATCTTAAGAGCTTGTAGAGTCGGAAGTAGAGAGGTGCTCAACATCCGAAGGAGAAGAGGTAGTGAAAGTAGAAGAAGCCTCTACCTCTAGGATTGAGAGGGAGGAGATTAGGCCTTCCATGCTAGAGAAAGAAGAAGAATCATCAACATCCGAGAGAGATGAAGAAGTTCAAAATTTCCCTACCGTGGAAGGTAACTCAAGCACAATGAATAAAAATAAAAATCATATTGTGTGTTTTGAGTGTAGGGAAAATGAACATTACAAGAGTAAGTGTCCAAGTCAAGTCAAGAAGGCTCAACCGACACCAAAAGTCAATGAAAAGTCTAAGGATGTCGGAGCCCCAACAATCAAGAGTAAGGAACATATTATTTGCTTCAAGTGTAATCAAAGGGGTCACTATAGGACTCAATGCCCTAGGGGGAGGAAACAAACCAAGGGTAAAGGAGAAGTCGCAAATGTAGGGGGGGGGGGGGGGGGGGCCAAGGCAAACCCTAAAGTAACTTTTAATTATGCTCCTTCTTTAATTAATAGTTAAAAACATGCTAGGAATTTTATTGCTATTACTCATTAACAAAAGCATGCTAGGAATAGATTTTATTGCTTAGGTACAAAATCTTGCAATATTAGGGTTAAGGACAAGTCTAGAATAATAACCCCTAAAATAATTCTACCTAAGGAAGCTTTTATAGAAAGATAGAGAATCATTTAGGCATTAATCCTAAGAAGGGTAGGCATGTGCCTAAGAAGAGGAACAATGCCCAAAAAACAAATGGAAATTCAAAATTTGAGACATTAGTGGTAGAAAATCAAGCCTTTAGAACAAGGCTTGAGAAATTGGAGAAGACCCTTAGAAGAATGACAAATTCAATTAATGGGTCAAATGATCGAAAATTAGGGTCTAGGAGGCAAGAACCATCTAAGGGCAAGAAAGGTTTGGGTCACAAACCTAAGCCCAAGGAGACCTACCATAGTGTTCCATTTGACTATGGAACCACCCTAGGTCTAGGAAAATCAAGGTTATTAAGGAAGTCATCCCTAAGGTTAATCATGGTAGGTGCCTAGTGGCAAAGGTTTCAAAGAAACCTAGGGAAGCCATTAAGAAGGTCACAAGGGAAGTCATCCCTAGAGTTGACCTAGGCAAAACAAAAATGATCAAGGTTTCAAAGCCTAGGAAGGTACTAAGGGAGGTTATCTCTAGTGAGTACCACCTAGTAAACCCAAGGAGCTCCAATAGATATTGAGTTCATAGGAGCATGATTCCTTCACGCTAGATGGGTTAGGTTATTTCAACCTTGAATGGATAGGTAGTTAACCTAATCATAACAAAGTTGGCACATTAGAGTATTTTTAAAGTTATGTGATACTTTAGAAATGAAATTGAGACTTAATCCTAAAGGACTTTAGGATGTGCCAATAAAATTTAAGGAGTTTGAAAAGTCAATCAAAATTGACACAATTAGATTTAGAGGTCATGGTGTACCATTTTTGGGTTTCTGACACACTTGGGAGATTGATCCATTATGAAAAATTTGGGTTTAATACTAGAAAATGACAATTCGGTTTAAGCCTTAGGTATTGTTATACCTTGATATTGTAAAATTATCATGTTTTATTTACCTTGTCATATCATGACATCATATTTTATTTTATCATATAAGATGTCATGATTAATACTTTGGTTAAGATATCATGTGTGTATTTAGGTTTATGTTTATGTCATGACATCATGATTATTGGCACAAACTTTATTTATGCTATCATTTTATGCCATGATCATATTTCATGCATTTAGGTTAATTAAAATTGATTTAAGGACAAGGCATGATTTAAAGTCCCAAGTATAATGGAATCAAATTAAGTTGCCTAGTTAAAATGCATGAAACCTTTAACTAGGAAGAACAAAAACTCACATTTCACATTAAATTAACATGTGTGTATTGATACACCCTAAATACATGTGATATGCTAAGAAATGAGTTAAATTCATGTGCTTATTTAATACATCATAATGAACTTAGAACTCATTAAATGATAATGAGGAATCATGAGGAAAGCTAATGTACAAGTCATGTACATCTAGCCCATAGACCATGGTTCAAAATAGGTCTTCAAAAATAGTTTAAAAATATTTTAGAAAACCTTGGTGAAGTCTATCTTTTGATAGAAATCACCATTGATGAAGTTGATACAAAGTATGCTGAAAACATTGAAATTTTTAATGGTTTTGAACTTTGTATCAATCTCTCATTTTAATGGGTATTTTAATTTAAAATTATTGTTCACCCATTGTATTTGATATAAATATTATATGTATGAATTTTTGTAATTTTTTAAATTACGTATAATCACTTATGATTTTCTAAAATTCATCTCTGATTTTTTATTTCTGCGTTCGCAGATATCAGTCGACTACCGCTTGAGGGCAGTCGACTGATGCTGAGGGCAATCAACTGATTGTTGATCAAGTCGACTGCTGGGTCTAATTTTGGATAAACAAGGTTTGTTTAGCTCATATTCAGCTATTTTAGGTTACTCTAACTACTTCTAACCCTAGGATATGCTTTAGAAAGCATTGGAAGGGTGAAAATACATTGGAAATATATTAGGAGAGTTGTTTAGGGTGAAAATCGAATTTTAAGAGAGGTGGAAGTTCAATGTTGAATATTTAACCTTAATTTTGATTGTTTAGAGTTCCTATTAGCTTAGGGTCTCTCCAAGGACATTGTTAGTGCAATGGTTAAGGGGGAGCAAGCCTTTAGGGGGCATTTATCCATCAAGGGATGATGGATGAGTTTTTTCTCAAAGGAAGAGTTGGAGAATAATGAGGATTACCTCTCATTTAGTGATATGTGATTTATCACTAGGAAGAGTGAAGACATCCTAAATGTTTTTTAACCAAGGGAGAGAATGTAAGATCTCATTGGTATATGAAACATTGATACCCTTGGGGAAAGACTTTTTGATGTATGTCAAAAAGAGAAAGAATTGATGGCTTGGGTTAGGTAGCCTAACTTAAAGGTGTTGGATCGAAAAGCGCTAGAGGGGGGGGGGGGGGGGGGGAAAAGCGCTTGACAAATTTTTTTCTTTTCGCTCGATTAAAACAAGAGTAAAGTATTGCAGCGGAAAAAGTAAATAAACACACGTTTATTTTTACTTGGTTTACAACCTAATGGTTACTGATCTAAGGCCCTTGCGATCCTAGACCGCATACAGAGGGAAAAGCACTAAAGAGTCTCCTCCTTGTTGGAGGTAGGAAACAACGATTATAGAACAAAAAGATCGAGGTAGAGGGACAATCCCACCTCTCCTCGTTATGATCAAAAGCTCAATAAAAGATGGAATACAAGTAATTGAAATGAACTCTATAAAAACTTATACTGATGACGATCTGATCTTGAAGTCGAGGGTGTGTCATCGGCATTCCAGTAGCGTTTCGATGTCGTAGCAAAGTCGTAGAGAAGCGACATTGTGGGATCACTTTGTAAGAACTTTTGATGATCTAAAGGGGTGAAACCCTCCCCCCCCCCCCCCCCTTCTTTTATATCTTAGGAAGCTCCCCAACGTTCAGTTCCAGCTCATAGTCAAAGAACCTCATTCCCCCAAGATAAGTGGAGCTTATCTTGACTCTCCTCGAGGCTGGAAATTAAACTAGTAGTCGACTGCTACCCTTATCGGGCCTGATTGATGCTCAAAGCATAATCGCTATGTTCTCGAATGCACTAAAGAGTTAGCTTAAAATATAAGTGAATTCAACGGCTACTTACTGATAATGGCAATTTTATGTCATGGTATCATTTCAAATTAATTACCGAACCCCTTAACTACACTAATATAGCATAGTGGATGGCCCGGATCGTTTCCCAACGAGTGTAATTGACAGAATAGTAAACTTAGGATTTCTAATTATTGCTTTGGTTTGTCTAATGGAGATGGGGGTTTGGGTTTTGAGATCTAACCTACAATTACAAGGTAATTAAAACTCTAAACTAGCATGCAAAAAACAAAATCAAACAATGCAGGAATTAAATCAACAAAAACTAGAAAAGGAAAGAAATAATCTAATCAACCCAAGATAGGCCCGGTAAATAAACAAAGTCCTCTGGCTAAGTCCAGCGAAGCTCGATCGAGACTCCACAAATGACAGTGGATGTGGGATGGTGCAAACTCCTGAATCCAGTAGTTTGATGGACACTCCGAACTCTCATGGATCCGGTTGAGCTCGAAGAAGTATCGTCGGGGGCGAAACTTCTCCTCGAATCCGAAAGAGAAGGTGGATGAGTTGTGAGATGGAGGACGTCGTCGAAATCACTCGATGAAGTGGTTCCTCCTCGAATCCGTGGAGGACAATGGATGGAAGAAAGGTGACGGCGGCTGCTAGGGCTCAAGGGAAGAAAAAATTTAACTAAGAACCTAATGAATTAAGCAATGCATCAATGAAATCTACTGCATGAATATGATTAAAAGAGAACAATTAAAGTAAAACATGAAACTAAATCTAAACTAACCAACTACAACCTAATTACTCTAAGAAGCATTTCATCGAACAATATATAAGCATGAAACAAATTCAACCGAGTTCGTGCAATCTAAACATGAGGGATTTAATTTGACTACAAACATTCATACAAAATAAACAACAAACAATTAAAATGAAATTTTGCTAGAAATTGCAGGAAAAGAAACTGGAAATGGTGCTGAAATTGGATGAAGGCCAGAGCTGTGATAGGTTGGCCGTCGGTGGCTGGAACAGAGCTGTCGGACTGTGGAGTGGCTGAGGAAGGTAGCTGTTGGAGAGCTGCTGGTCGGAACCAATCAAAGGGGAATCCCCACTCCGACTGGTCAGCGGCAACAGAGCTCAGAGCGGAGCTGTGGAGATGCTGGTGGTTTGATGGAGAAAACAGCGACGGCAGAGCTCACGGTGAAACGGATGGCTATCGGAGCTGTTGGAGTGAGGAGATGATAGAGGGGCTACCACCGGTCACCGGAGGTTGAAGGGGATCCCCTTTCCTCTCTGGCGACCGGCGAGGAAGGCGATGGCGAGCGCGGCGGTGGTCGGCGTCGGGTGGAAATCGCGGAAGAGAAGTGTCGGGTGAAGCTTATGCTCGGTGATGAGGAAAATTAAATGGATTTTTGTAGTCGTCCGATCGAATGCCATCAAATCCCAGCCGTCCAATTGAACCTAGGTTTTGATTGCCTTGATTAATCCATTAATGGGTTGTACATCCAACGGTTAAGAATTCTCTGACTTTGAATGGATGGATCTGATCCATCCGAAGGGATAATCACGATCGGTCAAATCTGGATGAAGGGCTCAGATGTATAGATCAATATGTACGGATTGGATCTCTCCAGATCTGGGTAAATGACTTAGAATCAAGTCGCTTTCATCGGACGGTCCATATTGCTCAGATCTGATCTCTTGATTAAATTGCCCTCGATCACGATGAAAAGTCCGGATTGATCCAGCTTAAAATATCCTTCCAGCCCTAGATGAAGCCATATTTGATCCAATTTAAGTCTAGTCCAGTGGCTCATCTTGATCTTCTACAATTAAGATGTAAAATTTGCATATAAGTCCAAAAATTAGGAGAATTTACAATAAGGTCCAAAAAAATATCCAACTCATAAAATATGTAAATAATCGATAAATAAACACACGAGAGGATTAAAATAGTGATATTAAGGACCAAAATAACTCGAAAAATGATAGTTATCAATTCCCTCACACTTATTCTTGCACGTCCCGAGCAAGTAAATAAAACTAAAAACAACTGAAAGTATATTTTCCTAGTAATTTCCAAGCATACATAGAAAATCGTGAAAGAAAGTTACCTAGGATTATCAATTCTCAGAAACTCAAGCAATCATGGACTCAAATCTTGCACAGGTTAACAAACATGGTAACTTCAATCCATTATGAATAGACTAAGAATGATTAAGCCTCACAAGATAAGTGGTGGTTTCTCTAGCTCTCATAAGCATGTAATAGTGGAGTTCACTCAAGCTACTCATGGTTTATGAACTACCATATGCTTGCTTTTCTTCTACCTTCACCACTATATACACATAAGAATGCACAATCACTGAAGGCTTATTAAGAATGTAAGAAAAACATGAATATAAGAAAAATGACGATATGTACCAAAGGAAAGAAAGGTAAGAAATAGCTAAAGAATACAAGAAGATATGAAAATACTGGAATGCTACATAGATGAGTACAAAGAAAGTAATTGCCCTAAAAGTTTTTCTTCCAACCCAATAAACATATAAACAACCCATATCACATTCTTCAATACAAATCTACTCCTGATATATAATAAATCTCTCAATAACTGCAACAAGGGATGTCGCTAACAAAAATACTATCACACATAAATAAAAATGAATGGCACCCCATGTCAAATTTTTCACAATATTTTTTTTATTTCATTTCATGGGCACCCATTTTTTTTCAACTTTTTTTTCTTCTTTTTTTTCAAACTTTTTTTTTCTTTTCTGACATGTAGTGCACTTCCCTATGCTCCAACATCAAGCTCAGCTAAAAAGATAAAGAGCATGGCTAGCTCATGGTGATCAAGCACGACTTGCCTATGCTTACACTAAATTCTCCTGAGCTACTCTCTCCCCCACACTTAAATTTTTATCCATCCTGGGCAAAACACTCATCACGGATCATCCAAGTATTCCACATCCAGAAATAGAAATGGAGAAGAAAGTAATGGAAGGAAAGAAAAAAAATGTAAGGATGAATGACTAGAATGTTATTCAAATAAGCATGTGATGATAAAAGAAGTGAAGGAAAACAAAGTGATTGCCTTCATAATAATCATGCAAACCTACTATTGTGTGGTCTCGAAAGAATCAAAGCAAGTTCTAGAGTTACAATAACCATAAGTGCACCACACACAAGCAATAAAAATATGTTCAATCCTCACTAGGTAAACAAAAATAATCAACTCAGTCTATCAACACATAATCCATCACTAAGTAGTAACCACATGCAATCAAATAATCCATTCATGACATAACTCCCTGAAACTCGACAATCAAATTTAACTAGCTTTCACGACTTCTAAGATGATATAAAGGAATGCATAGGAAATTTATTTGAAAATCCCAACAAAACAAAAACTCAACAAATGAAACATAACAACTAAAACAAAAACAAATGAAGTAAAAGAGATATATATACAAAGAAAAAGAAAAGAGGTGAGATGAAGCAAACTCCCCTGAGATCCTAGCGGTTGAAGAAGGTTCAGTAGGAGGAGCCACGCAGGCCATAGAGTGCTCCGAAAGAAATCTCATCTCGGTGATTGAAGAAGATTCAGCTTTAACATCCACGGCGGGAGTGGAATGGACTGAATGGGGGTGAGCGCCTTCATGATGTGATCATGAAAGTATTGTGCTGCTCCCTCCAATAGTATCGCCTCATCATATGTAGTCTCTGGCGGTCGGAGACGATTCAGTAAAAGTGTCCAGCCTTGGGGCTAGATTATTGCATTTGTTATCAGGGCTTTCATCATCATGGTTCTTAGAGATTCTGGCTATGGTGGGAGTGTCCAGTCTGGGGGAATAGTCCAGCTATCCATCACTCCTAGTTCAGGCAGGCAACTCTTAACATCATCCTCAACACATTTTGCAAACCCTGCTTCCACTATAGATTTCTCAATGTCAGTGGCAAAAATAGTATCACATAGTAAATCCAAACCACTGGTATCATCCTTTATATCATATTCAATAGCAACAACATCATCAATATCTAGAGCATTATACAGTACATCATCACCATGCCCATCAACAGAGGAGTCCTGTAGAGCTACAGAAGAAGAAACATATCTATCACTAGCTCTGTAATCCATCTCCTCAAGCACATCACTGCCATCAGGAATGATCTCTGGGGAAAACTGGGAGGAATCTTGTGCTTGTGTCTGGCTGATGGATGATGCAATTAGATCCAGCTAGATTTGCATGTTATGTATCCGCTATTGACTATTGTTCATTTGTTGCTGATATTGATGTAGAAATGATGCTAGTTTTTCTAGTGTCTTTTCTTGACTGGAAGCAGGGTTTTTTCACAGTAACTTAATCTCCCCAACTAGGCATGTAAGTATCAATGGACGGTTGGGGTAGATAGCACTGAGACTGTGTATTCCCATACCTGAAATCTGAATTGACATTATATGTACCAGAAAATGAATTATACCTATCCTGCTGATAAGATCATGACATCGAGAATAAGATGATATTATAATAATCTTCAGGTTGGTAATACTCTTGTTGACCAGTGTCTAAATAGTAAGCATCACTGAGATCTCCAAATGGCTGATAATATGGATCCATGTTGCAAGAAATTCCTAGTCTTTCCTGAAAAACTAACAAACACAATCAAAAGTCACAGGAAATAGACATGATCAAGTACATGGATATGCAAAAAATAAAAGAATACAACCCTAAACAAAAGTTTTTGAATTTTGAATTTATTTTTTTTAGAAAAATTGACAAACAATCCTAAATCTACTAAGCATCATTACACTCCTCGGCAATGACGCCAAAATTTGATAACGGCGATTTTGTGTCGTGGTACCATTTCAAATTAATTACCAAACCCCTTAACTACACTAATATAGCATAGTGGATGGCTCGGATCATTTCCCAACGAGTGTAATCGATAGAATAGTAAACTTAGGATTTCTAATTATTGCTTTAGATTTTCTAATGGAGATGGGGGTTTGGGTTTTGAGATCTAACCTACAATTGCAAGGTAATTAAAACTCTAAACTAGCATGCAAAAACAAAATCAAACAATGCAGGAATTAAATCAACAAAAACTGGAAAAGGAAATAAATAATCTAATCAACCCAAGATAGGCCTGGTAAATGAACAAGGTCCTCCGGCTAAGTCCAGCGAAGCTTGATCGAGACTCCGCAAATGACAGTGGATGTGGGATGGTGCAAACTCCTGAATCCAATAGTTTGATGGACACTCCGAACTCTCACGGATCCGATTGAGCTCGAAGAAGTGTCGTCGGGGGCGAAACTTCTCCTCGAATCCGAAAGAGAAGGTGGATGAGTTGTGAGATAGAGGACGTCGCCGAAATCACTCGATGAAGCAGTTCCTCCTCGAATCCGTGGAGGACAATGGATGGAAGGGAGGTGACGGCGACTGCTAGGGCTCAAGGGAAGAAAATATTTAACTAACAACCTAATAAATTAAGCAATGCATCAACGAAATCTACTGCATGAACATGATTAAAAGAGAACAATTAAAGTAAAACATGAAACTAAATCTAAACTAACCAACTACAACCTAATTACTCTAAGAAGCATTTCATCGAACAATATATAAGCATGAAACAAATTCAACCGAGTTCGTGAAATCTAAACACGAGGGATTTAATTTGACTACAAACATTCATACAAACTAAACAACCAACAATTAAAATGAAATTTTGCTAGAAATTGCAGAAAAAGAAACTAGAAATGGTGCTGAAATTGGATGAAGGCCGGAGCTGTGATAGGCTGGCCGTTGGTGGCTGGAACAGAGCTGCCGGACTGTGGAGTGGCTGAGGAAGGTAGTTGTTGGAGAGCTGCTGGTCAGAACTGATCGGAGGGGAATCCCCACTCTGACTGGCCGGCGGCGACAGAGCTCGGAGCGGAGTTGTGGAGATGTTGGCGGTTTGATGGAGAAGACGGCGGCGGTAGAGCTCACGGTGAAACGGATGGCTGTCGGAGCTGTTGGAGTGAGGAGATGATAGAGGGGCTACCACCGGTCACCAAAAGTTGTAGGGGATTCCCTTTCCTCTCCGGCGATCGGCGAGGAAGGCGATGGCGAGCACGGCGGTGGTCGGCGTCGGGTGGAAATCGCAGAAGAGAAGTGTCGGGTGAAGCTTATGCTCGTTGATGAGGAAAATTAAATGGATTTTTGTAGTCGTCCGATCGAATGCCATCAAATCGCAGCCGCCCAATTGAACCTAGGTTTTGATTGCCTTGATTAATCCATTAATGCGTTGTGCATCCAACGGTTGAGAATTCTCTGACTTTGAATGGATGGATCTGATCCATCCGAAGGGATAATCACGATTGGTCGAATCTGGATGAAGGGCTCAGATGTACAGATCAATATGTACGGACCGGATCTCTCCAAATCTGGGTAAATGGCTCAGAATCAAGCCGCTTTTATCGGATGGTCCATATTGCTCAGATCTTATCTCTTAATTAAATTGCCCTCGATCATGATGAAAGGTCCGGATTGATCCAGCTTAAAATATCCTTCCAGCCCTAGATGAAGCCATATTTGATCCAATTTGAGTCTAGTCCAGTGGCTCATCTTGATCTCCTACAATTAAGATGTAAAATTTGCATATAAGTCCAAAAATTAGGAGAATTTACAATAAGGTCCAAAAATATATCCAACTAATAAAATATGTAAATAATCGATAAATAAACACACAAGAGGATTAAAACAGTGATATTAAGGACCAAAATAACTCAAAAAATGGTAGTTATCACTTACCGTCTGATCTCGACTTAGATCTTCCATGGGAAGTCTTTATTGGAACGTCAGTGGCCGGCTAGAGGGGGGTGAATAGCCCGATATGCGTAGACAATGGAAATCGTTCGTTCTTCTTGTATCACTTGTCTACGATTGTCGTTAGTGTAGCAGAATAGTAATACAAATGAAAATACTAACAACACATACAAGCATACACAAGATATACATGGTTTGGAACCGAATGGTTCCTACTCCATGAAGCGAGCTCAACGAGCTCTAGTTATGCGCATGGTACTAACTAAACTCCTTCTCGACAACACGTCGGAGGTGGAGAAACCTCGTACAAGAAATTACAATAGTAATACAAAAATACAATCCAAAATATAAAGACAATACAAAAGAAACTTTTACACAATTGCTTTGATCACTTGCTTGTTGCTTGCTTTGGTTTGGCTCTTGAAGTCTGGAATTCAACAGCAATTCGCTTCCAAAATCTCCCCAAAATCCTTGGCAAAATCCTCCATCTCAAGCTCCATTTATAACCTACATCGAGTTGATTCCGTGCCTATCAGTCGACTAATCGTGACCATCAGTCAACTGGTCCTATAGTCGTTGTCTCACAACGACTAGATCCATGCTAGACAAGTTCCAACGGATCACCCATCAATCGACTGATGATGACCATCGATCATTGACTTTGAGTCGACCGCCACCACGAGCATTCTGTGGTTCTGTGACACTTTCGTCGATCATTGTCATCCCTTAGCGTCGACTACTATCGATATCGATCATCATCCCTTAGCGATCATTGTCAGCCACGTAAAGTAGTCTAACACCAATCGAATCCTAATTGACTTGGATCAGTCGAACCGGCACCTATGTCAGTCGACTGCTGTCGAGTAAAACCTCAAACACCAAGTTGTTTGAGCACCCGACCATCGGGTAAACCCTCAAACACCATGTTTGAGCATCCGACACTCAGTCTTAGCCACTTGGACAAGTCCACCTCATCTCTCATGGAGTTCCCCACCAAAGCTCTCTTCCCTCAGCCTACATCCCTCGGATGCACCAAGCGCACGACTTCGCAATGTCATCCTTCGCTCTCTTGGCCTAGAAGTCTGCTTCCCTTGGCCTCACTTCATTCGCTCCCCGTCCGGTGGTCCCTTGGATGCACCAAGCGCACGGCTTCACAATTCCATCCTTCAACGACTCAAGGACCCCGAGCCTAGTGAACTTGACAAGTCCTCAAGACTTCCCACACCAAGCCTCATGCTTGGATTTTTCCATGCCAAGCCCCATGCTTGGACTTTCACCGCCAAGGCTACACACTTGGACTTACGTGGCCAACCCATGTTGGACTTTCCAACACCAAGCCCTATGCTTGGATTTTCCCAACACCAAGCCCCATGCTTGGACTTCCCATGACAATCTCATGTCATGCGTTTTGTCTAACATCAAAATACAGTTCGAGTCAAACTCGAGTCCGGGCCGATTGCACCAACAATCTCCCCCTTTTTGATGTTTGACAAAACCTCAAACTCAAGTCTACCAATTATCCTCAATTGACAATTTTCACATCCCAATGAGAATTCCAACTATCCCAATTGGTAACTTCTCCCTATTTTTGACATACATCGAAAAGGTCCTCCCCAAGGGTATGAATGTCTCATATCCCAATGAGATCTTACAATCTCTCTCTTGGAGGAACACACATGCCTACAATCTTTCTAGTGATAAGTCTCATATCACTTAAGAGAGGCAACCCAATTTTCCTCCCATGAGAAAAAATACACATCCATCTTCCCATGATGGATATCTCCCCCTAAAGACTTGCTCCCCCTTGACCATTGCACCAACAATGTCCTTGGAGAGTCCCTAAGCCAATAGGAACATCTAAACAATCAAAATTAAGGCAAATTTCAACAATGAACTTCCATCCACCTTAAAATTGATACTCACCCTAAACACTTCTCCTAATCCATATCCAATGGATTTCCACCATTTCTAATGCTCTCCATAGCATGTCCTAGGGTTAGGAGTGGTTAGGGGACCAAAACATAGCTGAACATGGGCCTAACAACCAAGGTTTACCCAAAATCAACAGTATCAGTC
The DNA here is from genome assembly GCA_025175895.1 of Wurfbainia villosa. Taxonomy (NCBI): domain Eukaryota; kingdom Viridiplantae; phylum Streptophyta; class Magnoliopsida; order Zingiberales; family Zingiberaceae; genus Wurfbainia; species Wurfbainia villosa. The sequence continues at coordinate 82,056,986 of CM045987.1, read as the reverse complement.
GACTCTCTCAGTTACCAGTCGACTCCTTCCCACATCAGTCGACTGCCATGGACAACTGCAAAATGCAGTTTTCAGGTTTTCAGAAATGAATTTCTGAAATTCGTAAGTAAATATACATAAGTTGAAAAATCATGAAATTTTTGTATGTATATTACTTATTACAATCATTATGGGTGAAAAATATTAGAAAATTATTTTACCCACAAAATAGTGAGATTGACACAAAGTTCAAAAGTTGAGAAAAGCTTCAATATTGAACTCTCTTTGTATCATCCCATTCAATGGTGATAGCTATCAAAAGATAGACTCCACCAAGGTTTTTCAAAATGTTTTTGAATGTTTTTAAAACCTTTAATTCTTTTTTCCTAAACATCTCACTTGTATCTAAATGTGTTAAACACATACAAGTCAAATATTAATGAGATGTGGGGGTCTTTATTATTTAGGGTTTCATGTATATTTCTAGGCAACATTATTTGATTCCCTTCTTCAAATCATGCCTTAGTCCTTAATTTCATTTTATTTATTCATAAATGATACAAAGATAAGAGCATGTGCCAAAATCATGATGTCATGGCATGTGAATGAAATTTAAGCATACATGACATATAGAAATAACCCTAAAAATGATCATGACATTTTATATGATAAAACTAAATATGATGTCATGTCATGGTTGTTGGTGCAGTAGGCACCTAAGTCGAACCTAAGTTTTGATTATAGCAAACGATACAAAGTTAAGCATATATTGTTATCTCATGAGCTAAATCAAGTGTGCAGAAAAGTCTCAACGCTGGAGCTGAAGGCTAGCGACACCCGGAGGAAGTCGCGGTGGTCGGGCGACACTCAAGAGACTTCGGAGGGAACCGAAGGAATTGAGTGGAAGGCCGGAAGCAAAAGCAACACGTAAGTACTGAGGTAAGCTCGTGTGTGCGAGCGTAAGTAAGGTCGTATCCTCTTTACGGGGATGATCTTAAGCGTAGATCCGACCAAAGACTTCTTATAGATGGCCTAGGTCGAGATCGGATGGTCAACGACCATCGAAATTATGTTTTTCTTGAGCTAACCTTGCCTTGCAGCTAGCATCGGTCATTGCCCGACTTGGAGGACTCATTGCCATCAAGCGATCATTGTCGAAGGTCGACAATCGGTGATCTTGCCGTCGATCGATCGGTGATGATGGCCATCGATCATTCTTGGTCGATCGACCTCAGTAGTCAAGAGTTATCACCATTTTTAAGGGTTTTGTGCCCATTTGTGATTGGCTAAAGACCCATTCGATGAGGGGCTCAAAGGCTATAAAGGAGGGCCAAACCTAGGGTTTTTCATCAATTCAAAAGCTTCCAAGTGCTTCGATCGCTCAGGCTCTCGAGCATCCCTCTGACGAGCTGAGGAGACGACTAGAGCTTCAACCTCCAATCTTTGAAGTCGTCGGTATAATCTTTAAATTTGTATAAGTTGTTTTTATTTCAAGCTTTAAATCATATCAAGGAGAGGGGGAGTGTCCCTCTACCTTGAGTCTTTCTCGAGTTTTTGTATTCGTTTAACTCCTATCTCCATCGAGAGGGAGTTCGTTTAGTATTTGCCCTCCGTGCGTGGTCAAGGACCATTAGGGCCTTGGAGTAGTAGTCGAAGGCTACGAACCAAGTAAAACCTATTTGTCTCTATTTACTTTACATTTCCGCTGCAATTAATTTTCTCTCGAGTTTTAACGAAAGAAACGAGAAAAAGTTTTTATCGCTATTCACCTCTAGCGAACTGCATCGATCCAACAATTGGTATCAGAGCCGGGGGTTGCTAAGATTTGGTGAAACCACCAATCTAGCCATTTTTCACAGATTTATTTTTCTTTTATTTCAGATTTATTTCGCTTTGTTAAATTTACTCCCGCACTACTAATCCAAGACGCGAGTCTTGGTACTTTTTGTGTGTTTTTGTCGTTGCTAGTTTTTTTTCCTTCGTCTCCTTGTGTTCTTTGTTCTAATGGCCCATCTCGAAGGGTTTAGCACCGTCCAACCTCTGTTTTACAACGGAGATTACTTCCGTTATTGGAAGGGTCGGATGGAATGCTTTCTTAAAACCCAAATCGAGATGTGGATCATAATCCAAACGGGTTTCACACTTCCGACTAATGAAGTGGGTGACTCCTTGGATTATGACCAATGGACCATTGCGACAAAAAAACAAGTCGAAGCCGACGCTAAGGCAACGCAAATCCTTCAATGCGGCCTATCCAAGGAGGAGCTAAATCGCGTTGGCCCCTTCATAAGCGCAAAAGATCTTTGGACAAAACTAGTGGAGCTACACGAAGGGACCGATGAAGCCAAGGTATGTAAGCGCGACCTTTTATTCAATAAATTGTATAATCTAAAAATGCAGGAACACGAGTCCGCGACACAACCTCACGCCCGAGTCCAGGACATAGTCAACAATCTACACGCAATCGGGCAAAAGGTCGAAAACCGCGACCTTATAAGGTATGTCCTAAACTCTTTTCCGAAGACTACCTTATGGGCATCCATGGTCGATGCCTATAAGGTCTCCAAGGACCTTTCTAAAATTAGGTTAGATGAACTCTTTTCGGATTTTGAACTTCATGAGCAGTCTAACTCGGAGCCCGAGAGGGGTATAGCCTTGTTTGCAGGTTCAAAGAAGAAGAAAATCGCAAGCAAGCCACCACCAACCGAGGAGGAAGACGAGTCCGAAGAAGAAGTTGACCCGGAGTTGACTGCCAAACTAATGAACCTAGCTCGAAGGATAGCCAAGGGACGAAAGCGAACCACGACTCGACCCAACCAAGGTAAGCCTAAAAGTTCCAATATTAGGTGTTATGAGTGCAACAGGTTTGGACATATCAAGTCCGAGTGCCCCAAGCTCAACCACCAAGCACCTAAGCACAAGAAGGCCCTCAACGCGACATGGGAAGAAGCGTCATCCGAAGAAGACGAAGACCACGTCTTCATGGCGAAATCAATTGAGTCGGACATGGAGACCGAGCCTGAACTTGAGTCAGAACCTGAGGATGACTCGGACTACGAAGCTACCTTCAAATCAAGCCACGGATACGCATCCGGTTCAAAAGATACCCTTAAAGTAAGTCGAACTTTATTTAATACTTTACATAATACGGTTAGGTTTTTGTCTAGGAAGTTAGGTAAGTCCGAGTCCAAGGTCGAGACCCTTGTTGAGGAGGTTAAACTCCTCAAACACGAGGTCTCCCTAACCTCTTCGACTAGTCGAGTTCAAGAGAAGGACTCAACTCGAGTTGAAAAGCTCGAAGTTGAGAACTCTCTCTTGAAAAGTCAAGTCGAAGATCTTAGGAACACGTTGGAAAGGTTCACTTCGGGATCCAAAAGACTTGACCTCCTACTTAGATCTCAAAGGGTCGTGTACAACAAGGCTGGACTAGGGTTTAACTCAAACACGACTAATAGGTCGTATATGTCGATGTCATAGGAAACATGTCCAAGCATGGGTCCCTAAGAACTTTTTGATTTCAACTCTAGGATCCAACCCGTACTGGGTTCCCAAGGACCAAATCCACTATGTGGATAGACCGAACCGATTCAACGGTCTAGGGGGAGCCAGTACAAAACATGTTTGTGCTTTAACTTAGAAATTGCATGTTTTAACTTAGAATGTTTGTGCTTTAACTTAGAAATTGCATGCTTTAACTTAGAAAGTTTATACTTTAAAACTTGTGAACTCACTTAGAACATGAACATAATCAACTTCGAAAAGATTGAGCCTCGGGGAGCCTCTTTTCAAAAACATAACCAACTAAAATTCTTCGAAAAGATTGAGCCTCGGGGAGCCTCTTTTAAAAAACATAACCAACTAAAATTCTTCGAAAAGATTGAGCCTTGGGGAGCCTCTTTTCAAAAATAACCAGTTAGACTAGGAGATAGTCTTAGGTGAGTCAAGTCATCATTTTCTTGAAAATGGCTTTGTCTAAGGAAGTGGTCGATGATCCGATAAAAGAAGGCCCCTGTGCCTCGCCACGACCTGGAAGCCATGATCTTGAAAAGGTAAACTTGACAAGCCTAGGTTTAAATCCAAATCTAACATAAAATTACTTGAACCTAAATACACTTAATCAACTTAATTGGAAGTCATCTCACACAAAACACATAAGTATAACATGATTGATCATATAGACACAGGTGAGATGACCTAGGTTTAACAACTTACAACCAATTTAAAAAAAAAAATCTAACATCCAATCCAACCACCTTGTGTGTAGGATCAATGGATGTTGGACTGATTGCTCCCGAGCACATGACCGGGATCAACTCAAATTCGCAAAGCTTCGATTCAAACGACAAGGATCGGTAGCCTTTGGGAATAACGGCAAGCTCAAAATCATCGGATCAGGTGATATCGAGCTTAACTCGAATTTTGTTATTAAAAATATATTACTTGTAGAGAATTTTGAATATAACCTGCTTAGCGTAAGCCAATTATATGACAATAACTATAAGGTCGTATTTTTAGAAAATGAATGTGTAATTAAAACAAATAAAACAGCTAAAACAATACTCAAAGGAACTAGGACAAATAACATTTATACAATTAACTTAATTAATTCCTCAACCAAATGTCTTATGACACAGGAAGAGGAATCATGGTTGTGGCACCGACGACTCGATCACTCGCACCCAAGACTCGTCCACAAGATGAGTCAGAGTGGCTTAGTCAGAGGCTTACCCAACCTCAACTAATAAAATTTGTAATGCTTGTCAACAAGGAAAACAACCTAGGACACAACACAAGTTAACTAACCAAGAACGAACCTCAAATGTACTTGAGCTCCTGCATATGGATCTATTCGATTCACATGGAGCCAAGTCACTCAATAGAAGTCAATATTGCTTAGTCATAATTGACGACTACTCCAGGTTTACCTGGGTTAGGTTCATCAAACATAAAAATGATACCCTAGATCAATTAATCAATCTATTCAAATTAATCGAGAATCAAAAAGACCTTAAGGTTAAAAGACTTAGAAGCAATCATGGTGGTGAATTCGAAAATCAAAGGTTCACCGACTTCTGTAACCTAAACGGATACCACCATGAATTCTCTTGCCCTAGGACCCCTCAGCAAAATGACCTAGTAGAACGGAAAAACCGAACTCTACAAAAAGCCGCTAGGACCATGTTGAACGAATATGACCTACCCGATAGGTTTTGGGCAGAAGCCGTGAGTACGGCATGCTATGTCCAAAATATGATCCTTATGGTAAAAAGGCACCTTAAGACCTCATACGAGATTTATCACGATAAAGTACCCAACATCAAGTACTTTAGGGTATTTGGGTGTAAGGTACATATCCTAAACACTAAGGATTACCTAGGGAAATTTACATCCAAAACCACGACCGGAATCTTTCTAGGATACTCGACTACAAGTAGAGCTTATAGAGTATATAACCACGACACCCTTAGAGTCGAGGAAACAATTAATGTAGTGTTTGATGAAGGACACGAACCTACAAAACCCCCGGCAACCCCAATTAGCGAGCCAATTCATACTAGACCTAACTCTGATCCCGAGATCAGGTCTAGTGTTAATCCTAACCTAAGTCAACCAAGTCACTCTATTGATCAAGTGATAGATGACTCCAACCAAACTAGTGTTCAACCAAGTCACCCCATTGATCAAGCATTAGGTGACACAAACCCAACCCAATCTAGGATTCAAACTAACCACCCTATCGATCAAGTGATAAGAGATCCTAATCTAGGAGTTCGAACTAGAGCATCCTATAGGAACCTTAGTCAAATTTCCTTAATTTCAAAGATAAAACCCAAATCAATTGAACAAGCTCTTCTTGATCCCGATTGGATTATTACAATGCAAGAAGAGCTAGCCCAATTTACTAGGAATGAAGTGTGGGAGTTAGTACCACCACCTAAAGACAAAACGATAATTGGAACAAGGTGGGTGTTTCGAAATAAGCTTGATGATAAAGGTGAAGTAGTTAGAAACAAGGCTAGGTTAGTCGCCAAAGGGTTTAGCCAAGTCGAAGGCTTAGATTACGACTGAAACCTATGCCCCGATGGCTAGACTCGAATCCATTCGAATGTTGCTAGCTTATGCCGCACATCGAGGATTTAAGCTATTTCAAATGGATGTTAAGTCGGCATTCCTAAATGGATACATTAAAGAAGAAGTTTATGTCAGCCAACCCCCCGGATTCGAAAATCTAGATAAACCCGACCATGTTCTAAAACTTAAGAAAGCTCTCTATGGACTTAAACAAGCTCCTCGAGCTTGGTACGAGAGACTTTCAATCCATCTTAAGTCAAAAGGTTTAACCAAGGCTTAGTTGACCCAACTCTCTTTGTAAAACCTTAGGTAAAGAAATATTCATAGCTCAAATTCGTAGAGACGATATAATTTTGGAACCTCTAACTCGGCCTTACTAAGCGAGTTCGTTTCTCATGGAAAGTGAGTTCGAAATGAACTTGGTAAGCGAGTTAAGTTTCTTTTTAGGTCTACAAATTAAACAAACTAAGGATGGTATATACCTATATCAACAAAAATACACTAAGGAGTTAATTAAAAGATTTGGAATGCAAGACGCTAAGGTAATAAACACCCCAATGGCGATAAATGTTAACATAGGAGAAGACCTAGAAAGTAAGTCCATTGACTTAAAATACTATAGGAGCGTAATAGGAGTCTCCTATACTTAACTCTATGAGTCGACCCGACATCCTATTCGATAAGTATGTGCGCCAGCTTTCAAACTTAAGGAGTCACACCTAACCCTAGTTAAGTGTATCCTTAGATATATTAAGGGCACACTTAACGTTGGTAATTGGTACCCTAGATCTACGGAGTTCGAACTAATCGGCTACTCCGATTTGGATTATGCCGGTAGTAAGCTCGATAGAAAGAGCACGAGTGGTTGTTGTCAACTTCTACGAGTCTAGTAAGTTAGTGCGATGAGGAAACAACACGTGTTGCTTTATCTACCACCGAATACATCGCGATGGGTGAGTGTGTCACAACTTCTTTGGATGAAGCACACTCTCCGCGACTTTAAGTTAGACTTTACGAATACTAAACTTCACGTAGATAACATCGTTCAATTAATCTTACAAAGAATCCGATATGTCACTCTAGGACCAAACATATAGAGGTCAAACACCATTTCATTCGAGAACATGTGGCCAGCGGACCATACACCTCGAATACGTCGAATCAAGTCTAACTTGGCGGATCTATTTACTAAACCCCTACACGAATTTAGTCTATTAAGACGAAAATTGGGCATGTGCGTAATAGAATAGGTACATGCAAATTATATGTTCTTACTACTATTTCTTTAATTTCATTTTTATGGAACTAGCATAGGACATACCTTAGATATCATGAACCTATAGATTTAAGGAGCCAGTACATCTCACAACACATAGGACTAATGTGTTTGTGTACTTAGCCACGTAGATGGGCGTGAGATGTTAGGACCTTACTCCTAGTTCCAGATGTAGAGCTAGTGCATCGCTATGAACCACGGAGTATAATCATACATACTAACCGACTCTGACCAGGACTGGTTGATCTTACATATCAATCAAGCCAAATATGAGTCAAACATTTTATAGATGAGCTTATTTTCAGTATATTATTTTTTTATATATATAAAAAAATGGGGAACATGCTTGGACTTTAAATTTAACACTTTTTGTTTTCCACACACCCCTTACTCTTTTTCGATATACGGCAAAAGGGGGAGAAAAAGGCCAAAGTTAAGGGGTCAAAATTTTTTCATATTTAAACCAAAAGTTAAAACTTAGTTAACTTTTACCAAAAGGCCAAAGAATTCTTAAACTTATTTGTGTCGTCTAAGTTTTACTTAAACTTATTTTTTAAAACTTTATGTCGTTAATGTTTTACTTAAGGGGGAGAAAGGGCTTAACTAAAACGTTTTACTAAGGCCAACTTTAAGTAATGTTAATTACTTAAAGCAACCCTCAAGGGGGAGGATTAAGGTCTTTCTTCAAAACTCACCCTCGGCCAAGGGGGAGGTTTCCTCAAGGGGGAGTACTTGAAGAAAATCCTTACTACTCCAACTTAATCTTCATATTTTTTGTTTCTCATGCACATTATTACTCTTCATGCTTGCTATTTACTTAACTTTGTATGTGGGTTTGCCATAAATCAAAAAGGGGGAGATTGTTGGTGCAGTAGGCACCTAAGTCGAACCTAAGTTTTGATTATAGCAAACGATACAAAGTTAAGCATATATTGTTATCTCATGAGCTAAATCAAGCGTGCAGAAAAGTCTCAACGCTGGAGCTGAAGGCTAGCGACACCCGGAGGAAGCCACGGTGGTCAGGCGACACTCAAGAGACTTTGGAGGGAGCCGAAGGAATTGAGTGGAAGGCCGGAAGCAAAAGCAACACGTAAGTACTGAGGTAAGCTTGTGTGTGCGAGCGTAAGTAAGGTCGTATCCTCTTTACGGGGATGATCTTAAGCGTAGATCCGACCAAAGACTTCTTATAGATGGCCTAGGTCGAGATCGGATGGTCGATGACCATCGAAATTATGTTTTTCTTGAGCTAACCTTGCCTTGCAGCTAGCATCAGTCGACTGCCAGCTTGGAGGACTCATTGCCAAACAATGACGCGAAGGTCGCAATCGATTGATCTTGCCATCGATCGACCGATGATGGCCATCGATCATTCTGTCAAAGGATCAGCCTCGAGTAGTCAAGAGTTATCACCATTTTTCAAGGGGTTTTGTGCCCATTTTTGATTGGCTAAAGACCCATTCGATGAGGGGCTCAAAGGCTATAAAAGGAGGGCCAAACCTAGGGTTTTTCATCAATTAAAAAGCTTCCAAGTGCTTTCGATACGCTCCGACTCTCCGACATCCCTACGACGAAGCGCTGCTGAGACGACGACTAGAGCTTCAACCTCCAATCTTTGAAGTCGTCGGTATAATCTTTAAATTTGTATAAGTTGTTTTTATTTCCAGCTTTAAATCATATCAAGGAGAGGGGGAGTGTCCCTCTACCTTGAATCTTTCTCGAGTTTTTGTATTCGTTTAACTCCTACCTCCATCGAGAGGGAGTTCGTTTAGTATTTGCCCTCCGTGCGTGGTCAAGGACCATTAGGGCCTTGGAGTAGTAGCCGAAGGCTACGAACCAAGTAAAACCTATTTGTCTCTATTTACTTTACATTTCCGCTGCAATTAATTTTCTCTCGAGTTTTAACGAAAGAAACGAGAAAAAAATTTTATCGCTATTCACCCCCCCCCCTCTAGCGAACCGCATCGATCCAATAATGGCAAGGCAAACAAAGCATGGCAATTATAAAATACTAAAGTATAGAATACCTAAGTGTTAAGCCCAAATTATCATTTCTAAAATCAAATCCATTTTTGCCTTAATGTCAATTATCCCCCTAGTGTGTCAAAAACCCAAAATGGCACATCATTACTCCTAAGACCTAATTATGCCAATTTAATCATTTTTCATCTTCTCAAACCACATTGGCACATCCTAATGTGTCAACTCTACCATGGCTAGATTAACTACCCATCCACTTAGGGTTGACACACCCTAACCCATCTAGCGTGAATCGATCACGCTCCTACGAACCCAATACCTATTGGAGCTCCTTGGGTTAACAAGGCATTCACTAGGGATAACTTCCCTAGATACCTTCCTAATGACCCTTTTTGGTTTTGACACCTTAGTCAAATGGGTCTTTCCTAGGTCAACTCTAGAGGTGACTCCTCCTTTGACCTTCTTAGTGGCTACTTTGGTTTTTCTTAAGTCCTTAGTCACTAAACATTTACCATGGCTAGTCTTAGGGATAACTTCCCTATTAGCCTTGGTTTTTCTAGACCTAGATATTGTTCCATAATTAAATGAAACATTGTGATAGGACATAGGTTTGTGACCCAAACCTTTCTTGCCCTTTATCGGTTCTTGTCTCCTAGGTCTTAAATTTTGATCCTTTGACCCCATAAATGAATTTGTAATTATTTCTTGGATCTTTTCAAGTTTCTCAAGCCTTGACCTCAAGGCTCGGTTCTCTAACTCTAACTTTTCCAATTTTGATTTATCATAAGATTTTTGGGAATTATTTTTCCTTTTAGGAATATGCCTATTGGCATGTTATCTTCACCCCTAGGCACTTCAAAACCATTTTCAATAATTAGCATTAAATCGAAATCAGTTTCGAAGTATACCTCCATCCTTTTCTTCCACCAAGAAAAGTCTCCATCGAATTTCGATGGATGGATGTTGTAGCCGGCCATCTTGTCGTGCTTGTGTTGGCAGTTAGTCCTCGACATGCAACCTTGCTCTGATACTACTTGTTGGAACGTCGACGGCCGGCTAGAGGGGGTGAATAGCCCAATATGCGTAGACGATGGGAATCGTTCGTTCTTTTTGTGTCACTTGTCTACGATTGTCGTTAGTGTAGCGGAATAGTAATACAAATGAAAATACTAACAACACATACAAGCATGCACAAGATATACGTGGTTCAAAATCGAATGGTTCCTATTCCATGGGGCGAGCTCAACGAGCTCTAGTTATGCGCACGACACTAACTAAACTCCTTCTCGACAACACGTCAGAGGTGGAGAAACCTCGTACAAGCAATTACAATAGTAATAAAAAAAATATAAGCCAAAATACAAAGACAATACAAAATAAAACTTTTACACAATTGCTTTGATCACTTGCTTGTTGCTTGCTTTAGTTTGGCTCTTGAAGGTCTGGAATGCAGCAGTAATTCCCCTCCAAAATTTCCCCAAAATCCTTGACGAAATCCTCCATCTCGAGCTCCATTTATAACCTGGATCGAGCTAATTCCGTGCCTATCAGTCGACTAATCGTGACCATCAATCGACTGCTCCTGTAGACTTTGTCTCACAACGACTAGATCCATACTGGACAAGTTCCAACGGATCACCCATCAGTCGACTGATGATGACCATCAGTTGACTGCTGACCTCGTAGTCGACTGCCCAGTCGACTACGGAGCATTATGTACCTACGACACTTCCATCAGTCGATTTTCATCCCTTGGCAATTGACTGTCAGGCCACAGAAAGCAGTCGAACCCTAGTCGACTTGGATCAGTCGAACCGACACCTATGTCAGTCGACTGATGTCGGGTAAAACCTCAAACACCAAGTTGTTTGAGCATCCGACCATTGGGTAAACCCTCAAACACCATGTTTGAGCATCCGACACTTAGTCTTAGCCACTTGGCCAAGTCCACCTTATCTCTCATGGAGTTCCCCACCAAAGCTCTCTTCCCTCGGCCTATATCCCTCGAATGCACCAAGCACACAGCTTCGCAATGCCATCCTTCGTGTCTCTTGCCCTAGAAGTCTGCTTCCCTTGGCCTCACTCCATTCGCTCCCCGTCTAGTGGTCCCTTGGATACACCAAGCGCACGGCTTCGCAATGTCATCCTTCACCAACTCAAGGACCCCAAGCCTAGTGAACTTGCCAAGTCCTCAAGACTTCCCACACCAAGCCTCATGCTTGGATTTTTCCATGTCAAGCCCCATGCTTGGACTTTCACCGCCAAGGCTACACACTTGGACTTACGTGGCCAACCCATGTTGGACTTTCCAACACCAAGCCCTATGCTTGGATTTTCCCAACACCAAGCCCCATGCTTGGACTTCCCATGACAATCCCATGTCATGCATTTTGTCTAACATCAAAATACAATTCGAGTCAAACTCAAGTCCGAGTCGATTGCACCAACAGTCTTAGTCGGATCGCCACCTAAGGATGTCCCCGTACGGAGGACCCGACCTTACATTCACTCCCACACGAACATACCTTAGGTCCTTTTGTGACTCTTAGCTTTGCTTCAGGTCTCCACCTGGGTTCTTCGGCTTCATCCAAAGTTCTCCCGGTGTTGTCCGACCACTATGATTTCCCAACTCGGGATTCTCCGGGTGTCGCCGACCTTCAGCTTAGCTTAACCATTCCTGCACACTTGGATTAGCTCGTTAGATAATAATATGACCTTAGCTTTGGGTCTTTGCCATAATTAAAATCTAGATTTGATTATCTGGTTCCTACTGCACCAAAAATCTCCCGCTTTTTGATCTATGACAAACCGACATAAAGTTAAGGAAAAAATAAATGTTCATTAATGAAATTATTATTATGAGTATGAAATAAGCATAAATGCATAACGTAGTAAGTTAGTGTGATTAACTTAGTAAGTTAGCATAAGTAGGAGTATGAGTAAAACTCTTTTTCAAGTCCTCCCCCTTGAGGTAACCTACCCCTTGACCTTAGGTGAGTACTTGAAAAAGGATCTTAGCTCTCCCCCTTAACGGTTGCAACTTAAGTAATCAAGATTACTTAACATTGGCCTAAATGTATAAGTTAAGTTTAAGTTAAGTTATCAAAAAAAATTGATCCCTTAACTTTGGCCTTTTTCTCCCCCTTTTGCCATAAATCGAAAAGTGTGGGGGTTTATAGAAAAAACTTTTTCGAAACATTATGTTTTATAAATCCAAGCATGTTCCTATTAGATTTTGAAAATAGTACTTTAAACATAAGTCAACTAATAGAATGTTCTGTAGGGAATCTGAGCGCGCTCGGAAACATTTTACAAGCACTAAGCAGCGGAAAAATAAGATCCCTCCAGAGGTCCATGCGAAAAATCATACTCGTTTGACTGATTCTATCCTATGAGAATCGTAGTTACCTTCGATGCGTGCCCTTCGCAGTCCCATCAGCAACACTTGCGTTCAAGGTGTTCAGATCTCAGTGCAGTTAGGATGTCCGTGTCTCCACGGTATCCACACGAACCATGAGATGAAGAAGAACCAAGTTGTGGTGCTAGCCACAAGGTTGGTTCGGCCAAGAAGGTAGAAGAAGAAGGAGAAGAATATCACAATGAAAACCAACCATCAACACCCACGAATTTCCTCTTTTATATTCAACCATTGAATATGAAAGGTTTGTCACTCTTGGTTTCCATGGAATTAATATCTTATTAATCCCATCTTAATGATCATGCAACCCTTCTTTATGGTGAGTCTCACTCAATCCGAATTGGACTTGAGTCTAACTCGAGTCAAGTTTATTGGATATACTTTGATTCCTACTCAATCCGAATTTGACTTGAGTCTAACTCGAGTCAAATTCATTGGGTATACTTTGAGTCTCACTCATTGAGTCTAATCTACATTAGACTCAACTCGATGCCCCAATGGCTCATCACATGAGCCATCTCCAACTCACATGTCCTAAGTATGTGACCCAATAAGTTCTCGTAAATTTGGAAAGATTTCTAAAACCCTTTTAAAGATAACAATGACGAGATTCAAAGAATAATCACGACCTCAAGTAACAAAGCAATACGTAACTGAATCCGACATAACCTTTCCGTGACTAATATCATGTATGACTCAGCCCTTCTATCCTTGATATCTAGATTGATCAATGATGCATAAACTGTGTCAACCTCTTTGTTGGAACGTAGGTGGCCAGCTAGAGGGGGGTGAATAGCCCTCTTTCATGTACGGTGGAATTGCTCGTTGAATTGTCTACGAATTATGGTTAGCATAAGTTGAAATATAAAGCTAAAGACAAAACAAAGAAACAAGAAATACAAACACTAGCAAGAGTGTGTAACGTGGTTCACGACCTTGCCGCTAATCCACGGACCAATTCGTTCCAGGTGAATCACGCCTAAACTTCCACTATTCTCTCCTTGGCACCAAGCAAGGTGGAGGTAACCTTTCTTACAAGAATTCTCTCCTCTTACAATAAGATGAAAATAAACACAAGGAAGAGGAGGAAAATCGTTTTGGGCACTTGGGAGATGTATAGCAATGAACCATTAGCCTCTCAAGATAACCCAAGGCTTCTTTTTATAGAGGAGAAGTCTTTCTTCTCGTTGGGCGCCTAGCAGTCGACTGATGCCTCGATCAGTCGACTGCCCCTGTAGCCAATGCTTATATAACGGCTTCTTCCATGTTAGATTTCATCCAACGGCTCCCACATTAGTCGATTAATCTTTCCATCAGTCGACTGATGGAGCCGTCAGTCGAATCCCGCAAGCAAGTAGTCAACTAACAACTATTTTATGCCTGAAACCCTCGCGACCAGTCGACTGCTGCCATGAACAGTCGACTGATGGTTTCGACAGTCAACTGCCAACCCTTGGCAGTCGAGTCTAAGTCGACTTGGAGCAATCGACTGTCATGGCATGGCAATCGAGTGATGTCGGAAAATCTCATCCGACACTTAGCCAATCGACCAAGTTTCACCTAAGCGCTACCCCGTCCCGGGTTACAATCGCTTACTCTCATTCCCTTGGAGTCTCTCGCCTTTGAAGTTGTCTTCGTCCGGCCACATCCCTCGGATGCGCCAAGCACACGGCTTCGCAGCGCCATCCTTCGCATCTCGCCCTGAAGTCTACTTCCTTCGGCTTCACTCCAATGCTCCTCGTCCGGCGGTCCCTCGAATGCACCAAGCGCACGGCTTCCGTAATGCATCTTTCACCGACTCAAAGACCAAGTCATGAGAGGTGAAACTTGCCAATGTTCCATGTGCGAATTACTAAGTCCTGCATGACTTCAACGCACACATCAAATCCATATCAATCCTAACTTAAACCCTTTTCCACACATCAAAACCATATCACATGGGTTGATTGCCCTAACAATCTCTCCCTTTTTGATGTGTGGAAATCCGTTTAAGTTAGGTAAAACAAATAACATAAAACATAAGGCAAGAAAGCATGTAAGTAAAAACATGAGTATCAAACTCCCCCTTAAACATGCAACTCCCCCTTAAGACATGCTAAATTTTCCCTCTTAGCATGATTAACTTAAACTCTCATAATTCTCCCCCTTTGACACCATCAAAAACATTGTAAAAATATTATACATGCATGGCATCAAGTCTAAAGAAGAAAAATACCTAAAAACCAACTCAAAACCTGATAAAATAGGTTACTGTTCTCGTGCACAGTACATCAGTCGACTGAATCAAAGGATCAGTCGATTGGCACTCAATTTTCAAATTTTCTGATTTTCGAACTCCAATTTTAGAAATGCATTAAAAATTCAAGTAAATTCGAAAAATTATGAAATTTTAAGTACATATTTCTAGTGAGTTCCTTTATCAGTGAAAAATGTTTTTTTCATGAAAATTCATTTTATTTTTGAAAGTTTGGCAAAAACTCAAAAGTTGCAAAAATGTCTAAAGTTTTTATCCACTTTAAAACCTAGTTTTGCCTTGAAGCTTTTCAAAACATGAACTCACAGGTTATTAAACATAAAATGGTTTTTGTTGGGTCGGATCAATTGGCCGGCTAGAGGGGGTGAATAGCCCTCGTTCGTTGGATGTCGTAATTCACTCGTCTACAAAAGATTAGCGCAAGCAGAATATGCAAATAAAGACAAGCAAATAGAAATTACAAGAAAGCAAACACTAACAAGAAGATGTAACGTGGTTCACGGCTACGCCGCTAATCCACAGTCCGATTCGTCCAAGGTGAATCACTCCTCCAAAACCAATCCAATATTGGTCTCTCCTTTGCACCAAGCTAGGTGGAGGTAACCTTTACAACCAAGATCACTCTTCTACAATGGAATGAAGATTAAAGCAAGTAGAGGAGTGGGAAAACGTTTAGGGCACTTTGGGAGTAGTTGGGCGTTCAAGCATTAACTCCCCAAAGCCCCATCCCCTTCCTTTTTATAGAGGAAGAGGGTTTCTTCCCATTGACACAGGAGCAGTCGACTGATGGCACCCATCAGTCGACTGGTCCTGTAGCCGTTGCCCAATAACGGCTACTTTCCATGTTGGATTCCATCCAACGGTATTGGCATCAGTCGACTGATGGCACCCATCAGTCGACTGATGTCAATCAGTCGAGTCCTCAACGAGGTCGACTCCACTGCGTGCGTGCACGTGTGCCATCGATCGCCCGTCCCCGCGATCGATCGACTATCGATCATGCCGTCGATCGCTTGATCCGACTTGATTCAACTTAAAATCGACCCATCGACTCGAGGCGCGATGCCGCCGCATGATGGCGATCGCGTCGAAAACTAATCCGACACTTGGCCAAAGGGCCAAGTTTCACCTAAGAGCTACCCTTCCCGGGTTACAATCGCTCACTCTCATCCCTCGAGTCCTCGCCGAAGTTCTCTTCGCGGCCACGCGTCCCTCGCAAGATCAGCGCCGCGGCTACAATGCTCCTTCGCGTCTCTTGAAGTCTACTTCCTCCGGCCACTCCAAGCTTCTCGTCCGTGGTCCCTCGGATGCTCCAAGCTATCGACCTCACTTCCACGAGTCATGAGATGTGAAACTCGCCACGACTCCATGTGTGAATTACTAAGTCCTGCACGACTTCAACGCACATATCAAATCAACATATCAAACTAACTTAAACCCTTTGCCACACCATCAAAACCATATTACGGCAAGAGATTGCCCTAACAATCTCCCCTTTGAATGTGACAATCCGTTAAGTTAGGTAAAACATTTGATATAAATTTTAAAGGAAAGAAAGCATGTAAACATAAACATGATATAGCAACATGCAACTCCTTAATTTCTCCCCTATCATAATTAACTTAAACATAATCATTTCTCCCCTTTGACACCATCAAAAGATTATCACTAAGTTAAAAGCACATGACATCAAGTCTAATAGAAAGAAAATACCACAAGTTGATTTAAAATCGAATTCAGCCTTTCTTGGTCTGATATTCAGTCATCACTGATTCGGACTAGGACGATCATTGCTTTTTTTGAATTTGAATTTCTAAATGCATTAAATTTTAAAAAAATTTGAAAAATCATGAAATTTGGGGAACACATTTCTTTTAAGTATATCTATCAGTGAAAAATATGTTTTCATGAAAAATCATTATATTTCCACGTATTTGCCAAAAATCCAAAAGCTTTAAAAACTACTAGGTTTTTTATCATAAGAGTATCCATTTTAACACCTAGTCTTGCATCCAATTGTTTCAAAACATGAATACATGTATTTTAAAGTAAGAAATTGTTTTGAAAACATAAGAAATATCCAACCATGATCTTTGGGCAATATGTCTATGAATTAAACATAAGCCTTCCCCATGATTGGTCTATTATTGCTATTTTGATACTTTAAATGACCATCTAAATGCCATAGGTATTAGTGGACATTTGTATCATCCTAACATCTCACTCATGCTAAGTTTTCAATCAAGGTAGCCTATGGTGAGTGTGAGATGCATCCTAGGGAGGTATTTGTGTATACTTAACCAATATATTCATGAAATTCTATCAAGGTTAAGTATCAACCTAATAATCCTCATGATCATAAAGGCATATATGAATGAATTCTATATTATGATCATGAAACTCATGTATGTTGGGTTTCCGGCACCGCGGCGTGTGTGTGTTCGATCATGTTTCGTAAACATGAACATAGCGGAAGCAATAAAAATAATAAATACTCCTATTTATTACAACACACACAACACACGCATGCATATTACAACAAGTGTAGACATAACCGTAAATTAAAATTTGCAATAAAAGAAATTTATCTACGTTATACCTTTCGTATGATGTGTAGCGGGAACGGCATCAACCGGAACGATCCTCGTAAGAATCGTCTCTATCCGCATCCACGCCGAGCTCCTCGGGATGACTTCACTAAGTCACGAGCTTCGTCTTCGTACGGGTTACTAGCCTCGTGTTGAAGACGACGTGATCGAGAGATGATCACGATCCGAATCCAAATTCGGATCCTAAAACGAGTTCTCAAAACTCGCTTCTCCGGAGAGGTATTCACAACCGCTTGACGAATCCTTCGCCCTCCACCTCAGAGGATTACCGGAGATCAAATCCCGTAAGTTAGCCGCTGTCGGAGCACTAACCGCCGCCCAAACGATGCCCGACAACAAGAAACAAGCTGTCCAGAAAAACTGGACAGCTTGGTGGAGGAATAGAGGCCGCTAAGGAAAGATGGAAGCTCACCTTATCACCGAACCCAAAGGAGATCGCCGAGGGTCGCCGAAGGTTCTCGCTGAAGCTTGGACGCATGAGCAAAGACTGACGGGCTGCACACAAGCTGGCGGCACTTTAGGGTTGGCGCCAATTAACTCCAAGGTGGAGGTGGCGGCAACTCAAGGGGCTAGGGTTTGGATTAGTTAGGCTTTTTAACAATCCCTTAAGCCCTCTTTTATAGAGAACTAATTCTCTTAATGGTTAATGGATCATATCCATAAAGCCCGTTAACCCGCTCCATTAAGGATAAGTTAAAATAAACCAAACCATGATGGTTTATTTTAAGTTAAAACAAACCAACCAACTTTTGGTTCATTCGCTTAAAATAAACCAAACCCTTTGGTTTATTCTCATCCATTGGATTAGAACCAAACCATTTTGGTCCATCCATTATGTCTTCATAAGACACGGCCCATCCACGCTTCCATTCATCAAACAATTTCATGTTTCGCTTTATGTTTGGTCCAACCAAACATAGTTTCTCTCTCGAGAATCCCATTCTCAAGCTCGCTTTAAATCCTTTGCAGCGTGTGACCAAATAGGTTCTCGGTTTATGTTGGCCGCCTATAATTAACCATTAATTATAGAACGATCATGAGTGGCACCTAGTAGTACATCATGATCCCCAATTAACCAAAAGATCAACTTGATCCGTAACTATTTCTCAAACCCTTCGAGCTTCGAATGAATCGTGCCCCATTCCCTTCACTCATCTTATACCCACTTGGTTGTGACATGGTCTATTGTGTCACCTCACTAGGTCGACTACGCCACACCTAGCCCAAGTATTATTTCTCGTCCTACAATTCTAGTTACTCCACATGTATCAAGAGTACCTTACTCTAAACATGTAATGCTTTGGCCAAAGACTTTAGTAACAATCCGACGAGGCCATGGGTATACATCTCCTCGCAAGGAGTGGTGAATCCTTTATAGGCTATTCAAACACCTTCGATCACTCGACTTATACCCAATCATCCGGTCCACATCTCCTCGTAGATGTTTGCTTAAGATGTCAAAGCATAAGTCTCCATGATCAAGATGACTTGAATACCGCAAGTCAAAGGAACATCGCACTTAAGCCACAAGAAGAACTTCATTGACATATCTATATATGCAGAGAACCATATGAAGTCTTACTAGGTCACTCCAATGAACTAGTTACCATAACTAGCATCCACGATTAACTCCGACATCACAATGTCTCCAAAAGGAGAGAATCACCGCTTGATACACCAAGGAGTATAAAACGTGCTAGTCTCGACAGAATTGATGGTGTCCAAATCCATCAATTCATCGACTAGGGATAATTCCGATACATAACAATTACACATGTAGAGATACTCACTAGTTGTGATCCAATCACAAATTCTCTCATGCTGTGAATCGTATCGTGGACATTCAGTAAATGAGTTTAAGATCCAATCAAATACATTAAACATGTATACTCAAATAGTGAATCTTCATTTATCATATAAATGGTTCATACATAAGGCGATTGCCTTAGGACATCTCTCATATATTACTAACAGACTCCCACTTGGCCTAATGCCAATCGCTACTGTATCCAATACCATAAGCTCGAACATGACCCTCAAACTTATTTTGAGGTAATGCCTTAGTCAAGGGATCCGCTAAGTTCCTTTCAGTGGGAATTTTCTCGATTTGTATTTCGTTCCTACTGATGATCTCTCTGATAAGATGATAGCGGCGAAGCACATGTTTGGATCATTGATGAGACCACATCAAGTTCAGAGATGAACTTCTTGATCCAAACCGCTTCCTTTGCTGCTTCCAAAGCCGCAATGTATTCTCGCTTAGTGGCAGAATCCGCTATAGCGTCAAGCTTGGAACCTTTCCAACTTATTGCGCCTCCATTCTAGGTGAATACATACCCAGACTGAGACATGGAATCATCCTTGTCTGTCTGGAGCTGGCATCCGTATACCCACGTATCACCATGTACCCTTCTCCATATATTAGAAACACATCCTTAGTTCTTCTCAAGTACTTAAGGATCGTCTTAACAGCCGCCCAATGATCCATTCCTGGATCGGATTGGTATCCGCCGTGACACTCGAGCATACGATACATCGGGCCTCGTACATAACATAGCATACATGATAGATCCTATTATGCGATGCATAGGGAATCTTACTCATGCAAATCCTCTCGCCTTCTCGGCGACACATAGACTTCGAAAGGTGTACCCTATGCCCGATGGGTAGGAAACCTTTCTTGGATTCCGACATGCTAAACCTCTTAGCACTCGCCTATATATGTAGATCGCGAAAGACCAAGCAACCGCTTCGATCTATCTCTATAGATCTTAATCCCGAGGATGTAGGTTGCTTCTCCCGTGTCTTTCATGGAGAATGTCTTGGATAACAAACCTTCACCGACTATAAGATTGAAACATCGCTTTCCTATAAGTAGTATGTCATCGACATACAATACTAGGAACACGATCGCACTCTACTAACCTTCTTGTACACACAAGGTTCGTTCGATTTTGTGAGAAATCAAACTTTTGATTGTCTCATCAAAACGGATATTCCACTCGATGCTTGCTTCAATCCATAAATGGACCGGCCGCAATTTGCATACCTTGGTTTTATCAATCGATGTGAAACCTCAGTCAGATCATATACACGCCCTCGAAAGGTGTTTCCATTAAGGAAAGATGTTTTCACATCCATCCGCCATATCTCATAATCATAATGAGCCGCTATGGCCGAGCATCCGAATGGATTTAAGATAGCTACAAAGTAATAGGTTTCACATAATCAACACCTTGTTTTTGACGATATCCTTTCGCCACCAATCTAGCCTTATAGGTAATCACATTACCATCCATGTCGGTTTTCTTCTTGAAAACCCACTTGCACCCTATAGGCTTTATGCCTTCAGGTGGGTCAACCAAGTTCCAAACTTGGTTTTCATACATGGAATCCATTTCCGACTTCATGGCACCAAGCCACTTATCCAACTTGTCAAGACTTCTTCATAACGTAGGCTCTCATCATCAATGAGTAACACGCCGCTCGATTCTTACGAGAAATCCATATCTCTCGTGAATATTGGCGTGTTCTACCAGATCTACGAAGATGTGGTGTTACAATAGGTCCAAATTGATTGCTCATCACTATGAGTTATCTACACAGCTTCACTGTATCTCATCAATGTCTATTTGAGTCTCTCGAGCCTCCTCAAGCTCGACAACACTCCCAATATTTTCTTGCAAGAGAAACTCTTTCTCTAGAAACACAAAGATGCCTTGAAACAAACACCTTTGTTCCACAGATGATAGAATTGGTAACCCCTTGTTTCCTTAGGGTATCCAATAAATAGACATTTATCGACTTAGCATCCAATTTGTCCGATACACCGCTTACATAAGCAGACAACCCATATCTTCAAGTAAGATACATGAGGTTTCTTACTATTCCATATCTCATATGGAGTAGTTGAGACTACCTTAGTAGGCATTCGCTTAACAAGTAAACAAATGTCTCAAGTGCATAGCCCCAAAAGGACTTGGGAAGAGTTGCATGATTCATCATTGACCGACCATGTCCAACAAGGTCCTAAGACGCCTCTCGATACACCATTATGCTGGGTGTATAGGCGGAGTCCATTGAGACAATATATGCCATTGTCTCTTAGATAATCAAGAAACTCGACTTAAGTATTCACCACCTCGATCCGATCAAGTATTTTAATACTTTGTCATGTTGTTTCTCTACTTCATTTCTGAATTCTTTGAACCTTTCAAAGGCTTCAGACTTGTGTTTCATCAAGAACACATACCCAAACCGTGAGTGATCATCTGAAGGTAATGAAGTAGCTATAGCCTCCTAATGCTTGAGTTGACATAGGTCCACATACATCAAGATGTATTAGACCTAGTAACTCTCCCACTCGCTCACCTTTTCCAAAGAAAGGTAACTTAGTCATCTTGCCTTTTAAGCATGATTCGCATGTATCGTATGAATCCAATTCAACGATTCCGCATTCCACATCGGTAATTCGACATGTGTTTCTTGCTTATATGGCCAAGACGACAATGCCACATATAGGAGTCTATTTGATTATCCTTTCGAGCACGCTTGTTGCTCGCTTCGATATTGCAAATGTCACCGGATACGCCCAACGATAAACACCATTGCTTAAAGTTCCAAATTCCATAAAGAACTCCATTCAAAGTTATGTAACAACAATTGTTACTAAGTCAATGGTACCCATTTCTATTTAAACAAGAAATAGAAATGATGTTCTTTATCAACGAAGGAACATAAAAGCAATTGTCCAGCTTCTAAGACAAGTCCTACAGGAGTTTCCAACAAATGCTCCGGCGCAGTGCAAAGAACCTGCTCCATTCCCAACACGAAATTTGACTCTCCTCGACGAAGTCTTCTTCTATTCCTTAGCCCATGTATGTCATTACATATATGTGAGCCACACCCAAGATCAATACCCAAGTGTCCGAGGAAATAGAATGATAATCAATAAAGAAGATTTCAAGAAGATGGGGCATCCGATGCCTTATCCTTCTTCACGGACTCAAGATAAATCTTGCACTTTTTTTCGCAAATGGCCCTACTTGACATAATGATGGCAACAGTCCTTTTGAGTTCGCTTTTTAGCCTTTTTCTTCTTCTTCCTTCGTTGTTCCTTTGACTTCCTCTTAGAACCTTTCTTCGAGGAATCAACTAACAACACCGCCCCTACTCATGCTTCTCGTAAGGCTCCAAGCCTTCAAAGATGTTGAGCAAGACTAAAGATGAACCTTCTACATCTCGAGAGGTGAAGAGGAGCTTGAAGACTTCAACCTTTCAATCTCACTTGCTCATCAACCAACTCATAAAGATGAAGGACTACGATATGAGCATCCATATGCTCATGCTTTGTAGCTTGGGTTCCATCATGGCTAGCATGATGCAACTCATTTGTTGTAATCATTCACATGTTTCAGATAGGCCAACAATTGGTCCAGAGTTGCATTGTCACTAGGACGGGCGGGAAGAGGCGCTTCGAGGACATACGCAAGCTTTTCCACCTTGAGAACAATTCTCAAGTTTCTAAGCCAGTCCAAGAAGTTCGGCCCACTAAATTTATTCGAATCCAAAATGGAACGCAAATTCAAAGACATCATGATCAATCTTAGAAATACAAAATGAGCATATATGAGAAAGATGATTTTAAAATGCATCAATATACATTTATAAATCTCATTCATTTTTGAATTTCAAAACCCCAAAATCACTGAGATCGAGGTCCATCTCCGAATGGTTGATATCCATCATAGTTATGAACAACCTCGAGAGAGTCCAACAAGCCATTCATAACTACGATGGTAGGTATCAACTATACCGATTGCATATCACGTATATGCAACTATCACAATGTGCTATCAACTAATTGAATGTTCACACATACATCGGGTTGTTAACACATTAACAAGTATGCATCATATGCATAGCACCCAACTTCACCTCCCTTTACATCGACTCGAGAGAGTCCAACAAGCCGATGCTCTGTGTTAAAGCCAACCCATTAATCGACATAGTTTTAATATGGTTAGAGCGCATTCAACCAATTAGCCCAGCTTGGAGAGAGTCCAACAACCAAAGCTAACGATTGACCTCTGACTCTTACCATATTAGTATTAAACTATTCCATGGTTTGAACATATTCAGGTTCGAGTCGGGCTTGGAGAGAGTCCAACAACCCAAACAAGAAACAGAACTCTGGTTCTAACCATATTAATGGAAGGTGTAGGCTTTAATATTGTTTAAGGGTTTTATGTCTCATCCTCTTGCATGCAAATAACTATTATCTACATGGCATGGCACATACATGACATACATCTACATGTCACGACACGCATGGCATAATGTTATGCATCTAATGCAATTACATGGCATACAATTATGTCATGTATATATTTCCTTATATGTCATAACTATTTATGGAAATAAAATATGTTTAAGATTTGATTCTCCAAATCAAATCATAATTAAATTAGGAAACAAATTTCCAAATCTAATCACATATTTTATTCATGGAATTATTTGATTAAGGAAAATCTATTTAGGAAACCAATTTCCTAAATCATTAAAACTACTTATGGAAATAAAATATTTTAAGATTTGATTTAAATCAAATCATGATTAAATTAGGAAACAAATTTCAGAATCTAATCAAATATTTTATTTATGGAAAATATCAATTTCATAAATACTTCCAACTTTCCAAAAGTGGAAGATTTATAAATACTTCTAGACTTTCCAAAATTGAAAAATTTCCATAAATACTTCTAAATTTCCAAAATTAGAAAATTTCAGAAATACATTATGACTATCGCAAACCATTTTTACGATTATGTCGAAACACAACCTCGGGCTCGATACCATCAAGGTTTTCGATCACACGCAGGTGTGTGTTCGATCATGTTTCAGAAACATGAACACAGCTGAAGCAATAAAAATAATAAATCTATATTTATTACAACACACACAACACACGCATGCATATTACAACAAGTGTAGACATAACCGTAAATTAAAATTTGCAATAAAAGGAAATTTATCTACGTTATACCTTTCAGATGACGTGTAGCGAA
Source organism: Wurfbainia villosa (assembly GCA_025175895.1). NCBI lineage: Eukaryota > Viridiplantae > Streptophyta > Magnoliopsida > Zingiberales > Zingiberaceae > Wurfbainia > Wurfbainia villosa. The sequence continues at coordinate 82,032,334 of CM045987.1, read as the reverse complement.
CGGCATCAACCGAACGATCCTCGTAAGAATCGCTCTATCCGTATCCACGCCGAAGCTCCTCGATGACTTCGCTAAGTCACGAGCTTCGCCTTCGTGACGGGTTACTAGCCTCGTGTTGAAGACGACGTGATCGAGAGATGATCACGATCCGAATCCAAATTCGATCCTAAACGAAGTTCTCAAAACTCGCTTCTCCGAGAGGTATTGACGAATCCTTCTCCTCCACCTCAGAGGATTACCGGAGATCAAATCCTAAGTTAGCCGCTGTCGGAGCACTAACCGTCCCAAACGACGCCCGACAAGAGAAACAAGCTGTCCAGAAAAACTGGACAGCTTGGTGGAGGAATAGAGGCCGCTAAGGAAAGATGGAAGCTCACCTTATCACCGAACCCAGCACACAAGCCGGGCGGCGCAAAGAGGTTGGCGCCAATTAACTCCAAGGTGTGAGGTGGGCGCAACTCAAGGGGGCTAGGGTTTGGATTAGTTAGGGTTTAACAATCCCTTAAGCCCTCTTTATAGAGAACTAATTCTCTTAATGGTTAATGGATCATATCCATAAAGCCCGCTAACCCGCCTCCATTAAGATAAGTTAAAATAAACCAAACCATGATGGTTTATTTTAAGTTAAAACGAACCGAACCAACTTTTGGTTCATTCGCTTAAAATAAACCAAACCCTTTGGTTTATTCTTATCCATTGGATTAGAACCAAACCATTTTGGTCCATCCATTATGTCTTCATAAGACACGCCCATCCACGCTTCCATTGCGATCAAACAATTTCATGCTCGCTTATGTTTGGTCCAACCAAACATAGTTTCTCTCGAGAATCCCATTCTCAAGCTCGCTTTAAATCCTTTGGATTACGCTGCAGTGTGTGTGACCAAATAGGTTCTCGCTTATGTTGGCCGTCTATAATTAACCATTAATTATAGAACGATCATGAGTGGCACCTAGTAGTACATCATGATCCCCAATTAACCGAAAAGATCAACGGTTGATCCAGAACTATTTCTGAAACCCTTCAGTAGCTCGAATGAATCGCGCCCCATTCCCTTCACTCATCTTATACCCACTTGGTTCAGGACATGGTCTATTGTGTCAGTCCCCACTAGGCTGACTACGTCACACCTAGCCCAAGTATCATTTCCTCGTCCTACGGATTCTAGTTACTCCACATGTATCGATGAGTACTTTACTCTAAACATGTAATGCTTTGGCCAAAGACTTTAGTAACAATCCGACGAGAGGCCATGGGTATACATCTCCTCGCAAGGAGTGGTGAATCCTTTATAGGCTATTCAAACACCTTCGATCACTTCGACTTATACCCAATCATCGCGGGTCCACATCTCCTTAGAGATGTTTGCTTAAGATGTCAAAGCATAAGTCTCCATGATCAAGATGACTTGAATACCGCAAGTCAAAGGAACATCGCACTTAAGCCACAGTAAGAACTTCATTGACATATCTATATATGCAGAGAACCATATGAAGTCTTACTACCGGTCACTCCAATGAACTAGTTACCATAACTAGCATCCACGATTAACTCGACATCACAATGTTCCAAAGGAGAATCACCGCTTGGATACACCAAGGAGTATACTGTGCTCTCGATGAATTGATGGTGTCCAAATCCATCAATTCATCGACTAGGATAATTCCGATACATCACAATTACACATGTAGAGATACTCACTAGTTGTGATCCAATCACAAATTCTCTCATGCCGTGAATCGCATCGTGACATTCAAGAAATGAGTTTAAGATCCAATCAAATACATGAAACATGTATACTCAAATAGTGAATCTTCATTTATCATATAAATGGTTCATACATAAGGCGATTGCCTTAGGACATCTCTCATATATTACTAACAATGTATTCATCAAATAATAGTCATGCATTAGGTATTATATGATGATAATAAACAAAGTATCACCTAAAGCATGATTCAACCCTATTTCTCATACATGCCAAATATTAAAATCATAAATCATGATTTCAAACATTCATAGCAATTACATTAATTATCATGATTTAAGCATTATTATCTATTTATGGGCACGTTTTCAACAACACTATTCTAGATGAACTTACTAATTGATCCAATCTTTATAAGGATAGCAATACGTAACTGAACGGGATAGGGTTTCCCAACCCTTAAGGATGGATTTTGGAACCCAAAATAAGTTCTTTTCTATTGGGTTCACTAAGTATTCCTTGGGGATCCATTTCCTAGCTATTAATTTCTTCTTATCTTGTCCCCTAGCAATTAGACATTTATAGGCCTTTTCATTTTTCTTTTCTTTGTATCCTAGGCCCTTTTTATTGAAGCTTGCCCTTTGGCTCCCTATAATCATGTTCAATGTGTTGGAGCCAATAGTGAATTTCTCTAGGGCTTTTGTCAAATAGTCTACCTTTTCCCTTAAAGCCCTATTTTCATTTATACATGCATCACTAACATCTAATGGCACATAAAGATCATGTGAGCATGCATCATTTAAGCTAGAAGAAATATTATCATTTAAGCATGCATTTTCTAGCTTATTTTCCAATGCCTTAATTTGATTAAGCATGCTTTTATTTTTCTTTTTCATTCCAAATAAGTCCTTAGTTAAACTAGAAATTATGGAAACTATTTTCTTAGGAGAGGCATTCGTTACTATAGTTTCCATGTCCTCTTCTTCTTCGGATGATGAGGATGTAGAAGCTCCCCATTCATTTGAGCTCTCCCCACTTGAGCTTGATTCTTCATTTTCGGTGGAGGAGGAGCAATCCGAGTCATGAAGAGCCATTAGTGCTAGGTTGGAATAGACATGCTCTTCTTCTTCGGATGAGGATGAGGAAGCAAGGTCATCCCATGTCTTTGCTTTGAGTGTCATGGCCTTCCCTTTTCCTTTTGCCTTCTTTTCTTCTTCCTTTCTCTTGCTCCCCTTCTTCTTCCTCTTTTCTTCTTTCTTTTTCTTCTCTTCCTTGCTCTTGTTTAGGAGGGGACAATTATCCCTTATGTGTCCCTCTCCTTGGCAATTGTAGCATATGACCTTTCCCCCTTGGTCTTCTATTCCTATCATTAGATTTATTAAAATGAAAACCCTTTAAAGCACATCTTACCCTCCTTACTGTTAGTAATATATGAGAGATGTCCTAAGGCAATCGCCTTATGTATGAACCATTTATATGATAAATGAAGATTCACTATTTGAGTATACATATTTTATGTATTTGATTGGATCTTAAACTCATTTACTGAATGTCCACGATACGATTCACAGCATGAGAGAATTTGTGATTGGATCACAACTAGTGAGTATCTCTACATGTGTAATTGTGATGTATCGGAATTATCCCTAGTCAATGAATTGATGGATTTGGACACCATCAATTCTGTCGAGACTAGCACGAGGTATACTCCTTGGTGTATCCAAGCAGCTGATTCTCACTGGCTGGAGACATAGTGATGTCCGGAGTTAATCGTGGATGCTAGTTATGGTAACTAGTTCATTGGAATGACCAACCGTAAGACTTCATATGGTTTTCTGCATATATAGATATGTCAATGAAGTTCTTACTGTGGCTTAAGTGCGATGTTCCTTTGACTTGCGGTATTCAAGTCATCTTGATCATGGAGACTTATGCTTTGACATCTTAAGCAAACATCTCTAAGGAGATGTGGACCCGAGATGATTGGGTATAAGTCGAAGTGATCGAAGGTGTTTGAATAGCCTATAAAGGATTCACCACTCCTTGCGAGGAGATGTATACCCATGGCCTCTCGTCGGATTGTTACTAAAGTCTTTGGCCAAAGCATTACATGTTTAGAGTAAGGTACTCTTCGATACATGTGGAGTAACTAGAATCCGTAGGACGAGGAAATGATACTTGGGCTAGGTGTGACGTAGTCAGCCTAGTGGGGACTGACACAATAGACCATGTCCTGAACCAAGTGGGTATAAGATGAGTGAAGGGAATGGGGCACGATTCATTCGAGCATCAAGGGTTTGAAATAGTTACGATCAATCAGTTGATCTTTTCGGTTAATTGGGGATCATGATGTACTACTAGGTGCCACTCATGATCGTTCTATAATTAATGGTTAATTATAGCCGGCCAACATAAACCGAGAACCTATTTGGTCACACGCACAACGAGTGTAATCCAAAGGATTTAAAACGAGCTTGAGAATGGGATTCTCAGACCGAGAGAAACTATGTTTGGTTGGACCAAACATAAAGCGAGCTTGAAATTGTTTCAGTCGCAATGGAAGCGTGGATGGGCAGTGTCTTATGAAGACATAATGGATGGACCAAAATGGTTTGGTTCTAATCCAATGGATAAGAATAAACCAAAGGGTTTGGTTTATTTTAAACGAATGAACCAAAAGTTGGTTCGGTTCGTTTTAACTTAAAATAAACCATCATGGTTTGGTTTATTTTAACTTATCTTAATGGAGCGGGTTAACGGGCTTTATGGATATGATCCATTAACCATTAAGAGAATTAGTTCTCTATAAAATAGGGCTTAAACCCTAATCCCAAACCCTAATCACAATTGGCCGCCCAACATAGTTGCCGCCCACCCTTGTTGAAGGTTTTCGGCGCCAACCCAAAGAGCAGCCAACGCCCAGCTTGTGTGCAGCCGTCCAAGTCGTTGTCGGCGTCCAAGCTCCAGCCGGTGAACCTCCACGACCCTCCGTGATCTCCCTTGGGTTGGTGTAAAGGTGAGGCTCCATCTCTTCTTTAGCGGCGCCTATTTCCTCCACCAAAGCTGTCCAGTTTTCTGGACAGCTTCTTCTCCTCTTGTCGGGCGTCGTTTGGGCGGCGGTTAGTGCTCCGACAGCGGATAACATACCGATTTGATCTCCGGTAATCCTCTGAGGTGGAGGGACGAAGGATTCGTCAATCGGTTGACGAATACCTCTCCGGAGAAGCAAGTCTTGAGGACTTGTTTTAGGTCCGAATTTGGATTCGGACCGTGATCATCTCTCGATCACGTCGTCTTCAACACGAGGCTAGTAACCCGTACGAAGAGGAAGCTCGTGGCTTGGCGAAGTCATCCCGAGGAGCTCGGCGTGGATACGGATAGAGACGATTCTTACGAGAATCGTTCCGGTTGATGCCGTTCCCGCTACACGTCATACGGAAGGTATAACGTAGTTTAATTTCTTTTATTGCAATTTTAATTTACGGTTATGTCTACACTTGTTGTAATAGCATGCGTGTGTTGTGTGTGTTGTAATAAATAGGAATATTTATTATTTTTATTGCTTCCGCTGTGCTCATGTTTACGAAACATGATCGAACACACACACGCCGCGGTGCCGGAAACCCAACACTTACCATATATGCTTCTTCGGTTCTATCCATGGAGGAGGATGAGGATGCTTCATCATCGGAGGAGGAGGGGATTTCCATCTTCTTCTTCCCCTTGTTCGCTATCAAAGCTACTCCTCTTGAGGGTTGAATTCTAGGCTCTTCTTGTATTCCTTCAAGCCTAGTTTCGTGGAGCTCCATTGTTGAGAAAAATTCCTCCAAGGTACTTACTTCCAAGTTCTTGGAGATGTAAAACGAATCCACCATGGAGCTCCATCTTGAGGACCAGGGAAAGGCATCTATGGCCTTCATTACCATATCTCGATTGGAGAGCTTTTCTCCTACACTTGTTAGCCCAATTAATATTTCTTTAAATCTAGAATGTAGGGAAGTTATCTTTTCTCCCTTTTCTAATTTGATGTTTGAGAGTTGGGAGCGGAGGAGGTCTCTCCTAGCTAGCTTGGCCTCGGATGTGCCTTCATGGAGTTCTACAAGCTTTTCCCACATCTCTTTGGCGCTAGCACATTCTCCGATCCGGTTGATCTCTTGTTGAGGGAGCACATTGAGAAGATGATGTTTTGCCTTTGAGTTTGCAAGGTGCTCCTCTCTTTGCTTCTTAGTCCAACGTGATTTTTCAATTGGTTCACCCCTTTCATCCCTAGGCAACTCGAAACCATTTTCCATTATAAGCATAATATCAAAATCGGTCTCGAAGAATATCTCCATTCTCTTTTTCCACCAAGAGAATTCGCCGTCGAACTTCGATGGGTGGATGTTTGAGCCAGCCATTTGAGATGTAGAGCTTGTTGCGGCGGTTAGTTCGGTGACAAGCAACCTTGCTCTGATACCACTAGTTGGGTCGGATCGATTGGCCGGCTAGAGGGAGGTGAATAGCCCTCGTTCGTTGGATGTCGTAATTCGCTCGTCTACAAAAGATTAGCGCAAGCGGAATATAAGACAAGCAAAAAGAAATTACAAGAAAGCAAATGCTAACAAGAAGATGTAACGTGGTTCACGGCTACGCCGCTAATCCACGGTCTGATTCGTCCAAGGTGAATCACTCCTCCAAAACCAATCCAATATTGGTCTCTCCTTTGCACCAAGCTAGGTGGAGGTAACCTTTACAACCAAGATCACTCTTCTACAATGGAATGAAGATTAAAGCAAGTAGAGGAGTGGAAAAACGTTTAGGGCACTTTGGGAGTAGTTGGGCGTTCAAGCATTAACTCCCCAAAGCCCCATCCCCTTCCTTTTTATAGAGGAAGAGGGGTTCTTCCCGTTGACACAGGAGCAGTCGACTGATGGCACCCATCAGTCGACTAGTCCTGTAGCCGTTACCCAATAACGGCTGCTTTCCACGTTGGATTCCATCCAACGGTATTGGCGATAGTCGTGATGGTACCCATCGATCATTATCAATCGATCGAGTCCTCAACGAGGTCGACTCCACTCTGTGCCCGTGCACAGTGCCATCGATCGTATGCGTCCCTTGGCGGTCGATCGATTCATCGATCGGCCCATGCCGTCGGTCGATCAACTTGATTCAGCTGACTTAAACCGGTCGATCGACCCATCGACTCGAGCGATCATTCGCCGCCATGACATGGCGGTCGGGTGTCGAAAACTCATCCGACACTTGGCCAAATGGCCAGTTTCACCTAAGACTACCCTTCGGGTTACAATCGCTCACTCTCATCCCTCGGAGTCCCTCGCCTTCGAAGTTCTCTTCGTTCGCGGCCACGTCCCTCGGCAGCATCAGGCGCACGGCTCTGCAATGCTCCTTCGCGTCTCTTGCCTCGAAGTCTACTTCCTCCGGCTTCACTCCAAGCTTCTCGTCCGGCGGTCCCTCGGATGCTCCAAGCGCACGGCTTCCGCAAAGCTATCCTTCACCGACTCAAGGCACGAGTCATGAGATGTGAAACTCGCCACGGCTCCATGTGTGAATTACTAAGTCCTGCACGACTTCAACGCATATATCAAATCAACATATCAAACTAACTTAAACCCTTTGCCACACCATCAAAACCATATTACGGCAAGAGATTTCCCTAACAGTTTTGAAATCATTTAAAATATCCAACCATGATCTTTGGGCAATATGTCTATGAATTAAACATATGCTTTCCCTATGATTGGTCTATTATTGCTCTATTGATACACTTAATGACCCATCTAAATGTCATAAGTATTAGTGAACCATTTGTATCATCCTATCATCTCACCCATTACTAAGTTTTCAATCAAAGTACCCTTATAGTGAGATGTGAGATGTTCCTAAAGGTATTTACACGTAACCAAAATTTCATGCATTTCTACCCATGGTTAAGTATCATCCTAAAAACCCAATCATGAACATGCATCAAGAATTATCAATCATGATCATAAATCATCAATCATTGCATATCATGATTATAAATTATAAAAATTAAGCATAAATCATGATTTAAGCATTTAATTCATGGGTTATACATTATCATCACCCAACACTATGTTAAAAATTTATAACCCACACCATCCTAAGTCAACCAAATAATATGATATAGATAAAGTCCACTATAGTTGACTATCCTAGGGTTTTCCTAACCCTTGAGGATGGATTTGGGAACCCAATACAAATTCTTTCCTATAGAGTTCACCAAATATTCTTTAGGGATCCATTTTCTAGCTATTGTTTTATTTTTTGCTTGACCCCTAACAATTAGGCAATGATAAGTCTTTTCATTTTTATTTCCTTTATAACTTAGGCCTTTCTTATTAAAGCTTGCCCTTTGGCTCCCTATGATCATGTTCAATGTGTTAGAGCCTATAGTGAATTTCTCTAGGGCCTTAGTTAAATGGTATACCTTTTCCCTTAAAAACCTATTCTCCTCAATACATGCATCATTAACATTAAAAGGCATGTAATCATCATGTGAGCATGCATTATTGATACTAGAAGAAACATTATCATTCACATTTAAATATGATTTTTCTAGCTTTTCTTCTAGGGTCTTAATTTCATTTTTCATGCTTTTGTTTTCCTTTTTAGCCCTAAATAATTCCTTAGTTAAGCTAGAAATCATAGACATAATTTTCTTGGGAGAGAGTTTTGTTACCTCACTTACCAAATCCCCTTCCGATGATGAGGATGAAGATGAGGACGCTCCCCCTTCACTTGAGCTCTCCTCCTCGCTAGTGCTTCTTTCTTCTTCCTTGGAGGAGGTGGAGTCCAAGTCATCTATCCCCATTAGGGCAAGATTTGTGAAGGCTTCTTCTTCGGATGATGAGGATGATGGATCATCCCATGTGGCCTTATGTGCTTTAGCCTTCCCCTTTTCTTTGACCTTCTTTTCATCCTCCTTCTTCTTGCTCCCCTTCTTCTTTTCTTCTTTCTGTTAGGGAAATCTCTTGCCATGATAAGGTTTTGATGTGTGTGGCAAAGGGTTTAAGTTAGGTTGGTATTGTTATTTGATATGTGCGTTGGAGTCTTGCAGGACTTAGTAATTCACACATGGAGCCTTGGCGGGTTCACCCTCACAACCTCGGTCTTTGAGTCGGTGAAGGATGACTTTGCGGAAGCGTGCGCTTGGAGCATCCGAGGGACCGCCGGACGAGACGACTTGAAGTGAAGCCAAGGAAGCAGACTTCGGAGGCAAGAGACGCGAAGGAGCATTACAGAGTCGTGCGCCTGATGCTGCCGAGGGATGTGGCCGCGAACGAAGAGAGCTTCGGCGAGGGACTTCGAGTGAGATGAGAGAATGAGTGAAATGTAAGTAGCTTATTAGGTGAACTTGGCTGAATGGCTGAGTGTCGGAGACTTGACTGCAAGGGTTAAGGTTTACCCGACCGCCGGAAGCTCAAACTTATGTTAAGTTTGAGTTTCATCTGACACCCGATCGGGCCATGTAATGGCGTCATTCGCCTAGTCAGTGTGTTCGAATGGTATCCGCCTGATGGGTTTATGCCCGGTCGGCCGATCGCCATGGAATGGCGATCGGCTGCGAGAGATGTCGCGGACGCAGAACGCTCGTGGCCGTAGGCGATCGACTACGGAGGCGTGATCGGGTGAGGTCCATCGATCGGCGCCAAGTGTTCCGTTGGACTACAGCGGTCGGGATCCGACGTGTTCGAGGCCGTTTGGAGTGCGGATCATTGCCAAGGCGAGCGGTGATCGGTAGTGGCGGCCAACGGGAAGAAATCAGCCCTCTCTATAAAAAGAGAGGGTGTGGAGCTTTGAGAGGTTAATGCTTAAGTTCTAAACGACCATCCAAGTGCTCCACAAGATTCAAACTCCTTCTCTTAGCTTTCTCTCACATCTATTGTAAAAGGAGTGTGCTTGATTTGTAAAGGTTACCTCCACCTAGCTTGGTGCAAAGGAGAGACCAATAGTGATTGGCTTTGAAGGAGTGATTCACCTCGGACGAATCGGGATCGTGGATTAGCGGTGTAGCCATGAACCACGTTACATCTTCTTTGTTAGCGTTTGTATTTTTGTTTATTGCTTTGTCTTTATTGTTTATGCTTCCGCTTGCGCTAACGATTGTGTAGACGAGCAAACGAACGAGAGAATTCCGACATCCATCGTAAGAGGGCTATTCACCCCCCTCTAGCCGGCCAATCGATCCCCCACACTTTCTTCCTCCTCTCTTCTTTGCTCTTGTTCAAGAGGGGACAATCATCTCTTATATGTCCCTCTCGTTGGCAATCGTAGCAAATTATCTTCCTCCTTGGTCTTCTCCTTCTATCATTAGATTTGTTAAATTTAAAATTTTTAAGCTCACATCTTACCTTCCTTACCATGTAAGCTTCTTCCATGCTATCCATGGAGGAGGAGGAGGAGGAGTCTTCATCGGATGAGGAGAGAGTCTCCTTCTTCTTCTTCCCCTTGTTGGCTACTAGTGACACTTTCCTTGATGGCTTGATGCTTGGTTCTACTCCCTCAAGCCTTGTTTCATGTAAATCCATGGTGGAGAAGAATTCTTCTAGGGTGCTCACATCTAGATTCTTCGAAATGTAGAAGGAGTCCACCATGGAGCTCCATTTTGAGGACCAGGGAAAGGCATCTATAGCCTTCATGACCATATCCCGGTTGGAGAGCTTTTCACCTACACTAGATAATCCATTAATTATTTCTTTCAATCTAGAGTGTAGTGATAATACCTTCTCCCCTTTATCGAGTTTGATGTTATTGAGTTGGGAGCGGAGAAGGTCTCTTCTTGCTAATTTGGCTTCTGAAGTGCCTTCATGAAGCTCTACCAATCTTTCCCACATCTCTTTGGCACTTGAGCACTCCCCAATCTGGTTGATCTCTTGTTGGGGAAGCACATTGAATAAATGGTGCTTGGCCTTTGAATTTGCCAAGTGCTCCTCCCTTTACTTCTTGGTCCATCTTGATTTCTCTAGTGGCTCCCCCTCTTCATCCCTAGGAACTTCGAAATCGTTTTCCATAGTGAGCATTATATCAAAATCGGTCTCGAAGAATACCTCCATTCACTTTTTTCACCAAGCGAATTCTCCTTCAAATTTCGGCGGATGAATGTTGGAGTCGGCCATCTCTTTATTGTGCTTGTTGCGGCGGTTAGTCCGGTGACAAGCGACCTTGGCTCTGATACCACTTGTTGGAACGTAGGTGGCCGGCTAGAGGGGGGTGAATAGCCCTCTTTCGTGTACGGTGGAATTGCTCGTTGAATTGTCTACGAAGTACGATTAGCGCAAGAGGAAATATAAAGCTAAAGATAAAACAAAGAAACAAGAAATACAAATGCTAACAAGAGTGTGTAATGTGGTTCACGGCCTTGCCGCTAATCCACGGACCGATTCATTCCAGGTGAATCACGCCTAAACTTTCACTATTCTCTCCTTGGCACCAAGCAAGGTGGAGGTAACCTTTCTTACAAGAATTCTCTCCTCTTACAATAAGATGAAAATAAACACAAGGAAGAGAAGGAAAATCGTTTTAGGCACTTGGGAGATGTTTAGCAATGAACCATTAGCCTCCCAAGATGACCCAAGGCTTCTTTTTATAGAGAAGAAGCCTTTCTTTCCATTGGGCGCCTGGCAGTCGACTGATGCCTCGATCAGTCGACTGCCCCTGTAGTCGTTGCCCTATAACGGCTTCTTCCATATTGGATTTTATCCAACAGCTCCCACATCAGTCGATTGATCTTCCCATCAGTCGACTAATGGAGCCATCAGTCAAGTCCCGCGAGTGAGCAATCGACTAACAACTATTCTATGCCTGAAACCCTTGCAACCAGTGACTTTGTCATTTGCGGTCGGTGATGGTTCGATAGTCATTTACCCAACCCTTGGCGATGGGTTCTTCAAACCTAAACCTGACTCGAACACCAGTCAAGTCTAAGTCAACTTAGAGCAGTAGACTGTCATGCCATTAGCACTAGTGGCTCATTCTCTAAGTTGGTTACAAACCTGATGTCGGGAAATCTCATCCGACACTTAGCCAATCTGGCAAGTTTCACCTAAGCGCAACTCCATCCCGGGTTACAATCGCTCACTCTCATTCCCTTGGAGCCCCTCGCCTTTGAAGTTGTCTTTGTCCGGCCACATCCCTCGGATGCGCCAAGCGTACGGCTTCGCAGCGCCATCCTTCGCGTCTCACTCTGAAGTCTACTTCCTCCGGCTTCACTCCAATGCTCCTCGTCCGACGGTCCCTCGGATGCACCAAGCGCACGGCTTCCGCAATGCATCTTTCACCGACTCAAAGACCGAGTCATGAGAGGTGAAACTTGTCAATGCTCCATGTGCGAATTACTAAGTTATGTGTAACTTCAACGCACACATCAAATCCATATCAATTCTAACTTAAACCCTTTGTTGTTGGGTTTCCGGGCACCGCGGCGTGTGTGTGTTCGATCATGTTTCGTAAACATGAGCACAGCGGAAGCAATTAAAAATAATAAATCTATATTTATTACAACACACACAATACACGCATGCATATTACAACAAGTGTAGACATAACCGTAAATTAAAATTTTGCAATAAAAGAAAATTATCTACGTTATACCTTCCGTATGACGTGTAGCGGGAACGGCATCAACCGGAACGATCCTCGTAAGAATCGTCTCTATCCGTATCCACGCCGAACTCCTCGGGATGACTTCGCTAAGCCACGAGCTTCATCTTCGTACGGGTTACTAGCCTCGTGTTGAAGACGACGTGATCGAGAGATGATCACAATCCGAATCCAAATTCGGATCCTAAAACGAGTTCTCAAAACTCGCTTCTCCGGAGAGGTATTCGTCAACCAATTGACGAATCCTTCGTCCTCCACCTCAGAGGATTACCGGAGATCGAATCCCCGGTAAGTTAGCCGCTGTCGGAGCTCTAACCGTCGTCCAAACGACGCTCCGACGAGAGGAGAAGAAGCTGTCCAGAAAACTGGACAGCTTGGTGGAGGATATAGGCGCCGGCCAACCAAGGAAAGAAAAAGGCTCACCTTGATGCCAAACCTATAGGAGATCACCGGAGGGTCGCCGGAGTGTTCACCGGCTGAAGCTTGGTCACCGGCAATGACTTGGACGGCGGCACAAAAGCTGGGCGGCGGCACTTTAGGGTTGGGCGCCGAAAACTCCAAGGAGGTGGGCGGCAACTATGTTGGGCGGCCAAAACTTGATTAGCTTTAGGGTTAGGGTTTAAGCCCTATTTTATAGAGAACTAATTCTCTTAATGGTTAATGGATCATATCCATAAAGCCCGTTAACCCGCTCCATTAGGATAAGTTAAAATAAACCAAACCATGATGGTTTATTTTAAGTTAAAACGAACCGAACCAACTTTTGGTTCATTCGTTTAAAATAAACCAAACCCTTTGGTTTATTCTCATCCATTGGATTAGAACCAAACCATTTTGGTTCATCCATTATGTCTTCATAAGACACGGCCCATCCACGCTTCCATTCATTTGAAACAATTTCATGCTCGCTTTATGTTTGGTCCAACCAAACATAGTTTCTCTCGGTCTGAGAATCTCATTCTCAAGCTCGTTTTAAATCCTTTGGATTACGCTCGTTGTGCGTGTGACCAAATAGGTTCTCGGTTTATGTTGGCCGTCTATAATTAACCATTAATTATAGAACGATCATGAGTGGCACCTAGTAGTACATCATGATCCCCAATTAACCGAAAAGATCAACGGTTGATCCAGAACTATTTCGAAACCCTTCTTTCGAATGATTCGTGCCCCATTCCCTTCACTCATCTTATACCCACTTGGTTCAGGACATGGTCTATTGTGTCAGTCCCCACTAGGCTGACTACGTCACACCTAGCCCAAGTATTATTTCCTCGTCCTACGGATTCTAGTTACTCCACATGTATCGAAGAGTACCTTACTCTAAACATGTAATGCTTTGGCCAAAGACTTTAGTAACAATCCGACGAGAGGCCATGGGTATACATCTCCTCGCAAGGAGTGGTGAATCCTTTATAGGCTATTCAAACACCTTGATCACTTTGACTTATACCCAATCATCCGGGTCCACATCTCCTCGGAGATGTTTGCTTAAGATGTCAAAGCATAAGTCTCCATGATCAAGATGACTTGAATACCGCAAGTCAAAGGAACATCGCACTTAAGCCACGATAAGAACTTCATTGACATATCTATATATGCAGAGAACCATATGAAGTCTTACGGTGGTCACTCGATGAACTAGTTACCATAACTAGCATCCACGATTAACTCGGACATCACTATGTCTCGGCCGGTGAGAATCACCGCTTGGATACACCAAGGAGTATACCTCGTGCTAGTCTCGGCGAATTGATGGTGTCCAAATCCATCAATTCATCGACTAGGATAATTCCGATACATCACAATTACACATGTAGAGATACTCACTAGTTGTGATCCAATCACAAATTCTCTCATGCCGTGAATCGTATCGTGGACATTGATAAATGAGTTTAAGATCCAATCAAATACATAAAACATGTATACTCAAATAGTGAATCTTCATTTATCATATAAATGGTTCATACATAAGGCGATTGCCTTAGGACATCTCTCATATATTACTAACAGACTCCCACTTGGCCTAATGCCAATCGCCTTATGTATAGATATATACAAACTCTCACTATATAGATACATACATACATACTTACATACATACATATATATACAAACTCTCACTATCAATTCAACCAATTGATATGCTATAAACCTGAACCTACTATTCAAGGACACTATTATATTATTCATATAGCATATATAAGAGATAATATAATAAGCAAACCTTGCCTGTTATTAATGAAATATGATACATATGATCCCTAATCATTCATCTCATGATTGACACTAAGGGCTGACACTAACATGTTCAACTCTATTTGACTTGATTGATATAGAATGATCAATAAGTCCTGATTAGAGTTGGTTAATTTAGATAATTATACTCCATGGTTCATATCAATGCACTAGTTCTACATCTGGAATAAGGAGTGAGGTCCTAACATCTCATGCCCATCTACGTGGCTAAGTACACAAACACATTAGTCCTATGTGTTGTGAGATGTATTAACTCCTTAAATCTATAGGTGCATAATTTCTAGGGTAAGCCCTAGGCTAGTTCCATTTTGCATGAAAAAATAACATAGAGTATAATATAAGTTTTAAGTTCTATTCTATTACGCACATACCTAATTTTCGTCTAAGCGGACTAAACTCTGATTCGGGTAAAGGTTTGGTAAACAAGTCTACTATGTTCAATTTGGACTCAATGTATTCGAGTTGTATGGTCCCGTTAGCTACATGTTCTTGAATAAAGTGGTGTTTGACTTCTATAAGTTTGGTTCTAGAATGACAGATTGGATTTTTGATTAAATTAATTGAACTAATGTTGTCGATGTAAATTTTAGTATTATTAAAGTTTAACTTAAAGTCTTGGAGAGTGTGCCTCATCCACAAGAGTTGAGCTACACATGAAGGTTGGAACCGAAGCTTCGCTTCGCACCTCGATCACTTGTGCATGGCGATCCCATCTACGTCCCTGGATTAAAAAAATTAATCCAAGACGATGATGGATTACCCAAGCAATCGATCCATCATCGTACTATTCGATTAGAGTGGTCTCTTGAACAAACTAGTTGTTTAAGCAACCTAACTCTTTTCCTCGACTAGCCGCGGAATAGATGATGTACGGATCCCCGATTTTTGTGTTTATTTTCGGGGTCCAAGTAAATTAGCCACATGCAATAACATACATAATACAAAGAAACAAAAGGAAACCAAAACAAGAATTATACCTCTTGTTTACCTCTTGGTCTTCTATTGTATGTCCTATCCTCCTCTTGAACGTTGTGTGGGCAACGATCCTCCAAGAGTTGAAACCTCCTAGATCGTGTATCTTCTTTTCCTTGTTCACTCCGAACAAAGGAAGATAATCAAAGACTTCTTCTCCTATCTAGAGCCAACCACTAAGCTCCTAGCTTGATCCTTGTCGCCGGCCATGGAGAGGAAGAGGAATTTTGGTTGCCGGCCAAGAGCTCCAAAGGAAGAACCTTAACTCTTGTTGCCGCTGGCCAAGGAGAAATATAGGAAGAGGTATGGGCGTCGGCCAAAGTGAGGAGGAAGAGGATGGGTGCCGGCTACACCTTAGGAAGAGAGAAAAACAAACCCTAACCCTTCCACTTGTTGCCGCCCAAGCCTTTTCCCAAACCCTAGCCGCCCAAGCCAATGGAAGAAAAACCTAATCTCCAAAAGATAAGTTGCCACCCATGCCTTAGACTCCTATTTATAGATTTTGACCAAATCTCCTTTTAATCTTGTCCGTTGGATTTAGGTTTCATGAGGGTTTTAATAGGCTACAATAGGGACCATGAGGAGTTGGATCTTGGCCACTCAATGGATCTAGCCCACATAAAGTTCGATCCATTAATGATAATCCATTCCACTAGAGGATTATCATTGATCTATCTCACCAACCCCCAAAAATAAATATGGGCTCCATATATTAATTGTACAAATATCTTTCCGTGTTTAAGATCTCGAATGTCCGTCAATTAATTAATTTACTGACAATTAATTAATCAACATCTAACTCCTTGAGTAGTACCACTCAACCTCATCATCATGTGGGACCAAGTCCACCTGCAGGGTTTACATGATAATCCTTATGAGCTCCTCAAGGGGATATCATCATCCTAATATATAGGACATGATTTCCTCCTATAATCAACGACACACCATGTAAATAATATTATTTTCCAACTTACCGAGCCTATCGATTTAATCTATAAATCTCGCCCATTGGTAAATCAAAGAAATAAATACTAAGTACATGTGCCCGTTATTATATCGGGATTAAGAGAATGTGCACCATAATATCCGAGGTCCGATTCAATTATGTAGTCAGCAATAAATTAAATCACCTCTAAGTCAGTCCTGCTCAATACACACAAAGTGTACTAGTGTAATTCTATGGTCAAGACAAACCAATACCAAATTATACTACAACCATACCAATGGTTTGTCTAAAACCATCTCGATTGTGAGCCTCTACTTATACTCTACAAGGAACTGATAACATGATCTTTCGTGTGACATCACACACCATGTTATCTACAATGTAATGTATCAGACAATATGCATAACCATAAATATGCAAACAATGATCATGTGATTCTTATTTCAAAAATAAAGATTTTCATACAAAAGATAGACTTTTCAGTATACATCCCAACAATCTCCCACTTATACTAAAAGACTATGTTGTCCTCATACAGCCATACATCTGATTCCCATTCCCTCCACATGCCTATCAAAAGCTCTCGCTAGAAGAGCCTTAGTGAAAGGATCTACCAGGTTATCCTCTAATGCAATCTTGGCGACAACAACTTCTACCCGCTTTACGATCTCTCGTATCAGGTGGTACTTGCGCTCTATGTGTTTACTTGCCTTATGGGCTCATGGTTCCTTCGAGTTTGCAACTGCACCACTGTTATCACAATAAATTGTGATAGTTCTGGGCAAACCAGGAATCACATCCAAGTCCATCAAGAAGTCCTGAGCAATACAGCTCGTTTGGCTACCTCAGAGGTTGCCACATACTCAGCTTCCATGGTGAAGTCCACCACGCATTCCTGCTTGACACTCCTCCATACAATGGCTCCACCTCCCAAAGTAAACACAAAACCCGAGGTAGACTTACTGTTATCCCTATCTGATTGGAAGTCGGAATATGTGTAACCCACAGGAAGTAATTGAGGTAGTTCAATATATGCTTTACCGCAGTCCAATGTCTCTATCCTGGATTACTCTAATATCTACTAACCATGCCCACGGCAAAGCAGATATCTAGCCTCGTACATAACATAGCATATATGAGGCTTCCTACTGCCGAAGCATAAAGAACCGCCTTAATCTCCTCTTTCTCCTTTGATGTTCTAGGACACATCTCTTTAGATAAAGGTACTCCATGCCTAAAAGGTAGAAAACCTTTCTTGGAGTTCTGCATGCTAAAACGAGCCAAAATGGTGTCTATGTATGAAGCTTGAGATAAGCACAACATCCTTTTCCAGCGATCCCTTATAACCTTGATCCCAAGGATGTGTCCCACTTCTCCTAAGTCCTTCATATCAAACTATTTGGACAACCATACCCTTACGTCCGATAACACCTTGATATTGTTGCCAATTAATAAAATGTCATCTACGTATAGTACAAGAAATACCACTACATTTCCATCACATCTCTTGTATACACAAGACTCATTCAAACTTTGAATAAATCCATAAGACTGGATTACCTCATCAAAGCGGATGTTCCAAGATCTCGAAGCTTGCTTCAAACCATAAATGGACCGATTAAGCTTGCACACAAGATGCTCTTTGCCCTTTGCAATGAATCCCTCTGGTTGCTTCATATAGATGTTTTCCTCAAGACTTCCATTAAGGAAAGCTATCTTGACATCTATCTGTCACACCTCATAATCCATATGAGCAGCAATACATAAGAGAATCTGGATAGACTTAAGCATGGCCACCGACGAAAAAGTCTCCTCATAATCGATACCCTCTTTTTGAGTATACCCTTTCGCAACAAGCCTTGCTTTGAAGGTCTCAACCTTCCCGTCTATTCCTCTCTTTCTTTTGTAGATCCACTTGCATCCAATGGTTTTTACACCATTGGGTGGTTTTACTAGCTCCCGGACCTGATTTGAATCCATAGATTCTATATCAGAATTCATTGCACTCTGCCAAGATACCGCATCTTTATCTTGGATTGCCTCGTCATATGTCCAGGGATCAAGTTCATGTTCGTCAGAGACCAAATCAGAAGATTCTCCCAAGAACATAAATATATCAGGATGTCTAATAACCCTCCCACTATGACGAGGTATCACCTGTGTATCCTCTGTGACACGCGGTGCAGTCACTTATGGTATATCCTCTTGTACCAGTGGTACTGAAGTAGTGACTTCCCCTCTCAATTCTTCCAGAACAATCTTACTCATGAGCTTGTGATTCATCACATAGACTTCCTCTAAAAATCTAGCGTTCGTGCTAACGATCACCCTCTAATCTCTAGGACAATAAAACAAACCACCTTTCGTTACTCTAGGATAGCCTACGAACATGTGCACTTTTGTACGAGGTTCCAACTTACTAGCATCTACCTTCAACACATGTATTGGACTCCTCCAAATTCGAATATGTCTCAGACTAGGCTTTCGTCCAGTCCATAATTCTGTGGGAGTAGAAGGCACTAATTTAGATGATACCAAGTTCAGAATATACACTTCTGTATCTGGAGTATACCCCAAGAATGAATCTGGTAACTCAGAATAACTCATCATCGATCTAACCATCTCCATAAGAGTCCTATTCCTTCGCTATGCTACACCATTCTACTGGGGTGTGCCAGGTGTAAACAATTGGGATTGAATCCTAGCCTCTGATAAGTAATTCCTAAACTCTCCCAAGAGGTACTCACCACCACGATCAGATCGTAGTGTCTTGATACTTTTACCTTGACGTTTCTCCACATCAACCTTGAATTCTTTGAACCTATCAAAGCATTCAGACTTGCGGCGCATCAAGTAAATGTATCCATATCTTGAATAATCGTCTATAAAAGAGACAAAATATTCAAAACCACCTCTAGCCTGGATAGACATAAGACCACACAAATCAGAATGAACTAATTTCAACACATCTTTGGCTCTATACCCCTTAGCCTTAAAAGGCCTCTTGGTTATTTTACCTTCCAAGCAAGATTCGCAGGTTGGGAAATCTTCCACCACTAATGAATCCAGAGGTTCATCAGCTATCAACCTTTGAATTCTACTCAGGTTAATATGACCTAACCTTAGATGCCAAAGATATGTTTGGTTCATTTTCGAAGGTTCTTTTCTCTTATTAGATTTAGAAGATGAGTTATTTACTTCTATTTGCATCGTGGGAGCTTTTGGTTCAAGGGTATATAAATTTCCTATCAATGCACTAGAATAAATAATCTCCCTATTCCTTTTTATAACAACTCTGTCATTAAAAGAAATAGAATATCCATCCAAAAATAATTTAGAAACCGAAATTAAATTCTTTCTAAATAAAGGTACATAAAGGCAATTTTTCAGAACCAAAGTTTTATTCCTATCAAAAGATAAATAAACATCTCCCACTACAACAGTCGCCACCTTCGTAGCATCGCCCAAGTAAATGGTAATCTCCCCCTCAGTTAGTCATCTGGTTTCTTGGAACCCCTGCAAAGTATTGCAGACATGATCAGTGACTCCCGTATCTACACACCAAGTGCTGGTAGATAACACCGCTAAATATATTTCAACGACCAGACCAAAAGATATACCTTTGTTCTGCTTCTGGTTGGGGTAGTCCTTCTTCCAATGTCCAGTCTGCTTGCAAGTGAAGCACTTGCCTTTCGGCTTCTTCACTCCTCCCTGAGATCCTCCTACCACCTTTGCTCCACCTTGTTTCTTCTTCTTCTTGTCTTTCGGCTTAGAAGTAGAAACCTTCTGAGCAACCATGGCCTGAGTCTGAGCACTCTGACGAAAAAGTCCCTCTACCGCCTGGAGTTCTGTCAGAAGCTCCGCTAACTAATACAACCTTTTATTCATGTTGTAATTCAGGTGGAACTGCTCAAAACTCTTAGGTAGAGATTGGAGAATGATATCGACCTGGGTTTCCCCATCGATCTCAGCTCCAAGGTCTTCTAGCTCATTCAAATGAGCCATCATCTTGAGAACATGATCCCTCACGAGTGTTCCCTCAATCATGGTGGTCATCATCAAGTTCCTCATGGCTTCCTACCTTGCATCCCAATTTTGGTGTCTGAAAAGTTCCTTGAGATTGAGCATCATGTCATAAGCAATAGGCATGCCTTGATGCTGATGTTGCAATACATTTGACATAGAAGATAAAATGTAACACCGCGCCATCTCATCAGCCTTTATCCACTTCTTATAACTCTCTTTCTCCTTTTCCCCAGAATCATCCGTAGGCTTAGGAGGACACTCTTTGAAGAGTACATATTTGTACTCCTCAACAGTCAAGACTATATCTAGATTCCTTTTCCAATCCACATAGTTAGGTCCAGTAAGTTTATTTTCCTTTAGTATCACAGTAAGTGGATTGAAAGTAATTTTTGAAAAACCTAAGAATCACATAGATCAAAACATTATATTTCAAAAAATTATTGATTCCTCAAACAATAAAATTTTAAAATCAACCAACACCTCAAAACACCAAGAATATCGTATGCCACGATAGTGTGGACGTATACGAATTCTGCATTTGTAAGAGGAGGTTTTACCCATTAATTTTATTATCCTGACAACCTAACTTTTTGACAAATAAAATTAATAGTTAGTTCCTCTTCGGCCCTACAAATAAAAGCAGTGACTCCGATGGGAAGGATACTCCTATTTGCATCTAAGTGTTCACCATTACTCGATACCAAGATAATTATCTCGGATTATGTGCCTTCCGATGGGGAAGTACACACACTCCTAAATAATTTCTTATAACCATATTTGACCCTGTGATCCGCAAAACAAACTCATCCGATGGGGAGGAAGGCACTCAGAGCCGACACGTAAGTTTGTTTGCATCACATGTCAAATCGTAATGGAGGCCATGGAAATATTAAAAAAAATATCCCTCTCCCACTTAGTAATTTAAAATGAGGAATTTTCCTAGCACACAACATGCATATCAAACAAGAAGCAATAAATATCAAAAAAAAAATATTTTCCAACTATTATGGCTTTTGTTTTCCAATATGACTCCCGTCGTGTCGCCATCTCGTCCGCTCCTCCCTACGTCATGTACAAGCCATCTGGAGATCTGAGCCGAAAAAAATTATTTTAATTTACATCCATCAATCCTATACTCCACAAAGAAGTGTACATGAAATCTAGATCGAAAGTAAACTAAAATAAAAGAGTGGCTAAACAATGTCGTACTTAATTACAAAAATTAAATACTAGCCTCGTCAACTCCGAGGATTCAAATAATATTATAATTACACACATCCAATCACATACACACACATATGGCCATAATAGTTGGATCTTATGCCTGCAACAAAAAAGTTAGCCTACGCACATCCTTCTATTATCTGGCACATACAATATATGATAAGTGCATAAAAGTAACTGAATCATAAACACACAAAATCGAAAACCGTGGCTCTGATACCAATTGAAGGTTGGAGCCCGCTTCTCACCTCGGTCAATTGTGCACGGTGATCCCATCTACGTCCCCAGATTAAAAAAATTAATCCAAGACGATGATGGATTACCCAAGCAATCGATCCATCATCGTGCTATTCAATTAGAGTGGTCTCTTGAACAAACTAGTTGTTCAAGCAACCTAACTCTTTTCCTCGACTAGCCGCGGAATAGATGATGTACGGATCGCCGATTTTTATGTTTATCTTCGGGGTCCAAGTAAATTAGCCACATGCAATTACATACATAATACAAAGAAACAAAAGGAAACCAAAACAAGAATTATACCTCTTTTTTACCTCTTGGTCTTCTATTGTACGTCCTATCCTCCTCTTGAATGTTGTGTGGGCAACGATCCTCCAAGAGTTGAAACCTCCTAGATCATGTATCTTCCTTTCCTTGTTTGCTCTGAACAAAGGAAGATAATCAAAGACTTCTTCTCTTATCTAGAGTCGACCACCAAGCTCCTATCTTGATCCTTGCCGCTGGCCAAGGAGAGGAAGAGGAATTTTGGTTTTCGGCCAAGAGCTCCAAAGGAAGAACCTTGACTCTCGTTGCCGTCAGCCAAGGAGAAATATATGAAGAGGTATGGGCACTGGCCAAAGTGAGGAGGAAGAGGATGGGCGTCGGCTACACCTTAGGAAGAGAGGAAAACAAACCCTAACCCCTTCCACTTGTTGCCACCCAAGCCTTTTCCCAAACCCTAGCCGCCCAAGCCAATGGAAGAAAAACCTAATCTCCAAAAGATAACTTGTCGCCCATGCCTTGGACTCCTATTTATAGATTTTGCCCAAATCTCCTTTTAATCTTGTTCGTTGAATCTAGGTTTCATGAGGGTTTTAATAGGCTATAATAGAAACCATGAGGAGGAGTTGGATCTTGGCCACCCAATGGATCTAGCCCACATAAAGTCCGATCCATTAATGATAATCCATTCCACTAGAGGATTATCATTGATCTACCTCACCAACCCCCATAAATAAATATGGGCTCCATATATTAATTGTATAAATATCTTCCCATGTTTAAGATCTCGAATGTCCATCAATTAATTAATTTATTGATAATTAATTAATCAATATCTAACTCCATGAGTAGTACCACTCAACCTCATCATCATGCCGGACCAAGTCCACCTGCAGGATTTACATGACGATCCTTATGAGCTCCTCAAGGGGACATCATCATCCTAATACATAGGACACGGTTTCCTCCTATAATCAATGGCACACCATGTAAATAATATCATTTTCCAACTTACCGAGCCTATCGATTCAATCTATAAATCTTGCTCATTGGTAAATCAAATAAATAAATACTAAGTACATGTACACGTTATTATATCGGGATTAAGAGCATATACACCATAATATTCGACATCCAATTCAATTATGTAGTCAGCAATAAATTGAATCACCTCTAAGTCGTTCCTGCTCAATACACACAAAGTGTACTAGTGTAATTCTATGGTCAAGACAAACCAATACCAAATTACACTACAACCATATCAATGGTTTGTCCAAAACGATCTCAGTTGTGAGCCTCTACTTATACTCTACAAGGAACTGATAACATGATCTTCCGTGTGACACCACACACCATGTTATCTACAATGTAATATATTAGACAATATGCATAACCATAAATATACAAATAATGATCATGTTATTCTTATTTAAAAAATAAAGATGTTCATACAAAAGATAGACTTTTCAATATACATCCCAACAACACACTCACCCTGTCACGCTCGCCCTTTTTCCAATGGTCCGGAGGGGCGGCGTGTGACGCGATCCTATATACATACATTACATTACAGCGGAAGACTACACATATCGTACTTCTTACAGCGGAAAACTTTAGACATATTTTTTTTCTCTTTTAAACATAAACATGCATCGTCATTTCATAGATACTTCTTCTTAACATAGAACATGCATCATTATTTCATAGACACTTCTTCTTAAACATAGGGCATGCATCATCAGTTCATAAGTACTTAGTTCAATTCATAAGCTAAATCATCTTAGGGAAAACATGCATAAAGAACATAAAAGATCTCCTCCACCATGCCACTACCACACACACTTTGCCCCTCCTGCTGCTCCCTTTAGTTTATCCACCCTTTACCCTTATCTGCAGTACAAGGGAACATAAACTATAAGCACATAGGCTTAGTAAGATCCTGTCCTACTCACAAAACCATACGTAAGCATAACATGACATAACATCATAACATAAGCAGACATGACATAAATATATCAACATAGACATAAGCAGGCAATAACATGTAGACACATATATAACATAGCAATCATAACATGTAAACATATTTAACCTAACGATCATAACATGTAAACATATATAACATAACAAACATAGCATGTAAACATATATAACATAACAAACATAGCATGTAAACATATATAAGATAACAAACATAGCATGTAAACATATATAACATAACAAACATAGCATGTAAACATATATAACATAACAAACATAGCATGTAAACATATATATCATAACCATCATAACATGCAAACATATATAACATAACAAACATAGCATGTAAACATATATAACATAACAAACATAGCATGTAAACATATATGTCATAACCATCATAACATGCAAACATATATAACATAACAAACATAGCATGTAAACATATATAACATAACAAACATAGCATGTAAACATATATGCAGGATGCTCTTTGAAACATATATCATAGGTATTTGAACATAACTCTCAACATATTGGGCCCGGCATTGTACCACATCATCATCATCATAGTGCGCATCCCTAAATAGACCCAAGGTAGCAAGTCTCGAACCTACTAGGTTACTAGGCCCGATCTTAGTCCGTCGACCTAGGGGCCATCATCATAACATAGAAGCCCATCCTAGACCCAATCTTAGTCCGTCGGCCTAGGGCATCTGGGAGCCCATCCCGTACTAGGTTCGTACTATGACCGTCGACCTAGGGGCAATCATAACATAGAAGCCCATCCTAGGCCCGATCTAAGTCCGTCGGCCTAGGGCAACTTAGGAGCCCATCCCTTTGGACCTTGTTAGGGTCCTGGTACAAGCCATGCAGAAAGTAAAATACATACATGCTTCTTATCATAACATATCATATTTCATTTCATAAACATATCATATTCCTTTTCATGGCATATCATGTTTTTTTTCTTCATATCATAACATACTTCTTCTTCATAACATATCATATGGCTTTCATAACATATTTCTTCTTCATAGCATATCATATTCTTTTCATGCATATCATGTTCCTTCTTTATAAAAAAATCATACATTCATACAATTACGAGGTAATAAGCATAACATGATCACAACATCACACACATATAAGCATGGCATAAGGTATAACCATCAGGAACAAGTATACATGGAATGACCTAAACTTCATGGAGTTCTATTAAAGTTTTAAACACCAAACCACTTATATATGGTCTAACTAACCACAGGTTAGTTCTTTAACACATACAGCATGGCATGGGAGGGCACTTAGGATTTTAATTAAACCTTGGCCGAATGGGTTTAAAGGACATGAGGCTCAACCACTTAACTCTAGGTTAACCAACAACATGTTACCTTTATCTAACATCAAAAGTCATTATGAACTCAATCAAACATGGCATAGAAACATATTAGGGGTCTTGGCCGAATGGTTCAAAGGCTTAAGGTTCATCCACTTAAATCTAGGTTAACCAAACAACATGTTATCTTCATTTACCATCAAAACATAGCATGAACATATCTATAGCATGGCATAGAACATGTTATCTTCTTTTAACATCAAACATGGCATAAACTCATTTAAAACCTAGCATAGAGCATGTTATCTTCATCTAACACCAAAAGTCATTATGAACTCATGCAAAACATAGCATAGAAGACACCTTAGGGGTCTAGATGGACTTGGCCGAATGGTTCAAAGGGCCTAAAGGTTCATCCACTTAAACCTAGGTTAAACAAACAACATGTTATCTTCATTTACCATCAAAACATAGCATGGACATATTATCTTCTTCTTGTTGGGTTTCCGGCACCGCGGCGTGTGTGTTCGATCATGTTTCGTAAACATGAGCACAGCGGAAGCAATTAAAAATAATAAATCTATATTTATTACAACACACACAACACACGCATGCATATTACAACAAGTGTAGACATAACCGTAAATTAAAATTTGCAATAAAAGGAAATTAAACTACGTTATACCTTCCGTATGACGTGTAGCGGGAACGGCATCAACCGGAACGATCCTCGTAAGAATCTTCTCTATCCGTATCCACGCCGAGCTCCTCGGGATGACTTCGCTAAGTCACGAGCTTCGTCTTCGTACGGGTTACTAGCCTCGTGTTGAAGACGACGTGATCGAGAGATGATCACGATCCGAATCCAAATTCGATCCAAAACGAAGTTCTCAAAACTCGCTTCTCCGAGAGGTGTTCGCCAACCGCTTGACGAATCCTTCATCCTCCACTCAGATGGATTACCGAGATCAAATCCCGTAAGTTAGCCGCTGTCGAGCACTAACCGCCGCCCAAACGACGCCCGACGAGAGGAGAAGCTGTCCAGAAAACTGACAGCTTGGTGGAGGAGTAGGCGCCGCCAAAACAAGGAGAGAAAAGGCTCACCTTGATGCCGAACCCATAGGAGATCACCGAGGGTCGCGGAGGTTCACCGCTGAGCTTGTGACGCCGACAAGGAGTTGGACGGCGGCACCACAAGCTGGGCGAACAATGTGTTGGCGGCAACAACATGTTACTACAACTTGTTGAAGGCAACTAGGTTTAGGGTTTTGGATTAGTTAGGTTTAACAATCCTTAAGCCCATTTTATAGAGAACTAATTCTCTTAATGGTTAATGGATCATATCCATAAAGCCCGTAACCCGCTCCATTAAGATAAGTTAAAATAAACCAAACCATGATGGTTTATTTTAAGTTAAAACGAACCGAACCAACCTTTGGTTCATTCGTTTAAAATAAACCAAACCCTTTGGTTTATTCTTATCCATTGGATTAGAACCAAACCATTTTGGTCCATCCATTATGTCTTCATAAGACGGCCCATCCACGCTTCCATTGCGACTGAAACAATTTCATGCTCGCTTTATGTTTGGTCCAACCAAACATAGTTTCTCTCGGTCTGAGAATCCCATTCTCAAGCTCATTTTAAATCCTTTGGATTACACTCGTTGTGCGTGTGACCAAATAGGTTCTCGGTTTATGTTGGCCGTCTATAATTAACCATTAATTATAGAACGATCATGAGTGGCACCTAGTAGTACATCATGATCCCCAATTAACCGAAAAGATCAACGGTTGATCCGTAACTATTTCAAACCCTTCAAGAGCTCGAATGAATCGTGCCCCATTCCCTTCACTCATCTTATACCCACTTGGTTCGTGACATGGTCTATTGTGTCACCTCACTAGGTCGACTACGCCACACCTAGCCCAAGTATCATTTCTCGTCCCTACGGATTCTAGTTACTCCACATGTATCAAGAGTACCTTACTCTAAACATGTAATGCTTTGGCCAAAGACTTTAGTAACAATCCGACGAGAGGCCATGGGTATACATCTCCTCGCAAGGAGTGGTGAATCCTTTATAGGCTATTCAAACACCTTCGATCACTGACTTATACCCAATCATCTCGGGTCCACATCTCCTTAGAGATGTTTGCTTAAGATGTCAAAGCATAAGTCTCCATGATCAAGATGACTTGAATACCGCAAGTCAAAGGAACATCGACTTAAGCCACAAGAAGAACTTCATTAACATATCTATATATGCAGAGAACCATATGAAGTCTTACTACGGTCACTCCAATGAACTAGTTACCATAACTAGCATCCACGATTAACTCCGACATCACAATGTCTCCACCAAGTGAGAATCACCGCTTGGATACACCAAGGAGTATACTGTGCTAGTCTCATTGAATTGATGGTGTCCAAATCCATCAATTCATCGACTAGGATAATTCCGATACATCACAATTACACATGTAGAGATACTCACTAGTTGTGATCCAATCACAAATTCTCTCATGCCGTGAATCGATCGTGGACATTCAAGAAATGAGTTTAAGATCCAATCAAATACATTAAACATGTATACTCAAATAGTGAATCTTCATTTATCATATAAATGGTTCATACATAAGGCGATTGCCTTAGGACATCTCTCATATATTACTAACAGACTCCCACTTGGCCTAATGCCAATCGCTACGGTATCCAATACCATAAGCTCTAACATGACCCTCAAACTTACTTTGAGGTAATGCTTTAGTCAAAGGATCCGCTAAGTTCCTTCCAGTGGGAATTTTCTCGATTTGTATTTCGTTCCTACTGATGATCTCTCTGATAAGATGATAGCGGCGAAGCACATGTTTGGATGATTGATGAGACCGCATCAAGTTCGAGATGAACTACTTGATCCAAACCGCTTCCTTTGCTGCTTCCAAAGCTGCAACGTATTCTGCCTTAGTGGCAGAATCCGCTATAGTGTCAAGCTTGGAACCTTTCCAACTTATTGCGCCTCTATTCTAGGTGAATACATACCCAGACTGAGACATGGAATCATCCTTGTCTGTCTGGAGCTGGCATCCGTATACCCACGTATCACCATGTACCCTTCTCCATATATTAGGAACACATCCTTAGTTCTTCTCAAGTACTTAAGGATCGTCTTAATAGCCGCCCAATGATCCATTCCTGGATCGGACTGGTATCTGCTCGTGACACTCAGAGCATACGATACATCGGGCCTCGTACATAACATAGCATACATGATAGATCCTATTGCGGATGCATAGGGAATCTAACTCATGCAAATCCTCTCATCTTCTGTGCGCGGACACATAGACTTCGAAAGGTGTACCCCATGCCTGATGGGTAGGAAACCTTTCTTGGATTCCGACATGCTAAACCTCTTTAGCACTCGGTCTATATATGTAGACTGCGAAAGACCAAGCAACCGTTTCGATCTATCTCTATAGATCTTAATCCCGAGGATGTAGGTTGCTTCTCCCAGGTCTTTCATGGAGAATGTCTTGGATAACCAAACCTTAACTGACAGTAAGATTGAAACATCGTTTCCTATAAGTAATATGTCATCGACATACAATACTAGGAACACGACTGCACTTCCACTAACCTTCTTGTACACACAAGGTTCGTCTGGATTTTGTGAGAAATCAAACCTTTTGATTGTCTCATCAAAACGGATATTCCAGCTCCTGGATGCTTGCTTCAATCCATAAATGGACCGTCGCAATTTGCATACCTTGGTTTTATCAACCGATGTGAAACCCTCAGGCTGTATCATATACACGTCCCGAGCGAGTGTTTCCATTAAGGAAAGTTGTTTTCACATCCATCCGCCATATCTCATAATCATAATGAGCCGCTATGGCCAGGAGCATCCGAATGGATTTAAGCATAGCTACAGGCGAATAGGTTTCGTCATAATCAACACCTTGTTTTTGACGATATCCTTTCGCCACCAATCTAGCCTTATAGGTAATCACATTACCATCCATGTCGGTTTTCTTCTTGAAAACCCACTTGCACCCTATAGGCTTTATCCCTTCAGGTGGGTCAACCAAGTTCCAAACTTGGTTTTCATACATGGAATCCATTTCCGTCTTCATGGTACCAAGCCACTTATCCCTTTCTGAACTTGTCAGCACTTCTTCATAACTGGTAGGCTCCTCATCATCAATGAGTAACACGTCGTTCGATTCGCTTACGAGAAATCCTTATCTCTCAGGAATATTGCGTGTTCTACCAGATCTACGAAGATGTGGTGTTACAATAGGTCCAGCCGATTGCTCATCACTATGAGTCATTTGCCGTTGTGCTTCACTGTATCTCATCAATGTCTATTTGAGTCTCTCGAGCCTCCCCAAGCTCGACGACACTCCCACTGTTTTCTTGCAAGAGAAACTCTTTCTCTAGAAACACAGCATGCCTTGAAACAAACACCTTTTGTTCCACAGGATGATAGAATTGGTAACCCCTTGTTTCCTTAGGGTATCCAATAAATAGACATTTATCAGACTTAGCATCCAATTTGTCTGATACAGTCCGCTTCACATAAGCAGGACAACCTCATATCTTCAAGTAAGATACATGAGGTTTCTTACCATTCCATATCTCATATGGAGTAGTTGAGACTACCTTGGTAGGCATTCTGTTTAACAAGTAAACAGCTGTCTGAAGTGCATAACCCCAAAAGGACTTGGGAAGAGTCGCATGATTCATCATTGACCTGACCATGTCCAACAAGGTCCTGTTACGCCTCTCAGATACACCATTATGCTGTGGTGTATAGGGCGGAGTCCATTGAGACAATATGTCATTGTCTCTTAGATAATCAAGAAACTCTTGACTTAAGTATTCACCACCTCGATCCGATCGAAGTATTTTAATACTTTTGTCATGTTGTTTCTCTACTTCATTTCTGAATTCT
The DNA here is from genome assembly GCA_025175895.1 of Wurfbainia villosa. NCBI lineage: Eukaryota > Viridiplantae > Streptophyta > Magnoliopsida > Zingiberales > Zingiberaceae > Wurfbainia > Wurfbainia villosa. Next base: position 82,001,808 of record CM045987.1, on the reverse strand, counting down.
TTGAACCTTTCAAAGGCTTCAGACTTGTGTTTCATCAAGAACACATACCCAAACCGTGAGTGATCATCGGTGAAGGTAATGAAGTAGCTATAGCCTCCTAAAGCTTGAGTTGACATAGGTCCACATACATCAGTATGTACTAGACCTAGTAACTCTCCCACTCGTTCACCTTTTTCCGTAAAAGGTAACTTAGTCATCTTGCCTTTTAAGCATGATTCGCATGTATCGTATGAATCCAATTCAAACGATTCCAGAATTCCACATCGGTGTAATTCGGACATGCGTTTCTTGCTTACATGGCCAAGACGACAATGCCACATGTAGGAGTCTATTTGATTATCCTTTCGAGCACGCTTGTTGCTCGCTTCGATATTGCAAATGTCACTGGATACGTCCAACGTATAAACACCATTGCTTAAAGTTCCAGTCCCATAAAGAACCCCATTCAAAGTTATGTAACAACAATTGTTACTAAACGTCAAATGGAAACCATTTCTATTTAAACAAGAAATAGAAATGATGTTCTTTATCAACGAAGGAATATAAAAGCAATTGTCCAGTTCTAAGACAAGTCCTGCAGGGAGTTTCAACAAATACGTTCCGATGGCGAAAAAGAACCTTTGCTCCATTCCCAACACGTAAATTTGACTCTCCCTTGACGAGTCTTCTTCTATTCCTTAGCCCATGTATGTCATTACATATATGTGAGTCACACCCAGTATCCAATACCCAAGTGTCTAAGGAAATAGAATGACAATCAATAAAGAAGATTTCTGAAGAAGATGGGGCATCCGATGCCTTATCCTTCTTCACGGACTCAAGATAAATCTTGCAATTTCTTCGCCAATGGCCCTCCTTGCCATAATGATGGCAAGTGCCCTTTTGAGTTGGTTGTGCCTTTTAGCCTTTTTCTTCTTCCCCTTCTGTTCCTTTGACTCCCTCTTAGAACCTTTCTTCGAGGAATCAACTAACAACACTGGCCCCCTACTCATGCTTCTCGAAGGCTCCACAGCCTTCAAAGATGTTGAGCAAGACTCAGATGAACCTCCTTGCATCTCAGAGGTGAAGAGGAGCTTGAGACTTCAACCTTCAATCTCACTTGCTCATCAACCAACTCACAAGATGAAGGACTACGATATGAGCATCCATACCATCGCCGCTAGCATGATGCAACTCAGTCTTAATCACTCACATGTTTCGATAGCCAACAATTGGTCCGAGTTGCATCGTCACTAGGATGTGAAGAGGCGCCGAGGACATACACAAGCTTTTCACCTTGAGAACAATTCTCAAGTTTCTAAGCCACCCAAGAAGTTAGGCCCATCAATTTATTTGAATCCAAAATGGAACGCAAATTCAAACACATCATGATCAATATATTAACTTAGAAATACAAACGAGCATATATGAGAAAATGATTTTAAAAATGCATCAATATACATTTATAAATCCCATTCATTTTTCGAATTCAAAAACCCCAAAATCACTTCGGGAGATCGTAGGTCCATCTCCGAATGGGCTGATATCCATCATAGATAAGAACAACCTTGGAGTGAGTCCAACAAGCCATTCATAGCTATGATGGTGGGTATCAAGTATACCGATTGCATATCATGTATATTCAACTATCACAATGTGCTATCAACTAATTGAATGTTTACACATACATCGGGTTGTTAACACATTAACAAGTATGCATCATATGCATAGCACCCAACTTCACCTCTCTTCACATCGACCTTGGAGTGAGTCCAACAAATCGATGCTCCAAGTTAAAGCCGACCCATTAATCGAGAAATAGTTTTAATATGGTTAGAGCGCATTCAACCAATTAGCCCAGCTTGGAGAGAGTCCAACAACCAAAGCTAACGATTGACCTCGACTCTTACCATATTAGTATTAAACTATTCCATGGTTTGAACATGTTCGTGTTCGAGCCGGCTTGAGAGAGTCCAACAACCCAAACAAGAAATGTAACTCGGTTCTAACCATATTAATGGAAGGTGTAGGCTTTAATATTGATTAAGGGTTTTATGTCTCATCCTCTTTGCATGCAAATAACTATTATCTACATGGCATGGCATACATGGCATACATCTACATGTCACGACACGCATGGCATAATGTTATGCATCTAATGCAATTACATGGCATACAATTATGTCATGTATATAATTTCCTTATATGTCATAACTATTTATGGAAATAAAATATGTTTAAGATTTGATTCTCCAAATCAAATCATAATTAAATTAGGAAACAAATTTCCAAATCTAATCACATATTTTATTCATGGAATTATTTGATTAAGGAAAATCTATTTAGGAAACCAATTTCCTAAATCTTTAAAACTACTTATGGAAATAAATATTTTAAGATTTGATTTTCCAAATCAAATCATGATTAAATTAGGAAACAAATTTCCAGAATCTAATCAAATATTTTATTTATGGAAAATATCAATTTCCATAAATACTTCCAACTTTCCAAAAGTGGAAGATTTCCATAAATACTTCTAGACTTTCCAAAATTGAAAAATTTCCATAAATACTTCTAAATTTCCAAAATTAGAAAATTTCCAGAAATACATTATGACTATCGCAAAACAATTTTACGATTATGTCGAAACACAACCTGGGCTCTGATACCATCAAGGTTTCCTGATCACATGGCGTAGGTGTTCGATCATGTTTTGTAAACATGAGCACAACGGAAGCAATTAAAATAATAAATCTATATTTATTACAACACACACAACACACGCATGCATATTACAACAAGTGTAGACATAACCGTAAATTATAATTTGCAATAAAAGGAAATTAAACTACGTTATACCTTCCGTATGACGTGTAGCGGGAACGGCATCAACCGGAACGATCCTCGTAAGAATCGTCTCTATCCGTATCCACGCCGAGCTCCTCGGGATGACTTCGCTAAGTCACGAGCTTCGCTTCGTGACGGGTTACTAGCCTCGGTTGAAGACGACGTGATCGAGAGATGATCACGATCCAATCCAAATTCGATCCAAAACGAGTTCTCAAAACTCGCTTCTCCGGAGAGGTGTTCACAACCGCTTGACGAATCCTTCGCCCTCCACCTCAGAGGATTACCGGAGATCAAATCCCGGTAAGTTAGCCGCTGTCGGAGCACTAACCGCCGCCCAAACGACGCCCGACGAAGGAGGAGAAGCTGTCCAGAAAACTGGACAGCTTGGTGGAGGAGTAGGCGCCGCCAAAACAAGGAGAGAAAGGCTCACCTTGATGCCAACCTATAGGAGATCCGAGGGTCGCCGGAGGTTCACCGCTGAGCTTGACGCCGCAAGGAGGAAGGCGGCACCACAAGCGGGCAACAATAATGTGTGGGCGGCAACAACATGTTGGGGCTACAACTGTGGAAATTCAGGTTTAGGGTTTTGGATTAGTTAGGCTTAACAATCCCTTAAGCCCACTTTTATAGAGAACTAATTCTCTTAATGGTTAATGGATCATATCCATAAAGCCCGTAACTCCGCCTCCATTAAGATAAGTTAAAATAAACCAAACCATGATGGTTTATTTTAAGTTAAAACGAACCGAACCAACTTTTGGTTCATTCGTTTAAAATAAACCAAACCCTTTGGTTTATTCTTATCCATTGGATTAGAACCAAACCATTTTGGTCCATCCATTACGTCTTCATAAGACGCAGCCCATCCACGCTTCCATTGCGACTGAAACAATTTCATGCTCGCTTTATGTTTGGTCCAACCAAACATAGTTTCTCTCGGTCTGAGAATCTCATTCTCAAGCTCGTTTTAAATCCTTTGGATTACACTCGTCGCGTGACCAAATAGGTTCTCGGTTTATGTTGGTCGCCTATAATTAACCATTAATTATAGAACGATCATGAGTGGCACCTAGTAGTACATCATGATCCCCAATTAACCAAAAGATCAACGTCGATCCGTAACTATTTCAAACCCTTCAAAGAGCTCGAATGAATCGTGCCCCATTCCCTTCACTCATCTTATACCCACTTGGTTCAGTGACATGGTCTATTGTGTCACCTCACTAGGTCGACTCACGCCACACCTAGCCCAAGTATCATTTCCTCGCCCTACGGATTCTAGTTACTCCACATGTATCAAGAGTACTTTACTCTAAACATGTAATGCTTTGGCCAAAGACTTTAGTAACAATCCGACGAGAGGCCATGGGTATACATCTCCTCGCAAGGAGTGGTGAATCCTTTATAGGCTATTCAAACACCTTCGATCACTTCGACTTATACCCAATCATCCGGGTCCACATCTCCTTAGAGATGTTTGCTTAAGATGTCAAAGCATAAGTCTCCATGATCAAGATGACTTGAATACCGCAAGTCAAAGGAATATCATCACTTAAGCCACAAGAAGAACTTCATTGACATATCTATATATGCAGAGAACCATATGAAGTCTTACTACCGGTCACTCCAATGAACTAGTTACCATAACTAGCATCCACGATTAACTCCGACATCACAATGTCTCCACCAAAGGAGAATCACCGCTTGATACACCAAGGAGTATACTGTGCTAGTCTCGATGTAACTGATGGTGTCCAAATCCATCAATTCATCGACTAGGATAATTAGATACATCACAATTACACATGTAGAGATACTCACTAGTTGTGATCCAATCACAAATTCTCTCATGCTGTGAATCGTATCGTGGACATTCAGTAAATGAGTTTAAGATCCAATCAAATACATTAAACATGTATACTCAAATAGTGAATCTTCATTTATCATATAAATGGTTGATACATAAGGCGATTGCCTTAGGATATCTCTCATATATTACTAACACTTCTAACATCAAACATGGCATGAACTCATCTAAAACCTAGCATAGAACATGTTATCTTCATCTAGCATCAAAACTTAGCCTAAGATCATCTAAACATGGCATAAAAGAACACACATAGGGGTCTAAAGTGGCTTGGCCGAATGGTCCAAGGCTTAGAAGTTCATCCACTTAAATCTAGGTTAACCAAACATCATGTTATCTTCTTTTACTATCAAAACATAGCATGAACTTGGCTATAACATGGCATAAAAGAACATATAGGGGTTTAGAGTGGCTTGGCTGAATGGTTTTAAAGGTCATAAAAGTTCAAACACTTAACCTAATTCATCTAGCATCCTATCTTCATCATGTTCATACAAGATATGGCATGGATCTTCATGGAAAGCTCAAACAAGGTCTTGGCCGAATGGTCCCTTGGGTTTTTAAGGTCAAACACTTAACCTAATCCATCTAGCATCCTATATTCATCATGTTCATACAAGATATGGCATGGATCTTCATGGAAAAACTCAAACAAGGTCTTGGTCGAATGGTTTCAAGAGGATTAACACAAACACATCAAACGAAAACTACTTGTATGCAGGTGAGGGGGATACTTACATCCTTCGCTTTGCTTTTAGGTTGGAAGATGACCTAAGGGATGCCAACTTAGCCTTCTTCTTGCTTGGGTAGGTTTCGGAAAAATGGAGAGGGAGGGGAATAGAATTCGGTGAGGAAGAAGAAGAGAAGAGGAAGAAGTGGAGAAGTGGCTTTTCTCTTGTCCCTTCATTCTCTATTTATTCTCTTGAAGTGTCCCTTAGTCTCCCTTACCCCTAACTATAATTTTCCATATTCCTCTAATAGTACAACCCTGCTGGGCTTCTGGTTATTGGATGCATCTTTAGGGCTTAGCTATCTCTAGAGGTTTGGGGTTCAATTCCTAGGCCTTCCATCCTTTTTGGCTCCTTTTCTTTTATTTTTGAAAGAACCCACATAAAGCCCATTATAATCATGCCAAAAATTCTTGTAAAATTGCTAAAAATTTACGGGCGTTACACACCCATCGCGACGTATTTGACTTTAATGGTAGATAAAGCAACACAGTGTTGCTTTCTATTACACCAGCTCACTAGACTCGAGCCGAGAAGTTTGCAACACCCACTCGTGCTCTTTCTATCGAGTTTACTACCAGCATAATCCGAGTCAGAGTAGCCGATTAGCTCGAACTCGGCAGATATAGGGTACCAAATTCCTACGTTTAGTATACCCTTTAGGTATCTAAGGATGCGTTTAACCAGCGTTAGGTGTGACTCCTTAGCACAAGTTTGAAATCTTGAGCACATACTCACTACGAAGAGTATATCGGGTCGACTCGCAGTTAAGTATAGGAGATTTTCTATCGCGCTCCTATAGTATTGTAGGTCTATTGGTTTTCCATCTAAGTCTTCTCCTACATTAACATTTGTAGTCATTGGTGTATTAATTACCTTAGCATTTTGCATTCCAAATCTATTAATTAATTCCTTAGCATATTTATGTTGATGTAGGTAAATTCCTTCCTTAGTTTGTTTAATTTGTAAGCCTAGAAAAAATGTTAATTCTCCGACTAAGTTCATTTCAAATTCACTTTCCATTAGTGAGATGAACTCATTTAATAAAATTGAGTCGGTTGTTCCAAAGATTATATCATCTACTAATATTTGGGCAATAAAAATTTCTTTACTTACGGATTTTACGAAGAGAGTTGGGCCTACTAGGCCTTGACTAACCCCTTTTGACTTGAGATAAATGGAAAGACTTTCATACTAAGTTCTAGGAGCATGTTTTAGTCCACATAAGGCTTTCTTGAGTCTAAAAACATGGTCGGGTTTGTCTAAATTTTCAAATCCTGGGGGTTGGCTAACGTAGACCTCTTCCTTAATAAAACCATTTAAAAATGTTGACTTCACAGCCATTTGAAATAATTTAAATCCTCGATGTGCAGTGTAGGCCAACAACATTCTAATCGATTCTAGTCTAGCACAGGGGCATAGGTTTCGTCATAGTCTAACCCTTCTACTTGACTAAATCCTTTAGCGACTAATATTGCCTTATTCCTAACTACTCCTTTATCATCGAGTTTGTTCCGGAATACCCACCTTGTTCTAATGATCTATTTATCTTTAGGTGGTGGTACTAATTCCCAAACTTCATTCCTAGTGAATTGAGCTAGCTCTTCTTACATAGCAATAATCCAATCGTGATCAAGAAAAGCTTGTTCAATTGATTTGGGTTCGATTTTCGAGATTAAAGAGATTTGACTAAGGTTTCTGTATGATGCTCTAGTTCAAACCCCTAGATTGGGATCACCTATCTCTTAATCGATAGGATGATTCAATTATAACCTAGACTGACTTGGGTTAGGATTTATACTAGACTCATTTTCATGGTCAGATTTGGGTCTAGTATTAATCGATTCATCAATTGGTTCTACTACGAGTTTTGTGGTTTTATCTCCTTCGTCGAATACAACATTATGGTTTCTTCAATTTTAAGGGTTTCATTATTGTAGACTCTATAGGCTCTACTTGTGGTTGAATATCCTAAGAATATCCCGGTATTTGTTTTAGAGGTGAATTTGCCTAGGTAGGCCTTAGTATTTAGGATATGTAACTTACATCCAAATACCCTAAAGTATTTAATGTTGGGTAATTTTTCAAGGTAGATTTCATATGAGATGTTAAGGTGCCTCTTGACTAGTAGGATTCTGTTTTGGACATAACAAGTTGTACTAACGGCTTTTGCCCAAAACATATCGGGAAGGTTGTATTAATTTAACATGGTTCTTGCGGCTTCTTGTAGGGTTCTATTCTTTCGCTCGACTAGACCATTTTGTTGTGGGGTTCTAGGACAGAAGAACTCATGGTGGTATCCGTTTAGATTACAGAAGTCAGTGAACCTATGGTTTTCGAATTCACCACCATGATCGCTTCTAAGTATTTTAATCTTAAGGTTCTTTTCATTTTCTATTAATTTACATAAGTTGGTAAGTTGATCTAAGGTATCACTTTTGTGTTTAAGGAACCTAACCCAGGTGAACCTAGAGTAGTCGTCAACTATGACTAAGCAGAATTGACTTCCGTTTAGTGACCTGGCTTCATGAGAATCAAATAGGCCTAGGTATAGGAGCTCAAGTATACTCTTGGTTCTTTCTTGGTTAGTTAGTTGATACTGTTCCCTAGTTTGTTTACCTTGTTGACACGTATTACAAAATTTATTGTCTAAGTTGTTAAGGTTGGGTAAACCTCTGACTATGCCACTTTGACTCATTTTGTGTACGAGTCTTGGATGAGAGTGTCCGAGTCGTCGGTGTCACAACCAAGATTCCTCTTGTTATGTCATTAGACACTTGGATGAGGAGTCTGGTAAATTAATTGTGTAGATATTGCTATTCTTAGTTCCTTTAAGTATTGTTTTAGAGGTGTCATTAGTTTTAATTAAGCATTCATTTTCTAAGAATATAACGTTATAATTGTTATCACACAATTGTCTTACACAAAGTAGATTATACTCAAAATTTTTGACTAAAAGAACATTGCGAATTAAAAAATTAGAGTTTTGCTCAATATCACCTGAACCGATAATTTTGAGTTTCCTGCTATTTTCGAATGCAATCGATCCTTGATTTTTGAATTTGAGCTTCGAAAATTTCAGTCGGTCTCTGGTCATGTGTCGAGAGCACCCACTGTTCAACATCTATTGATCCTACACATATAGTAGTTGGATCGGATATTGGAATTTTAAGTTGGTTGAATATTTTAGCCTAATAATCATCTCACCTTTTCTACATGATCAAACATGCTAACCTTAAATGTTTTTGAGATGACTTCAATTTTACTTGTTTAGATTTAGTGAATTGAAACTAATCAACCTTGGGTTAGATTCAGATTTAACCCTTAGCTCATCAAGTAACTTTTTCGAGAAATTGGCTTCCAGGACGTGGCGAGGCATAGAGGCCTTCTTTGATCGGAACAACAACAACTTCCTTAGACAAAGCCAAATCCAAGAAATCGATTACTCAAGTCACTTAAGATTACTTCCTGGTCTAACTAGTTAAGGATACGACGAGGTAGCATCAGCTAGTTCAACTTAGTCGAGTGCACCAAGCTAGATATGTCTTATCTACCTTGGACACACAGGACTTCGTTTCCCTAATGTATTATCATCTTGCTGCGTCCTAATACTATGTTGTCAAGATTGATGAGTTATTGACCCTACCTAGTCGTTCTAAAAATTAAAACAAAATAACTAAGCATGCAAAGACTAATTACATGTAATAGAACAAACAAATTTAGTACTAGCTCCCCCTGGACCATTGAATCGATTCGGTCTATCCACGTAGTGGATTTGGTCCTTAGGAACCCAGCACTTATTAGATCATAATTGTGAAATTAAAGCGGTCTTAGGGACCCATGCTTGAACTTGTTTTCTATTACGGTTTACGATTGACATATACGACTTGTTAGTCGTGGTTGATCTAAATCCTAGTCCGGCCTTGTTGTACACGACCCTTTGCGATCCAAGTAGTAGGTCAAGTCCTTTGGATCCCAAAGTGAACCTTTCCAATGTTTGCCTAAGATCTTCGATTTGTCCTTTCAAGAGTGAGTTCTCAACTTCGAGTTTTTCAACTCGAGTTGAGTCCTCCTCTTGAGCTTGACTAGTCGAAGAGGTTGGGGAGACCTCGTGTTTAAGGAGTTTAACCTCCTCAACCAAGGTCTCGACCTTGGACTTGGACTTAGCTAACTTTCTAGTTAAGAAATTAATTGCACCATATATTGTATCGATTAGAGAGTGACTCACCTTGAGTGAACCTTTTGAACTGGATACGGATCCGTGGCTTGTCTTGAATAAAGACTTGTCGTCGGATACGGAGTCGGACTCTTCCTCGGGTTCGATCGGCTTGGCCATGAAGATGAGGTTATTGAGCTTGTTTTACTCCTTCGATGATTCCTCCCACATAGTGTTGAGTGCTTTCTTGAACTTAGGTGCCTTGTTCTTGAGCTTTGGACACTCCGACTTAATGTGGCCCAACCTATTACACTCATAGCATCTATAGTTGGAATTTGATTTTGACTTACCTTCCTTGGATTGGTTTGTTAGTTATATATGAGAGATGTCCTAAGGCAATCGCCTTATGTTTAAACCATTTATATGATAAATGAAGATTCACTATTTGAGTATACATATTTTCATGTATTTGATTAGATCTTAAACTCATTTACTGAATATCCACAATACGATTCACAGTATGAGAGAATTTGTGATTGAATCACAACTAGTGAGTATCTCTACATGTGTAATTGTGATGTATTGGAATTATCCCTAGTCGATGAATTGATGGATTTGGACACCATCAATTCCGTCGAGACTAACACGAGGTATACTCCTTGGTGTATCCAAGCAGCTGATACTCACTGGCCGGAGACATTATGATGTCCGAAGTTAATCGTGAATGCTAGTTATGGTAATTAGTTCATTGGAGTGACCAGCTGTAAGACTTCATATGGTTCTCTACATATATGGATATGTCAATGAAGTTCTTACTGTAGCTTAACTGTGATGTTCCTTTGACTTACGGTATTCAAGTCATCTTAGTGATGAAGATTTATGCTTTGACATCTTAAGCAAGCATCTCTGAGGAGACGTAGACCCGAGATGATTAGATATAAGTGAAAATGCCCGAAGGTGTTTGAATAGCCTATAAAGAATTCACCACTCCTTGCGAAGAGATGTATACTCATAGCCTCTCGTCGGATTGTTACTAAAGTCTTTGGCCAAAGCATTACATGTTTAGAGTAAGGTACTCTTAGATACATGTGCAATAACTAGAATCTGTAGGACGAGGAAATGATACTTGGGCTAAGTGTGACGTAGTCAGCCTAGTGGGGACTGACACTATAGACCATGTCCTGAACCAAGTGGGTATAAGATGAGTGAAGGGAATGGGGCACGATTCATTGTAGCTGTTGAAGGGTTTCAGAAATGGTTCTGGAATCAACCATTGATTTTTCGGTTAATTGAGGATCATGATGTACTACTAGGTGTCACTCATGATCATTCTATAATTAATGGTTAATTATAGATGACCAACATAAATCGGAAACCTATTTGGTCACACGCACAATGAGCGTAATCCGAAGGATTTAAAACGAGCTTGAGAATGAGATTCTCAGATCGAGAGAAACTAGGTTTGGTTGGACCAAACAAGGAGCGAGCATGAAATTGTTTTAGTCGCAATGGAAGCATGGATAGGCCGAGTCTTATGAAGACATGATGGATGAACCAAATTGGTTTGGTTCTAATCCAATGGTGGAGAATAAACCAAAGGGGTTTGGTTTGTTTTAAATGAATGAACCAAAGTTGGTTCGGTTCGTTTTAACTTAAAATAGACCAACTCGGTTCATTTTATTTTAACTTAAGTTATTGGAGCGGGTTAACGGGTTTTGGTTATGAACCAATAACTCTAAGTAGAAGGTTTCTTAATGGTTCAGAAACACGCGCTCTATAAAAGCGTGACTAGAGGTTTGTAGAGCCCTAAGTTTTATTTTGGAAAACTCTCATCCTCTCCTCTCCCTCTCATCTCCTTGTCGCCTCCCAAGGAAGCCAGCCCAGCTTTTGTGTCGCCGTCCACCCTAGCTACCGGCATTCAGCTGCTGCCGGCCACTCCTCCCGTGATCCTCCAGCGATCCACCTTGGCTTCGGTGACCAAGGATCAGCCGGCCATCTCCTTTGGTCGGCGCCAAGTCCTCCACCAAGCTGTCCAATTTTTGGATAGCTTGTTTCCTTCTTATCGAAGCGTCATTTGGACGGCGTTTGGAGCTCCGACAGCCACTTCCTTACTGAGGATTGGATCTCCGATAATCCTCATAGGTGGAGGACTAAGGATTCGTCAATCGGTTGACGAATACCTCTCCGGAGAAGCGAGTTTTGAGGACTCATTTTCGAATTCGAATTTTGATTCGGATTGTGATCTTCTCTCGATCATATTATCTTCGACGCGAGGCTATTGTCTTCTACGAAGACGAGGCTCATAGCTTGGCGAAGATATACTGATGGTACTCAACATAGATATGGATAGAGGCAATTCTAGCGAGAGTTGCTCCGGTTGATGTCATTCCCGCTGCACGTGATACGTCAGGTATAACTAGCGTAATTTCCTTTTATTGCAAAATTTGAAACTGCGATTATGTCTACAAATGTTGTACTATGCATGTGTGTGGTGTGTGTGTTGTAATAAATTATATTTATTGCTTTTTAATTCTTCCGCTGTGCACATGTTTACGAAACATGTTCGAACACACACTCACCGCGGTGCCAGAAACCCAATAGTGGTATCAGAGCTCAGGTTGTGTTTCGACATAATCGTAAAATATTTTTGCAATAGTCGTAATTGTATTTATGGAAATTTTCTACTTTTGAAAAGTTTAGAAGTATTTATGGAAATCTTCTACTTTTGGAGAGTTTAGAAGTATTTATGAAAATTAACACTTTCCATAAATAAAATATGTGATTAGATTTGGAAATTTATTTCCTAATTTAATCATGATTTGATTTGGGGAATCAAATTTAAAATATATTTTATTTCCATAAATAGTTTTGACAATTTAGGAAATTTGTTTCCTAAATTAAATTTGACTTTCCTTAATTGAAACCTTCCATAAATAAAATATGTGATTAGATTTGAAAATTTATTTCCTAATTTAATCATTTGATTTGGGGAATCAAATCTCAAACATATTTTATTTCCATAAATAGTTATGACATACAAGGAAATTTTGTACATGCCATAATTGTATGTCATGTAATTGCATTAGATGCATATCATTATGTCATGTATGTCGTGACATGTAGATGTATATCATGTATGTCATGTCATGTAGATAATAGTTATTTGCATGCAAAGAGGATGAGACATTAAAACCCTTACACAATACTAAAGCCTACACCTTCCATTAATATGGGAATTAGAGTTTTGTTTCTTGTTTGGGTTGTTGGACTCTCTCTAAGCCCGGCTAGAACCCGAACATGTTCAAACCATGAAATAGTTTAATACTAATATGGTAAGAGTCAGAGGTCAATCGTTAGCTTTGGTTGTTGGACTCTCTCCAAGCTGGGCTAATTGGTTGAATGCGCTCTAACCATATTAAAACTATTTCTCGATTAATAGGTATGCTTTAACCTAGAGCATCGGCTTGTTGGACTCTCTCCAAGGTTGATGTGAAGGGAGGTGAAGTTGGGTGCTATGCATATGATGCATACTTGTTAATGAGTTAACAACCCAATGTATGTGTGAACATTCAATTAGTTGATAGCACATTGTGATAGTTTCATATATGTGATATGCAATTGGTATACTTGATACCTACTATTGTAGCTATGAATGGCTTGTTGGACTCTCTCCAAGGTTGTTCATATCTATATTAGATATTAGCCCATTCGGAGATGGACCTACGATCTTCCGAAGTGATTTTGAGGTTTTTAAATTTGAAAAATGAATGGGATTTGTAAATGTATGTTGATACATTTTTCCATCTTTCTCATATATGTTCGATTTTGTATTTCTTGGTTAATCGATTGATCATGATGTTTTTAAATTTGTGCACTATTTTGGATTCAAACAAATTGACTGGGCCTAACTTTTTGGACTAGCTTAGAAACTTGAGAATTGTTCTCAAGGCAGAAAAGCTCGCGTATGTCCTCGAAGAGCCTCTTCCCAACCGTCCTAAGGACAATGCAACTCCAGACCAATTGTTGGCCTATCAGAAACATGTGGCTGATTTCTGAACTGGCGAGTTGCATAATGCTAGTTGCGATGGTAAACGAGCTGCAAAAGCAGCATGAGCATATGGATGCTAATACCATAGTCTTCTATCTTCATGAGTTGTTTGATGAGCAAGCGAGATCCGAAAGGTTCAAAGTCTCTAGGCTCCTCTTCACCTCTAAGATGCAAGAAGGTTCATCTGTAGTGCTAAAGATTAATGAATACATCGAGCGGCTAGCTACCCTCGGGTTTGTGATGGATCATGAATTGAGTATTGATTTAATTCTGCATTGTTTGCCCAAGAGTTTCTCACAATTTGTGATGAACTACCAGATGAACAAACTTGAATCCACTATTCCTGAGCTCCTCAATATGCTAAAGACTGTGGAGCCTTCTATGAAGCATGATCAGGAGAAAGTGGTTCTGTTAGTCGATTCCTCAAAGAAAGGTTCTAAGAAGAAGTCAAAGGAACAGTCGAAAGGGATGAAGAAAAAGGCTAAGAAGGCAGAACCAGTACAAAAAGGCACTTGCCATCGTTGTGGCAAGGAGGGCCACTGGTGAAAAAACTGCAAGATTTATCTCGAGTCCGTGAAGAAGAAGAAGGCATCTGATTCTTCATCTTCTTCAGGTATCTTCGTTATTGATTGTCATTCTATTTCCTTAGACACTTGGGTATTGGATACTGGGTGTGGCTCACATATATGTAATGACATACAGAGGCTAAGGAATAGAAGAAGACTCGTCAAATGGGAGTCAAATTTGTGAGTTGACCATGGAGCAAAGGTTGCTGCGGTCGCCATCGAAACTTATTTGCAGAAGCTCCCTAGTGGACTAGTCTTAGAATTGGACAATTGTTATTATGTTTCTATTTCCTACTTAAATAGAAATGGTTACCATTTGACGTTTAGTAATAATTGTTGTTATATAACTTTGAATGATGTACTTTATGGGACTAGAACTTTGAGCAATGGAATTTATACGTTGGACGTATCCAGTGACATTTTCAATATCGAAGCGAGCAACAAGCATGCTCGAAAGGATAATCAATTAGACTCCTACATGTGGCATTGTCGTCTTGGCCATGCAAGCAAGAAACGCATGTCCGAATTACACCGATGTAGAATTCTGGAATCATTTGAATTTGATTCATTCGATATATGTGAATCATGCTTAAAAGGTAAGATGACCAAGTTACCTTTTACGGGAAAAGGTGAACCAGTGGGAGAGTTGCTTGGTCTAATACATATTGATGTATGCGGACCTATGTCAACTCAAGCTCTAGGAGGCTATAGCTACTTCATTACCTTCATCGATGATCACTCACAGTTTGGGTATGTGTTCTTGATGAAACATAAGTCTGAAGCCTTTGAAAGGTTCAAAGAATTTAGAAATGAAGTAGAGAAACAACATGGCAAGAGTATTAAAATGCTTCGATTTGATCAAGGTGGTGAATACTTAAGTCAAGAGTTTTTGGATTATCTAAGGGACAATGGTATATTGTCTCAATGGACTCCGTCGTATACACCACGGCATAATGGTATATCTGAGAGGCATAACCGGACCTTATTGGACATGGTTAGGTCGATGATGAATCATGCGAATCTTCCCAAGTCCTTTTGGGGCAATGCACTTCAAACAGTTGTTTACTTGCTAAACAGAATGTCAACTAAGGTAGTCTCTACTACTCCATATGAGATATGGAATACTAAGAAATCTCATGTATCTTACTTGAAGATATGGGGTTATCCTGCTTATGTGAAGCGGATTGTATCAGACAAACTGGATACTAAGTCTGATAAATGTCTATTTATTGGATACCCTAAGGAAACGAGGGGTTACCAATTCTATTATTTTGTGGAGCAAAAGGTATTTGTTTCAAGGCATGCTGTGTTTCTAGAGAAAGAGTTTCTCTTGTTGGAATGTATACTGAAAGGCTAGTTCTTTTTGTATGAACATTTTATTTTGAAATAAGAATCACATGATCATTGTTTGCACTTTATATATTATATGTGTGCATATTGTCTAATATTTTACAATGTAGATAACATGGTGCTTGGTGTGGCACAGAAGATCATGTTATCAGTTCCTTGTAGAATATAAGTAGAGGCTCACAACCAAGATGGTTTTGGACAAACCATTGGCATGGTTGTAGTGTAGCTTGGTATTGTTTTGTCTTGAACATAAAGTTACACTGGTACACTTAGGTGTATTGAGCAGGACCGACATAGAGGTGATTCAATTTAGTACTGACTACATAATTGAATCGGACCTCGGATATTATGTTATACATGCTCTTAATCCCGATATAATAACGGGCACATGTATTTAGTATTTATTTCTTTGATTTACCAGTGGGTGAGATTTAGATGGATTAAATCAATATGCCCGGTAAGTTGGGAAATAATATTATTTACATGGTGTGCCGTTGATTATAGGAGGAAACCGTGTCCTATATATTAGGTTGATCATGTCCCCTTGAGGAGCTCATAAAGTTCATCATGTAAACCCAGCTGGTTGACTTAGTCAACATGATGATAAGGTTGAGTGGTACTACTCGAGGAATTAGATGTTAATTAATTGATGGTCAGTAAATCAATTAATTGACGGACATTCGATATCTTAAACATGGGGAGATTAATGTACGAATAATATATGGAGCCCATATTAATTTATGGGGGTTGGTGAGGTAGTTCAATGATGATCCTCTAGTGGAATAGAACATCATTGATGGATCAAGTTTGTGTGGTTCCGATCCATCGGGTGGCCAAGACCCAACTCCTCCTTATGGTCTCTATCGTAGCCTAATATAATCCTTGTGAAGTCTAGATCCAAGAATGTAAAACAAAACCTAGAACCAACGGTTGGGATTAAATCCCTAGATCCGATGGTTAGGGATGAAACCCTAGAACCAACGGTTGGGATTAAATCCCTAGATCCGATGGTTAGGATGAAACCCTAGAATCAACGGTTGAGATTAAATCTCTAGATCCGACGGTTGGGATAAAACCCTAGATCCGACGGTTGGGATGAAATCCTAGATCCGACGGTTGGGATGAAATCCTAGATCCGACGGTTGAGATGAAACCCTAGATCCGACGGTTGGGATAAAACCCTAGATCCGACGGTGGAGGTTAAATCCCTAGATCCGACGGTGGAGATTAAAGGAGTCCTAAGCCTAACTCTATAAAAGGAAAGCTTAGGGTTGGGCGGCAAGAAGGGGAATTGATTGAAGAATTAGGGTTTTGGCTCATCCAAAAGTGGGCGGCTAGGGTTTTTGGGTGGCTAGGGTTTTGGAGCAAAAGAAGTGGGCGGCAACTCTTCCTTCTAGTTGAAGTTGGCCGGCGCCCATCCTCCTCCATCAACACTTGGTCGGCGCCCATCCTAGAGGCCTCTCCCCTCTTCCTTGGCCGGCGGTTCTCCTTCCATAGGTGGTCGGCATTCATCTTCCTCCCTTCATCCTAGAGTGGCCGGCGGCAACACTTCTTGAAGTTGGCCGGCGCATCATCCAATTGTTCCTTCGCCGGCGGTTGCACCAAATTCCCTAATTTGGTGGCCGGTTCTAGATAGGAAGGTATTTATTGTTTCTTCTCTTTGTTCGCAACGGACAAGGTGGAGAAGAAAGCGATCTAGAAGGCTTCTACTCGTGGAGGATCTTCGTCCACACGTCGTCCACGAGAAGGATAGGACATACGGTAGAAGATCGTGAGGTATAAAGTTATTTTAACTTTATTTACAGATCTGAGCTTGTTCTTTTATGTTTTGATTATGCATGTGTAAATTAGTAAATATATTGTATAATCATGGACCCCGAAGACAAACACAAAAACCGGCGATCCATCCGTCGTCTCTTCCGCGGCTAACCAACTAGAAGAGTTGAGTTGCTTGAACAACTAGTTTGTTCAAGCGACCACTCAAGTTGTTAGCACGACGACGAAATGGTTGTGCTAAGGAAGCTCATCTCATCCAGATTAATTCTTTCATTAGTGAAAATTTTAATCCGGGGACATGGGAGCCAATGAGCCTCCGAAGCATCCACCTTCATCTCTTGCAATAAAACAGTGGGAGTGTCGTTGAGCTTGAGAAGGCTCAAGAGACTCCAATAGACATTGATGAGATACCTAGTGAAGCACCACAATTGATAACTCGTAGTGATGAGCCATCGGCTGGACGTATTGTGACACCACATCTTCGTAGATCTGGTAGAACACGCAACATTCCTGAGAGATATGGATTTCTTGTAAGTGAATCGAACGACATGTTACTCATTGATGATGAGGAGCCTACTAGTTATGAAGAAGTTCTGAAAAATTCAGAAAGGGATAAATGGCTTAACGCCATGAAGTCGAAAATAGATTCCATATATGAAAATCAAGTTTGGAACTTGGTTGACCCACCAGAAGGCATAAAGCCTATAGGGTGCAAGTGGGTTTTCAAGAAGAAAACCGACATGGATGGTAATGTGATTACCTATAAGGCTAGACTGGTGGCGAAAGGATATCGTCAAAAGCAAGGTGTTGATTATGACGAGACCTATTCACCTGTTGCTATGCTTAAATCCATTCGGATGCTCTTGGCCATAGTGGCTCATTATGATTATGAGATATGGCAGATGGATGTGAAAATAACTTTCCTTAATGGAAACCTACTTGAGGATGTGTATATGATATAGCCTGAGGGTTTCACATCGGTTGATAAAACCAAGGTATGCAAACTGTGACGATCCATATATGGACTGAAGCAAGCATCCAGGAGATGGAATATCCGTTTTGATGAGACAATTAAAAAGTTTGATTTCTCACAAAATCCGGACAAACTTTGTGTGTACAAGAAGGTTAGTGGGAGTGCAATCGTGTTCATAGCATTGTATATTGATGAAATATTACTTATAGGAAATGATGTTTCTATCTTATAGCCAGTTAAAATTTGGTTGTCCAAGACATTCTCCATGAAAGACCTGAGAGAAGCAACCTACATCCTCGGGTTTAAGATCTATAGGGATATATCGAATCGGTTGCTTAGTCTTTCGCAATCCACATATATAGACAAAGTGCTAAAGAAGTTTAGCATGTCAGAATTCAAGAAAGGTTTTCTTCCCATCATGCATGGGATACACCTTTCGAAGTCTGTGTCCGTTGATGTGAGCAAAACATATAGGATTTTAGGAGTAGTTTTCGCTCATATCTCATTATATTTTTATGTTAGTTTCATGCATATGTCACTCTATTTTGCATGCATTTTCTATTTTCTGGTTCGGAGGTCTGCTCTTTGTACTTTTATGTGTAGGATAGCATTTCGGGGGAAAAAGGCGCACTTTCGGAGCAAAAGAAGGACATTTTGTATTTAGACGCAGAATGGGACACGGCCAGGGCGTGTGGCTACACACGGCTGTGTCCAATGGGCGAGATCAGCCACCCTAGGGTCGCACATGACCTGGCTGTGTGTTTCCACACGGTCGTGTGGAGGCCCACCAGATTTGCATGACTAGGGTTTTTTCGGATTTTACAGCGGTCCGAAGTGATGTCTTATAAGGATGGCTCCTCCCAAACCCTAGGGAGGAGGTACGATGGCTAGGATGACACGCCGAAGCCCTAAAAAGCTTCAGGAACTCACAACGGGGAGGAGGAATGCCGCCGGAGGTCCACGCCTTGCACTTCAATGCCGGAGAGAAGACCACGAAAGCATTGTAATCCTTTGTTCGTGCATTTTATTCTTTATGTATTCGAACATAAACATGCTTTGTGATTCTTCCTTCATATACATGGAGTAGTACTTTTGATTCTAGGATTAGGGAGATGTAACTTGTGTGCACATTACAATGTTGGCTCATGTTAAATTCTACCATTGAGTTTGATTTGACAATTGGTAGTTGTTTTTACTATATCTATGCATGTTTAATTTTCTATCTGCTGTGCTTAGGCGATACGAGATGTGACAGCCCTCGTATTTAAGATTTAGGAAATTTTATACAAGGAACCTAGAGGTAAACCTGATCTCCTGTAACTGTGGGTAGAAGGGTGCGGTGGAATCGGAAACGATTCATCGTAGGGATTGATTTGGCATCCTCGTACCGTCTATCCCATCCTTTTAGGCGGATATAGCTTTCGATAGATGTGGTGGCTCATCGAGAGAGTGTATGATGTCCCTGTTGGACTTTCCGAGCCGCAAAAACCACTTTTTGCATTGCGGAAACCCCGGAAGTCCAGCCACGGATCCGTGCGAAGATGTATTAAAACTAAAACATGTATGTGTTTACTAAAAACCCTAGATCTACCTTAGATCTAGAAGGTGAGATCATTACCCTCAATGCGACGCCCTTCGCAAATCTCGCTCGTCCAAAAGCTTCGCCGGAACTCAAGAGCGTCAAGTGCACACTCCTCTATTGGTATCCACACAAGCAATAGGTGGAGAAAAGCAATCTTGAGTGTGCTAGCACTCCTTAGATGCTCACGGCAAGATGAGGAAGAAGAGGGAGAGAGCTTGAAAGGATGATCCAAGGAAGAAGATGAAGTTGTGGTAACTCACACAAAATGAATTTTTCATCTAATGCCAATCAAGTGGCCGGCCACTTCATGGAGAGGGGGTTACATGCATGCATGTAACTCCAAGAGCCAATGTCTCTTGGTCTCCCTTATGAGGTGGCCCCACTTGATAAGTCAATGATGATGTGGAGCATCATCATTGGTCGGC
Organism: Wurfbainia villosa; assembly: GCA_025175895.1. Lineage (NCBI taxonomy): Eukaryota > Viridiplantae > Streptophyta > Magnoliopsida > Zingiberales > Zingiberaceae > Wurfbainia > Wurfbainia villosa. The sequence goes on along the minus strand of CM045987.1, from coordinate 81,981,508 downwards.
CATGCCAAGTCATCATCATGACATGGCATTTGGTCAAGTCAAACTTGACCTTTCATCTTCCCTCTCAAGTCAAGTCAAACTTGACCTCTTATCTCCCATGGTTGATCAAATCCAACCATTTGATTCAAGTCAATTTAATTTAATGAATCTCTATTCATTAAGTTAAATTGATTTGACGAATCAAATCTAAATTAGACTCATTCAACACTTGAATCAAATTGAGTCCAACTCAATTAGTCTAATTAGGATTACTCTTAATCCAATTTGGTTCATCCCATGAACCTAATCCTCATGGTTCATCATATGAACCTAATCTCCATCTAATTGCCCTTTTGTGTGTGACCCTATAGGTTCTTGTAACGTTGGCAATGTCCCTAAACCGATTTAGGAACATAAGCAATGAGCGGTATCTAGCAACACATCATTGTTATCCAAGTTACAAGAATGTTGAGTTCCAACATCACCTTTGTGACTACTATTGTGACTCTCACAATATGTGACAATGTCCCTCTATCCTTGACATCTAGATTGACCAATCGAGGCATAGACCGTGTCATCCTCGGTACAATCTATATCTTGAACTCCAAGTAGACTCACTCTAATCAAATGAGCTCAATATCTCATATTGACTCATTTGGGAATGGCCACGCACTTCGTAGTCTCACTCTATCAAGAATAACGATGTCTCTCCCGTCATATAGGAGGGATAGATCTCATCTACATCACTCACATCCCTCCGCATAATTTATCACATACCCAGTAATCGCCTTTATAGTCCACCCATTTACGGGTGACATTTGACGAAGCCAAAGTATGAAACTCCTTATGTAGGGAACCATGGTGACTTCAAGTCTAAGGACTATTAGTCATACTAATAGCCACATGAGAAAGTATATGACACTCATATAACGATCCATGATACTTTCTCATGGCGGGTCATTCAGTATACATTCTCCAATGCATACTCATGTGTCAACTTGATATCTCATATCCATGACTTGTAAGATCAAGTCATCGTGTTGACCTACATGCTAGTCTCTTTGCATTAACATTGTCCCTGAATGTTAATACTTGACTAGGAATGATTAAGAGTAGTGTTCTCTATATTATCTCATTATCGATTCAACCAATCGATTGATATAGATAAGAACCTACTACTCAAGGACATTATTATATTTAGTTATTTGGCACCAATACAAGTAAATATAATAACCATGCCTTTATAAATAGGAATATGATATAATAAAGTCCATATAACAATCATCACATGATTGGCTCTAGGGCTTTCACTAACAGTCCCTTCCACAAAACCATAGATAAACGTCTAGACAACACCAATTGACAGCATTGTTTTGTGATACACAAGCCAAACCGAAGTCCTAGAATCACCTTTGAAGACCTCAGCACACTCCCTTCCTCCTCCGTGTTACACCGTATAGAGTAAAGTCCACCGACAGCCCTCACCAATCAAAACCTCTTAGAGTTACATCCGAACAATTATAACCACTGAATATATTGATATTCGAATCCCAGTCCCTATGGGATCGATAATCTTTATTACTTGACGACATCCGTGCACTTGCGGCAGTTGAGCGCGAGTGTGTGCTTTGAGTCCTCGACTCTCCGTCGCGAGATTTGAGGTCACATTCGTGCGCATAAATTTTTTTGCACCGTTGTGTCTGCGCACAGAAGACGAGAGGATTTGCATGAGTAAGATTCCCTATGCATCCGCAATAGGATCTATCATGTATGTTATGTTATATACGAGGCCCGATGTATCGTATGCTCTGAGTGTCACGAGCAGATACCAGTCTAATCCAAGAATGAATCATTGGGCGACTGTTAAGACAATCCTTAAGTACTTAAGAAGAACTAAGGATGTGTTCATAATATATGGAGAAGGGGACATGGTGATATACAGGTATACAGATGTCAGCTTCCAGAAAGACAAGGATGATTCTAGGTCTTAGTCTAGGTACGTGTTCAACTTGAATGGGGGCGCAGTGTGTTGGAAAAGTTTCAAACAAGATATTGTAGCAGATTCTACCACAGAGGCAGAATACATTGCATCTTCGGAAACAGCTTCGGAAGCAATTTGGATCAAGAAGTTTGTTCATGAATTTGGTGTCGTTCCAACCATTGTTGAAGCAATACCAATTTACTGCGATAACAATAGAGCAATTGCACAGGCAAAAGAGCCAAGGTCTCATCTGTGAGAGATCGGATGGCCGGCTAGAGGGGGGTGAATAGCCCTTTTCGTTTGGATGGCGGTATTTTGCTCGTCTACAAAACGTTAGCGCAAGCGGAATATACAAATATAAATAAAGACAAGCAAAATAGAAACAGGCAATACAAACACCAAGATATAACGTGGTTCACGCTACTCGCGCTAATCCGATCCCGATTAAATCCTCGGTGAATCACTCACTTAAAACCAATCACTATCGGTCTCTCCTTTGCACAAAGCTAGGTGGAGGTAACCTTTACAACCAAGATCACTCTTCTTACAAATAGAATGGAGTAAAAGCGAGTAAGAAGAGTTTAGAGCTTGTGGGGCACTAGGAAGATTGTTTGGAACTTAAGCATTAGCCTCTCAAAGGCTCACACCCTCTCTTTTTATAGAGAGGGCTAACTCTTCCGTTGGCGCCATCGATCATTGCCGCCCATGGCGATCATTGCCGTCCTAGCGGCCTCGAACACGTCGGATCGGCCGTTGTTAGTCAGCGGAACTCTTAGCGATCGGCTGCTGGACCTCACGGATCATTGCGGCCCGTAGTCAGCCCGATCGGCTCACGGTCTATGGCAAAACCCTATTGACCCGATCATTGCTGCGCCTTGATCGGCGATCTCGATCGGCCCAGCGTATGGCGATCGGCTAACGCCCAAACGATCGATCGTATACGGTCGAAGCTACACTCGACTCGGAAGCGATCGGGCCATGACATGGCGATCGGCGGTGTCGAGAAAACCCATCAAACACTTGGCCAAATGGCCAAGTTTCACCTAAACTACCCTTCCCGGGTTACAATCGCTCACTCTCATTTCTCGGAGTCGCCTTGCCGAAGTTCTCTTCGTTCTCGGCCCGTCCCTCGGCGGCATCGGCGCCGCGGCTCTGCAATGCTCCTTCGCGTCTCTTGCCTCGAAGTCTACTTCCTCCGGCTTCACTCCAAGCTTCTCGTCCGGCGGTCCCTCGGATGCTCCAAGCGCCCGGCTTCCGCAAAGCTATCCTTCACCGACTCAAGGCACGAGTCATGAGATGTGAAACTCGCCACGGCTCCATGTGCGAATTACTAAGTCCTGCACGACTTCAACGCACATATCAAATAAACATAACACACTAACTTAAACCCTTTGCCACACCATCAAAACCATATCACGGCAAGAGATTGCCCTAACAATCTCCCCCATTTTGATGTGTGGCAATCCGTTTAAGTTAGGTAAAAACATTTGATATAAATTCTAAGGTAAGAAAGCATGTAAAGATAAACATGATATAACAACATGCAATTCCCCCTTAATCCATGAAATTCTCTATGCAAATTTTCTCCCCTATCATATATTTCTCCCCTACAATATATTTCTCCCCTATATATTTCTCCCTAATGTGATTAACTTAAACATACTTATTTCTCCCCTTTGACAACATCAAAAAGATTAACAATAACTTTTAAGGTCATGGCATAAATTATAATGGAGGAAAAATATGTCAAGTTGATTTAAAATTGGGTACCACTTGTTGATTGAATCATGTATATTTCTACCACTTGTAGGAGGTTTTTAAACTGAATTCGGCCTTCTATATTCTGATTTACAGGCCACCTCACATTCTATCGATGGCAATGATCGCTAAAAATCAATTTCGATTTTCGGATGAAATTCAGAAATGCATTAAAAATTCAGAAAATTCTAAAAATCATGAAATTCGAGGAACATATTTCTCTTAAGTATATATATCAAGGAAAAATAGTTTTTCATGAAAAATCATTATATTTTACAAGAATTGCCAAAAAAACAAAAGTTCTAAAAAATACTAGGTTTTTGATCATTCTAGTATCAAGTTAGCTACCTAGTTTTGCATCCAATTGTTTCAAAACATGAATACATGTATTTTAAGGTAAGAAATTGTTTTGAAAACATTAGAAATATCCAACCATGATCTTTGGGCAATATGTCTATTAATTAAACATAAGCCTTCCCCATGATTGGTCTATTATTGATATTTTGATACTTTAAATGACCATCTAAATGCCATAGGCATTAGTGGACATTTGTATCATCCTAATATCTCACCCATGCTAAGTTTGCAATCAAGTTATCCTATAGTGAGTGTGAGATATATCCTAGGGGGTATTTGTATATACTTAACCAATATATTCAAGCAATTCTATCATGGTTAAGTATCAACCTAACAACCTACATGATCATAATGATATCAATTAATTTCACATTATGATCATGAAATACATGTTTTCATCAAATTATAACCATGCATTAGGCATTATATGATGATAATAAGTAAAGTGTCACCTAAAGCATGATTTAAACCTATTTCTCATGATGATGTGCCCAATATCAAAATCATAAACCATGATTACACATATGCATAGAAATTACATTAATCATCATGATTTAAGCATTATTACCTTTTATGGGCACTATCATCACCCAACACTATCTAAAAATGTTGTCCGTCATCCTAAGTCAACCAAAATATGATATAGGTCAAGTTCATATGGTTGACTACCCTAGGGTTTTCTAACCCTTAAGGATGGATTTTGGAACCCAAAATAGATTTTTACCTATGGGGTTCACTAGAAATTCCTTGGGGATCCATTTCTTAGCTATTACTTTGTTTTTGTCTTGTCCCCTAGCTATTAGGCATCTATAGGCCTTCTCATTTTTCTTCTCTTTATATCCTAGGCCTTCTTGTTGCCCTTTGGCTCCCTATGATCATATTCAAAGTGTTGGAGCCAATTGTGAATTTTCCTAGGGCTGTGGTTAAATAATCTACCTTTTCCCTGACTGCCCTATTTTCTTCTATGCATGCATCACTAACATCTAAAGGCACATAATTATCATGTGAGCATGCATCATCATGGCAAGAAGAAGTATCATTATTATTTAAGCATGCATTTTCTAGCTTATTTTCTAATGCCTTAATTTGATCTAGCATGCATTTATTTTTCTTCTTTGCTCTAAACAAATCCCTAGTTAAACTAGAAATCATAGAAACTATTTTACTAGAAGAGGCTTTCGCTACTATAGTTTCCATGTCCTCTTCTTCTTCTTCGGATGATGAGGAGGATGATGATGTGGAGGAGGCTCCCTTCACTTGAGCCTCTCCTCTTGTGCTTGATCCTTCATTTTCGGAGGAGGAGCAATCCAAATCGCCAAAGGCCATCAAGGCCAAATTAAAGGCATTCTCTCATCCGATGATGAGGAGGAGGATGAGGAAGGATCATCCCATGTCTTGGCCTTGAATGCTTTGGCCTTCCCTTTCTTTTGTCTCTTCTCCTCTTCCTTCTTTTTCTTGCTCCCCTTTTTCTTCTTCTTTTCTTCTTTCTTTTTCTTCTCTTCCTTGCTTTTGCTTAGGAGAGGACAATTGTCCCTTATGTGTCCCTCTCCTTGGCAATTGTAGCATATCACCTTCCCCCTTGGTCTTCTATTCCTATCATTTGATTTATCAAATCTAAAATTCTTAAATACACGCCTCACCTTCCTTACCATGTAGGCTTCCTCGGTGCTATCCATGGAGGAGGAGGAGGCTTCATCATCGGAGGAGGAGGGGACTTCCATCTTCTTCTTCCCCTTGTTTGCCAACAATGCAACTCCTCTTGAGGGTTGAATTCTTGGCTCTTCTTGAATTCCTTCAAGCCTCGTTTCGTGGAGTTCCATCGTTGAGAAGAACTCCTCCAAGGTACTCACTTCTAGGTTCTTGGACATGTAGAAGGAGTCCACCATGGAGCTCCACTTTGAGGACCGGGGAAAGGCATCTATAGCCTTCATGAGCATGTCCCGGTTCGATAGCTTCTCACCTACACTTGTTAGCCCAATTAAAATTTCTTTAAACCTAGAGTGTAGTGAGGTTACCTTTTCTCCCTTTTCTAGTTTTATATTGGATAATTGGGAGTGGAGGAGGTCTCTCCTTGCTAGCTTGGCCTCGGATGTGCCTTCATGGAGTTCTATTAGCTTCTCCCACATCTCTTTGGCGCTAGCGCATTCTCCGATCCGGTTGATCTCTTGTTGAGGGAGCACATTGTAGAGATGGTGCTTGGCTTTGGAGTTTGCAAGGTGCTCCTCTCTTTGCTTCTTGGTCCACCTAGATTTCTCTATTGGCTTCCCCTCTTCATCCCTAGGCAAAATGAAACCGGATTCCATTGTAATCATTATATCAAAATCCGTTTCGAAAAATACCTCCATTCGCTTCTTCCACCAAGCGAATTCTCCTTCAAACTTCGGAGGATGGATGTTGGAGCCGGCCATTTTTGATGTAGGGCTTGTTGCGGCGGTTAGTCCGGTGACAAGCAACCTCGGCTCTGATACCACTTGTGAGAGATCGGATGGCCGGCTAGAGGGGGGTGAATAGCCCTTTTCGTTTGGATGGCGGTATTTTGCTCGTCTACAAAACGTTAGCGCAAGCGGAATATACAAATATAAATAAAGACAAGCAAAATAGAAACAGGCAATACAAACACCAAGATATAACGTGGTTCACGGCTACGCCGCTAATCCACAGTCCGATTCGTCCACGGTGAATCACTCCGCCAAAACCAATCACTATCGGTCTCTCCTTTGCACAAAGCTAGGTGGAGGTAACCTTTACAACCAAGATCACTCTTCTTACAAATAGAATGGAGTAAAAGCGAGTAAGAAGAGTTTAGAGCTTGTGGGGCACTAGGAAGATTGTTTGGAACTTAAGCATTAGCCTCTCAAAGGCTCACACCCTCTCTTTTTATAGAGGGCTAACTTCTTCCGTTGGCCGCCATCGATCATCGCCCATGGCGATCATTGCCGTCACTACAACGGCCTCGAACACGTCGGATGCACCGTTGTTGTCCAACGGAACTCTTAGCGATCGGCTGACTTTGGACCTCACCGATCGGCCGACTTCTAGTCGACCCCTCAATCGGCCTACGGCTCTGCGGCTGGCCAAAACCCTATTGACTACCGATCGCGCTGGCCGATCGTTATCTTGGCGATCGCTAACGTATGGCGATCGGATCACGCCACAAACCGATCGATCGTATACGGTCGAGCTACACTCGACTCGGAAGCGATCATCGCCATGACATGGCGATGGCGTGTCGAAAAACCCATCGACACTTGGCCAAATGGCCAAAGTTTCACCTAAGAGCTACCCTTCCCGGGTTACAATCGCTCACTCATTTCTGAGTCCTTCGCCTTGAAGTTCTCTCTTCGTTCTCGGCCACGTCCCCTCGATCAGCGCACGGCTCTGCAATGCTCCTTCGCGTCTCTTGCCTCAAGTCTACTTCCTCGGCTTCACTCCAAGCTTCTCGTCCGGCGGTCCCTCGGATGCTCCAAGCGCACGGCTTCCGCAAAGCTATCCTTCACCGACTCAAGGCACGAGTCATGAGATGTGAAACTCGCCACGGCTCCATGTGCGAATTACTAAGTCCTGCACGACTTCAACGCACATATCAAATAAACATAACACACTAACTTAAACCCTTTGCCACACCATCAAAACCATATCACGGCAAGAGATTGCCCTAACATCATCAACGATCCAAACACGTGCTTCACCACTATCATCTAATCAGAGAGATTATCAATAGGAACGAAATTCAAATCGAGAAGATTTCCACTGAAATGAACTTAGCGGATCCTTTAACTAAGGTCTTACCTCAAAGCAAGTTTGAGGGTCATGTTAGAGCTTATGGAATTGGATACCGTGGCGATTGGCATTAGGCCAAGTGGGAGTTTGTTAGTTATATACGAGAGCTGTCCTAAGGCAATCGCCTTATGTTTAAACCATTTATATGATAAATAAAGATTCACTATTTGAGTATATATGTTTTCATGTATTTGATTAGATCTTAAACTCATTTACTGAATGTCCACAAGATAATTCACAGAATGAGAGAATTTGTGATTGGATCACAGCTAGTGAGTATCTCTACATGTGTAATTATGATATACTAGAATTATCCCTAGTCGATGAATTGATGGATTTTGATACTATCAATTCTGTCGAGACTAGCATGAGGTATACTTCTTGGTGTATCCAAGCAGCTGATTCTCACTGGATGGAGACATTGTGATGTTCGGAGTTAATCGTGAATGCTAGTTATGGTAACTAGTTCATTGGAGTGACTAGCTGTAAGACTTCATATGGTTCTCTACATATATAGATATGTCAATGAAGTTCTTACTGCAGCTTAACTGCGATGTTCCTTTGACTTGCGGTATTCAAGTCATCTTGGTCATGAAGACTTATACTTTGACATCTTAAGCAAGCATCTCTAAAGAGATGTGGACCCGGGATGATTAGGTATAAGTCAAAATGCTCGAAGGTGTTTGAATAGCCTATAAAGGATTCACCACTCCTTGCGAGGAGATGTATACCCATGGCCTCTCGTCGGATTGTTTCTAAAGTCTTTGGCCAAAGCATTACATGTTTAGAGTAAGGTACTCTTAGATACATGTGTAGTAACTAGAATTCGTAGGACGAGGAAATGATACTTGGGTTAGGTGTGACGTAGTCAGCCTAGTGGAGACTGACACTATAGACCATGTCCTGAACCAAGTGGGTATAAGATGAGTGAAGGGAACGAGGCACGATTCATTGTAGCTGCTGAAGGATTTCAGAAATGGTTTTGGAATCAACCGTTGATTTTCCGATTAATTGGTGATCATGATGTACTACTAGGTGTAACTCATGATCGTTCTATAATTAATGGTTAATTATTGACAGCCAACATAAATCGGGAACCTATTTTGTCACATGCACAACGAGCGTAATCCGAAGGATTTAAAACGATCTTGAGAATGAGATTCTCAGATCGAGAGAAACTAGGTATGGTTGGACCAAACAAGGAGCGAGCATGAAATTATTTCAGTCGCAATGGAAGCATGGATGGGCCGAGTCTTATGAAGACATGATGGATGAACCAAATTGGTTTGGTTCTAATCCAATGGTGGAGAATAAACCAAAGGGGTTTGGTTTGTTTTAAACGAATGAACCAAAGTTGGTTCAGTTCATTTTAACTTAAAATAGACCAACTTGATTCGGTTTATTTTAACTTAAGTTATTGGAGCGGGTTAACGGGTTTTGGTTATGAACCAATAACTCTAAGGAGAAGGTTTCTTAATGGTTAAGAAACACGCGCTCTATAAAAGCACTTCTAGAGGTTTGGAGAGCCCTAAGTTTTATTTTTGAAAACTTTCTTCCTCTCCTCTCCCTCTCTTCTCCTTGTGGCCACCCAAGGAAGCCAGGCCAGCTTTTGTGTCGTCGTCCACCCTAGCTGCCGACGTCCAACTGCTGTCGGCCACTCCTCCGGCGATCCACCTTGCCTCCGATGACCAAGGATCGGCCGACCATCTCCTTTTGCTAACGCCAAGTCCTCCACCAAGCTATCCAGTTTTTGGACAACTTGTTTCCTTCTTGTCAGAGCGTCGTTTGGACGACATTTGGAGCTTCGATAGTGACTTTTTTACCAGGGATTGGATCTCCGGTAATCCTCATAGGTGGAGGATCAAGGATTCATCAATCGGTTGACGAATACCTCTCCGGAGAAGCAGTTTTGGGGACTCATTTTCGAATCTAAATTTTAATTCGGATTGTGATCTTCTCTCGATCATATTGTCTTTGACGCGAGGCTAGTGACTACTACAAAGACGAGGCTCATAGGTTGGTGATGTTATCCCGATGGTACTCGGCGTGGATACGGATAGAGGAAATTCTAGCGAGAGTTGCTCTGGTTGATGTCATTCCCGCTGCATGTGATACGTCAGGTATAACTAGCGTAATTTTCTTTTATTGTAAAATTTGAAACTGCAATTATGTCTACACATGTTGTACTATGCATGCGTGTAGTGTGTGTATTGTAATAAATTAGATTTATTACTTTTTAATTCTTCTGTTGTGCACATATTTACGAAACATGTTTGAACACACACTCGCCGCTGTGCCGGAAACCCAACATGGTACACGTGTCGTCTTCTACTCTTGATCATTTTTTAAACTAGATTTACTAGTTCGATTTCCATCTTGTCATCTATCTCTGACTCGTACTCATCTTCTTCCTCCCGAGGTGGTTTGCTTTTGGGCTTCTTCTTCAAACCTATAAATAAGGCAATACTTTTCTCGGCGGGGGTCGAATTAGACTGCTCATGTAATTTGAATTCGGAAAATAATTCGTCTAACCTAATTTTTGAAAGGTCCTTAGAAACCTTGTAGGCATCAACCATGGATGCCCACAAGGTAGTCCTAGGGAATGCATTAAGTGTGTACTTGATCACGCCCTGGTTTTCAACCTTCTGTCCGATCTAATGCAGCCCATTTATAATATCTTAGATTCGGGCATGGAGCTGAGTGGGTGACTCGTGTTCCTGCATCTTTAAGTTAAACAATTTAATTAATAGCAAATCCCTCTTACATACCTTGGTGTCCGCGGTCCCTTTGTGAAGCTCGATGAGCTTATTCCACAAGTCCTTTGCGCTGATAAAGGGGCCGACGTGGTTGAGCTCTTCTTTGGACAAACCACACTATAGGATTTGCGTAGCCTTAGCATCGGCTTCCACTTGGTGTTTCATGGCATTTGTCCATTGATCTCAATCCAACGATTCACCATTTCCATTTGTTGGAAGTGTGAATCTAGTTTGAATCATGATCCACATCTCTACTTGGGTTTTTAAATAACACTCCATCCGACCCTTCCAGTAACGAAAGTCGTCTCCGTTGTAAAATGGGGGTCAGGCGGTGCTAAACCCTTCGAGATGGGCCATTTAGAAGAAAAGATCTCGCAAAAACAAAAATGATAAAAAAGGTTGCTAAGACTTTCGTCTTGGATTAGTAGTGTGGGAGAAAGAATTTAATGAAACGAAAAATGCTTAAAACTTATGAATCGCAAAACCAAAAACGAAAAGAAACTTAAAACAAATGCTAGATTAGTGGTTGCACCAAATCGTAGCACCCCCACTTTGATACCAATTGTTTGATCGAAAAGTGCTAGAGGGGGGTGAATAGCGCTCGACAAATTCTTTTCTTTTCGTTCGATTAAAACAAGAGTAAAGTATTGCAACAAAAAAAGTAAATAAACACACATTTATTTTTACTTGGTTCACAACCTAACGGTTTCTAATCTAAGGCCCTTGCGATCCTAGACTGCGTACAGAGGACAAAGCACTAAAGAGTCTCCTCCTCGTTGGAGGTAGGAGACAACGATTACAAAACAAAGAGATCGAGGTAGAGGGACAATCCAACCACTCCTCATTACAATCAAAAGCTCGATAAAAGATGGAATACAAGTAATTGAAATGAACTCTACAAAAACTTATACCGATGATGATTTGATCTTGAAGTCGAGGGTGTGTCGTCGGTGTTCCGGTAGTGTTTCGGCGTTGTAGCGTAGACGTAGAGAAGCGACGTTGTGGGATCGCTTTGTAAGCACTTTTGATTATCTAAAGGGGTGAAACCCCCCCCCCTCTTTTATAGCCTTGGAATCTCCCCAATGTTCAGTTCCAGCTCGTGGTCAAAGAACCTCATCCCCCCCAAGATAAGTGGAGCTTATCTTGACTCTCCTCGAGGCTAGAAATTAAATTAGCAGTCAACTGCTGCCCTTATCAGTTCGACTAATGTCCAGTAGTCGACTGCTACAAGCCAGCAATCAACTGGTGGCTAGGATTCTTGACTGCACTAAAGAGTTAGCTCGAAATATAAATGAATTCGACGACCACTTACTGTCTGATCTCAACTTAGACCTTCCACGAGAAGTCTTAGTCGGATCACCGCCTAAGGATGTCCCCGTACGGAGGACCCGACCTTACATTCACTCCCACATGAGCTTATCTTAGGTTCTTTTGTGACTCACAACTTTGCTTCAGGTCTCCACCTGAGTTCTTTGGCTCCATCCGAAGTTCTCCTGGTGTCGCCCGACCACCACGGTTTACCAACTCGGGATTCTCTGGGTGTCGCCGACCTTCAGCTCAGCTTAACCATTCCTGCACACTTGGATCAGCTCGTTAGACAACAATATGACCTTAGCTTTGGGTCTTTGTCATAATCAAAATTTAGGTTCGATTATCTGGTACCTACTGCACCAACAAAAGGTTTTGTCAAACATAAAAAAGAGGGAGATTGTTAGTGCAATCGACTCAGATCGCGATTGACCATACTCGAGTTTGACTCGAATAGTATTTTGATGTTCGACAAAACGATTGACAATATAATTATCATGGAAAGTCCAAGAATGGTCTTGGCATTTAAGAAGTCCAAGTCTTGGGTACTTGGCATGGAAAGTCCAAGTCTTTAGTACTTGGCAATGGAAAGTCCAAGTCATGGGTACTTGGCAATTGGAATGTCCAAGCATGGGTCTTGGCAATGGTAAAATCCAAGTCATGGGTACTTGGTAAGGAAAGTCCAAAGGTGTAGTCTTGGTGGCATAAGTCCAAGCTATAGTCTTTGCGGCATAAAGTCCAAGTGAACTTTGACAGTGAAAGTTCAAGTATGGATACTTGGCAATTAGGAAGTCCAAGGGTGTGATATTGGCGGTGTAAAGTCCAAGCTGTAGTCTTGGTGGCATAAGTCCAATGTTTGGCGGCCTAAAGTCCAAGCGTGTGTCTTGACAGTATAAGTCCAAATGTACCTTGGCAAAGTAGACCCGGTTAGTATGGCAATAGCCGATGGAAGCACCTGAAGGTTAGCGTATGGATGAACAAGTCATGGATGACTGGGAGGGATCCTATAGGCGTGAGGCTAATGGAGGTGACTAGAAGGCTTAGGTCTAGGCTAAGGGTGGTCTATCAAGTATAAATGGATCATACTTGAGTTAAACCTCATGTTTGAGGTTTATCAGTCGACTGGCCTGGTATTTGACACTTTGCAACCTAGTCAACTTGGATCAGTCAACTGGGATTATGACCAGTCGATTGGTCAAGGAGTCGACTGAGACTCGATTGCTGATCTGTGGCTCTGTAGTCGATTGATCCACAACTATCGACTGTTAGGGTTTGGTAGTCGACTGATTTAAGTGGACACGAGATCAAAAGCTTTGGTAGTTGACTGTCAGGACAACAGTCGACTGTTGGTATGGGTAATCGATTGCTAGTATATCCGTTGGAGTTTTTTCAGTGTGGATTTAGCTGTTGTGAGACAATGACACTATGGGCAGTCGACTGCTAGGTGCAAAATTATCTCGATGCAGATTATAAAAGGAGCTCGAGATGGAGGATTTTGCATCAGTTTTTGGGGAGATTTTGAAGGAGAATTGCTGCTGCATTCTAGACTTTCAAGAGCAATCCAAAGCAAGCAATAGGCAAGGCAATCAAAGCACTCTCTTGTAAAGTTTTTCTTTACATTTCATTTGTATTATTGTAGTTGATTGTATTTTATTGTTGTATTACTTTTGTAATCACTTGTAAGAGGTTTCTCTACCTCTGGAGTGTTTTCCGAGAATGAGAGTTTCATTAGTGGTTGTGCACTTCACTAGAGCTCGACCCGTGGAGTAGAAACCCTAGGTTCCAAACCACGTTATATGCTTGTGTATTCTTGTTGTGCATTTATATTTGTTGTATATTCCATTGCACACTGACATCATTGTAGACAAGCAATCGAACGAACACGATCGAATTCTAAGCGACAAAGTGAATAGCTATCCCCCCCCTCCAGCGATGCCATTCGTTCCTAACACACTTAATTCTATCTAAATTAGTTTCTTTGTGTAAAGATTTAGTTTATTTTCCTTGTTGACATACATCAAACACTTTGTTTTCTAGATTACTTAATTTGGATAGACCTCTAACTAGTCCATTTTGACTAATTTTTTAGATAAGTCTAAGATGGGAGTAACCAGTCTCCTGTGCCACAACCATGTTTCCTCTTGCTATGTCATTAAACACTTGAGCGAGGAGCTTAGTAAATCTATTGTATATATGTTGTTGTTGTTCCTAAGACCTCTAAGTATGACTTCTAAATAATCAATATTTTTAATTAGACATTCATTAGATGAGAAATGTAACTTTATATCTAGTATCGCATAATTGACTAACACTTAGAGGATTGAATTCAAAGTTTTTACTAATAAAACTTTACGTATTATAAAGTTGGAACTTAACTCAATATCACTTGACCCGATGATCTTGAGTCTACCGTTGTTTTCGAAAGCCACTAATCCGTGATTCATGAATCTTAGCTTCATAAATTTCAGTCGATCTCCGGTCATATATCTGGAGCACCCACTGTCTAACATCTATTGATCCTACATACAAAGTAGTCGAATCGGATACTGAAATTTAAATAGGTTTATTGTGTGATTTATCCTAAATTTTCATCTCACCCTTTCTACATGATTAGTCATGTTAGCCCTATGTGTGTTGTGAGATGAAGGTTCATTATTTTAAATTAAAAGTATCTAAACTTGTGTTAGATTCAAGTTTAGCTTAGGCTAGTCCAATAAATTTTTCCAAAATCAACTTCCAGGTAGTGGCGAGATATATGACCTTCTTGGATATTAGGTGGACTACTTCCTTAGATAAAGTTGATTGAGAAATTAAGTACTAGACTTGCTTTAGACTAAACTTTGGTCTAACTAATTAAAGACTAAGTGAGTTGGCTTCGGTTAGTTCCATTCAACTTAGTGCACCAAGTAGAACACATCCAACCTAAACATGCACTTCGAGGAGATTCTTTAATTTACTATCAGTTCACTTTGTCTTAGTACTAGGTTTTTCAAGTTTAAAATACTTTGTTTCCTATTTAGTCCATTCTAAGTTAAGCAAGTAAATTAATTTAAGCATGCAATCACTAATGACTAATTCATGTAATTATGCATACAAGTTTAGTATTGGTTCCCCCTAGACCATTGAGTCGATACGATCTATCCACATAGTGGATTTGATCTTTGGGAACCCAATAATTAGTTGAGACTAGTTGTGATGTTAAATTGTACTTAGGGACCCATGCTTGGATTCTTATACTATTACGATTAACAAGTGACATAAATGATCTATTCATTGCTCTAAACCCGAGTTCGATCTTGCTGTACACGACTCTTTGAGATCCAAGAATTAGGTCAAGACCCTTGGAACCCAATGTGAATCTTTCCAATGATGTCCTAAGCTCTTGAACTTACCCTTTCAAGAGAGAATTCTATTCCTCATGTTTTTTTACTTGAGCTGAGTTTCCCTCTTGAACTTAACTAGTTGAAGAGGTTAGGCTAGCCTTATGCTTAAGGAGTTTAACCTCCTTAAGTAAAGACTCGACCTTCGACTCAGACTTAATCAAGTTTTTATTCAAAAATTTTATAGCAACATACAAAGTTTTAATTAATGAGTGACTCACATTGATTGACCCTTTTGAACTGGATATGGATTCGTAGCTTGACTCGAACTCGGGTTCGATGTCGAATTTGAACTCGATGTCAGCCTCGGCCTCAGACTTGGACTCGGACTTGAACTTGGATGGTCTTGCCATGATAACCAAGTTGTTGACTTAGTCTTGTTCTTCCTCATCCGAAGTCTCTTCTCATGTTGCATTTAGCGCTTTCTTGCATTTTTGTCATTTAGACTTTAGCTCTGGACATTCGAATATAAAGTGTCTCATCTTGTTGCACTCGTAACACTTGTAGCTCTGATTAGTACTAGATCTCTTTTCTTTGGTTGGCTTAGATGGTTGTCTTCTTTTCTTGATCAATTTTCAAACTATATTAACTAGTTCTGTCTCAATCTCCTCATCTAAATCTGAGTCAGTCTCATCATCTTCAGGAGGAGGCTTGCTTTTTCCTTCTTTCGACCTGCAAATAAGGCAATACTCTTCTCGACCGAAGTCGAATTAGACTACTCATGTAATTCAAACTCAGAAAATATTTCATCTAAGTTAATTGTAGATAAATCTCTAGATACTTTGTAAGCATCAACCATGGATGCCCACAAGGTAGTCCTAGGAAAGGCTCTTAAAGCGTACCTTGTGATATCGCGATTCTCCACCTTCTGTCCAATGGCATGAAGACCATTTAATATATCTTGGATACGAGCATGGAGTTGGCTCGCAGTCTTATTATCCTGCATTTTCATATTATATAACTTATTAACCAACAAGTCTCTCTTACATACCTTTGCGTTGGATGTCCTTAGCTTTCATGAAGTTTGGTAAGCTTATTCCAAAAGTTCTTGGCATTGATGAATGGACCAATGCGGTTGAGCTCCTCCTTGGATAGACCATATTGCAAGATTTGAGTGGCCTTTGCATCGGCTTTAACCTATCGCTTCATTGTGTTGGTCCACTTGTCGCAGTCCAAAAGCTCTCCTTCATCACTTTATCGGTAGATTGAACCCCGTTTGAATAACGATCCACATCTTGACTTGTGTCTTAAGATAACACTCCATCTAACCCTTCTAATAATGGAAGTCATCTCCATTAAAGAACGGAGGTCGGACGGTGTTGTATCCCTCAAGATGGGCCATTTAGATCCTTTACAAAGACAAAAACACAAAAAAGTATTCCAAGACTTTGTCTTGGATTAGTAGTGTGGGAGAAAAACTAAAACATATTAAAATATCTAGAGAAATAAAAGCTTCTTTTTTTTGCTCAAGAATGTGGTTGCGCTGAAATTGAGTGCCCCCAGCTCTGATATCAATTGTAGGATTGTAGGATGCACTAGAGGGGGGGGGTGAATAGCGTTACAAATCTTTTCTTTCGTTTTGACAAAACTCATAATCAAAGTACAGTCGTAGTGGAAAACAAATAAAGGAATAGCAAAATACGAATACAAGTGGTTTTTTACTTGGTTCATATCCGTGAGGTTGCTAATCCAAGACACGTGCGATCCTTGATCACTTTCGAGGAAGCAAACAACTAAAAGAATCTCTTCCTCATTAAAAGTAAGAGACAAAATGAATACAAAAGATTGAAGGGATGGTAACAACCTTACTGGTCCTTATACAAATTAAGTACAAAAGAATGACAAACTCAAAAATAATATACCGATAATTAAAGGTAAAAAAAGAAGCAGGGTCGGATTAGTGTTGTAACTGTTGGTGCAGGGGCACTAGATAATCGAATTTAGGTTTTGATTATGACAAAGATTCAAAGTTAAGGTCATATTGTTATCTCATGAGCTGAATTAAATGTGCAGGAAATGATTAAGCTAAGTCGAAGGTCAGCGACACCCAGAGAATCCTGAGTCGGGAAACCGTGGTGGTCGGGCGACACCAGGAGAACTTCGTGGGAGTCGAAGAACCTAGGTGGAAGACTGGAAGCAAAGAAACAGGTCATAAAGGACCAAAGGTAAGCACAAGTGCAAAGAGAGATGGTAAGGTAGTGTCCTCTGTACGGGGATGACCGTAGACGGCGATCCGACTAAGACTTCCAGTGGAAGGTCCAGGTTGAGATCGGACGGTAAGGAACCGTCATATTTATCATTTTCCTTGCTAATCTCTTACTGCAGGGAAGTGCCCAGGCTGACAGTTGACTGCTGACTATTGGCAGTTGACTGCTGCATATCAGTCGACTGATGAAGAGCATCAGTCGACTGATGGCGACGAATCAGCCTTGTGCGCTAGGTCAAATAGGATAATGTTTGATGCGGCCACTTCGCGATAAGATAAGGTGTCACCTCATGATAAGTTCCAAAAGTTGAGGATCTGCATTTAGACTTATTCCAAGGCACAAATCTATAAAAGGAGGGGAGGACTCTAACCCAAAGATCATCCATCTTACTCTCAAAGTTCTCCCGCAACGCCAAAGCTCTAATGCCATCATAACGCCGATGCAATGCCAAGTTCAGAATCTCTTCATCGACAACAACAAGTATTAGTCTTTATTTATTGTATTCGTGGTTTTAATCATAACGAGGTGAGGTAGACTTGTTGTCTCATCCTTGTGTTTTCTATTTTTGTGATCGTTGTCTCCTACCTCCAACGAGGAGGAGACTCTATAGTGTATTGTCCCTTCATATGCGGTCAAGGATCGCGGAGCCTTGGATTAGCAACCGTTGGGTTGTGAACCAAGTAAAAACAAACTTGTGTTATTTATTTTTCCATTGTGCATCTTTGTGTTTTAACCGAACGAACGAAAGAACGAAAAGATTTTATGCTCGCTATTCACCCCCCCCCCCCTCTAGCGACGCTTTCGATCCAACAGTAACACGAAGGAGTACGGTCGGAGAGCAAGAGCACTTAGGAGCAAAATGATAATTAGGGTCTATGCCTAACCCTTCTTTTATAGAGTTTCCTAGGCCTTTGAGATCATCCATTTCATCAAGATCTAGATAAATTTTATCCAAAGTTTTTATCTTTGAGATGACAACTTGGCTCTTCACGCGCACACCAGTCGATTGCTCCTATTGCCAATCGACTGTTGATTCCTTCCAATCAACTGTTGCACTTGAGTTTTCTATTCAGTCACCTACATCAAAAAATTAGTCCAAGCCATATAATAAAGTAGTCATGACAGTCCTTTAACTGTCCAATCTCGACATCAGCATTCCTCCGGAAGTCTTAGTTAGATTGATGCCTATGGTTATCCGCATATCGAGGATGCGACCTTACCACCGCTCCTCACACTGAGCTTACCTTTCTTATCCTTGGTTCGTCTGACCTGTTGCTTAGCATATGATCTTTGACCACCATTTCTTCTAGTGTCTTTGAGCTCAGCTAAGACTATTCAAGTTCTGCACACTTTACACACCATATAAGATCACATAATGACTTAACTTTGAACATTTGTCATTATCAAAACTTTAGGTTCGATTATTTGGTGCCTCTGCACCAATAGAAAAGTTCGCAAATATGCTATAGCTAGGGATCAACGTAGGAGTTCCTGAGAATCTATGTGGATGTCTTACCATTGGACCATAGCCCGAGGGATAATATGATGATTTTTATAGATGCTTGTTAGGATGCATCTAGTTGGGACAAATGCCATCAAAATATAGAATTCATGAGACTTATGTACCCATCAATTATATACACTTCGTATGATCGTGGTTGGAGATTTCTTGTCCCCACGGGGGATGGCACGTTGGTAAGGTCGTGTAACACCTTGGGGATGAGGCACGGGTCGAATCTCGGAGGGATGTCTAAAATCCTCTTCGGACTCAGAACGACCTTCCACGGCCTTACTAATTGTGTTAATGTCCAAAGTTCCCCTCCCATGATTTATCTCCCTCACAATGGTCTTGAAACTGACCGATGGAGACCGCTAGGTTGACGGTTCTAACCTTTTTGCGATGGTTGAAGATTTCTTTTAAAATATTTAATAAAAAATATTTTTAAAAATACCAGTTATATTTACAAAAAAATTGTTTTACAATGTTTTGTGAAAAAAAAAAATTTGGCAAACATAAATATTGCATTTGTCTTATGAAGTAAGGAAATAATAATTATTATTAAAATTAAACTGAGTAAGAAATATGTATTATTTTATTTAGTTCATAAAGTATGAATAAAATAGGAAAAAATTACGAAGAAACTCCTTTTTAATGGAATTATTAAAGGATACTCTTTTTTAATGAAATCAAAATGATAATTCATCTTTGATTTATGATGCGGCGAGGAAAATTCGCCTTCAAACCCCTTTCGATGCGACGAAGGCACGAAGGGAGCTTTTGTAGGGTTCTCACAGGCCACAACAGTAAAAGAAATGTAGAAGACGAAGTCAGGAAGCGCAAAACCCACGCAGACAGCGGAAATGGGAACACAAGATATAACGTCGTTCGGAATGAGTATTCCTACTCCACGGAGGTGAGTTCTCTCACCGGGGACAATGCCCAAGCACTTTCCACTATGAATGTCCTCCTTTACGGAAAGGAAACTTCCCAAGGTCGAGGAGAAAACCTCTTACAGTTTAGTTACAAATACAAGAAAGAGTACGTGCGACTCAAGATCAGGGTCGCTGCTCTTCTTCTCCGGCGAAGTGATGACAGCTCTCCTCCTTCTCCTCCTGCTTCTTCGTTTCATGTCTGATGGAATGATTGCAGATCCTCTTCCTTCTCCCTTCCTCTTGCTTTTTATCCTCCTTCTCTGATCCCTCACTATCTCGCGGGTGGTCCCCATCGTACACGTGGCCACCATGTTCACCTGGAGAATAATTCTGTTACAGGTCCGAGGGGCGAAGGCTCCTCGGAATATTATGTGGGGACCTCTCTTTCTGTTACATGCCACCTCCTCACCCATACTCCAGTGCACTAGGTTAGCCTATCCCCCTCAACCATCTACTTCTGGCGAAACTAACTTAGGTTTATAGCCCACGGGTAGCGTAGCCTTCTAGGCTTATTTGGCTGGACTGATTCTTATCCGCTCCGTTGGCCTTCTAGGCTTATTTGGCCGAACCGATTCTTGCCTGTTTTCCCAACGAAGTACCCTCGCTAACTTTCCCGTATCAATTATTTCAGGCGCTTGCGCCCGACCCGTTCCTCTCTTTTTCTTCCACTGAACCCTCTAATTGGTTCGGGTAGCGCCTTGCCTATGAGCTCTTCATAAAGAAGGGGTAATGGCAGTATCATTAGTCAACCCCAAAAAATAGTCAAGCGAAGTTATAAGCTTGACTTTCCAACTATATAAGGTTCCTACTTCATCCCTGGCTTTACCAATTCAAATTTACTCCTTTCGTAAAGCTTTTCCACATATATTTGAGGCGACCTAATGGGCCCATGGGCCCCGCTTTTCCTTTTTCTCTCCTATAATCGAATCGTCACAAAAACCCTATATAAACCTCCGCCTTTTTCTTTTAGGTATTACTTAGTGTGCCCAACAATACCGTCCCTTCAACTTCTTCTCTCCTGCGACTTTCGCCGGCGGCGTTCCAGCGACTCAATCCTCTCCTTCTTATACGTTCTTCTTCTCACCCTCCAAGTAAGTGCTCTGTCATGCTTTATACCCATGGCCCCTAAGATCATCCCTTCCCCTGCGTGGTATGAGCATACCATAACCCAACTAGACCGCGATCACTATTTCTGTAATCTTAAGGACAGGTTTATAGACCCTTCCTTAAAATGCTGCTTCACGACCAAAATGCACCGACCAAATCATCCTCCTCCTGGTCTGACTTGTTTCTTCTTTGAACAGTTGCTTAACGGCCTATCCCTACCAGCACCGGCTATCTATTTAGACCTTTCAGACTTCTATGGACTACCCCTGAACCAATTCACCCCCAATTCCTTTCGGATTCTATCGGGAGCCCATATAGTGTTCCAACACTTAAACCTCTCTTTAACCCCCGAAATATTCCATTGCTTCTTCCAATTGAAATCTTCTAAGGCAGGTCTTTTTTATTTATCTAGCCACCCCGACTACCAATTCTTAGTGAACCTACCTACTTCCCATAAGGGATGGGAAGAATTATACTTTTTTGTACAGCTTTCAGCCTCTTTACCTTATTCCGATACCTGGAAGGTAGACCTTCCTGAGCTGCCTTCCTTCCGAGAAATGAGGACCAAATGTCCTTTCTCAGAAGTTTATAGGATATTAGAAGAGTCACACTACTGTTCAAATCATCTGATAAAGACTCCCCTTTTAAGGCACTTTGGACTATCCCCCCTCCCTTCGACGACCTCGCTTGCTGTAGGTAGGATGATACTTACCTTGCAATATAATTTTCTTCCTACATTATTCATCTTTCTCACCAATACATTTTGCAGATAATCTAATGCAGGAAGCTTTGGTAGAAGGAGAGGCGATTGAGGCGGCCAAGCAAAAGAAAACCTCAACGAAGAGGGGTAAATTTGTGGCAGCCCCTTCTTCCCCCCGGAAAAAATTACGACTCGTCAAGAAAGGAGCCCCCAGCTCATCGGCTCTCCCTCCTTCCTCCTCTAACCAATCTGGTTCACAATCCCTAACCCTTTATGAACCGAGAAGGGAGAACACCCCTCTATATGTCCCATCTCCATCTCCCCGAGAAGGAGACTCCCCTTCCCACTCTCCTGCTTCATCCTCCCATCATCATGATTCTCCTGTACCACCCCAAACCGAATCCCTCTCTGCCCCTATCCCTTCAAACACCCTTGCTTCTCCTACCCCTCTCCAGTGTGTCAGACCCACACTTCCCTCCGAAGGAGAGGATCTTCCCCTTCCCATTCCCCCGAAGACCACATTGGGGTCCTTGCTGAAGATTCGTCATCCTTCGGAGGTAAAATTCTTCAACCAATCGGGCGTACAAGGCCCTTGTGAACAAGTGAGCAAATTGTTGGCTGAGGTATTTACTATCTCTTTCTCCTCTTTAATATAAGTTCCTATGTGTCAGCATATACTGATGTTGCTTTCCTTCTTCTAGGCCTCATCCCAACACTACAAAATGGTAGTCCAACTGACTCAGTTCCAGTCCAGTGTACAGACCCGCCACTTCGCCTCTATAACGTAACAGAAAAAGCTCGTCCGACAATTAAGTGAGAGAGAGGCGAAGGAAGCTGACCTAAGGGGCCAATGTGAAGATGTGATGATGCAATTGGCCCTGGTCCAGAGCGAAAAGGAGGAGCTGTAGCGCAAAAATGAAGAACTCGAACAGCGAATCTTCTTCCAATCCAGTGAATTGCAGCAGGTAGAGATCCTTGCCCATGACTTAAAGGAATATAAGGGGCATCTTGGGGACGCTATGATCCAAGCCGCCGATTTTTTGAGTACTATTGAACAGCTCCGGGAAGAACGCCGACTGCTTCGACTGGAGCGTCAAGCCTGGGAAGCCACCAGGAAATCTTGTATAGAGAAGTGCCAAAAAATTTTTGACATGGTGGCGGCCCTTCCTCAGACTTTATCGGCAACGGCTCGGCATCGATCTGCTCTTCAGAAAGAACACTCCGAAGCCCTGTCAACTTGGGACGGCAAGCTATAAAAGCCGCCTGTGAGAGGGATGCCTTGGCAGCACAACTAACAGAGAGCCAAATCCAACTGGCTAAATGTCAGGACCAGCTGAAGGAGCAGGAAGCTGATCTCAAGAGTCGATATGTCAAGAAGGGGGCAGACCTGTTCATCTTAGGCTTTGATGGGTCTTCGGCTCAAAATGCCGAACGAGGATACCCGCCCCTGGTACGGACACCAGCTACTTAAATCCTGTAGATGCCCTAGCCAAGTGCCCTCCTGAACTATTTGAATTGTAACTCCCAACATTCTCTTCCTTGTAATGCCTTTTTCCTTAATGCTAAAAAGTAAACTGGGTTGACATAGCTTTTTGTTATTATCCCTGCATGTCTCCTTGCGGGTCAGAAATTCTGAACCAATTTTAAGCTTTCCTCTTTTTATGCTGTCATTTCTTTTCCCGTGTCGTATGGCGCAATCATCGAGTTGGTTCGGGGTCTTACTTGGAAGGTCTCGAATGATATTATTCATATCCGACCCAATTTTGGTTCGGTTAACACATTAAATGACTTTCGCCTGTTGATCTTCCCTATCTCTTTTACTGCTTCGGAAACGATATCAGTCTCTTCATCTTCTTCCCCTTCCCAAGAACTTCTGCTGTCGCTTTCCTTCCACTATAAATCATCGCCCTCCATGTCTTCGTCCGTCTATCTCACTCTCATGGTTTCAGCGGGGCACCCCATCGAGATTTCTTCAGCATCAGAATCTTTTGAGCTACAAGACTAGTTTTCCGAAGACATTGAAGATTTGGAGACCCGCTCAACCGCCACCTCAGCTTTTTGCCCCCTTCCTTTTCCGCCTCACAATCCAGCTCCAACCCCTCTTACAGAGAGGTCTTTTCGTGCACCATTTCCCTCGTTCCGCAATAGGGTGTGGAACCCTCCTTTAACATGGGAATACACAGTAGGAGATCCCCGGGCCGCCGCAGAACTTCCCCCACTCCCACTAGCTGCGGCCTTCCTCCCAGTCTCCCCGGCGAGAGTTCATCCTCCTCCTTTCGATGTAGGTCCATCAGCAATACCTCCCGCTCAAGGCGAGCGCTTCAGGGTCATCTTGGCGCCTTCCCCCTCCAAGGAGACCTCTCCCGCTTCATCTGTTAAAAGTAATCAGAGAAAATCTCCATAGATTAAGCTGATGTAATTATTTCAAATATGTTAATAAAAATGAAGGAGGAGATTTATGTTCGCTTTTGTCGTTTTCCTGTATAAGTGAAATTTCTATCCCCAGAAAGACTGTAATCCGGCATGAACATACTTTCTTTTACTATCTCCCGGGGATTCGGACCCCTTTACTTATAATTACTGTACCAATGACCCTTCACCTACTGTCTTTGTGCTTCCCCTTCTTTACTGACATTTATTATCCGTATTTCTTCTGCAAATAAATGCGTTCTTCTCCTTCATCGCTATAAAGACTCCCAACCCTTACCATATAGCTTCTATCTTTTCCCTTTCCTTCTCTTCGCCATGGACAGAGTATCTGAACAGGGCAACAATTCCTCCTCTGCTGAAGAAAAGATTCACGATCGCCGCTATATAGCTAATCTGGAGGAGCAAGTGAGGTACTTGCAACAACGGCTGAGGGAAGCTTCCGCCAGTAACCGCTCTTTGTGTCAGCAACTAATCGGGTCCCAAAAGGAGTTATCCAAGCAAATCTTCTTGCAGCAGTCTTACCTTCGGCAATTACTATGCCAACCCCAGCCGCGCAAAGAGACTCCGTCGGTTCTTCCCAATAAAACACTGTAATACCCTACATATATATAAGGGTTTTCTTTTGCTATTTCCTCTTTGTGAAGGAATTAGAATATGTAATTTTCCCGAACCAATGAACTTCTCCCGCTTGTCTTCTTCTTCCTATATTTCTTAAATCATATCTCATTGTGCCTTCCTCATATCAACACAAAATAATACACAGCGGAGAGTATACTCCAGCTCTTCTGCCCCTTTACCCTATCGGAAATATAATAGTATAGAGTCGCTAAACGATCCAACTCTGCTGCTCTACTGTTGCACGGGAATAAAATAATACAAAGTTAAATAATGACTTCAACTTCTTCCGCTTTGCGGGGATAAAGATGATAGACAACTAAGAAAATCTCAGTTCTTCCATTCCGCCACCACACGGGGATAAAATAATATAAAGTTGAATAATAAGTTCAACTTCTTCCGCTTCGCGGGGATAAAACTGATGTATAACCGAGGATATCTCGATTCTTCCGTTCTGCCACCGCACGGGGATTTCTTCCGCTTCGCGGGGATAAAATTGATGTATAACCGAGAAAATCTTGGTTCTTCCGTTCCACCACCACACGAGGATTTCTTCCGCTTCGCGGGGATAAAAATGATGTATAACCGAGGAAATCTCGGTTCTTCCATTCCACCACCACACGGGGATTTCTTCCGCTTCGCGGGGATAAAAATGATGTATAACCGAGGAAATCTCGGTTCTTCCGTTCCACCACCACACGGGGATTTCTTCCGCTTCGCGGGGATAAAAATGATGTATAACCGAGGAAATCTCGGTTCTTCCGTTCCACCACCACACGGGGATTTCTTCCGCTTCGCGGGGATAAAAATGATGTATAACCGAGGAAATCTCGGTTCTTCCGTTCCACCACCACACGGGGATTTCTTCCGCTTCGCGGGGATAAAAATGATGTATAACCGAGGAAATCTCGGTTCTTCCGTTCCACCACCACACGGGGATTTCTTCCGCTTCGCGGGGATAAAAATGATGTATAACCGAGAAAATCTCGGTTCTTCCGTTCCACCACCACACGGGGATTTCTTCCGCTTCGCGGGGATAAAAATGATGTATAACCGAGAAAATCTCGGTTCTTCCGTTCTACCACCACACGGGGATTAAATACTATGCAGTGCTCAGAGGCCTTCAGCATAAAGAGTGCGATGTTTTCATATCACTGTTCTTCCTATCTTCATCCTTCTTATGAAAGCGAGGGCTTCAACACATAATGGGCCACCTGCCGAATAAATCTTCGTTTTACTTCCACTTAGGGCCTCCTTTTCTATAAACGAGGAGCCCAATAATAATTATAAGCCCACTCCTCCCCCTTTTTATAGGGGATTCTTCATCTTCTTCTCCTCAGTTACCTTCATCCTTTCCGCCTTCTCGTCTCCCTTTCCTGCATTTACTCTTCTTTCCGCCGCCGTCTTCCGGTGCACCCAATCATCTCCTTTAGCCTTTTCTTTTCTTCTTCCATGGACAGGATGCATTCCTCCTTCTTCCACGAAATAGCAAGCCGTTTCCCACGGGTTCAATGGGGGGATGGTCAACCACCATCTTCATCTTCGCCTTCGCCTCCGTCTACCATCGTTCCCCATGTCGCCCCTCTATCTTCTTCTCCACCTCCGTCTGAAACCCTGCTACATCCACTCCACGCGAGACTGCCATAATCAGCCCATCTTCCTCCCCTAGGCAACCGACAAACCCTAACTCTCCCCTTTCCTCCCATTCCGCCTCGGGTATACGGGCGTCACCTCCTCCCTCGTCACAATCCGAAGAGGATTCTGGGGAAATCGTGCGCCCATGTCCTTTAACCGCAGATGATGGTGCATCCTTGCCTTCATTTCCCTCTGACCATGCTTCCATCTTTGAGCCAATGGTAATTGACACCTCCCCACTGCCTATTTCCCCTTTCGCGCTTCGCCTGGAGAGCTCTTCCCTTCCTATGGGCAATAGTCCACCTCCTTCCACTTCTTGCCTTCCCCAAGAAGGCTCCTCCAGCCCCATGCTCATCATATCATCTTCTCCGGACTCCTCGCCAAATAAATTCCCATCCACCACTTCTGATATGTCCTCTTCTCCGCCAGCCGCAGTACATCTTTCACCTTCTGCTTCTGATTTTCTGCCCCCGACTTCGTCCCCAGGGAACCTTCCGATTAGTGCTCCTCCTTCTTTCCCTTTCGAACCCCCGTCTCAACCTATAGATACCACCCCCATTCTTCCCCTGATGAGCGAACCTTTGCATTCGGGGTCGTCCGTCCCTTCTTCTTCCCGTTCTCCTCGAGGTCTTCGGATCTTGAATTTAGAGGAACTGATCCCTCGCATGGAAGGCCTGCACCATGCCCTCGACTTGGTATGTTTTTCTAATCAGCTCTTCTGATTTTTCTTACTGAATAACTTCTTTTCAACAACCGGCGTACAGGCCCTAACCAACTACCAAGAGTTGGACCGCTCTCTACACCAACATCGAGCTCAGTTTCTGGAATCGAAACGGCGACATCAGGAGGATTTAGCGACTGCCCAACATCGGGAACAGCTCCTGTCGCAACAACTGCAACTATGCCAGGAGCAATTGGCAGGAGCTCGCCACCAAATTCAAAAAGACGCCAATACCATCGCAGCCTTACAAGAACAACAGCGAGCAGGTGTGAAATCATCTATACTACAGCGAGAGGTTCAACCGACCCATCTTGACAAGGAGTCTTCCTCTTCTCAAGAATTGCCCCGCCTTTGAGAACAGGTAGCAGAACTCCTTCAGGGGAAGCAACAAGACTCAGACACCATTGCTCGACTTCAGGTTCAATATCATAAAGCCGAGGATAAAATAGGGGACCTCCTCACTCGCCTGTGCAAGGAGGTACAAGAAACTCCTCTCTCATAAATTCTAGGGAGCATGCTCACGCCCGTCTACGCAGGTAGGAAACCTCCCTCCAGAGGTTAGGCGCTGAGCTGACCCGCACCAGATCCTACTCTGAGGCGGTGGAGGGAATTTTGGCCTCGATGCGCCAGAATATGATGGACATGACAACCCTTGTCCAGCAAGATCAATCCTCCTGAGCCGATGATATTTCCATCCTAGCCGATGCTATTATGGAGGTGTCCCGACGCTATGTTGATGTACGCCGAAATCTTCAAGAGCAACAAGAGAAATGTCGTAGGCTTCATCGGGACCGGAGCCCTGACCGTCCAAACCACCAGGAGCGACTAATCATCCTGCTGCGCGCCACTTATCAAGACGGGTTTAATGAAGCGGTCCAGCAATACGCTGATCAAGGATTTCCTCCCCCGACATATCCTACTTTCTCTTTAAATTGGGAAGCCGGCTTTCGGTGTTATCCCCCTGACAGGTTTAGGTTATAGGTTGATGTATTGTCTCAGAATAGCACTTTCTTTTCGTCCTCTTCTCTTTTTTAAAGTTTATCAGAAATACTATATCGCAACTGTGAATAGCCCATCAATCAAATTCGGGTTCCCTTTGCATCTGACTAAAACAATCAAGTTAGGAAGTACACCCCTTCAGGAGTCCCACAACTCCTTTTCTTCTATCCCTTACTTTTCATACAGTGTGAAAAAGTTTTAAATGAATGACATTCCAAGGTCGTGGAAGTTCCTGGCCCTGGTCATCCTTCAGATAATATGCTGACCCTGCTACACAGTGCGTTACTTCATAGGGTCTTTCCCAGTTCGGAGCTAACTTTCCAGGGTCTCCAGCGGGATTAGCTTTACGCAAAACCCAATCCCCTTCCTGAAATCTTCGAGGCATCACCTTCTTATTAAAGGCTTGCTGCACTCTCTGCTTATAAAATTTCGCTCGCCTCCGTGCCGTCTCTCGCTTTTCTTCCACCAGGTCCAACTCAGTGCTTCGGATAAGTTGGTTCTGCTCCGGTTCGTACACCTCTATCCGAGCCCTACTTAAAAGGGCCTCAACCGGAATAACAGCTTCCGTCCCATATACTAAACTGAAAGGAGTCTCTCCTGTTGTAATTTTTGGTGTGGTTCGATAGGCCCACAAGATTCCGGGCAATTCTTCCACCCACTTCCCCCTTTGACCACCCAATTTAGTCTTCAACCCTTGAATGAGAATTCTATTAGTGACTTCAACTTGACCATTAGCTTGAGGGTGGGCTACTGAAGTAAAAGCTTGCTGAATGTTAAGACTTTGGCACCATTCTTTAATCTTTTTACCTTGGAACTGACGTCCATTATCACTAACTATCCTCCAAGGAATACCATATCGACAGACAATATTCTGTTGGATCGAGGCGGTTCGCTAGAGGGGGGGTGAATAGTGAAACAAAAGCTTTTTGCGAAATCATTTTTTGAAAGTCAAGTAGATAAATTGCAGCGAAAATATAAACAATAAATATAAGAGACAATTCTTTTTACTTGGTTCGTAGCCTTCGGCTACTACTCCAAGGCCCTAGTGGTCCTTGACCACGCACGGAGGGAAAAACACTAAACGAACTCCTCCTCATTGAAGGTAGGAGTTAATCGATACAAGAACAAAAACTTGAGGTAGAGGGACACTCCCCCTCTCCTCGTTATGATAGAAAAAGAGCTTCGAAAAAGTAAATGAACAACGAATAAATCTAAAACCGACGTACAAAAACTAAAAGAAAATTAAACCTAGCGTCGGAGAAGAAGAACTTCGTTGTCGGAGAGTTGTAGCTTTGCGGAGGCTCTTGGAAGCTTAGAATTGATGAGAAAACCCTAGGTTAGGACCTCCTTTTATAGCCTTTGAGCCCCTTTTCGAGAGGAACCCTAGCCAATCACAATTGAGCACCAATCTTCTTGAAATGGGGTGATAAGCCTTGACTCCTCGAATCTGATCATTGACCATCAGTCGACTGATGGCCATCATCACGATCGATGGCAAAGATCGAGTCGAGACCTCCGATCGATTGACGCAATGAGTCCTCCAAGCTGGCAGTCGACTGATGCTTGCTGCAAGTCAAAGTTAGCTTAACAAAAACATATTTTCGACGGTCGTCGACCGTCCGATCTTGACCTAGACCATCTATAGGATGTCTTTGGTCGGATCTACGCTTAAGATCATCCCCGTAACGAGGATACGACCTCACTTACGCTCGCACACACGAGCTTACCTCGATACTTACGTGTTGCTTTTGCTTCCGGCCTTCCACTCAATTCCTTCGGCTCCCTCCGAAGTCACTCGAGTGTCGCCTGACCACCACGGCTTCCTCTGGGTGTCGCTAGCCTTCAACTCCAACTATAGCAATCTTCTGCACACTCGATTCAGCTCGTGAGATAACGACATGAGCTTAACTTTGTATCGTTTGCTATAATCAAAACTCAGGTTCGACTTAGGTGCCTACTGCACCAACAATCTCCCCCTTTTTGATTTATGGCAAACCCACATACAAAGTTAAGTAAATAGCAAGCATGAAGAATAATGTGCATTAGAAACAAACAAGAAATAAAGAAGATTAAGTTGGAGTAGTAAGGATTTTCTTCAAGTACTCCCCCTTGAGGAAACTTCCCCCTTGACCGAGGGTGAGTCTTGAAGAAAGACCTTAATCCTCCCCTTTGAGGGTTTCTTTAAGTAATTAACATTACTTAAAGTTGGCCTTAGTAAAACGTTTAAGTTAAGAGTTCTTCTTAACTTGACCCTTTCTCCCCCTTAAGTAAAACATTAAGGCCATAATATTTAAAAATAAGTAAAACGTTGACGACACAAATAAGTTTAAGTTAAGAATTCTCTTAACTTGGCCTTTAATAAGTTCTCAAAACTTAAAGTTAACTTTTGGTTTAAATATAAAGTAAGAGTTAAGTTATCAAAAAAAATTTGACCCCTTAACTTTGGCCTTTTTCTCCCTCTTTTGTCATATATCGAAAAGAGTGAGGGTGTGTGTGGAAAACAAAAATAAGTGTTAAATTTAAAGTCCAAGCATGTTCCATATTATTTTGAAAATAATATACTAAAAATAAGTTCATCTATAAAATGTTCGACTCATATTTGGCTTGATTGATATGAAAGATCAACCACCGTCGTAGTGTTAGTATGTATGATTATACTCGTGGTTCATAGCGATGCACTAGCTCTACATCTGGAACCAGGAGTAAGGTCCTAACATCTCACGCCCATCTACGTGGCTAAGTACACAAACACATTAGTCCTATGTGTTGTGAGATGTATTGGCTCCTTAAATCTATAGGTGCATAATATCTAAGGTATGTCCTATACTAGTTCCATAAAAAATGAAAATTAAGAAATAGTAGTAAGAAAATATAATTTGCAAGTTCCTATTCTACTACGCACATGCCCAATTTTCGTCTTAATAGACTAAATTCGGCTTCGGGTAGGGGTTTAGTAAATAGGTCTGCTAAGTTAGACTTTGATTCGATGTATTCGAGTTGTATTGCTCCGTTGGCCACATGTTCTCGAATGAAATGGTGTTTGACCTCTATATGTTTGGTCCTAGAGTGACATATCGGATTCTTTGTAAGATTAATTGAACTAATGTTATCTACGTGAAGTTTAGTATTTGTAAAGTCTAACTTAAAGTCGCGGAGAGTGTGCTTCATCCAAAGAAGCTGCGTGACACACTCACCCATCGCGATGTATTCGGTGGTAGATAAAGCAACACAGTGTTGCTTCCTACTGCACCAACTCACTAGACTCGAGCCGAGAAGTTGACAACAATCACTCGTACTCTTTCTATCGAGCTTACTACCGGCATAGTCCGAATCGGAGTAGTCGGTTAGTTCGAACTCGATAGATCTAGGATACCAAATACTGACATTAAGTGTACCCTTTAGATATCTAAGGATACGCTTGACTAGAGTTAGGTGAGACTCCTTGGCACAGGTTTGAAACCTTGCGCACATACTTACTGCAAATAAGATATCAGGTCGGCTTGCAATTAAGTAAAGGAGACTCCCTATTATGCTCCTATAGTATTTTAAATCAATTGAATTTCCGATTACATCTTCTTCTATATTCACATTAGTTGCCATTGGGGTATTAATAATTTTAGCATCTTGCATTCCAAAGGGTTTAATTAATTCCCTAGTATATTTGCGTTGATGTAGGTATATTCCATCTTTAGTTTGTTTAATTTGTAGACCTAAAAAGAAACTTAACTCGCCTACTAAATTCATTTCAAATTCACTTTCCATAAGTGAAATGAACTCATTTAGTAGGATTGAGTTGGTGGTTCCGAAAATAATATCATCTACGTAGATTTGGGCTATGAATATGTCTTTACCTAAGGTTTTTACGAAAAGGGTTGGGTCAACTACACCTTGGTTAAAGCCTTTGGACTTAAGATAAATCGAAAGTCTCTCGTACCAAGCTCGAGGAGCTTTTTTAAGTCCATAAAGAGCTTTCTTTAACCTAAGGACATGATCGGATTTGTCTAAACTTTCGAAACCGAGGGGTTGACTAACATAAACTTCTTCTTTAATGTATCCATTTAAGAATGCAGATTTTACATCCATTTGAAATAACTTAAATCCTCGATGTGCTGCATATGCTAATAGCATTCGAATGGACTCTAATCTAGCTACTGGGGCATAGGTCTCGTCGTAATCTAAACCTTCGACTTGACTAAACCCTTTAGCAACTAGTCTAGCTTTATTTCTAACTACTTCACCTCTATCATCAATTTTATTTCTAAACACCCACCTTGTTCCAATGATTGTTTTATCTTTAGGTGGTGGTACTAATTCCCATACTTCATTCCTAGTGAATTGAGCCAACTCTTCTTGCATTGCAATAATCCAATCGGGATCAAGAA
This sequence comes from Wurfbainia villosa, assembly GCA_025175895.1. NCBI lineage: Eukaryota > Viridiplantae > Streptophyta > Magnoliopsida > Zingiberales > Zingiberaceae > Wurfbainia > Wurfbainia villosa. The sequence goes on along the minus strand of CM045987.1, from coordinate 81,948,980 downwards.
GAGCTTGGTCAATAGTTTTGGGTTCAATTTTAGAAATCAAAGATATTTGACTAAGGTTTCTGTATGAGGCTCTAGTTCGAACTCCTAGACTTGGATCACCTATCACTTGGTCGATAGGATGATTCGTTTGAGTCCTAGTTGGATTTGGGTTTGAGTCTACAACTTGATCCATAGGATGACTCGTTTGAGTTCTAGTTTGGTTGGAGTCATCTATCACTTGGTCGATAGAGTGACTTGGTTGACTTAGGTTAGGATTAACACTAGACCTGATCTCCGGATCAGAGTTAGGTCTAGTATGAGTCGGCTTGCTAATTGGGGTTGCCGGGGGTTTTGTAGGTTCGTGTCCTTCATCAAATACTACATTGATAATCTCCTCGACTCTAAGGGTGTCGTGGTTATATACTCTATAAGCTCTGCTTGTAGTCGAGTATCCTAGAAAGATTCCGATCGTGGTTTTGGATGTAAATTTCCCTAGGTAATCCTTAGTGTTTAGGATATGTACCTTACACCCAAATACCCTAAAGTACTTGATGTTAGGTATTTTATCGTGATAAATCTCGTATGAGGTCTTAAGGTGCCTCTTTACCATAAGGATTCTATTTTGGACATAGCATGCCGTACTCACGGCTTCCGCCCAAAACCTATCGGATAGGTTATAGTCATTTAACATTGTCCTAGCGGCTTCTTGTAGGGTTCTATTTTTGCGTTCTACTAGGCCATTTTGTTGTGGAGTTCTAGGGCAAGAGAACTCGTGGTGGTATCCATTTAGGTTACAGAATTCTGTAAACCTATGGTTTTCGAATTCACCACCATGATCAGTCCTAAGTCTTTTGATTTTAATGCTTTGTTGATTTTCTATTAACTTAAATAGATTGATTAATTGATCTAGGGTATCACTTTTGTGTTTGATGAACCTAACTCAAGTAAATCTAGAATAGTCATCAATTATGACTAAGTAGAATTTACTTCCGTTAAGTGACTTAGCTCCGTGTGAATCAAATAGATCCATGTGTAGGAGCTCAAGCACACTTTTGGTTCGTTCTTTACTAGTTAGTTGAAGTTGTGTCCTAGATTGTTTACCTTGTTGACAAGCATTACATATTTTATTATCCAAGTTATTGAGGTTAGACAAACCTCTAACTAATTCACTCTGACTCATCTTGTGGATGAGTCTTGGGTGTGAGTGACCGAGTCGTCGGTGCCACAACCATGATTCCTCTTGCCGTGTCATAAGACACTTAGTTGAGGAGTTAGTTAAGTTAATAGTGTAAATGTTGTTATTTCTAGTTCCCTTAAGAATTGTTTTAGAGGTTTCGTTTGTATTAATTACGCATTCGTTTTCTAGAAATATGACCTTATAGTTATTATCACACAATTGGCGTACACTGAGAAGATTATATTGAAAATTTTCTACTAATAAAACGTTTTGAATGACAAAATTTGAGTTAAGCTCAATATCACCTGATCCGATGATTTTGAGCTTGCCGTTATTTCCAAAGGCTACCGATCCTTGTCGTTTGAATTGAAGCTTCGAAAATTTGAGTTGATCCCCGGTCATGTGTCGGGAGCAACCACTGTCCAACATCCATTGATCCTACACGCAAGGTAGTTGGATCGGATATTGGATTTATTAAAAATTGGTTGAAAATTATTAACCTAAATCATCTCACCCATGTCTACATGATCAAACATGTTAATCCTATATGTTCTTGTGAGATGACTTCCAATTTTAGTTGAATTAAATTTAATGACTTAAACACTTGTCAACCTTGCGTTAGATTCGGATTTGACCTTAGGCTCATCAAGTCACCTTTTTAAGATCATGGCTTCCAGGTCGTGGCGACGCACAGAGACCTTCTTTGATCGGAACAACGACCACTTCCTTAGACAAAGCCATTTTCAAGAAAATAGAGACTTGACTCACCCTAAGACCACTTCCTGGTCTAACTAGTCTAGGATACGGCGAGCTAGCTTCAGCTAATTCCCCTCGGTCAAGTGCACCGAACTAGATACGTCTTATCTAGCCCGAATACACAAGACTCCGCTTTCCTAGCGTACTATCATCTCGCCGCATCCTGGTACTATGTTATCAAGTATTGACGAATTATAGTCCTATCTAACCATTCTAAGAAGTAAAATCAAACTAAATAAAAACCTAAGCATGCAATTTCTAAGTTAAAACACAAACAAATTTCGTACTAGCTCCCCCTGGACCGTTGAATCGATTCGGTCTCTCCACATAGTGGATTTGGTCCTTGGGAACCCAGTACTGGTTTGATCCTAAGTTTGAAATCAAGGTGGTCTTAGGGACCCATGCTTGGACACGTTTTTTATGTCGACTTACGATTGACATATACGACTTATTAGTCGTGTTTGAGCTAAACCCTAGCCCGACCTTGTTGTACACGGCCCTTTACGATCCAAGTAGGAGGTCAAGTCCTTTGGATCCCAAAGTAAACCTTTCCAACATATTCTTAAGATCTTCGACTTGACTCTTCAAGAGCGAGTTCTCACTTCAAGTTTTTCAACCCGAGTTGAGTCCTTCTCTTGAACTCGACTAGTCAAAGAGGTTAGGGAGACCTCGTGTTTGAGGAATTTAACTTCCTCAACCAGGGTCTCGACCTTGGACTCAGACTTAGCTAACTTTCTATTTAAAAGCTTAATTGCACTATAAAGTGTAGTAATAAGAGACCGACTTACCTTGAGTGTATCTTTTGAACCGGATGTGTATCCGTGGCTCATCTTGAATAGTGCTTCGCAATCCGACTCGTCTTCGGTTTCCGATTCAAGTTCCGATTCCGACTCCGTCTCCGATTCCACCGGTTTAGCCATGAGGACTCGATCGTTATCTTCTTCCTCGGAAGCTTCTTCCCAAGTGGCGTTAAGTGCCTTTTTGTGTTTTGGTGCCTTGCTCTTGAGTTTTGGGCATCCAGACTTAATGTGTCCAAACCTGTTGCATTCATAACATCTTATGTTTGAACTTTTAGGCTTACCTTCGTTGGGTTGAGTGACGGCTCGTTTTCAGCCCTTGACTATCCTCCGAACTAGGTTGACTAGTTCGGCCTCCATTTCCGAGTCGACCTCCGAATCGGACTCATCCTCTTCTTCCTTCGGAGGTGGCTTGCTAGCGGTTTTCTTCCTTGAACCTGCAAATAATGCTATACATTTTTCGGGTTCCGAGTTAGACTGCTCATGAAGTTCAAAATCAGAAAAAAAAAATCATCTAATCTAAGTTTAGAAAGATCCTTGAAGACCTTGTAGGCATCGACCATGGATGCCCACAAGGTAGTCCTCGGAAAGGAGTTTAGTACATACCTTATAAGGTCGCGGATTTCGACCTTTTGCCCGATTGTGTGTAGATTGTTGACGATGTCCTAGACTCGGGCGTGAAGTTGCGTTGCGGACTCGTGTTCCTGCATTTTTAGATTATATAATTTATTGAATAAAAGGTCGCGCTTACATACCTTGGCTTCATCGGTCCCTTCGTGTAGCTCCACTAGCTTTGTCCATAGGTCCTTTGCGCTGATGAAGGGGCCGATGCGATTTAACTCCTCCTTGGACAAGCCGTATTGGAGTATTTGTGTTGCCTTGGCATCGGCTTCGACTTGTCGTTTTGTTGCAACGGTCCATTGATCATAACCCAAGGATTCACCCACTTCGTTAGTCGGAAGTGTGAAACCCATTTGGATTATGATCCACATCTCGATTTGGGTTTTGAGAAAGCACTCCATCCGACCTTTCCAGTAACGGAAATCATCTCCGTTGTAAAACGGAGGTCGGACGGTGCTAAAACCCTCGAGATGGGTCATTTAGAAGGGAAACCTTGCACACAAAAATACCAAAAAAAACACGAAAGAGGTTCCAAGACTTCGCCTTGGATTAGTAATGTAGGAAATGAAAAGAAACAAAAGGAATAAACGAGAAATAACCAACTAAAAAGAGATGAGCACTTACAACCTTCGATGTCCCGAAAATGGTACTAAACGATGGATTTTGGGGATGAAGACGGCTTGTTACGAGGGTTTACCCTCATAAGAAGTGTAGATCTCTCCGAGAGCTTCGTTTTGGTAGGTATACCGTGTAGTGGGTCAACTTGTACGAAAAGTTATGCCCGTTTGACCGTTGACTACTCCAAAAGTGAATACTTGCAAAACAAAACCAAACAAAGAGTACCAAGACTTCGTCTTGGATTAGTAGTGCGGGAGAAAATTTTAAACGAACGAAAAACAAATCTGTAAAAAAAATGTTAGATTGGTGGTTTCACCAAATCTAAGCGCCCCCGGCTCTGATACCAATTGTTTGATCGAGGCGGTTCGCTAGAGGGGGGGTGAATAGCGAAACAAAAGTTTTTTGCGAAATCGTTCTTTGAAAGTCGAGTAGATAAATTGCAGCGGAAATATAAACAATAAATATAAGAGACAATTTTTTTTACTTGGTTCATAGCCTTCGGCTACTACTCCAAGGCCCTAGTGGTCCTTGACCACGCACGGAGGGCAAAACACTAAACGAACTCCTCCTCGTTGGAGGTAGGAGTTAATCGATACAAGAACAAAAACTTGAGGTAGAGGAACACTCCCCCTCTCCTCATTATGATAGAAAAAGAGCTTCGAAAAAGTAAATGAACAATGAATAAATCTAAAACCGACGTACAAAAACTAAAAGAAAATTAAACCTAGCATCAGAGAAGAAGAACTTCGTTGTCGGAGAGTTGTAGCTTTGCAGAGGCTTTTGGAAGCTTAGAATTGATGAGAAAACCCTAGGTTATGACCTCCTTTTATAGCCTTTGAGCTCCTTTTCGAGAGGAACCCTAGCCAATCACAATTGAGCATCAATCTCCTTGAAATGGGGTGATAAGCCTTGACTCCTCGAATCTGATCATTGACCATCAGTCGACTGATGGCCATCATCGATCGGCGCGATCTCGGTCGACTTATCTGGCGGTCGGCGATTGGCGATCGAGTCCTCCAAGCTGGCAGTCGACTAATGCTTGCTGCAAGTCAAAGTTAGCTTAACAAAAATATATTTTCGACGATCGTCGACCGTCCGATCTCGACCTAGACCATCTATAGGATGTCTTTGGTCGGATCTACGCTTAAGATCATCCCCGTAACGAGGATACGACCTCACTTACGCTCGCACACACGAGCTTACCTCGATACTTACGTGTTGCTTTTTCTTCCGGTCTTCCACTCGATTCCTTCGGCTCCCTCCGAAGTCACTCGAGTGTCGCCCGACCACCGCGGCTTCCTCCGAGTGTCGCTAGCCTTCAGCTCCAGCTATAGCAATCTTCTGCACACTCGATTCAGCTCGTGAGATAACGACATGAGCTTAACTTTGTATCGTTTGCTATAATCAAAACTCAGGTTCGACTTAGGTGCCTACTCCACCAACATATTCTTCCATAAGAATTGTATTACAGCATTCTCGGTAATTTTGGCCAGGGGCTTTGCTTCCACCCATTTGGAGAAGTAATCTACAGCTACCAAAAAAAATTTCTTCTGTAAAGGTGCCACTGGCATCGGACCCACTATATCCATTCCCCATTGATCAAAAGGACATGAAGCGACCACATCTTTCATTAATTCAGTCGGTCATTCGGACCGGTTGCTATGCTTTTGACAAGCTGGGCAAGTTTGTACTATACGAGTGGCGTCCTATTGGAGAGTATGTCAAAAATATCTTGCTAACAGGGCCTTCCTTGCTAAAGCTCTCCCTCCCAGATGATTACTGCAACAGCCTTCATGAATCTCCCGGAGTACCCATTCAGCATCCTCACTTCCTAAGCATTTTAATAAGGGTCGTCCGAAAGATGTCTCGTACAAGTCTCCATTTAAGAGGTTGAACCGTCTGGCTCGGCACATTAAAGCAGATGTCGCTCCTTTTTCTTCAGGGACCTTCCCATGCCGTAAATAGGCTATGATGCCAGTCCTCCAATCAGGAATCAGGTTTGGTTCGGGTGCGGCTTCCTCCACATTGCATATCGCTAGGGAAGTAGGGATTTCCACATGAACGGTTCCCAATGATTTCACTCCTTCCATAGCGCTAGCCACCCGAGCCAATTCATCTGCCTTCCTGTTATTCTCCCGTGGGACTTGCTTCAAGAGGACTTGCTGAAACTGAACTTTTTCTTTCTCAAAAGCTTTCAAGTACTTGTGCAGCCTTTCCTCCCGAACCGCGAAAGAACCTTGAAGCTGTGATATCGCCAGTTGGGAATCCGAATGGATTATAATTGAAGAAGCCCCCACCGCCTTAGCAGCCTGCAATCCTGCTAGAATAGCTTCATATTCTGCCTCATTATTGGACGCCCGATATCCCGAGCGTCTGTTAGTCTCCTCCTTATCGTGGAAATTAAGAACAACCACCGCGCGTAGATCCTGAAGAACCGTCTACGAATATGTTCCAGGCATCTGATCCTTCCTCTTTTGTTGACGGACCATCTTCAGGGCCACAAGGTACCTCCGCTAAAAAATCAGCGAGAGCTTAGGCCTTGATAACCGTTCAAGGTTGGTAGCGAATATCATATTCGCTTAATTCTACCACCCATTTGGCCAATCTTCCGGAGAAGTTGGGCTTAGTGACGACCTTGCCCAATTCGCTGTGAGTTAGAATAGTGACGGGATGAGACAGAAAGTACGGCCTCAACTTGCGGGCGGTCAACACTAGAATATATGTCAACTTCTCTAACTCTGTATAAGGGAATTCAGCCCCCTTAAGAATATAGCTGGTATAATAAATAGGTTGTTGGTGAGAACCTTCTTGTTTCAATAAAACCGAGCTAATAGCTCCCTCTGAGACGGCCAAATACATCCATAACGGTTCTCCGACCACTGGTTTGGCTAGCAGGGGGAGTCCAGCCAAATATTTCTTCAACTCCTAGAAAGCCTGCTCGCATTGATCGTCCCACCGAAATTTAGTAGCCTTACGAAAAATCTTGAAGAAAGGCAGCCCTTTGTCCGCCGATCTAGCTATGAATCTGGATAAGGAAACAATCATGCCCACCAACTTTTGGGTCTCTCACAGGTTAGTGGGTGATTTCATGTTGCACAGCGCCTGCACCTTCTCAGGGTTGGCTTGCAACCCCTTCTCAGTTACTATGTACCCCAAGAACTTGCCGCTCTTTACCCCGAACAGGCATTTGCTAGGGTTTAGCTTCATATTAAACCGTCTCAATGTAGTGAAGGTTTCATTTAAATCCTTGACTAAATCCCGAGTGGTCTTTGATTTGACCAAGATGTCATCCACGTAGACTTCCACATTTTTCCCTTTCTGCTCCGCAAAAATCTTGTCCATGAGGCGCTGATAGGTGGCCCCCGCGTTTTTTAATCCGAACGGCATCACCACATAGGCGTATAACCCTCCTGCAGTCACAAAGCTAACCCTCTTTTGATCTTCTTTGGCCAAAGGTATTTGATGGTATCCTTGATATACATCCATTAAGGACACCACTTCATATCCTACAGTGGAATCTACTAACTGATCAATACGAGGTAAAGGGTAGCAGTCTTTAGGGCACGCTTTATTCAAATCACGGAAATCGATACACATCCTCCACTGCCCAGAAGGCTTGGGGACCAAGACTACATTGGAAACCCACTCAGGGAATTGGATTTCCTTCACGTGACCCGCTTTTAGCAATTTGTCCACCTCTTCAGCTATGACCTTGTCCTTCTCCGGTCCAAAGTGTCGTCGCTTCTGTTGGATGGGTCGGACCCCTCTGGTTATGTTGAGGTGGTGTTCAGCCACACGAGGGTCAATCCTCATGAGATCATGCACATCTCTGGCAAAGATGTCTTCGTTCTTCTTCAAGCAGGTCACCACCTCCTCCTTGGCCTCCAGCTGCTACGCCACCCGTGTGGCCTTTCCTGGAGTGATTTCCACCAGCTCTCCTTCCTCTATTTTGTCTGCTTTGGGGGGAGATTCTTCCAAAATGCAGACATCAGAAATGACTATAGCTTTCCCTTTGAGATCATCGGTTCGGGCCTTCTTTTGGTCATCCCGAACCATTTATACATAACAGCTACGGGCGGCCCTCTGTTCCCCTCGGACTTCTCCCACCAGCGGGCCAACTGGGAATTTCAACACGGTGATGCGAAGCCACCGCCTGAAAGATAGTAAGGAAAGGATGACCAAGAATAACATTATAAATGGACGGAGCATCTACAATGAGGAAAGGTATAATACTGGTTTTCTGGCTGGTCTTTATGCCCAGAGTTAGGGGCAGCGAAATCTGCTTGGTAGGGTGGACCACATGCCCTGCGAACCCAAAGAGGGGTGTAGCCACATCTTCTAGCTGGGCATTTTCCAGCAGTATCTGTCCGAAAGCCTCCTAAAAAAGGATATTAACAGAGCTTCTCGAGTCGACCAGCACCCTAGCCACTTCGTAATTGGCTAGGGATATTCAGATAACTAAGACATCCGTGTGGGGCAATAGGACACCTTGTAGATCTTCTGGCCCGAATGAAACGGGCGGTGTAGTCTGTACAGTCTGGTCAGTGATGAAGGCCAAACTTTCCATGAGACGGGCGTATGACTTCCGCGCCCGGTTGGAGTCCCCGTAAGTGGGTCCTCCGACTATAACATGGATAACCCCCCGTGTGGGAGCGTTATTTAGATTGGATGAGGGGCCCTCACCTGGTGGGCCTTCTTGAGAAATAACCTCCTGGGACGGCGTTTGGGGGAAAGTGACTTGAGGTTGTTGGTTATACGACCCTGGATGGGCTACATCGGGTCGGGGGCCTCACCGTGCTGGTCCTCCTGTCTGGAACCGTAATTGTGGATATGCGGTTCGGAGGCGATCCAGTTCCTCTTGTAATTTGAAGCATCGGCCACTAGCGTGGCCATATTCTGTATGATATTAGCAGAAGAATGGGGTGGCGGGGGGGGTTACGTGGGATCCCCCTATATCCTAAGGGTCATTGCAGCAGACCCTGTTGATTATAGAATTCCATCTCTCACTCCTTCCAAGTTCTTGCAGAAGGAAGTGCTTCAGCGGCCATAATTTGTAATGGTTGAGGCCTAGGAGCCTCATGTCGAAAGGGTCGCACATAACCTCGACGAGGGGGTACTTGAGGGGCAGCGGGACGAGTTCTTTCGACCGGGACTGCTGCAGCAGCACGTTCAACTCTCTGCACTTGCAGTCCTTCCTCCACGCGGATGAATTGTTTCGCACGACTTAACAGCTCCTCATAGCTGTTGGCAGGTTGCCTCAAGAGGGAGCTGAGGAAGGGGCCTTCATTCAGTCCGTGCGGAATGACGACTCTGAAAGATTCTGTTCTGGCAGAAGGAATACCCCTAGCGGCAGAGGTAAACCGGTGAAGATACCCTTTGAGCGATTCCGAGGGCCCTTGCGTGATGTGCATCAAGATAGAGGCGTCAGGCTTATACACCTTGCAACTGGCAAACTCCTGGCTAAACATCCCCCGAAAATCAGCGAAACAAGTGATGGATCCCGGAGGCAAAGTATTAAACCATTTTTGTGCCGAGCCGGTTAAGGTGGTCCGGACAACTCAACATTTGAGGGCATCGGTATAACAGTGGAGCGAGGCTGCTCCGTCGAACTGCGATAAGTGCTCTTCTGGATCCGTTGAGCCATCATACTTATTAATCTGAGGATTCCGGAAGTAGGATGGGGGAACTTCAGAGAGGATATCCATGGTAAAGGGACTGGGCTCGTAAACTTCTAGAGGTCTGGTCGATTGACTTTCGCCCTGTTCCTCCCTTCGAGTTTCGATTAAGGGCATAGTGTTCTAAGGTGCTCTTCCCTAGTCCTTCTCCAGGCAATACTTCCACGTTAACGGCAGTACGAGATGGAGGAGGCATTTCTGGGGGTGGGCCCCGGGAAGAAGGTTCACCGGAATGAGGATGCAGATATCCGGTCCTCCTCCTTTCTCTAGCAAGGGACTATGTAATAGCGTCATCCATCAGGGCCTTCAATTGTGATGGTAGGAGGATGATGGGGCGCTCCTCCGCTGCGGAGGCAACGGGCTATTGTATCTCTTCCTGTTGCATCTCGACGTCTAGCTCAATGTTCCCACAGACGGCGCCAACTGATGCGGCGAGGAAAATTTACCTTCAAACCCCTTTCGATGCGACGAATGCATGAAGGAACGAAGTGAGCTTTTGGGGGGTTCTCACAGGCCGCAACAGTAAAAGGAATGTAGAAGATGAAGTCAGGAAGCGTAAAACTCACGCAGACAGTGGAAACGGGAACACAAGATATAACGTGGTTCAGAATGAGTATTCCTACTCCACGGAGGTGAGCTCTCTCACCGGGGACAATGCCCAAGCACTTTCCACTATGAATGTCCTCCTTTACGGAAAGGAAACTTCCCGAGGTCGAGGAGAAAACCTCTTACAGTTTAGTTACAAATACAAGAAAGAGTACGTGCGACTCAAGATCAGGGTCGCTGCTCTTCTTCTCCGGCGAAGTGATGACAACTCTCCTCCTTCTCCTCCTGCGTCTTCGTTTCGTGTCTGATGGAATGATTGCGGATCCTCTTCCTTCTCCCTTCCTCTTGCCTTTTATCCTCCTTCTCTGATCCCTCACTATCTCGCGGGTGGTCCCCATCGTACACGTGACCACCATGTCCACCTGGAGAATAATTCTGTTACAGGTCCGAGGGGCGAAGGCTCCTCGGAATATTATGTGGGGACCTCTCTTTCTGTTACATGCCACCTCCTCACCCATACTCCAGTGCACTAGGTTAGCCTGTCCCCCTCAACCATTTACTTCTGGCGAAACTAACTTAGGTTTATAGCCCACGAGTAGCGTAGCCTTCTAGGCTTATTTGGCCGGACCGATTCTTATCCGCCCCGTTGGCCTTCTAGGCTTATTTGGCCGAACCGATTCTTATCCGCCCCGTTTACCTTCTAGGCTTATTTGGCCGAACCGATTCTTACCTGTTTTCCAACGAAGTACCCTCGCTAACTTTCCCGTACCAATTATTTCAGGCGCTTGCGCCAGACCCGTTCCTCTCTTTTTCTTCCACTGTACCCTCTAATTGGTTCGGGTAGCGCCTTGCCTATGAGCTCTTCATAAAGAAGGGGTAATGGTGGTATCAATTTACTTTCTTAAATGTCTTTACTTGGTTAATTTTGCACCCAAAAGTCATATAACTCCTCCACCAACCTCCAAAATAACTATTTAATCAATAACAATAATTAAATTTTATCCTACTAGATGAGATCGACTATATAAATTCTTCTACATCATTGGATTCTATCATCTATTGTATCATTGTCTATACTTAAAGAATATTTATCTTATTTTATTATTGCTAATCAAGTTTTTTTTATTCTTCTTCTTCATTTTGTTGTTTGTATTTGTTATCATTTCACACCGCCTAACTGAAATATTTATTGATATCCTAAGTACATGTCCATACCACCTTAAATATGTCTTTCGAAAAATTTTCTCAATAGATACAACTTCGACTTTCTCTCTAATGTTTTTATTTCTTATTATGATCATCCTCGTATATCTACACATCTACGTTAACATTTTCATCTCTGCAACTTTCATCTTTTATTCATGATACTACTGGTACCTTTTCTATATAGCTACAGATAGAAGGGTTAGCATGTAACTCATGATCCGGTCCAAAATATTCGGCTCAGCAAAGGTAGAAAAGGAAGAATGGTTCGGGCGCGAATATCCGAAGCAATTAGCACGGGAGAGTTAGTAGAAGCAATTGGCACGGGAGAGTTAGCAGAAGCAATTGGCACGGGAGAGTTAGTAGAAGCAATTGGCACAGGAGAGTTAGCAGAAGCAATTGGCACGGCAAAGAAGAAACGAAAGACACTTCGCTAAGGGCGGAACAGGAATTGGTTCAGCTAGATAATTCCATAAGCAAATGGGAGGGATGAAGGGGTGACTCAACCTGATCGATCTGAAGGAAGTTTGGCACGGGAAAAAGAGGAATTGGTTCGGGTTGATGAAGAGCCCTAGGGCTAGGTCACCCGTGGGCCATAGACCTAAGCTAGCTTCACCTAAAGCGGATGGTTGAAGGAGACAGTCTAACCTAGTTACCTGAAAAGTAGAGGAAGAGACGTTATGCAACGGCTTAGGAGGCCCCCACACAATATTCCGAGGAGCCTTCGTTCCTCATATCTGTAACAGAATTATTCTTCAGGAGGGGGGTGGTGGCCACGTGTACGATGGAGACAGCCCACGACGTTACGATGGAGGAAAAAAGGAAGATAAAAGGCAGGAAGCAAGGAGGAGAGAAGAGATCGGCAGGAATTCCAACCCAGCAAGAGAGAAGAAGACGCAAGAGGAGAGGGAGAGCGACAACCACCTCGCCGGAGCAGAAGGACAGGGATCTGCTGTTGTTACATCTCTTGTACTTTTTCTCGACTTGTGATATCACTGTAAGAGGTTTTTCTCCTCCACCTTCGGAAACTTCTTTTCCGTAAAGGAGGACCTTCATAGTGAAAGTGCTTAGGCACTGCATCCGGTGAGAAAGCTCACCTCCGTGGAGTAGGAATCCTCATTCCGAACCACATTACATCTTGTGTCTGAGTTTCGATTCTTTATCGGTTTTGCCTTCACCTTATTATTCTTTACTGATTGCGGCCTGTGAGAACCCTCTGAGATCTCCCTCTATGCTTCACTGCATTGGAAAGGAGTGAACAAATTTTCCTCGTCGCATCAGTTGGCGCCGTCTGTGGGAAACATTGAGCTGGATGTCGAGATGCAACCTGAAGAGATACAACAACCCGCTACCTCTGCAGCGGAGGAGCGCCCCATCATCCTTCTACCATCATCCTTCTCTAGGGAAAGGAGAAGGACCGGATATCTGCATCCGCATTCCGGTGAACCTTCTTCCCAAGGCCCGCCCCCAGAAATGCCTCCCCCATCTCGTACAGCCGTCAATGTGGAAATATTGTCTGGAGGATGACTTAGGGGAAGAACACCTCAGAACACTATGCCCTTCACCCAAACGCGCAGGGAAGAACAGGGCGAAAGTCAATCAACCAGACCTCCGGAAGTATACGAGCCCAGTCCCTTTACAATTGACATTCTCTCTGAAGTTCCTCCGTCCTACTTTCGGAATCCTCAGATCGATAAGTATGATGGTTCGACGGATCCCGAAGAGCACATATCTCAATTTGACGGAGTGACCTCGCTCCATTGTTATACTGATGCTCTCAAATGCCGAATCTTCCGGACCACTTTAACCGGCTCGGCACAAAAGTGGTTTAATACTTTGCCCCCAGGATCCATCACTTATTTCGCTGATTTCCGGGGAATGTTCAGTCAGGAGTTTGTCAGCTGCAAGGCGTATAAACATGACGCCTCTATGTTAATGCATATCACCCAGGGATCCTCAGAATCCCTTAGGGGGTATCTCCACCGATTCACTTCTGCAGCTAGGGGAATCCCCTCGGCCAGATCCGAATCTTTCAGAGGCGCTATTCAGCATGGGCTGAAGGAGGGTCCCTTCCTCAGTTTCTTGTTGAGATAACCTGCAGATAGTTATGAGGAGCTGCTAAGCCGTGCGGGGCAATTTATCCGCAAAGAAGAAGGATTAAAGGTGCGGAGAGTTGAACGGGTTGCCACAGTAGTCCCAACTGAAAGAGCTCATCCCGCTGCTCCTCAAGCGCCCCCTCGGCGGGAGTATGCACGACCTTTTCAACAGGAGGCTCCGAGGCCTCGTCTAATGTTGCGGGGTGTTCGCCCCGTACCACCATTACAAATCATGGCCGCTGAAGCGCTTCCTCCTATGAGGACTTGGAAGGAACGGAAGATGGAATTCTTTGACCAACAGGGTCTGCTGCAACGACCCTTAGGATACAGAGGGATCCCACGTAACCCCCCTGCCCCATTCTTCTGCCAATATCATACGAAATATGGTCACACTAGTGCCCGATGTTTCAAGCTACAAGAAGAATTAGATCGCCTCCACACCGCATATCCACAAGTGCAGTTCTAGGCAGGAGGACCGGCACGGCGAGGCCCCCGACCCAATGTAACCCGCCCAGGGCCATATAATCAACAACCTCAAGTCACTTTCCCCCAAACGCCGTCCCAGGAGGTTGTCTCCCAAGGAGGCCCATCAGGTGAGGGCCCTTCATCCAATCTAGATAACGCTCCCACAAGGGGAGTTATTCATGTTATAGCTGGAGGACCTACCGACGGGGACTCTAACCGGGCGCGGAAGTCGTATGCCCATCTCATGGAGAGTTTGGCCATCGTCACCGATCAAACTATTCAAGTTGCACCGCCTGTTTCATTCGGGCCAGAGGATCTACAAGGTGTCCTGCTGCCCCACACGGACGCCTTGGTTATTCGTATATCTTTGGCCAATTATGAAGTGGCCAGGGTGTTGGTCGATTCGGGAAGCTCCGTCAATATCCTTTTCCAGGAAGCTTTCGGACAGATGCAGCTGGGAAATTCCCAGCTAGAAGATGTGGCCACCCCCCTCTTTAGATTCGCAGGGCATGTGGTCCACCCTACGGCATTTCATTGCCTCCGACTGGGTGTAAAGCCCACCAAAAACCAGTATAATCCCTTTCCTCATCGTGGACGCTCCGTCCACTTATAATGCTATTCTTGGGCGTCCTTTCCTTACCCTTTTTCAGGCGGTGGCTTTCCCGTATCACCAAAAGTTGAAATTTCCGGTGGGACAATTGGTGGGAGAAGTTCGTGGAGAACAAAAGGCCTCCAGGAGCTGCTACGTACAAATGGTTCGGGATGATCAAAAGAAAGCCCGAACCGATGATGTCAAAGGCAAAGCTATCATCATTTCGGATGTCTGCGTCCTGGAGGAATCCCCACCCAAGGATGACAAAGTAGAGGAAGGAGAACTGGTGGAAATTGCCCCAGGAAAGGCCACACGGATAGCACAATAGCTGGAAACCAAGGAAGAGCTGGTGGCTTGCCTGAGGGAGAATGAAGACATCTTTGCGAGAAATGTGCATGATCTCACGGGGATCAACCCTCAAGTGGATGAACACCATCTCAATATCACTAAAGGAGCCCGACCTGTCCAACAGAAGAGGCGACATTTTGGACCGAAAAATGACAAGGTCATAGCCGAAGAAGTGAAAAAACTGCTAAAAGTGGGTTATGTAAAGGAAATCCAGTTTCCCGAGTGGGTTTCCAATGTAGTCTTGGTCTCCAAGCCCTTGGGACAGTGGAGAATGTGTATCGATTTTTGTGATTTAAATAAAGCGTGCCCTAAAGACTGCTACCCCTTGCCTCGTATTGATAGTAGATTCTCTTGATGATAGTGGTGTCCCTAATGGACGCATATCAAGGATATCACCAAATACCTTTGGCCAAAGAAGATCAAAAGAGGGTTAGCTTTGTGACTGCAAGAGGGTTATACGCTTATGTGGTAATGTCGTTCGGATTAAAGAACGCAGATGCAACCTATCAGCGTCTTATGGACAAAATCTTTGCAGAACAGAAAGGGAAAAATGTGGAAGTCTACGTGGATGACATATTAGTCAAATCGAAGACCACTCGGGATTTAGTCAAGGATTTAAATGAAACCTTCGCTACATTGAGACGGTTTAATATGAAGCTAAACCCTAACAAATGCCTGTTCGGGGTAAAAAGCGGGAAGTTCTTGGGGTACATCGTGACTGAAAAGGGGTTGCAAGCCAACCCTGAGAAGGTGCAGGCACTATGCAACATGAAATCACCCGCTAATCTGCGGGAAACCCAGAAGTTGGTGGGCAGGATTGTTTCTTTATCTCGATTCATAGCCAGATCGACGGACAAAGGGCTGCCTTTCTTCAAGATCCTGCGCAAGACTACTAAATTTCAGTGGGATGATCAATGCGAACAGGCTTTCGAGGAGTTGAAGAAATATTTGGCTGGACTCCCACTGCTAGCCAAACCAATAGCTGGAGAACCACTATGGATGTATCTGGCTGTCTCGGAGGGAGCTATTAGTTCGGTTTTATTGAAACAAGAAGGCTCTCACTAGAAGCCTATTTATTATACCAGCCATATCCTGAAGGGGGCGGAATTCCGTTATACGGAGCTAGAGAAGCTGACATATATCCTAGTGTTAACCGCCCGCAAATTGAGGTCGTACTTTTTGGCTCATCCTATCACCGTTCTAACTCACAGCGAATTGGGCAAGGTCGTCACTAAGCCCAATTTCTCCGGAAGATTGGCCAAATGGGTGGTAGAACTAAGCGAGTATGAGATTCACTACCAACCCCGAACGGTTATCAAGGCCCAAGCGCTCGCTGATTTTCTGGCAAAGGTACCTTGCAGCTCGGAAGACGGTTCGGCAGCGAAAGATGAGGGGTCAGATGCATGGAATATATTCGTAGACGGTTCTTCAGGATCTACAGGCAGCGGCGTCGGTGTTCTATTAATTTCCCCTGATAGTGAAGAAACTCGCCTAGTCGTTCGCCTGGGATATCGGGCATCCAATAATGAAGCGGAATATGAAGTCATTCTAGCGGGATTGTAGGCTGCTAAAGCGGTAGGGGCCTCTTCAATTGTAATCCATTCGGATTCCCAGTTGATAATTTCACAACTTCAAGGTTCTTTCGCGGTTCGGGAGGAAAGGTTGCATAAGTACTTGAAGGCTTTTGAAAAAGAAAAAGCTCAATTCCGTCAAGTCCTCTTAAAGCAAATCCCGCGGGAGAATAACGGGAAGGCAGATGAATTGGCTCGGGTGGCTAGTGCTATGGAAGGAGTGAAGTCCCTGGAAACGATCCATGCGGAAATCCATACTTCCTTAGCAATATACAACGTGGAGGAAGATGCACCCGAATCAAGCCTAATTCCTGATTGGAGGATTGACATCATAGCTTATTTACAACACGGGAAGGTCCCTGAGGGAAAACAGCGGCATCCATTTTAATGAGCCGAGCAAAACGGTTTACCCTTATAAATGAAGACTTATACAAGACTTCTTTCGGACGACCCTTATTGAAATGCTTGGGAAGTGAGGATGCGGAATGGGTACTCCGAGAGATTCATGAAGGTTCTGCAAAGAATCATTTAGAGGAAGAGCTTTAGCGAGAAGACCTTATTAGCCGGATATTTTTGGCCCACTCTCCGTGATCTTGCTCGTATAGTGCAAGCGCGACAGCTTGTCGAATATAGCAATGAAAGTCGTGGTCTCTTCATGTCCTTTTGATCAATGGGGAATGGATATAGTGGATCTGATGTCAGTGACACCTTTACAGAAGAAGTTTTTGTTGGTGGCCGTAGATTATTTTTCTAAATGGGTGGAGGCAGACCCCCTAGCCAAAATTACTGAGAATGCTGTGATACAGTTCTTATGGAGAAATATTGTTTGTCGATACGGTATTCCTCGGAAAATAGTCAGTGACAATGGACGACAGTTCCAAGGGAAAAAGATCCAAGAGTGGTGCCAAAGTCTCAACATCAAGCGAGCTTTCACTTCAGTAGCTCACCCTCAGGCTAACGGACAAGTGGAAGTGACTAACAGAATTCTCATCCAAGGATTAAAGACTAAATTAAGGGCTCAGAGGGGAAACTGGATAGAAGAATTACCAGGAGTCCTGTGGGCCTACCGAATAACACCCAAAACAACAACAGGGGAAACTCCCTTCAGTTTAGTGTACGGGACGGAAGCTGTTATTCCGGTCGAAGTTCTATTAAGCAGCGCTCGAATAAAGGCGTACGAACCAAATCAGAACCAACTTATCTGAAGCGTTGAATTGGATTTGGTGGAGGAAAAGCGGGAGATGGCACGGAGGCGGGCTAAATTTTACAAGCAAAGAGTGCAGCGAGCCTTTAATAAGAAAGTGATGCCTCGAAGATTCCAAGAAGAGGATTGGGTTTTGCATAAAGTTAATCCATTGGAGACCACTGAAAGCTAGCTCCAAATTGAGAAGGACCCTATGAAGTAACGCGCAGCGTAGCGGGGTCCGCATATTATCTGAAAGATGACCAAGGCAAAGAACTTCCACGATCTTGGAATGCCATTCATTTAAAGCTTTTTCACACTGTATGAAAAGTCGGGAATAGAAGAAGAGGAATTATGAGACTCCGAAAGGGTGTACTTACTGACTTGATTGCATTAATCAGACGCAAAGTGCCCTTCAAATTTCATTAATAAGTCATTTGCTAGTGCAATACGGTACTGGTGATAAATCTTGAAAAAGAGAAAGAAAATGGAAAGGAAACTCCCGTTTCAAAACAAAATATCGAATTACAGCTTAAATCGGTCGGGAGGATAACGTCGAAAGTCAGCCTCCCAATTTAAAGAGAAGGAAGGATAAGTTGGAGGAGGTAATCCTTGGTCAGCATATTGCCGAACCGCTTCATTAAATTCGTCCTGATAAGTGGCGCGCAGTAAAATGATGAGTCGCTCCTGGCGGTTTGGACGGTCAGGGCTCCGATCCTGATGCAGCCTTTGGCATTTTTCTTGTTGTTCTTGAAGCTTTCGGCGTACGTCAACATAACGTCGCAACACCTCCATAATAGCATCGGCTAGGATGGAAACATCGTCGGCTCGGAAATTTTGGTCTTGCTGTACAAGGTGCATCATCTCCACCATATTTTGACATATTGAAGCTGAAATTCCCTCCACTGCTTCAGAATAAGATTTGGTTCGGGCAAGTTCAGTGCTCAGCCTTTGGAGGGAAGTCTCTTGCCTGCGTAGACGGGCGTGAGCATGCGCCCTGGAATTTATGAGGGATGAGTTTTCTTGTACCTCCTTGCATAAGCGGGTGCGGAGGTCTCCTATTTTATCCTGTGCTTGCCGGTGTTGAACCTGAAGATGAGCAATGGTGTCAGAGTCCTGTTGCTTCCCCTGGAGGAGCTCTGTTACCTGCCCTTGAAGATGTATTAATTCTCGAGCAGAGGAAGACCCCTCATCAAGAGGAGCCGGTTGGACTTCCCGCTGGGGAACGGGTGGCTCCACACCCACTCGCTATTGTTCTTGTAATGCTGCAATGATATCAGCATCCTTTCGAATGTGTTGGCGAGCCTCGGCTAATTGCTCCTAGCATAGGTGCAGTTGTTGCAACAGGAGTTGTTCCTGATTCTGAGCCTTCGCCAAATCTTCCCTTTGTTGTCGCTCCCATTCCAGAGCTTGGGCTCGATATTGATGAAGGGAGTGATCCAACTCTTGATGGTTGGTTAGGGCTTGCATGCCAGTAGTAGAAAAGAAATTGGTTAATAAGACAAAGATAAGGAGGCTGATTGAGAAAACATACCAAATCCAGGGCATGGCGTAGGCCTTCCATGCGAGGAACCACTTCCTCTAAGTTCAGGATCCGAAGACTCCTGGGAGAAAGGGAAGAAGATGGGACGGATGATACTGAGGTGGGAAGTTCGCTTATAATGGGGAGAGTGGGGGTGATATCTGCGGGAGGAGGAGGGCTCTTCAGGCGATGAGTGGAGGGGGAAGTTTGCGATAAAGGGATATCAACCGCCATGGGTTCGGAGGAGGAATGATATTCAGGGGAAAGAGAAGGCAGGGGTGAGCCAGCCTCTGTCATCGGCTGACATTGAAGTACATCCTCCCCAGGTTCATCCTCAAGTTGCAAGGAAGGAGAAGGCGACTTCCGAATCTTGGTGGCAGAAGGAGAAAAAGTAGAAGAGCTAGGGTTTGTAAATGTCGAAGGAAGTGAGGAAGGACTAATTACCCCGGTTTCCTCCGGGGTAGAGATAACAAGGGTTGCAGGAGGAGGAGAGGGAGAAAGACGAGATGAAGCAGGCGTGGTGGTGATCGGGGAAGGTGAAGAGGAAGACGGAGCTGACGACTGACCGGCACCCTTCTGGCGATGAGGGTAACGGCCCGCTATCTCCTGGAAGAAGGTAGAATGCATTTTGAGGGTCTGAGGATAAGGGAAAAGGGCTGAAAAAAGGGATTGAAGCAAAGGAGCGTGGCGACGGAGGAGAGAACAGGCGAAGAAAAGGGAGATGAAAAGGCAAATGGATGAAGATAGCAAGAGAGACGAAGACAAAGGATCCCCTATAAAAGGAAGGAAGAATGGGCCTGTAACCATTATTGGCCTAAATGCGTGGTGAAGGAGGCCCTAAGTGAAAGGGAAAGAAGGGTTTATTTTTTTGAAGGGTTTATTATGTACTAAAGCCCTCATTTGCCTGGGAATGGACGGATATAGGCGTTCCCCTTTCAGAAGGAAAGCCAAAAGAGAAATGATATGAAGGCATCGTCTCCTTTATGCTGATGGTCTTTGAGTCATATATACTCAAATTTTTATCTCCGTGAAGCGGAAGATATCCCCGTGTAGGACTAAGAACCGAGATTCCTGCTATATATCATATATACATATTTTTATCCTCGAAGCAAGATATCCGTGTGGTGTGGCGGAAGAACCGAGATTCCTCGGTTATATATGATATATATAACTTTTGATCCCCGCGAAGATATCCCCGTGTGGTGGCGGAATGGAAGAACCGAAATTTATTCGGTTGTACTTAAATTTTTATCTCCGCGAAGCGGAAGATATCCCCGTGTGGTGGCGAAACGGAAGAACCGAGATTCCTCGGCTATATATTATATATATATAAATTTTTATCCCCGCGAAGCGGAAGAAATCCTCGTGTGGTGGCGGAACGGAAGAACCGAGATTCCTCGGTTATATATTATATATATATATTTTTATCCCCGCGAAGCGGAAGATATCCCCGTGTGGTGGCGGAATGGAAGAACCGAAATTTATTCGGTTGTACTTAAATTTTTATCCCCGCGAAGCGGAAGATATCCCCGTGTGGTGGTGGAACGGAAGAACCGAGATTCCTCGGTTATATATTATATATATATAAATTTTTATCCCCGTGAAGCGGAAGATATCCCCGTGTGGTGGCGGAATGGAAGAATCGAGATTCCTCGGTTATATATTATATATATAAATTTTTATCCCCGCGAAGCGGAAGATATCCCCGTGTGGTGGCGGAACGGAAGAACCGAAAATTATTCAGTTATACTTAAATTTTTATCCCCGCGAAGCGGAAGATATCCCCGTGTGGTGGAGGAACGGAAGAACCGAGATTCCTCGGTTATATATTATATATATATAAATTTTTATCCTCGCGAAGCGGAAGATATCCCCGTTTGGTGGAGGAACGGAAGAACCGAGATTCCTCGGTTATATATTATATATATAAATTTTTATCCCCGCGAAGCGGAAGATATCCCCATGTGGTGGCGGAACGGAAGAACCAAAAATTATTCGGTTATACTTAAATTTTTATCCCCGCGAAGCGGAAGAAATCCCTGTGTAGTGGCGGAATGGAAGAACCGAAATTTATTCGGTTATACTTAAATTTTTATCCCCGCGAAGCAGAAGAAATCCCCGTGTGGTGGCGGAACGCAAGAACCGAGATTCCTCGGTTATATATTATATATATAAATTTTTATCCCCGCGAAGCGGAAGATATCCCCGTGTGGTGGCGGAACGGAAGAATCGAAATTTATTCGGTTGTACTTAAATTTTTATCCCCGAGAAGCGGAAGATATCCCCGTGTGGTGGCGGAACGGAAGAACCAAAATTTATTCGGTTATACTTAAATTTTTATCCCCGCGAAGCGGAAGATATCCCCGTGTGGTGGCGGAACGGAAGAACCGAAATTTATTCGATTATACTTAAATTTTTATCCCCGCGAAGCAGAAGAAATCCCCGTGTGGTGGCGGAACGGAAGAACTGAGGTCTCCTCAGTTATATATCATTTTTGTCCCCGTAAAGCGGGAGAAGTTGAAGTCCTTATTTGACTTTATATTGTTTTATTCCTGTAAAATAGAAGAGTTGGTTCA
Source organism: Wurfbainia villosa (assembly GCA_025175895.1). NCBI lineage: Eukaryota > Viridiplantae > Streptophyta > Magnoliopsida > Zingiberales > Zingiberaceae > Wurfbainia > Wurfbainia villosa. Next base: position 81,927,255 of record CM045987.1, on the reverse strand, counting down.
TTTAATGGTTCTACATTCCCGATAGGGTGAAAAGGCAGAAGAACCGAGATATGCCTCAACTATATGTCAGTGCGAAAAGAAGTAAAGCACGGCACAACTCAAAAGATACTGGAAGAAGAAGATAAACAGGGAAAGTTCACTGATGCGGAAAAATTACATATTTTGAGTCATTTACAAGGGGGAAATAACAAAAGAAACCCTTATACACCTAGGGTATTACAGTTCTTTGTTGGGGGGAACGGATGGAGCTCCTTTGTGCAGTCGAGGTTGGCACAGTAATTGCCGACGGTAAGACTGCTGCAGGAAGATTTGCTTGGCCAGCTCCTTTTGGGACCCACAGTTGACGCGAGCGATTCTTGGCGGAAGCTTCCTTCAACCTTTGTTGTAAATCCTTCACTTGTTTCTCCAGACTAGCTATGTAGCGGCGATTGTTTATCTGTTCTTCAGCAGGAGAGGAACTGCTACCCTGTTCAGATATTCTGTCCATGGCAAATGAAAGGAAAAGGAAAAGATGGAAGCTATCTGGTGAGGGTCGGGAGTCTTTATAGCGATAAAGGAGAAGAGCGTATTTATTGGAAGAAGAAATAGGGACAGTAAATGTCAATAAAGAAGAGGAAGCGTAGGGGCAGTAGGTGGAAGGTCGACGGAACTATAACTGTAATTAAGAGGGTCCGAATCCCTGGGCGATGATAGAAGAAGGTATGTTCGGACCATATTACAGTCCTTCTGAAGACAGAAACCTTACTTCTACGAGAAAAAGACAAAAGCAAACATCAGTTCCCTCCCTCGTTTTTATTGATATATTTGAAATGATTACATTAACTTGATCTATAAAGATCTTCTCTGATTACTACTACATGACGGGAGAGGTCTCTTTGGGGGGAGAAGGCGCCAAGATGACCTTGAAGCGCTCGCCTTGAGACGGAGGAATGGCTGATGGACCTTCATCAAACGGAGAAGGATGAGCTTCCGCCGGGGGGACTGGGATGAAAGTCAGCGCTGGTGGAAGTGGGGGAAGTTCGGTAGCGGCACGGGGGTCTCCCACTGTATACTCCCATGTGAAGGGAGGATTCCACACCCTATTGCGGAAGGAAGGGAAGGGAGCACGAAAGGACCTCCCTGTAGGAGGGGTTGGAGTTGGAGTAGGAGGCAGAAAAGGAAGGGGACGGAAGGCTGAAGTGGTGGTTGAGCGGGTATCCGAGTCTTCCGGGTCTTCAGAAACCTAGTCTTGTAGTTTAAAAGATTCTGATTCCGAAGAGATTTCGATGGGGTGCCCCGCTGAAGCCATGATAGTGAGATAGAAGGACGAAGACATGGAGGGCGAGGATTTATAATGGAAGGAAAGCGCACGAAGTTCTTGGGAAGGGGAAGAAGACGAAGAGACTGATATCGTTTCCGAAGCGGTAAGAGGAATAGGGAAAATCAACAGGCAAGAGTCATTTAAAGCAAATCCCCGAACCAAAATCGGGACGGATATGAATAATATTAGGCAAAGACCCTTCAAGCGAATCCCCGAACCAAAATCGGGATGGATATGAATAATATCAGGCAAAGACCCTTCAAGCGAATCCCCGAACCAAAATCGGGACGGATATGAATAATATCAGGCAAAGACCCTTCGCTTAATCTCAACCAAAATCGACGGATATGAATAATATCGTAAAGACCCTTCTGCCGAATAATCCTCGACCGATAGGAATAATGCCATTCAAGACCTCCCCAAATAAGTTCCCGAACCAACAAGGTGATTGCGCCATACGATACGGAAAAAGAGACAACAGTATAGAAAGAGAGCAGTTTAAAATTAGTTCAGAATGCCCGACCCCTCAAGGAGCATAACAAGATGATGATAATTAGTTATATGGACGAATTTATTATTCAGAAGCAAACGAGAAGCTATTGACAAAATTACTAAAAAAGAGAATAGTGGAAATTACAACTCAAAGAGTTCTGGAGGACACTTAGCCAGCGCATCCACAGGATTCAAATAACTAGTGTCTGTGCCAGGAGGTGGGTATCCTTGTTCGGTATTTTGAGCCGAGGACCCCTCAAAACCTAGTATGAATAAATCCACTCCCTTCTTGACATAGCGTCCTTTAAGATCGGCTTCTTGCTCCTTCAGCTGGTCTTGACATTGGGCCACCTGAGCTTGACTTTCCGCTAGTCTAGCCGCCAAGGCATCTCTTTCGGTGGCTGCCTATATAGCTTGTTGTCCTAGAGTTGAAAGAGCTTTAGAGTACTCTTTGTGAAGAGTGGATTGTTGCCGAGCCACCGACGATAAGGCTTGAGGAAGAGCCGCCACTATAGAGGAAAGCTCCTGATACTTCTCTATACAGGATTTCCTGGTAGCTTCCCAGGCTTGACGCTCCAATTTAAGCCGGTGGCATTCTTGCTGAAGCTGTATAATTGTAGTTGAGGAATCAACCGCTTTGATCATGGCGTCCCCAAGATATCCTTTATATTCCTTCAGGTCACGGGTCAGGACGTCTACCTGTTGCAGTTCACTGGATTGTAAGAAGAGGCGTTGTTCAAGTTCTTCATTTTTTCGTTGTAACTCCTCCTTCTCGCTTTGGACTAAGGCCAGTTGCATCATTGCATCTTCACACTAGCCCCTTAGGTCCGCCTCCTTCTCCTCTTGCTCATTTAACCGCCGAACGAGCTCTTTTTGTTGCGCTATGGCAACGGCGGCGGTCTCCATCGATTAGGCCAGGCCAATTTGGACTACCATATTGTGATGTTGGGCTGAGGCCTGGAAGAAGGAAATCAATGTCAGTATATGCCAAACGTATATTACAGATTAGAAAGAAATAGTAAATACCTCCGCCAACAGCTTGCCCGCTTGCTCGCAGGGGCCTTGTACGCCCGACTGATTGAAAATTTTCACCTCCGAGGGATGCCAAATTTTCAGCAAGGATCCCAACATGGCCCTCGGAGGAATGAGAAGGGAAGGATCCTCCCCTTCAGAGGAAAGTGGGGGTCTGATACGCCGAAGGGGAGTAGGAGTAGCTCTTGAGTCAGAAGGGATAGGAGCTTGGAGAGACTCAGTATGAGAAGGTGGGGGTGAATTTTATGCAGATGAGGAGGAATGAAGAAAATGGGAGGGAGAGTCCCCTCCTTGAGGAGAGGGAGAAAGGACAGATGAGGTATTGCCTCCTCTTCTCGGCTCATAAATGGTTAGGGGCTGAGACCCTGGCTGGTCGGAAGACGAAGGGAGACAAGCCGATGAACTTGAAGCTCCTTTCTTGATGAGCCGCGGCTTTTTCCGAGGGGATGACGGAGCTGCTACTAATTTGCCTCTTTTAGTCGAGATTTTCTTCTTTCTGGCAGCCTCAATTGCCTCTCCTTCCACCAAAGCCTTCTGCATTAGATTATCTGCAAAGTATACTGATGAGAAAGATGAATAAAATAGAAAGGAAGTCATATCGCAGGGTAAGTATTACCCTACCTACAGCAACCGAAGTCGTCAAAGGTAGAGGAGACAATCCAAAGTGGCTCAAAAGGGGAGTTTCTATTAGGTGGTTTGAGCAGTAATGTAACTCTCCTAATACTCTATACACTTTCGAGAAGGGACATTTGGTCCTCATTTCCTGGAAGGGAGGCAATTCAGGAAGGTCCACCTTCCAGGTATCAGAATAGGGTAGAGATTCTGGAAGCTGTACAAAAAAGTATAATTCTTCCCAGCCCTTGTGGGAAGTAGGCAGGTTCACCAAGAATTGGCAGTCTGAACGGCTAGATAAATAGAAGAGACCGACCTTGGAAGATTTCAGTTGGAAAAAGCAATGGAATATTTCAGGGGTTAAGGGAAGGTTTAGGTGTTGAAACACCATAGAAGCTCCCGACAAAATGCGGAAGGAGTTGGGGGTGAATTGGTTTAAAGGAAGTTTGTAAAAGTGCAAAATATTTAGATAATCGGAAGGCGCTGGTAGACATAGGCCATTAAGAAACTGTTCGGAGAAAAAACATGTCGAACCGGAAGGAGGATTATGGGGCCGATGCAGTTTAGTCGTGAAACAACATTTTATAGAAGGGTCTATGTAGTTGTTCTTAATGTTAAAGAAATAATGGTTGCAATCTAACTGAGTTATGGTATGTTCATACCAGATGGGTGAAGGGATGGTCCTAGGAGCTATGGGTGTGAACAAAGCAGAGCATTTACTCGGGGATTAAGGAGGAATCGTGTGGGAAAGGAAGGACTGGGTCGCCGAAACGCCGCCGGTGAAAATCACGGAAGAAGAAGAACATACTGGATTGTTAAACACACTAAATGATACCTAAAAGGAGAAGGCGGGGGTTCATATAGAGTTTTTAGTAACGGTTCGACTGCATGAAAGGAGAAGGAGAAGCGGGGCCCATGGGCCCGACGAGCCGCTTCGAGTATATATGTATAGGGGAGCTATAAGGGAAGGAGTAAATGTAAGTTAAGAAATAAAGAATAGAGCAGAAACTTTATATACATTTGGAAAGTCAAGCTTATAGCTTCGCTTGACTATTTTTCGGGGTTGACTAATGATACTACTGATACCTTTTCTATATAGCTACAGATAGAAGGGTTAGTATGTAACCCATGATCCGGTCCAAAATATTCAGCTCAGCAAAGGTAGAAAAGGAAGAATGGTTCGGGCGCGAATATCCGAAGCAATTGGCACGAGAGAGTTAGCAGAAGCAATTGACACGGGAGAGTTAGCAGAAGCAATTAGCACGGGAGAGTTAGCAGAAGCAATTGACACGGGAGAGTTAGCAGAAGCAATTGGCACGAAAGAGTTAGCAGAAGCAATTGGCACGGGAGAGTTAGCAGAAGCAATTGGCACGGGAGAGTTAGCAGAAGCAATTAGCACGGGAGAGTTAGCAGAAGCAATTGACACGACAAAGAAGAAACGAAAGGCACTTCGCTAAGGGCGGAACAAGAATTGGTTCAGCTAGATAATTCATGAAGGGCGACTCAACCTGATCAATCTGAAGGAAGTTTGGCACGGGAAAAAGAGGAATTGATTCGGGTTGATGAAGAGCCCTAGGGCTAGGTCACCCGTGGGCCATAGACCTAAGCTAGCTTCACCTAAAGCGGATGGTTGAAGGAGACAATCTAACCTAGTTATCTGAAAAGTAGAGGAAGAGGCGTTATGCAACGGCTTAGGAGGCCCCTACACAATATTCCGAGGAGCCTTCGTTCCTCATATCTGTAACAGAATTATTCTCCAGGAGGGGGGTGGTGGCCACGTGTACGATGGAGACAGCCCACGACGTTACGATGGAGGAAAAAAGGAAGATAAAAGGCAGGAAGCAAGGAGGAGAGAAGAGATCGGCAGGAATTCCAACCCAGCAAGAGAGAAGAAGACGCAAGAGGAGAGGGAGAGCGACAACCACCTCGCCGGAGCGATGAAGGATCCGAGGATCTCTTTGTTGTTTACTTTTCTCGACTTGTGATATCACTGTAAGAGGTTTTTCTCCTCCACCTTCGGAAACCTCTTTTCCGTAAAAGAGGACCTTCATAGTGAAAGTGCTTAGGCACTGCATCCGGTGAGAAAGCTCACCTCCGTGGAGTAGGAATCCTCATTCCGAACCACGTTACATCTAGTGTCTGAGTTTCGATTGCTGGTATCGGTTTTTGCGTTTCATCTACTTCACCTTCTTATTTTTTACTGATTGCGGTCTGTGAGAACCCTCTGAGATCTCCCTCTGTGCTTCACTGCATTGGAAAGGAGTGAACAGATTTTCCTCGTCGCATCAATTCATGTGCTCGAGTCGTAGCCTAACATTCAGTATCATATAACATAGTAGATATAACCGTCATTTTATAGAATTTTCTTTTAAATTTTAACGGTTGTTTACAATCACATAAATAACAGTTTAATCATTCAAAAAAAAAATATCATACTATTTTATAAATTTTTTTCTTACAACTCACTCATTTGGGTAGGTAAAGAGGAGAAATCAAACATTTAAAAAAAGAAGATAAGTATATAATGTTATTTAGTAAATACTGATTTTTGAGCCATGGTTATATAACTTTATAGTGCAAAAATAGCCCGAGTTTATCTTTTTTATATTGGTATAAAACGACATGCCCCTTTATTAAAAAAATGCTATTTATTCGAATAACATACGAAATTTAAAATAAAAAGTATTTTTACAAACTAAAAAACATCCACATAATTTTTGTGTGCCCATAACCATAATTCATTTGCCTGATCTCTTCTTACTTTTGTGGCCAACAATTTATTTAGTTTCTTTGGAATTGTTCGAGTTAATTTATTCATGAATTTATCACGGTTTTTTTTCCCGACCTGTTACTGTTAGCTCCGTTAAGATTAAACTCTGTGGCTATAGCTACAATAGCAATGACTGAGTCAAATTGCTTCTTGGTTTCTCCACAGGAGCCAAATGCGAAGCCACGGTAGCACCTCCACGTTACTACTCTTCTCTCCATCAATGACAACACTACCTTAAAACCTCATAGATTTCACCGGTAATTCCCGTCCAGAAGCTCGGCGTAGGCGACTGCAGCATGGTGTATAAAAGTTAATTCCCCAATACAGTTCGCATCAAGTCCTGCAAAAGACACCAAGTGAACGAAGAAGCAGGTGAAGGACATCGATTTTGGACTGACGTGCCTCTGTGGCCAGGTGAAGGCGCACGCGACGGGGGCGACAGACGACGGGGTGAAGGAGACGCTAGGCTACAAGGCGTGAGGAAGAGGAAGCTGATCCGTTCACGAAGAAAGTCGAGTAAGGCTTCCAGAATTTGTGAAGAATCAAATAAACACTTCGGTGAGTTCGATGTTCATGATGGCCATCTGCAAAAAAAAAAAAAAAAAAAAAAAAAGTTAAGGGCGTTTCGGTAGATTTTTTTTTAATTTTCTATTTTCATTTTTTAAGAAAATGAAAAAAATATAAAAAATAATATTTGATTTAGGAAAATGAAAAAATATAAAAAATAATATTTAATTGACATTTTTATTTTTCAAAAAATAAAAAATATATTTTCTGAAAAACATCAAACGCCTCTTCGTTTTCAGTTTTCCAGAAAACGGCCTTTCTTTTTGGTGTAGTTTTTACTGTCATTAATTTGATTTTCGAGGCTGAGACAGCATTTCGTATGCAGTACAAATACAACAGCCACATCTTTCTCTCTCCACTGTGTTCAAGTTCTGTCCGTTTCGAAGAAAAGAACGCAGAGCTGCTGCTACTCTTCTTTAAGGCTGTCACCTCGCCACCACCTAACCAATCCTCCCTCACAACTCTCTCTCTCTCTTCCCCTCGCCTGTAGCCTTGATCCCCCAGTGGCCTTTCTCCTCTTTTCCGCGTTGTTTGGTTCTAGTAATACGATGCTTTGCGCTTCCTCGGCCACCGATGGCAAGGTGGCGCCTTGACGTCGGAGGTTCTCGCCTTCCGTCGTGTCGGTGACGAAAGCGAGGACCTTTGTGGGCGCAGTGAGCAAGAAGGAAGTAGTTGCTGAAACTTTGTTTTGGGGGGGGGAGGGGGGGGGGGTTAGATCTGTATGGTAGCTTGTCCTTTGCATCGGGTCTTCCGCATGATGTTTTTTCCGTGAAGTTTTTCATACCTCGGTGGTTCTTTCATTTCGTTGTTCACAGTTTGTGATCCTTGGTCAGAATCTGCCTTCTTCGTGGATCTTTGGAGGCGATTCGGTGGTTTCTCGAGCTTTGCTGTCGTTTGCCTTTAGGATTCTGTTCTTTTGCTGGAGAACAGACACTTCTGTTAGGAAAAAGCTGTCTCCTTTAGTCTTTGAACTACTTAGGCGAGCTTTCTTACGCACCAAAACCATCATAGACGCCAACATCTGAAGCAGTTCGTTCTTTATCAGTCTTCATTCGTAAGCCTTGCCCTTACAGTCGTTGCTCTTTTTTTCTTTCTGGGAATCTGAGAATCAAAGCAGCGTTGAAAAGAAAAAGGTCGGAAAGAGAAAGAAAAAAAGAGAAGGTGACAAGTGGGTTCAATCCCTCTTCGATTTGGCCGTTTTGGATCAGTAAGTAGTGATGGCGGCAGCGGTGGCGTTGCGCAGTGGAGGTATGGAGAAACAGTCCATAGATACAGGGAAGTATGTAAGATACACAACAGAGCAGGTGGATGCTCTTGAGCGGCTTTACGCAGAGTGCCCAAAGCCGAGCTCTATGCGCCGTCAACAGCTGATTCGAGAGTGCCCTATTCTGGCCAACATTGAGTCGAAGCAGATAAAAGTCTGGTTTCAGAACCGAAGGTAAAAGCTGCTGGCGTTTTTCTTACAACACCCATATATTTATTTCTCTTCAGATGAGTTTTAACACACAGCTATGTTTTCACCCTTTTTTTTTTTTGGAGTTATTGTTTTTCTCAAGAACGAACAGTGTGATATAATTGATGCAACCAACTAGATGGCGAATGTTCCTGTATTTTAGTTTTATTATATGCTTGTCCATTTGCGTGTCATTGAGCCTAAGACAAAATTAAGTTAAGCAATCCAGCTCAAGATATAAGTTTGCAGTTGATCCATCTACTTACACATCAAAATCAGGTACACCTACCTTTAAAAAAAAGTTTCTTGTTGTTCTAGTTAGGCAAAATTAGCGGACTAGATTGCATTCTCTACCACCTCCATTATGAAAATAACTGTTTGCACTCAAAAATGGAAAACTCAAACTATTAACAAATTTACATATTTTCTTTTCTAGAATCTCTTTGCATCTATTCTTACTGTTAATAAATTAGCTTGTTGAAAAGCATCATGAGGCAGATCCCGATGCTTTGGCATAATGTTGTCCTGTGGTTCTCCAATCATGCAGAAGTGAAAATTGCATTCATATTGTAATTTTTTGAGTTTTTTTGTGTACTTTTATTCAGCTTTTACATAGCTGCCTGCAGCCTTCTCCAACATGTCTCACTGTAAGAATTATGAGCCTGAAATTGGGTGTTGTGAGCCCTGTGGTTTGCTCATTGTCTAGCTTCCATATGGTTCCTATACTCCTCTTCTGGATTGAACTGCAACATTGTGTTAGCCTTTGCTCAGCTATTTAGTATCTTTTACTTGAACCTTGCATCTGTAAGTATGCTACCCATTCCGCACTACTAATTAATAGAAATATTGCTCATGAGATCTTGGACATGCATAGTTCCATTCTTCTTATCTACATTCCTAACCAAAATGCAAAGTGAGAAGATGATCAACAACTTGGGTTTCCTTTCAGGTGCCGTGAGAAGCAAAGGAAGGAGTCTTGCCGTCTTCAAGCTCTCAATAGAAAGTTGTCTGCAATGAATAAACTATTGATGGAAGAAAATGAAAGGCTTCAGAAGCAAGTCAACCAATTGGTCCATGAAAATGCAATAATGCGACAACAGCTACAAAATGTAGTTCTATATAGTCTCCTTCTTTGTTTTCTGTCTTGATTTGCCATCATACAGTTTTACAATGTATTGTAACACATAACCATGGTCTAGATTCTCTTGGCATTCTTCCGGTCTGCCTGACATATTGTGCAGATTGAGTTAAATTGGTCATTTCTTTTATAAACTAGTGTATTCCTTGATGCTAACAGGAGAAGACAGGCTACTGCATCATTCTTCTCGGAACATGCTACAAGCCATGCATTTTTCTTGTACCATATATTTTTTTCTTAATTTTCTTATCACTTTTTTGTAGGTTTCCTTGGCTAATGATACAAGCTGTGAATCAGTTATGACCAACCCACAAAATCCTCTAAGAGATGCCAATAATCCTGCTGGGTACTATTATTTCCACTTTCCATTTTATTACTAGTTTAGTGAATAGTTATGATTTGTCTTAATAATTTTGTTAAAAATTAGACTTTTAAAGTTAACTAGTCCTTCTAACTCTTTATTAGACTCCTATCTATTGCTGAGGAAGCATTGGCAGAGTTCCTCGCGAAAGCTACAGGGACTGCTGTTGATTGGGTCCAGATGCCTGGGATGAAGGTAACAAACAAGACATACCTACATCTCTATGGAGGCTAATTAAAGAGAGAATATTAGTTTGTTTTCAAAACCTTTTCTTTTTTCTGGAGAGAGGGGAAATCAATAACATGTGAACTTGCTTCTTTTGATCAGCCTGGTCCAGATTCAGTTGGGATTGTTGCTATTTCTCATAGCTCATGTGGGGTGGCAGCAAGGGCCTGTGGTTTAGTCAACATGGAAGCTGGGAAGGCAAGATTTTCGTTAGTGAACTGGCACATCCTATTCCTATTGGGCAAAGACAGTTGTTAGAATAACTTTTTATTTCATACGGTATTCTTGTTAGACACCAGGATAAAGCCAACAACTGGCAAGGCTTTTGCCGTTGTGAATTACAATGCTTTGTTTGTATATGTATCAACTCTTCTATGGCCTCTTTTTTGATTTCACTCATTGATTTAGTTTCTATATGAAATAAGTAATAATTTATGGAGTTGCACCAGCTCATCTAAGACGAACTTTAATTCTTAAGTGTCTCACAGCTGTCATCCTGGTATTGACAGATTGCAGATATCTACAAAGATAAGCCATCTTGGTTTCATGATTGCCGTAACCATGAAGTCTTCACCATGTTTCCCACTGGAAATGGAGGCACGATTGAACTTGTATATATGCAGGTTGAAGCCTCGAAATGATCCTTTTTTGTTTGAAAAATTCAAAATTATATTTTGCTTCTTTTTAATAATGTTTTAACACTAGACTTTTCCCTCATTTTCCTTGGTACAGATGTATGCTCCAACGACATTGGCTCCTGCACGTGATCTCTGGACCTTAAGGTACACTACAAGCCTGGAAGATGGAAGTCTGGTGGTATGTTCTACAACCAATTGTGAACTTTCAATTTGATTGTAGTGCATTGACATTATAGTTATTCATCTTTGTCATATTGTTGTTCCAAGATCTGTGAGAAATCACTAAGTGGAGGTGGCCCTATTTCTACCACATCTCACCAATTTGTTAGAGCTGTGGTGCTTCCTAGTGGCTGTTTAATTCGACCATGCGAAGGAGGAGGATCAATTGTCCACATTGTTGATCACTTGGATCTGGAGGTTTGTTTCTAAGTTATTAGATGTTATTAAAAATCATATAAACTTTCAGTATGCCCCTTAATGACTATTATGTTCTAGCAGGCATCTAGTGTTCCTGAAGTGCTGCGGCCACTTTACGGGTCATCAAATGTTGTAGCTCAGAAAATGACTGTCACGGTAGGTAACCTTAGCATGCATGCATGCATACATACATACATATATATAATTAACTGCTACTTTCTCATCAAGTTGAATCCTTCTTTAGAAATATACATCAGTCAGGTTATCTGTGTTTTTTTAAGTTAATTATTTTCTTATATTTCTTATTTGTCAGTGGATGCTTGAAAGGTTAGTGGGTATTAATTAAATGATCCATATATGGTTTTTTTCCTTCAAGATTAATTAGTGATGTTCTGGGAATGATGTGGATTTGTGCAGTCAGCATGCTGCATTCTTTCAGTTATTAATCTTCCTATGCTGTCAAATGATGGCCAATCTTGACGTCCTCAATCAAACATGTCTCTAATTTAAGTTGAAAAAAAAATATCTTGATGTCCTCAATCAAAACACGTCTCTCATTTAAGTTGAAGACAAATAATTAATCTTATCTTTCAAGGCACTTCGCTATGTCAAACAAATAGCACAGGAAGTGACTGGTGATGTAGCACATGCCCTTGGTAGGGAGCCTGCTATTTTACGAAGTTTTAGCCAACGATTACACAGGTTAGCTTATAATGAATAACATTGCAACAAGGAAATCTAACTATATTTTATTATTATTACTTATTTTATATTGTGATTAATCTTATTGGCTTTCTTTGCCGTTGCAGAGGTTTTAATGATGCCATTAATGGTTTCAATGATGATGGTTGGTCACTCATAGAGACTGATGGCATGGATGTCGTAGTTGCTACCAATGTTGCGAAGAAAATTGGTAGCCATGCAATTCCTGCTAATGCTTTTGTGTCGACTGGAGGTGTCCTATGTGCTAAGGCTTCAATGCTACTTCAAGTAAGTTTCAGATTTTATTTTTGGTACTCAAACCCTTTTATCTTTTGATGGTGTTATAGAAACCATCAAAGTTGTTAAATTATGGTTCATATTATGAATCATTTTATTGGGTTTTCTAATCGCAAAGCCCTATTACAAATTGTAAATTAAGTTAAAGAAAGATATCAACCTTACTTGGCATAGTTCTTACATTGTAAAATACATTAAATATTATCATATCTATTTAATAACAATAAGTCAATGTAGCATGCTGATCATTATTCTTAACAAAAAAAAATGTTATTCATATTTCGCCTTATTCAATAAATTGCAAAATTCTGGCTATATTTCATTCCATTTGTAATTCAAGCGAAATTACTATTATATTTTACCTTTAACTTCTTCCAACAATAAGAAATCATCCTCAACTCCATCTTCATTGTTGATTCCAAATCTAAGTGGTATCGATACACTTGGAAGAGAGAAAGAGGAAGACAATGATAACATTACATATGAAGTGAGGAAAAGTAAGAGGAAGATAATCTTTAAGTGGCAAGACCGCAATCATTTTGACTGTGACCCTATTATCTCTTAGATTAAATGGCCAGATGGAGGGGAAAATAGACGACACACCTTTAATTTGATTTCTCATGCAACCACAACTCAAATATATTGTTAAATCTAAGTTTTCACACCTGTCAATATTTAAATGGTAATATGCAATCATAATAAACAAAATGTAGTCTGGTGCATGAAGCTTCTGTCAATGCGATTCTACCCTTTTTGTGACTCAAATATGTGATCTCTAGATTACACGACAATAACTTTATAGTTGGGCCAAGGCTCCCTTTCATGCAACCATAATAATCGATGAAATGAAATATATGCTAATGCCAGATGTAATGTAATGCAAAAATATTATTTCTACCCAATTACCTATGACAACTTTGGTGTATCACGTTTTAATATCTTCTAAATTACCATTTTAAATGAGGCAATAAGGTAAGTGAGGATGAGAGATCAATGGGTAGGCGGAGACATGTTTAGCTTGAAATTGATAAATTGGCTTGGACCAAACCGAACCAAACTAGAAATTTGACTTTTTAATTTTTTAGTTTAGTTTCAGATTTGAAAGTAGTACATTTTTTGGGTTCAGTTTAATTTTGGTTTACATATGATGGAATTTATAAAAGTGTACTAAACTAATTAATAATCATATAAGTACAAATATATATTTTTGCCAACAGTAATACTGGTAATAGTTAGTTGATAGTTAATGGCTTAGTATGCATTTGATTATTGTGTATGTTCTTTCTATTATTTAGGATGACTAGTAGACACTGTAATGATTAGTGGTTACTAATTTAACAATATATTGTTTAGTAGCTTATTGGAGTATATATTTGGCATGTAAACTTTTTAATTAAAATATTGGTTTAAATTGAACAAAATCAAAATCTATTTTTGGGTTTGAATTTTAACCTAAATCATTTTGATTTAGGTTTGATTTCGAATGATTTCTTTAAATTGAAATTTTTTCATATGTATTGGATTTTCCTATAAAGTCAATAAATTGAATCACGAGCTTGACTCAAGTCTTGGAATCTCTATAAGCTAGAATTTTGGTCCAGCTAAGAAATTTCCACACGCTAGAATGCTTGATCCTATAATGAGATTTCTAAAAACCTCTCTATAAAGTACAAAGATGCTTCCACGGGAGGAAAATGATGTTCCTTACACTATAAAGTAAAAGCATAACTAGTGAAAGATGTTACTAAGAGAGCTTCATGACAGTTTTGATCGATGCATATGAGTTCCTTAGTTGTATTGGGCACTTGATATGATTAGGAGTAAGAGTAACTTTCATGATGTCTTCTATCTATAAGATCAAATGAGCTCTTCATGAACTTCTTCACTTGGTTTTGAGAGGGAAATAAATATAGAATTTGTGGAGAAAGTTCGGGAGTGGGGCTAGGGGTGAATCCCATGATGCATGTCTTGGAGATCTAAATGATCATGAGGGGTTTCACCCCTAGGATGCTTTGCTATGACTCACCCCTAGGTTAAGATAATCCTGAATGCAATGCAAAATATGACAATGAGTGATCCCTCTAATGAAAAATGTGCCCAACCACTATGAGTGAGTTTGATATGATAATGTATTTATACATAAAGGGCTAATCATGACAATCAAACACACAATAGACAAAATCACCACCGAATTAGTAAAGATATAATAAAAAATCACCAACACAATCAGATTAGCAATAAAATACCAAAATTGAGTAAGACCATAGCTTAAGAGAAAGTCAGCTTTGGGATGATCTAAAATTAGATCGGGTTTCTTTGGGAGGGTTTGGAGATGATGGAGGAGGAAGAAGAAACACAGGAGGAAAATCAACAAGAGAAAATGAGACTTTTTGTTGGGGTTAAAACATAAATGGGTATTTATATCTGCTAGTCGTTGATTAAACATAGTCAACCAAGGCTGTATGTTTGGTCGACCAAGGCAGTATGTTTGGTCGACCAAGGCATCTGGGTTGACCATTAGTCAACTGAGGCTCTATATTTGGTCGGTCAAGGGCGTCTAGGCTGACCTAAGTTTTGGGTTTGGTTGAACTTTGATCAACTCGATCAAGACTCCTATTTTCTCTAGTCGATCCTCCTGTGCATTCCTATTCCTCATCTCTAGCCTCAAAGGAGCCCATCCTAACTCTAGATTTATCTCAATGCTCATGTGGTACACAATCTATATTTCTTTCTCTCTCTTGGTTTATTCTTGCTAGTTTTTGGGTACTTTATAGCTATTTCAATTGTGTTTATGACATGTGATGATATTTTTGCTAATTTTATTGTGATTATATTCTTGTTGTGTGTAGGGGTGTAAATAAGTTGAGTTTGACAGTGTTTAAGCTTGTTCATTTTCCACTGATCTTGTCAATTGAAAATCTTACCAAGCTTGGCAAGCTTGAGCTGTCTGTTGAATTCAATTAACAAGGTCGTTGTCCGTGAAATTTAGTTAAAATATTGATTTAATGCATGAAACTTATATCCTTTTTCTTATTCTTAACATATTATAGATAATTTGCGAAAATTTATAAATCATATTATATTAATTTGAATAGAGGAAATAGAGGAATAAATTTATAATTAAGATTTATACAAGTTAATAAATAAGTATTTATAAATTGTTTATGAATTTTGTTCATTAACTCACTAGTATTCAAGCTTGTTTATTTTATGATTATTTACTTTTAAACAAACATAAACGATTAAATGAAAATAAATGAGTTCTTATTGAACCAAACATTGAGCCTATTTACCAACACTCGTTTCATTACAAACAAGGTTTAAAATTTTGACCCGTATCGAGGTTTCGGTTTGCGATCGGAACGATACACTTTTAATATTGTATCGTGGTGTATCGATAAATTTCAATAATTTTTAAATATAAAATACATAAATTAAAAATGAAAATTTTAACTTAACTATTAAAAATAAAAAATGATTAAAAAATACTAAAAAATTAATTATAATAATAAAATTAATTTAATTAATTTCAATTAAATGGGATTAAAAAATAAAATAAATTTTAATAATAATAAAATTATTATTTATAATATATACATTAATAAAATAAATTTTAAAATAATTTAATTAAATTTTAATTGCTTCTATTTAGTGTATAGTTAAACTATAGTTTGGAAAGTTGATTGATTTTAAAATTAATTACTTTCTCGCTCATCCTCCCTGTAGCCTTGCGGAGGGCGCGTGCGCCGCCAGCAGCCGTCTCGGCCTTGTGCGAGGCAGTCGGCATCCGTCGCGTTCCCGCGACGAGGTCGCCTGTGGCTACCGCGACCCCGAGCGAGCAGCCTGTGATTGCTGCAGTCGCACGTATGTCGTGTGCGGTTGCCAACGGCAGCCGTGGCCTCATGCGAGGCCACCAACAACCACTGTGGCCCCGCATGAGACCGTTGGAGGCGGATGCGGCCCCGCGTGAGGTCGCCGACGACCGCTACGACCCTGGCGAGGTCGTCGGCTGCCGCTGCGGCCTCGCGCGAGGGCACTCGTGGTCGCAGGCGAGGCCGCAACAGCCACCGCGGGCTTGTACGAGGCTGCCAGTGGCTGTCGCAGCCTCGGGCGAGGCCCTGCTACCCCGCGGAGGTCCGTCGTTGTCGTTCCCGCATCTCGGGGGCGTGTTGGTATCGGTGCCACGTCGGAACGAGAAAAATTGCCTGTTTCGTCTGAAATGGGTTGGTATTTCAAACTTTGATTACAACTGTAGCCATGTTGTTTGTCATGATTATGTCTCCTTATATACATTTCGGACCATATTAACTCAAGGTGGCATTTAAGTAGATATAGGTCATTCATTGTTATCATATTTTGCATTACATACATAAATAGAGTTTGGGATTATCTTAACATAAGCATGGAGTCAACAAAGTTCACTAGAGGAGAAAATCCTCTATAATTATCTAAACCCTTGACATCGGCACGGTGAGGAATTTGTTCTGTAGCTCTGCACCTGAACTTTTTTCAGTAAATTCCATTCTCATTTCCCATTAAGATATAGCAGAGAAATTCATATATAACTCATTTCATCGTACGAATACAAGATACCTTGACATGTTATTTTTCATTTCAAAATCACTCATTTTTAAGGGTACTATTATCACTTAGAACCCCTGGTTTCCTTAAAGCTTGATGTTAATTGTAACTGTCTACCAAATTTTATTATAGCTTTGAATTTTATATGAATGAAACAAATGTAGCTTATATCATTCAAAATAATAAGATCACTATTTTCCCTCTTTCCTTGATAGGTTTCTATTAGGGAGTCTAGGAGTGACTTTAGTCGTAAATACCTGATGCGGGCATGGATTTTTCACCTCCTCGCCAGGAAAACCGTGGCATTATCGAGGCTTAGGGTTCTTTTTGTCCGCAACAGTAAAAAAGGTTGATAATGATAAAGTAAGTCACAGAGAATAATGACACAGTATTTAACGTGGTTCGAAATTCCAATTCCTACTCCACGGGATGAGCTCTAGCGCGAGCTACGGTGCTAGACACCTCAACTATATAAACCCTCCTCGGAAATGCTTCCGGAGGTGGAGAAAACCTCTTACAGATTACAAGATGTATAAAGTAAAGAGATCAATCCCTTTCACACAGCTTTCTGCTCGCCTTTTCTCCCCTGATTTCCTCTCTCCCCCTCTAGCTTGTCCTCTGCCTCCGCCAGATGTAGCTGGTTTCTGAATAGAAAATGATCGATCCCCTTCCTCCTTCATTCCCCTCCCTTATACCTTTTCTCCTGGAGTCTGTTGTGATGTAATCAATTATCAGGATCATCGTCCACGTGGAGGGCCCCCTTCTCCTGAGGAATAATTCTGTTAAAAGGATAAGGAATGGAGGCTCGCGGGAATATTATGTGGGGTCCTGGTTTGTTACATCATGTAACAAACTCTCATAGACTAGCGTATTAAGAAGCATTCCACCCCTCTTCTTTACCCTCTCTTTCTCCTCTCAAGGCCTTTATCACCTCCTCTACCTCCTACGCTTACTCGGCCCCATTCCCGATGGTACCCTTTTGGCTCCCTTAAACCAAGGCGCGTATTATCCTACTCGACTTGCTGGGTTAATATTTAGGCCCACTCCAGCCGTAAGGCCTCTTCATTTATATTTCCCCTAACTCCCCGAGTCATTTCCCGACTCATTTCCCAGGTTACCTCCAGACTCATGTCCCGGGTTGCCTATTCGGTTTCCTTTGGTCTCTCAGGCTTTTTCGTCTTAACCTATGCCACCACCCTATCAGCTCGGTCTCCTCTCTTTGGTCAAGTCTGGCCGGTCCAGGTAATATATTACACACTGCATCCTTCATCTCAACGGTCGTTATTTCGATACCCATCTCCTAAGCTAGGTTATAGTGGTATCATTAGCCACCCCCGAAATAGTCAAACGAAGCTTTGAGTTTGATTTTTCAAGTGAAAAGCTTCGCTCCGTCTTCTTCCTCATCAATCCCATTAGGCCTAGGTTATCCTCTCCTTAATTTAATATAGGTACTTCGAACAGCTTATTGGGCTAATGTGCCCCGCTTCCTCCATTTCAGAGGGAAGTTTAAAAGTCGAAAACCTTTGATAAGTTAATCTTCACGTGACGACTTCGACTTCTTCAGCTTCGACTCTTCATCTCCCCTCCCGGAGACTTTTGTGCGGCAGGATAATAGAGAAGCCCCCCGAGTTTTGTTCATCGCTTAAGCTTGTAAGAGGGCAATTGAAGATTGAGATGCCCTAGCCTCTGCTTCCTTCAATTGGACTTTGTGCTCCACCAATTCCTGAGTCAGAGCATGGACATGCTGAACCTTATCAGTCTGCAGGAATAGTTGGTGATTCAGGGTGTTGTTCTTCTACAGAAGTTCTTCCTTTTCACGCCCAGCTGCTGCTAATTGAGTAGTCAGTTCTTCGCAACGAGCAACTAGAGCTGCCTCCCTTTGTTTACTCTCAGCCAGCTGTTGAGTTAATTTCCTCTGCTGAGATTGGGAGGCAGTATGGTGCGCAACCATCGTAGATTGGCGGTCCACTATATGTTGAGTTGTCTCATTATAATCCGCGACTACTTGAAAAAGGAGAAAATGTATTATGAAGGTATACACTAGGACCTTTTCAGTACAAGTAGGGTAAAGATATACCTCTGATAAATGTTTGCGCAGACGCTCATAGGGGACTTGCAAGCCTAATTGACTGAAGATCCTTACCTCCTCTGTACTACGCATTTTGAGCATAGATCCTAAGGTAGTAGTGGGAGGATTTATGGGGAGAATGTCTTCCGTAGGAAGAGAAGGCTCTTCCGTAGGCAAAGTAGGGGCAGAAGGATCAACATTGGAAATAGGGGAATGAGAAGGAGATGACTCTGTAGTGGCGGGTAGAGGAAGAGAAGATATAGGAGAGTCGCCTCTGTCTGAAAGGGAAGGAGATGAATGAATGGATAATGAAGGGGAGGGCTCTTCACGAGTAGGTGGAGGGAGGATTGGAGACGGGACATCCTCCCCTGGGGGTTCCGAGATAACCAGGTGACGACGCCTGTTGAGTTAACCAGGGGGAGGAGTAGAAGGAAAAGAAGAGAATGTCAAAAGGGCGGAGGAACTAGGGGCATTCTCTTTGCGGGGCCGGAGCTTTTTGCGGGGAGAAGGGGGAATAATAGGGGATTTTCCCCTAGCCCGTGTCTTAGAGAACTTCTTAGCGGCAGCAATTTTCTCTCCGTTGTCTTTGGCCTTTTGCATCAGGTCGTCTGTAATGCCAGACAGTTAAAATTATATATGATAGCAGTAAGAATTAACAGACATAGTACACTAGGTTAAGAATAGCATCCTACCTATAACGACCGGATCGTCCAGAGGGAAAGGGGATAACCCATAATGACTCAGAAGGCGAACCTTTAGTAGCTCATCAGAATTATAATGTTGTTCCTTTAACACTTCTACGAAAGGACACTTGATTCTACTCTCTTGGAAAGGGGGCAAATTCGGGAGGTCTACCTTCCAAGTTGCAGAGGAAGGGGGGGGGGGTAGGAAGCTGGGCAAAAAAGTATAGGTCATGCCAACCTTTGTGGGAAGAAGGTATATTAACCAGGAATTGGCAGTCCTGGCGGCTGTCGAAATAAAAGATATCTTCTTTGGCAGATTTCAGTTGGAAGAGGCTATGAAACATCAACGGAGAAAGGGGGAGACCTAAATGCTTAAAAACTATCACAGTTCCTGTCAGTAATCGGTAGGCATTAGGAGCCAATTGGTTAACAGGCAATTGATTGAAGTATAGTATTTCAAAGAAATTAGGAGGTACAGGCAGGCGTAAACCATTCAACAACTGGTCGAAGAAGAAGCAGTGGTAACCAACAGGAGGACGATGTGGCCGGAAGGAGCCAGAGATGAGATGATAGTTTACGGAGGGAGCTATGTATAAGTCCTTAGAATCAAGAAAATAGTGATCACCGTTGATGCGTGTGATGGTATCCTCGTACCAGGGGATTGGTCTAGAGTTTTTGGAAGCCATGAGGAGGAAAGCAAGGAGGGCACTTACTCGGGGATGAAGAGAGACGCTCGCGGGAAGGAAATAGCTCCTAGGTGCTAGGAGTTTGAGGTGAAGAGCAATCGCCAGTAGAAGTCTCCGGGAGGGGAGAGGAAGAGTCGAAGCTAAAGAAGTCGAAGTCGCCGTGTGAAGATTAACTTATCAAAGGTTTTTGGCTTTTAAACTTCCCTCTGAAATGGAGGAAGCGGGGCCTATTAGCCCAATAAGCTGTTCGAAGTACGTATATTAAATTAAGGAGAGGATAATCTAGGCTTAATGAGATTGATGAGGAAGAAGACGGAGCGGAGTTTTTCACTTGAAAAGTCAAACTCAAAGCTTCGTTTGACTATTTCAGGGGGTGGCTAATGATATTGCTGTAACCTAGCTTGGGAGATGGGTATCGAAATAACGATCGTTGAGATGAAGGATGCAATGTGTAATATATTATTTGGACCGACTAAACTTGACCAAAGGGAGTAGATCAAGCTGATAGGGTGGTGGCATAGGATAAGACGGAAAAGCCTGAGGGCCCAAAGAAAACCGAATAGGTAACCCGGGACATGAGTCTGGAGGTGACCCGGGAAATGACTCGGGGAGTTAGGGGAAATATAAATGAAGAGGCCTTACGATCGGAGTGGGCCTAAATATCAACCCAGCAAGCCGAGTAGGATAATACGCGCCTTGGTTAAGGGAGCCAGAAGGGTATCGTCAGGAATGATAAAGGCCTTCAGAGGAGAAAGAGAGGGTAAAGAAGAGGGGCGGAACGTTTCTTAATACATTGGTCTATGAGAGTTTATTACATGATGTAACAAACCAGGACCTCACACAATATTCCCACGAGCCTCCATTCCTTATTTTTTTAATAGAATTATTCCTCAGGAGAAGGGGGCCCTCCACGTGGACGGTGATCTTGATGATTGATTACATCATAACGGACTCCAGGAGAACAGGTACAAGAGGAGAATGAAGGAGGAGGAAGGGGATTGATCATTTTCCATTCAGAAACTAGCTACATCTGGCGAAGGCGGAGGAGGACAAATAGAGGGGGAGAGAGGAAATCAAGGGAGAAAAGGTGAGCAGAAAGCTGTGTGAAAGGGATTGATCTCTTTACTTTATACATCTTATAATCTGTAAGAGGTTTTCTCCACCTCTGGAAGCATTTCCGAGAAGGAGGGTTTATATAGTTGAGGTGTCTAGCACCGTAGCTTGTACTAGAGCTCATCCCGTGGAGTAGGAATTGGAATTCCGAACCACGTTAAATACTGTCATTATTCTCTGTGACTTGCTGTTAGTGTCAGCCTTTAGTGTCAATCATGAGATGATTGATTAGGGATCATATGTATCATATTTCATTAATAACAGGCAAAGATTGATTATTATATTTACTTTATGCGTGTGCCAACTAAATAAATATAATAATGCCCTTGAATAGTAGGTTCTAATTTACAGTATATCAATTGGTAAATTGATTATGAGAAGCTGTAGAGAATACTATACTTAAACATTCCTAGTCAAGTATTGTATTAATAGACAAAGGGATATATTGATACATTGAGACTAACATGTAGGTCAATGGATGACTTGATCTCACAAGTCATGGATATGTGATATCACATTGACACATGGGTATATATATTGGAGAATATATGTACTGAATTGATTCGCCATGAGAAAGTGTCATGGATCGTTATATGAGTGTTATATACTTTTTCATGTGACTATTGGTATGAATAGTCCTTAGACCTGAAGTCACTACGGTTCCCTACATAAGGAGTTATGTATTTTGGTATCGTCTAATGTCACCCGTAACAGGGTGCACTATAACGGCGATTACTGGGTATGTAACGAATCATGCGGAGGGATGTGAGTGATGTAGATGAGATCTATCCCTCCCATATGATGGGAGTGATATCTTTGGCCTCTTGATAGAGTATGACCACGAAATGCATGACCATACTCAAATGAGTCAATATGAGATATTAAGCTCATTTGTTTGAGTGAGTCTACTTGGGGATCAAGAAACACAAAGATCGATAAGGGGATGACACGGTCTATGCCTCATTGATCGATCTAAGATATCAAGGATAGAAGGACACCGTCATACATGATAATAGTCACGGAAAGGTTGTCGGATCTCAACTTTCTTGTAACTTGGATAGCAATGATGTATTGCTAGATGCCGCTCATTGCTTATGCGTCTAAAAGGGATTTTAGACACATTGTCAACGTTACAAGAGCCTATTGGGTCACACACAAATGACATTCTGTTTTGGAGATGGTTTCTTTTAGTTTGACTAAAAGAACAATTGAGCAAATGACCAAGACTTGAGTTAGACTCAAGTTGGTTGAACTTGAGTTAGACTCAAGTTAAACCATGGAAGATGATTCATCATGCAAAAAATCCAAGGGTCATCTATCACTTTGCATGATTAATGTGATTAATCATGCAAGGGAATACCAAAGGTCTTGGTATTCATGATGAGGAGATGAGAGGTTTTATGCATTGATGAAAGGGAATACCAAGGGTCATAGTATTCATTAGGAGACAAGGTAGTTGATGGCTTGTGGGGTTTTGATAGGCTTTCAACGTGAAAGCTAGAGTAACCTTTTGTGTTTGGACGTGCAAGCCAAGAGCTCCTCTCCTTCTTCTCCATCTTTCTTCCAAGTGTTCTTGGTGGTTTGCTAGGGTTGCTAGCACAACGTGACTCCAAAACTGCTGAGCGTCAGTGTGGATGCTGTGGAGATACGGTTGTTCTTACCGTATTGAGATCCGGGAGCACTTGGATTAGCGGAATTGCGAAGGGCTCGCATCGAAGGTATACTTCTTCTTCTAGATAAGATCTAGATAAAGTAGGATAATCGAAACGACTTATATATTTTGCATGGATCTTTGGAGGGATCCGGTCTATATTTTGTTTCCGCTGGAGTTGTGCGAAGTATTCGCCTGCGATATTGTGAATGTCACAATCCCGATTTTCCCTACACTTGCTTCATCATTATCAACCTTTTTTACTGTTGCGGACGGAGAGAACCCTAAGCCTCGGTAACGCTACGGTTTTCCTGGCGAGGAGGTGAAAAATCTGTGCCCGCATCAGTACCTGATTTTGATTGTCATATGGAAGCCATTAGAATGAGCTATTTATGTAAATTTCTTTTAATTGGATGACACTTGAGGATTACTTGCTTTAGTCCTCCTAGTTGCTTCCTCCCACATATATTCCAGTTTATTACTTTGTCATTGACTGTATCTTGCCTATAATCACTAGAAATAGGTTAAATATTTGTAAGGATAAGCATTTTCTCTATTTTCCTATTCAGCAACGCGAGATAAATATAGATTTGCATATCTTTATCATGATCTCATTACACCTCCTTGAGTAACAAATAGATTTATATAATGTACTGTCATATTGTCACAAAACTATTAGATGAGCCGGAAAAGATGTCATTTTCAGTTAAATAATTAAGATTACCCAGAAGGACCTCATCACTAGGAGTAACACGAAGTTAAATATCCTTGACACATAAAGAGATGTTTGTTGGTACCCAATAAAGCAACGTAGAGACTGATGCACCACAGCCTCTCCCTACTCCAATTGACCTCGAGCGATGCCTCGTAGGCACAATGAGAGAGAAAATTTAGTAGCTCTATTTGGTCACAACATACAGATTTAGAATGAGCATATTTAGAACATTCATGGTGTCTTTATATCCAGGATGAGCAAATCCATGGTATGCACAATCTGTTGAGATCTGTTAATTTGGATGAGATCATAAGATTTATTTGCAGTCAACAAGTCGAGGGTCCATCGAGTTGATTCCTTTCTTTGTGTGAGTTTGTAATTTTCATTTTGCCTCACTCTCTTTAATGTGTCTTGGTTTTTTGTCCTCTGTGGCACATGACTTGGCATGCGACTCTTAATCTTTTGGGTAGTGGCACCTGACATTTTATGTTGGATATATGGCCGTGTTGTTATTGGAACTTTAACTCATATGCTATTAGTATAATACTTATTTGTATGCTGCAGTAGGGTAGATGCATGTGGTTTAAGTTTGATTCTTCTTTATTCATATACTTTATGTGTTAGAATGATATGAGTTAGTTGGGCTAGAGGCGAATGGTGAATAATCAATGAACTACAAATAAAAATTTCCTTCTCTTGCAAGCCAAGGAGAAATCAAACTTCGTATGCAGTAGGTGTATGTGTTTGAATGAACAAATTCTGTTGCAAGCTAAAGGCTAATCAAACTTCATATGAGTTACTTGCATATAGACAAATGATAATATCAATGCTAGCACACTTAATGTGTTAGGAGGAGATTGTTGGTGCAATCAATCTCAGGTCAAGGTTAACCAAGCTCGTGTGAGACTCGAGTTGGAGTTGAGGTTCGATATTTGACAATATGATGAGTTGAGGATATGACTATAGGATGATATGAGACATCCGTAGTCATATGGATGAGAGTGTTGGTGCAATGAGAAGTTAAGTAGGTCAAGGTTGACCAGAGACTTGACGAGTGAAGTCCAACTGGAAGATGACAAGTAAGAAATCCAAGTCAGCCAAGGAAGATTAGACACTTGGTGATTGGAAGTCCAATTAGGAGTCAACGAGGAAGGAATCCAAGTGGGTCATGATTGACCGGACACTTGGTGGTCGAAAGTCCAACAGGACGTTGGAAAGATAGAAATCCAAGTGGGTCATGGAGGACCAGACACTTGATGATGGAAAGTCCAATTGAGATTTGACAAGTGTGAAGTCTAGGTAGGTCAAGGTTGACCGACCACTTGGCACAAAGAAGAAAGTCCAAGCAGGTTAAGCAGGATTGGATGCTTGGTGTCGGAAAAGCCTTTGCAGGTCTAGAGATCTGATGCAAGGCAAGGAAAGTCCAAACAGGTCAATGAGGACTGGATGTTTGGTGATAAAAAGTCGTGGCAGGTCAAGGCTATCGAATGACTAGGCAAGTGAAGTCTTGTTAGGTCAAGATAACCGGATGACTAGGCAAGTGAAGTCTTAGCAGGTCAAGGTGACCGGATGACTAGGCAAGGAAAGTTCTGGCAGATCAAGGTGACTGGATGACTAGGCAAGTGAAGTCCGGACAGGTAAGGTGACCATGCTTGGCAAGTGAAGTATCGACAAGTCAGGTGATCGTGCTTAGCAGGTGAAGCCCTAGTAGGTCGAGACAATCTTACTTGGAAAGAGAAGTCTTAGTAGGTCAAGGTTGATCTGATGCTAGGCAAGGAAGGTTTCGATAAATCAAGAGTGATCAAATGCTGGACGAGAAAAATCCTGGTAGGTTGAGGTCAACTGGATACCAAGTGATGTAAGAGTTAACTTGGAAATAAAGCTAACTATTGGGGTTTCAGTCGACTGGAGATGTTCACCAGTCGATTGATACATTGATGCGTCCACTTGAGCAGTCGTTATTTGGGTCGCGATGAGAAAGCAACAGTGCTCGGGCATTGAGCGGCTAGTGCTCAAGCGATGAGAAAGTTGGTGCTTGGATGCTGAGGAACAAAGCTCGAGTTGGTGCTTAGGATGGGCATGCGGAAATGCTCGTGCACTTGCTGTCAGGAAGTGGGAGGGTGCTTGGGAGGTGCTTAGGGCAGTCACGACTCGGTGGTCCGGATGAATGTGCGGAAGTGCTCGGGCGCTTGAGTCGGGGACTCAGGTGCTCGGGCAAGCGACGCTCAGGAAAGGTGCTCGGACGATAAGAAGCGACACTCGACAAGTGGTGCTCGGGCGACAGGAAAGGTGCTCGGGCGTGCGACTTCGGTGCTTGGGCGATTATGGTGCTCAGGAAAAGGAGAAGTTGGTGCTTGCGAGGATCACGATTCAGTAGTCAACTGTTGTAATGAAGCAGTCGATTGGATGAAGGGAAGAATCAGGGATCGAGTGCTCTAGCAGTCACGGAGCTTGGGATGGAAAACTTAGTACTTGGGAAAGCTACCACGGATAGGCTGTGGTAGCCTCTAGGAACTCCTTAACACTTCGTTCCAATCCAAAATGAAAGATATTCATGTCAGGGGGCCATGGAGGCGTTGAAATCTTTATTTTGAGACTCAATTTCTTTTCATCATGATTTAGAGGAAGGCTGGATCCCATCTTATGATAAAAGTTGATCAAGCTGCTAGATGCGCCTGCATCAGTCACCCGGGGTTGAAAAGAACTCGACCTCGACTTTGAACCAGTGTTATCTCCCTTTTTGGCTTAAGGAATCATGCTCTCTTGGGTGTATCCTTTGTTGGATCGATGCGGTTCGCTAGAGGGGGGGGTGAATAGCGAAAGAAAAAACTTTTTCGAATTCATTTCAAGACAAATATACGCAGCGGAAAGAAAAGCAAAACAAAAAGTAAAGGAGACAATAGAAACAAGATATTTACTTGGTTCGTAGCCGAAGGCTACTACTCCAAGGCCCTAGTGGTCCTTGACCACGCACGGAGGGCAAATCACTAAACAAACTCCTCCTCGTTGGAGGTAGGAGTTAATCGATACAAAAAAACTCGAGGTAGAGGGACACTCCCCCTCTCCTCGTTACGATAGAAAAATAACTTCGAAGAATGTAAATGAGCAACGACACTAAAATTAAAACCGACGTACAAAAATAAAGGAAATGAAACCTAGACGTCGGAGAAGAAGAAGCACGTTGTTGTCGGTAGCTTTGCGGAGACTTTTTGGAAGCTTAGAATTATTGTTAAAACCCTAGGTTTGGCCCTCCTTTTATAGCCTTTGAGCCCCTTTTCGAGTGGGTCTTCAACCAATCACAAATGGACACCAAACCGCTTTGAGGTGGAGTGATAAGCCTTGACTCCTCGAATCTGATCATTGACCATCGATCGATGGCCATCATCACGATGGCGGCATCGATCGATTGATGACCTTCTCGGCGATCGTGATACACGGTCGAGTCCTCAGTAGCGATCGTCGATGCTTGCTGCAAGTCAAAGTTAGCTCAATAAAAACATAATTTCGATGGTTGTCGACCATCCGATCTCGACCTAGACCATCTATAAGATGTCTTTGGTCGGATCTACGCTTAAGATCATCCCCGTAAAGAGGATACGACCTTACTTACTCTCGCACACACGAGCTTACCTCGATACTTACGTGTCGCTTTTGCTTCCGGCCTTCCACTCGATTCCTTCGGCTCCCTCCGAAGTCACGCGAGTGTCGCCCGACCACCGCGGCTTCCTCCGGGTGTCGCTAGCCTTCACTCCCTATAGCATCTTCCGCACACTGATTCACCGTGAGATAACAACATAAGCTTAACTTTGTATCGTTTGCTATAATCAAAACTTAGGTTCGACTTAGGTGTCCCTTGCACCAATAATCTCCCCTTTTTGATTTACGGCAAACCCACATACAAAGTTAAGTAAAATAGCAAGCATGAAGAATAATGTGCATGAGAAAAAATTAAGTCGAGTAGTAAGGATTTTCTTCAAGTTACTCCCCTTAGGAAACCTCCCCCTTGACCGAGGGTGAGTCTTGAAGAAAGACCTTAATCCTCCCCCTTGAGGGTTGCTTTAAGTAATTATCATTACTTAAAGTTAGCTTTAGTACAACGTTTTAGTTAAGCCCTTTCTCCCTCTTAAGTAAAGCATTAACGACATAAATAAGTTAAGAATTCTCTTAACTTAGCATTTTGTTAAAAGTTAAATAAGTTTTCAAAACCTAAAGTTAACTTTTGGTTTAAACATGAAGAGTTAAGTTAAAAAAATTTTGACCCCTTAACTGGTCACCTTAACTTTGGTTTTTCTCCCCTTTCACAGATATCAAAAGAGTAAGGAGTGTGTGGAAACCAAAATAAGTGATAAATTTAAAGTCCAAGCATGTTCCACATTTTTTATTTAAAAAATAATATATTGAAAATAAGCTCATCTATGAAATGTTCGACTCATATTTGACTTGATTGATATGAAGGATCAACCAGTCCTGGTCAGAGTCTGTTAGTATGTTTGATTATACTCCGTAGTTCATAGCGATGCACTAGCTCTACATCTGGAACCAGGAGTAAGGTCCTAACATCTCACGTCCATCTACGTGGCTAAGTACACAAACACATTAGTCCTATGTGTTGTGAGATGTACTGGCTCCTTAAATCTATAGGTTCATGATATCTAAGGTATGTCCTATGCTAGTTCCATGAAAAAGTAAGAAATAGTAGTAAGAAAATATAATTTGCAAGTTCCTATTCTATTACGCACATGCCTAATTTTCGTCTCAAGAGACTAAATTCGGCTTCGGGTAGTGGTTTAGTAAATATGTCTGCTAGGTTAGACTTCGAGTCAACATATTCGAGTTGTATGGAGCCGTTGGCTACATGTTCTCGAATGAAATGGTGTTTTACCTCTATATGCTTTGTCCTTGAATGGCATATAGTGTTCTTAGTTAGATTTATCGAACTTATGTTGTCTACAAAAATTTTAGTTTTGGTGAAGTCCAACCTAAAGTCTCGGAGAGTGTGCTTCATCCAAAGAAGCTGAGTTACACACTCACCCATCGCGATCGTATTAAACCCGGTGGTAGATAAGGCAACACAATGTTGCTTCCTCTTGCACTAACTCACTGGACTTGGTAAGTAGTTGACAACAACCACTCGTGCTCTTCTATCGAGTTTACTACGCATAATCCGAATCGAGATGGCCGATTAGTTCGAACTCGTAGATCTAGGGTACCAAATACCGGCGTTAAGTGTACCCTTAAGATATCTAAGGATCGCTTAACTAGGGTTAGGTGAGACTCCTTATACGAGTTTGAAACTGGCGCACATACTTACTATGAATAGGATGTCGTTGACTCGATTAAGTATAGAGACTTCTATCGCGCTCTATAGTACTTTAAGTCAATGGACTTACTTTACTAGGTCTTCTCTATGTTAACATTAATCGCCATTGGGGTGTTTATTATCTTAGCGTCTTGCATTCCAAATCTTTTAATTAACTCCTTAGTGTATTTTTGTTGATATAGGTATATACCATCCTTAGTTTGTTTAATTTGTAGACCTAAAAGAAAATTAACTCACCTACCAAGTTCATTTCGAACTCACTTTCCATGAGTAAAACGAACTCGTTTAGTAAGGTTGAGTTAGAGGTTCCAAAAATTATATCATCTACGTAGATTTGAGCTATAAATATTTCTTTACCTAAGGTTTTTACGAAGAGTTGGGTCACTAAGCCTTGGTTAAACCCTTTTGACTTAAGATGGATTGAAAGTCTCTCGTACCAAGCTCGAGGAGCTTGTTTAAGTCCATAGAGAGCTTTCTTAAGTTTTAGAACATGGACGGGTTTATCTAGATATTCGAATCAGGGTGTTAGGCTAACAAAAACTTCTTCTTTAATGTACCCATTTAAGAATGCCGACTTAACATCCAAATGAAAAAGCTAAAATCCTAGATGTGCGGCATAAGCTAGCAACATTGAATGGATTGAGTCTAGCTATCTTGGCGCATAGGTTTCGTCGTAATCTAAGCCTTCGACTTGGCTAAACCCTTTGGCGACGAACCGAGCCTTGTTTCTAACTACTTCACCTTTATCATCAAGCTTATTTCGAAACACCCACCTTGTTCCAATTATCGTTTTGTCTTTAGGTGGTGGTACTAATTCCCATACTTCATTCCTAGTAAATTGAGCTAGCTCTTCTTGCATTGCAATAATCCAATCGGGATCAAGAAGAGCTTGTTCAATTGATTTGGGTTCTATCTTTGAAATTAAGGAAATTTGACTAAGGTTCCTATAGGATGCTCTAGTTCGAACTCCTAGATTAGGATCTCATATCACTTGATCGATAGGGTGGTTAGTCTGAGTCCTAGATTGGGTTGGGTTTGTGTCACCTAATGCTTGATCAATGGGGTGACTTGGTTGAACACTAGTTTGGTTGGAGTCATCTATCACTTGATCAATAGAGTGACTAGGTTGACTTAGGTTAGGATTAACACTAGACCGATCTCGGATCAGAGTAAGGTCTAGTATGAATCGGCTCGCTAATTTGGGGTTCAGGGGTTTTGTAGGTTCATGTCCTTCATCGAATACTACATTGATAGTCTCCTCGACTCTAAGGGTGTCGTGGTTATATACTCTATAAGCTCTACTTGTAGTCGAGTATCCTAGAAAGATTCGATTATGGTTTTGGATGTAAATTTCCCTAGGTAATCCTTAGTGTTTAGGATATGTACCTTACACCCAAATACCTAAAGTACTTGATGTTAGGTATTTTATCGTGATAAATCTCGTCGAGGTCTTAAGGTGCCTCTTTACCATAAGGATCCTATTTTGGACATGTGGCCGTCTTACGCCCTTAAAACCTATCGGGTAGGTCGTATTCGTTCAACATGGTCTAGCGGCTTCTTGTAGAGTTCGGTTTTCCGCTCCACTAGGCCATTTCTTTGAGGGTCCTAGGCGAGAATTCATGGTGGTATCCGTTTAGAGTTCTGAGTCGGTGAACCTTTGATTTTAATTCACCACCATGATCGCTTCTAAGTCTTTTTAACCTTAAGGTCTTTTTGATTCTCGATTAATTTGAATAGATTAATTAATTGATCTAGGGTATCATTTTTATGTTTGATGA
The DNA here is from genome assembly GCA_025175895.1 of Wurfbainia villosa. NCBI lineage: Eukaryota > Viridiplantae > Streptophyta > Magnoliopsida > Zingiberales > Zingiberaceae > Wurfbainia > Wurfbainia villosa. The sequence goes on along the minus strand of CM045987.1, from coordinate 81,896,656 downwards.
ACCTAACCTGTAACACTGGTAGTAAGTCGATTATATGACTAAGCAATATTGACTTTTATTGAGACTTGGCTCCATGTGAATCGAATAGATCCATATCACGAGCTCGAAGTACACTTGAGGTCGTTCTTGGTTAGTTAACTTGTGTTGTGTCCTAGGTTGTTTTCCTTGTTGACAAGCATTCTGATTTTATTAACCAAGTTGTTGAGGTTAGGGTAAGCCTCGACTAAGCCACTCGACTCATCTTGTGGGACGAGTCTTGGGTGTGTGGAAGTCGTCGGTGCACAACCATGATTCCTCTTCTGTGTCGTCATAAGACACTTAGTTGAGAGTTGGTTAAATTGATCGTATAAATGTTGTTATTTCTAGTTCCTTTAAGAATTGTTTTAGAGGTTTCGTTGGTATTAATTATGCATTCATTTTCTAGAAATATAACCTTATAGTTATTATCACAAAATTGGCTTACGCTAAGCAGGTTATATTCAAAATTCTCTACAAGTAATACATTTTTAATAACAAAATTCGAGTTAAGCTCGATATCACCTGATCCGATGATTTTGAGCTTGCCGTTATTCCCAAAGGCTACCGATCCGTGTCGTTTGAATCGAAGCTTTGCGAATTTGAGTTGATCCCGGTCATGTATCGGGAGTCAACATCCATTGATCCTACACACAAGGTGGTTGGATTGGATGTTAGATTTTTTAAAAAATTGGTTGTAAGTTGTTAACCCTAGGTCATCTCACGAGTCTATATGATCAAGCATGTTATACTTATGTGTTTTTTGAGATGACTTTCAATTAAGTTGATTGAGTGGATTTAGGTTCAAGTAATTTTATGTTAGATTTGGATTTAACCCTAGGCTTGTCAAGTTTACCTTTTCAAGATCATGGCTTCCAGGTCGTGGCGAGGCACAGGGGCCTTCTTTTATCGGATCATCGACCACTTCCTTAGACAAAACCATGTTCAAGAAAATGATGACTTGACTCACCTAAGATCATTTCCTAGTCTAATTGGTTATTTTTGAAAAGAGGCTCCCCGAGGCTCAATCTTTTTAAAGGATTTTAGTTAGTTATTTGAAAAGAGCCTCCCCGAGGCTCAATCTTTTCGAAGAATTTTAGTTGGTTATGTACGTGTTCTAAGAGAGTTCACAAGTTTTAAAGCACAAACTTTCTAAGTTAAAACATGCAATTTCTAAGTTAAAGCACAAACTTTCTAAGTTAAAACATGCAATTTCTAAGTTAAAGCACAAACATATTTTGTACTGGCTCCCCCTAGACCGTTGAATCGGTTCGGTCTATCCACATAGTGGATTTGGTCATAGGAACCCGACTGCAGTTAGATCCTAGAGTTGAAATCAAAGTGGTCTTAGGGACCCATGCTTGGACACATTTTTATGTCTACTTACGATCGACATATCGACCTATTAGTCGTGTTTGAGTTAAACCCTAGTCGACCTTGTTGTACAGGCCCTTTGAGATCCAAGTAGGAGGTCGAGTCCTTTGGATCCCGAAGTGAACCTTTCAGCGTGTTCCTAAGATCTTGACTTGACTTTTCAGAGAGAGTTCTCAACTTGAGTTTTTCAGCGAGTTGAGTCCTTCTCTTGAACTCGACTAGTCGAAGAGGTTAGGAGACCTCGTGTTTGAGGAGTTTAACTTCCTCAACTAGGGTCTCGACCTTGGACTCGGATTTAACTAATTTCCTAGACAAAACCTAACCGTATTTTGTAAAGTATTAAATAAATTTCGACTTACTTTAAGGGTATCTTTTGAACCGGATGCGTATCCGTGGCTTGACTTGAAGGTAACCGTGAGTCCGAGTCATCCTCGAGTGTTCGACTCAAGTTCGTGTTCGGTCTCCTCGTGGTCGACTCAATCGACGTCTTCTTGGATGGCCTTCTTCCCATGTCGCGTTGAGGGCCTTCTTGTGCTTAGGTGCTTGGTGGTTGAGCTTGGGGCACTTTCGGACTTGATATGTCCAAACTGTTACACTCATAACACCTAATGTTAGAACTTTTAGACTTACCTTGGTTGGTCGAGTCGTGGTTCGCTTTCGTCCCTTGGCTATCCTTGAGCTAGGTTCATTAGTTATTGACGATCGACTCGGGTCAACTTCTTCTTCTGGACTCGTCTTCCTCCTCGGTTGGTGGTGGCTTGCTTGCGATTTTCTTCTTCTTTGAACTCGCAACAAGGCTATACCCTCTCGAGTTAGTTGGGCTCATGTAATTGAAAATCCGAAAGAGTTCATCTAACCTAATTTTAGAAAGGTCCTTGGAGACCTTATAGGCATCGACCATGGATGCCCATAAGGTAGTCCTCGGAAAGAGTTTAGGACATACCTTATAAGGTCGCGATTTTCGACCTTTTGCCGATTGCGTGTAGGTTGTTGATTATGTCTTGGACACGGGCGTGGAGTTGCGTCGCGGACTCGTGTTCCTGCATTTTTAGTGTGTACAATTTATTGAACAACAAATCACGTTTGCAAACCTTAGCTTGATCCGATCCTTCGTGTAACTCGATTAGTTTTGTCCAAAGATCCTTTGCGCTTATGAAGGGGCCGACGCGATTTAGCTCCTCCTTGGATAGGCCACATTGGAGGATTTGTGTCGCCTTGGCGTCGGCCGACTTGTCGTTTGTTGCAACGGTCCATTGATCATAATCCCAGTCACCCACTTCATTGGTCGGAAGTGTGAAACCCGTTTGAATTATGATCCACATCTCGATTTGGGTTTTGAGAAAGCATTCCATCCGACCTTTCCAGTAACGGAAATCATCTCCGTTGTAAAACGGAGGTCGGACGGTGCTAAAACCCTCGAGATGGGCCATTAGAACAAAAAGACAAGGAGACTAAAATGAAAACCTAGCAACAACAAAAACACACGAAAGTACCAAGACTTGCGTCTTGGATTAGTAGTGCGGGAAATAAAAAGAAATAAACGAAAAATAGAAAGTTAATCAACGAAATAAGAAACTAAATAAAAATTAATTACTCACAACCTTCGATGTCCCCGAAAGGCTACTAAACGTCGTTTTTTGAGGATGAAAACAGCTTGTTACGGGGGTAAACCCCCGTAAGAAGTGTAGATCTCTGCGAGAGCTTCGATTTGGTAGGTAGACCGTGTCGTGGGTCAACTTGTACGAAAAGTTATGCCCGTTTGACCGTCGGCTACTCCAAAAGCGAATACTTGCAAAACAAAATCAAACGAAGAGTACCAAGACTTCGTCTTGGATTAGTAGTGCGGGAGAAAAATTTAAACGAACGAAAAACAAATCTGTGAAAAAAGATTAGATTGGTGGTTTCACCAAATCTAAGCGCCCCCGGCTCTGATACCAATTGTTGGATCGATGCGGTTCGCTAGAGGGGGGGGTGAATAGCGAAAGAAAAAACTTTTTCGAATTCGTTTCAAGACAAATATACGCAGCGGAAAGAAAAGCAAAACAAAAAGTAAAGGAGACAATAGAAACAAGATATTTACTTGGTTCGTAGCCGAAGGCTACTACTCCAAGGCCCTAGTGGTCCTTGACCACGCACGGAGGGCAAATCACTAAACAAACTCCTCCTCGTTGGAGGTAGGAGTTAATCGATACAAAAAAACTCGAGGTAGAGGGACACTCCCCCTCTCCTCGTTACGATAGAAAAATAACTTCGAAGAATGTAAATGAGCAACGACACTAAAATTAAAACCGACGTACAAAAATAAAGGAAATGAAACCTAGACGTCGGAGAAGAAGAAGCACGTTGTTGTCGGTAGCTTTGCGGAGACTTTTTGGAAGCTTAGAATTGTTGTTAAAACCTTAGGTTTGGCCCTCCTTTTATAGCCTTTGAGCCCCTTTTCGAGTGGGTCTTCAACCAATCACAAATGGACACCAAACCGCTTTGAGGTGGAGTGATAAGCCTTGACTCCTCGAATCTGATCATTGACCATCAGTCGACTAATGGCCATCATCGATCGTGATGGCGATCGATCGATTGATGACCTTCGGCGATCGATACGCGCGATCGAGTCCTCAAGTGGCGATCGGATGACTTGCTGAGTCAAAGTTAGCTCAATAAAAACATAATTTCGATGGTCGTCGACCATCCGATCTCGACCTAGACCATCTATAAGATGTCTTTGGTCGGATCTACGCTTAAGATCATCCCCGTAAAGAGGATACGACCTTACTTACTCTCGCACACACGAGCTTACCTCGATACTTACGTGTCGCTTTTGCTTCCGGCCTTCCACTCGATTCCTTCGGCTCCCTCCGAAGTCACGCGAGTGTCGCCCGACCACCGCGGCTTCCTCCGGGTGTCACTAGCCTTCAGCTCTAGCTATAGCAATCTTCTGCACACTCGATTCAGCTCGTGAGATAACAACATAAGCTTAACTTTGTATCGTTTGCTATAATCAAAACTTAGGTTCGACTTAGGTGTCCACTGCACCAATATCCTTGATCTATTAGCTTTATCACCTGTTGCCTAGACATAGAATGGAAATGAGAGGAAGATACCAAAATAAGAGTAAGATTCTCTCGTTGGGATGCTAATTTAATCTTTTGGCTTTTAACATAAGTGTTGTTCCAACTATCATAAATAACTCTGCAATTTTGCTGCCAATGTGGGTTCAATAATACGTAGCATGCAACTATCGCTTTAACCTTGGAGAGGAGAAAGTACTTTTGAGCAGTCAGCATCTCGTGGTCATCTCCATCATCATCGTAGACGACCATGTATTCTTCAACCAATATGTCATCTTCATCGTAGATGCGATGCTCATGTCTTCTTCAACTGATAAGTGATCTTCATCAAGGATGCTCATGTTGTCTTTATTGTAGATGAGATCTTCTATATTTTCTTCGATTACCTCATCATCAATATCATCATCATAGACGGAGTTTTCCATTATCTCATCAAGATCATCTTTATCATAGACGAGGTCTTCCATGTTTTCTTTGAACTCGGTGCTCTCAAGGTTGTTCTCATCGTAGATGGGATCTTTCACATCTTCTTCAATGTCGTCGTCACGGTTATCTTCATTGTAGATGAGATCTTCCACATTTTCTTTATTGTCGTTGTCACCATTATCTTCATTGTAGATAGGGTCTTCCATGTCTTCTCTAAACTCGATGCTCTCAAGGTTATCCTCATCGTAGACAAGATCTTCCACATTATCATCATCGTAGATGGAGTCTTCCACATCTTCTTTGAACTCGGTGGTCTTAAGGTCATCCTCATTGTAGACAAGATCTTCCATATTATCATCATCGTAGATGGGATCTTCTATTACCTCGTCAATATCATCTTCATCGTAGATAGGATCTTCCATGTCTTTTTGGAACTTGGTGGTCTCAAGGTCATCTTCGTTGTAGATGGAGTTTTCCGTGTCTTCTTTAATCAAGTAATGCTCCTCCATCCTTCGCCCCATTTTCGAAAGAACTCGACCTCGAGTTTGAGTAAGGGTCATTATATGTGCACAACCTCTTGCTTCATTAATCGATAGAGACTGCTCCTTGATTGTTCGGGTGTCCTGCTTCAGGAAGATGAAATAATGATTGTGTATAGCTAGTAGGAAGGAAATGACCTTTCATCTTCTCCTAATCAGTAATCTTGGCCTTGCCTTGTTTCTTTCGGAAGTGCTTCAATTGTAACCACTAAGCGAAGACTTCTCCCTTAAGTGTCATGGCCACCAACTTTACTTTAGCATGATCGGGAACTTCTTCGAAATAAAAAATCTATTCGACTTCGTCAATCGAATCAATAAAATTTTCTTTGTGTAATGCACCAGAAAACTCAGGAAGCTTGATGTAAAAACCAAGGCCTTCGTACCGTTCTTTACGATTACGGTGATCTCAATGATACAGTTGTTCAAAATTCGAAATAGTGTGTCGATTAAATACCTTGTGATCTTTAAGAGTTAGATGCTGAGATAACTCTGCGATTTGTCTCTATAGATTTGTGATGGTTTCTTGGGAACATCGATCTTGGGGTGCAGCTTCCTCAATCAGAACCTGTCGATCACGTCCATAACCATGACTATGATAACCATTCATGGATTGCCGAGATAACTCTGTGATTGGTTTCTGTAGATCGATGAGCTCATGAATACTTTGATCCTAGGGTGCGACTTCCTCAATCGGAACCTGTCGATCATGACCATAACCATGTCCTCTTCGATCTTCCATGGATCTAGGGCTCTGATACCAACTGACGCAGGTGGGGCAGCGGGGTGACATTAAAAACCTTCCATGCGTAAGGTTAGAATAGAGGGGGCAGAGAGAATCGAAGGAGAAGGAGGGATTCGTAAATAAAAGAGGGATACCTCTTAGTTTAAACGAAAAGAAATATTATTAATCAAAATGAATACTTTACAAGAGCCTAAACCTATGTTTAAATAGGGTTAGAAAGAGAAGGTTTCTTAATGCTAAAAAAAATTAAATAACTTTAACAGAAATTTCTTAACAAGTAAGAAAGCTAAAAAAATAAACAAATTAAAATAAAAAATTTCTTAATGAAATAGAAAAGTAAATATAAAAAATTTAAAACTAAAAAAAATAAATAAATAGAAAATTCGAACAAAATAAAATTAATAATAAAATCCTAAACAGTGGCGGCAGTGCGTCATGGTCGTGATCTAGTCCACGGTTAGGCCATAGTGGGAACCACGATTGTGACTAGTCTACGATTAGACCGTGATGAGGACCACAACTGTGGTGGGGAATACGAACAAGTCGTGGTCCCTACTGGAGGTCCTGTGTCAAGCCATGGAATGATCCACGTAGGCCGTAGTAGTCTCTAGGAACTCCTTAACACCTCGTTCCAATCCAAAATGAAGGATATTCATGTCAGAGGGCTATGGAGGCGTCGAAATCTTTATTTTGGGACTCAATTTTTTTCCATTATGATTTAGAGGAAGACTGGATCACATCTTATCATAAAAGTTGATCAAACTGCTGGATGCGTTTGCATCAATTCTCCTCTACCGGAGGTGGAGAAAAGGTTGTACAAGTATTTTTTCTCTCTTGATAATAAGTACAGGTGAAGCCAGTGAGAAAATATTTACTAAGAGATTGTAGAGAGTAAGTCACACCAAAATTACAAGAGAACATGCACACTTGCCAAGTCGATCAATTCCAAAATATATTATATTAACATTCTCCAACATGTAATTTTTGGGTGTCTTCAATTAAGTAAAATAGGTTCCACTCAACTAATCAAGCATTTTTAGCTGATGTGTAGCCAATGGTTTTTTGGCCGATCAATCGGAGAAACCTTCTACTTCTAGTTCATGAATTAAAGTCTGATTGGAAACATTTTATTTTTTGAATAGAGTTTAAGGACGATTCTCAAGTTGGCTACCACTTCATCTGAGTCAGGATCACGTTTAGTTCATTGAATTTGCTTGGAGATCTTAACTTCACTTGGCATGACCACAACTTCTAATGGAACCTGTTATTTCTCAGTCGAAGGCTCCCAACAAGACTTAGTTATTACCGACATTGTTTACATACATTATCTCTCATTGATTTACATACATCATCTCTCATTGACGTTGCCCAAAAATATGAACCTAAAATTATGTTTCACTTGTCTTTTACAACTCACATTACTCAAATTTTTAACATTTTCGATGCTTTATGTTGCCTTGAGTTCACCTTGCGTAAATTCCTCGAGATCACCTTGCATTAAATTCTCAGTACCTCAGATGCACTGAGCCCTTTAACCTTTGCTTCAATGTGCCATCTTTTGCTGCTGACCTATAAAGTCCATTTCCTATCAGCCAGACATGGGTACCCATCGTTTGAAAATGCTGATCCCTTAGATGCTCTACAATATCCTTCACTATCAAACCAACAACCATTGCATGTTATTTATCCTCTTTATCCTTGTTTCTATCTTGTCAAAGTAAATTTCCGCATTAGATGTTTTGTCAATCATCTCTAAATCCACAAAAGTTCATCTCATTATAGACCTTTGAGTGATCGAGCACCAGTCTAACCGACTTGATTGCATAGTCACGCGCTACACAAGCTATATGTGCACTCAACCAGCTAATTGCAAACTCAATGCACATCTTAGTACGAATGACAACCCTAACTTAAACCCTTGGTCAAAAACACATCAAAATAACTTGCTTCAAACTGACCACTAGGGAGAATTATTTCACTACCATTATGCTTGTTATTGATGTGATATATGTTTATTGTCGGTATTGTTATCGAGTAGATAGTTCTATTTATGATTGTATATTATTGTATCATGCTAAGGAGCTATTAGCTCTATCCTTTATATATAAGGAACCTTCCTATATAGAGAAGGAAATTCTACTAAAATTTTGTTAAAGTGGTAAAGGCAAGTCCTAGTTAATTTGTCTGAAGGTCATGGCATATCTATAATTGCCCAAATTAAAGAGGAATTTTCTACACTTCAGGGGTTTGTCTGATTTCAAGATGCTTAGATTGAGGGGAAGCGGTTTGTCTTATGGGTGCACTGTATGACATGGATTAAGGAGAGGTAACTAGTTAAGGAGGATCCTTTAGCCCCTTGCATTTCTTTTATGTTTACTTTTTATGCTCATATACAATAATATTAATATTGTAACCATTAACTTAAATCAGTTACTAAACATCATATAAGGGGGAGATTACTAATTCTATCCCTTATGATTAGGCATAGTCATGAGATTTAATAGATTTATTGTTTGATCCATTTTAAGTAGTTTATATTTGATGAGCTACTTGAGTGTACAAGGCTATTTATATCAAGTTTAGTCAATAGACTTAATTGATTGAGTGTAGAGTTTGATAGTGTTTAGGACTTAAAGATGATCACTAAGCTTCATGAAGGACTCGAAAACTGGGTGACATATATATTATAATTGATTTTATACTTTTGAGTTTGTTTTAGATAAGCTCTAACTTATAGACTGCGTGACATATGGTAGTCTTAAGTATTCTCAATACATCGCCCAATAAGCTCTAACTTACTTCGAGTCCTCCATCAAAAGTACTTCACCTACAAGGACATATGTTCATCTCAAATTTGTGCCTTAGGGGTTCAAGGTGGTTTATGGGTTCATAGGGTTACCTAGATAAGACGTGTGTTACTCTTTGAAAGACACCATCACTATAAAAGGGATATCCTACTTACCCGTGATAATATCCATCACCATAATAATCATCGCATAAGAATCACTAAAAAACACTATCACTAAAGGATGCACAAGGTGGTACATAATGTATGACTCATGGTGACAAATGTAATTTGACTCATGCTTACAAACTTTATTGGATTATACTAACAAATGAGAAAATAAACAAAAGTAAATGCATAAAAGAACGATATATGCAAGAAATAAATGGACACTAACAAAATTTTCTTTAATTTTGTCACCATATCTTTGAGCATGGATGTTTTAAAATAACTATCCAAACTTTGAAAATCACCTTAAGTCTACGAACCTAGACAACACAACAACCAAGTCTTATCTACGAAGGTGGTGTCAGTTATATGGATTTTCTTATGCCATTGGGCTATATCTCCGGTTATATCATGTCAAAAGAAAAATGAGTACATAAGTGCAAAGTGGAGTAAGAGAGTTTGTGTCACGCCTCGAGAGTATAATTGTCCATCGACTGGACGGTACCCTCAAGTGACAATATAAGATACACTATCGATACAAGACCCAAATAGCTGTTGATACATACAAACTATAAATCACAATGAAATACAAGGACATAAAGATGCACTCAGGAGTGACTTTGACACAATAAGGAAACATAATAGAAACCAACATCCAAACTAAATTCATAACCAAGGACAAATACATACAACACAATCATATATCAAAATGCGGAAACAATATAGAATAAAACCAAAACATACAATCCAACAAGACAAACCCATATAGAATAAAAATCCAAACACTCCGTGCGAGATGGGATCAGCTGGCGGAGCTCCGAGCATCCAAAGAATCTTCTACCTGTTACCTGGGCGACAAGAAAATCTAGGGTCTATGGTGGTGAGTATAAGACTCGGTGGAATATGAAAGATAGTGCATGAACATCATATAACATATGGAGATCAACAGGTATACAGTCTTAAAGATAATAACAAATAACCATCAGTATAAATATAATCAACGCATATACCAAATGCGCACGTAATATCATGCAAATGACAATGCACTGTATACCAACCTAACTTACCCAATGTAGTATCATACATAAGTACAGTTCACAATCACTCGAGCATCATATAACAACATATAACATGCAAATGACAATGTATAACCATATGCAACAATCGTAGCTCACACACACGCACACACACACACGAGCCATATCAACATGGCAGTGCATATGCATGGTCATGCCTGCACACCCCGCTTGCTACCACGACCCCAGTGTGGCCTAGGTGGCACGACATGACAACTATCCCAACTCACAACTACCACTATTCTCGAGTGGCCGAGTGGACAGTATGATTAAATAGCTAGCCACGAGAGCTATACGCTACACAACGGGGGTCCCTGTTGCTGACCACTCCAACTTTCATTACCCATGAGTGGTTGAGTGTCGCACACAGGACAAACTGCACGTAACTCCAACTACCACCATCAACAGTGGCCGAGTGTGGCACAACAAATGAACTGCACTCACACCCGCTACCACTATCACGAGTAGCCGAGGAGACAGGATGACTGACGACCCTCTCACCACAAGGGAGACCAAGTCGGTAGCATGCATGTAATGTAATAATGCACAACTCCACACATAAATCCACAACACACTCTCTATCTCACAGAGGGTCATAAACAACTGACAGTTAACCAGGACCTCCAGTCCGTAAACAACCCACTCAACTATACACAGAAAACATGATCCACAATAGATACACAACGTAAAGGAATATGACACGACAATCAACTTCACCTTTATAACCATCACCTACCCCCAGTGATATAACATGATGACCTAATCCAAGACTACAATTGTGCTTAGCTACATGCACTTATACAACATCTATAAGTCAAACATAAATAGCATCTGTAATCCACAATAGTGATGAGACTGTATAGATATTGAACAAAGCATCTCAAGGTTCAAAGGCTAAGTATCAAGCACAAGAATAAATAAGAGTGGAGACAGGGTAATGATACTGTCATCATCATAAAATTCATGCACTAAGATCAACCATCTATCGGACCAATGATATGTAGATTGTGCTGATTGTATTCGCATCCACGAACCTGCCTCATATCAAAGTCCTCGTGTTGATTCCACCTCAACCAACTTTTTAATCTGCTTAAGGAATCCGGTCTCCATTTAATCTAAATAAATCAAACATCACCACACAATGAACATGAACTATATCATCACTACATAATTATAGTACGTCCAGATCAGTTTACTAAACAAAACTGATACACAACTATGAACAACCAAAACCTACTTACCAAGCCTAGCTTCCATCTGCTCAACTTCTTGATTCCATTTGAAGTAGCAATCTATAACAATCGGATGGATTCGCCGAATCCTTACTTCAATTACTCTCCCCACCTAACCACCACAACCACAACACACTGGCTGCAGAACATATAATATATATCGATAAAGTTTCTAAATCTGAGTTTACCTACCCCAATTTTACCATAGCAGCCTCTTGATCCACTTGGGTGAGTCCAATCTGTACAAAATAGCTAAACCAAATCTTACATTACTAAATCTATTTTCCCCTGCTCAGCTCACCTTCATCGGCTGACCATCACCCAAGCCCTCTACCACAGCTCTTTGCATCCACAATGCAAGAAATAGCAAATGCCAAGATGGTTACCAATAATCGAACATATAATTGATTCATAGATCTAAATTCCCAAACCACCAACCTGTGTCGAGTACGTCCTCCTCGATTGCAATGGCAGCACCGTCTCGCGGTGATGGCTCCACTTGAGCTCCCGGAAACCTCAACTCAATGAGAATGGTCGTGATGTACTCTGGATCGGGAACCATCGCAGAACACAGCGGCAATCATCGCATGCAAGGCCAAAGACAGTGCGACAGCATAAGATAAAGTGATGATAGCGTCGTCGATCTGAGCTCGGAGAAAGGAAAAGGTAGGTGAAGCTGCAGCTATAACAGGGTAATGCTCGGATTCAAGGGATCAATGGTCATCGCTTGCGCGGCTGTGGTGGCGCATGAGCGGGAGGCCGCAATGGTGTCGCCGAGCTAGCTTGCACAAGAATTTGTCAGTGAGAAAAAAACGGCTGGCCAAGTACAAGCGATTGGGCGACTGAAGAGATCCAGCGGAGATGGCCCGGTGGCGTGCGAGTGGATATCGAGGAGATTGAGGAGAGGCGGCGATGAGAAATCGGAAGAAATAGATCGGGAGATGAGGGAAAGAAAGAGGGATCGAAGAAATTAGGAAGGTTGCGGGAAAAATGAGAGAAGATTAAGAAACTTAACTTAAGTTTTGATGTTTATATAGCTTAGGTTAATTTAACCGATTAACTCTCTAAACAGGCTTTAATAAAGCCTATTCACTGTATCTCCAAAACAATGTCCATAAGACTTCCATTTAAATCCAGAAAAATTCCTAAAAAATATTATAAGGAAATTCCTTAATTAACCAGTCTTATTTATTATTATTTTATTTTTCGATATCTCACAGTTTGTGCATGATATAATATCATAAAAGTCAATAAAAATATTCAACAATTTAATTAGCATCGGAGCAACATAAATCTATTCTCCTTATTCTTCTTTAATTCCTCATTTTTTTCTCATTTAAATTGTTTCACATTTTTCTATCATATAACTTTGTTTTCATTTTATTTTATATGAAAAATATTATTATATATATAGTGAACGACTTGCAATTCGCCCGGTAAAGGATGAATCATATATAGAGGTAAATGATTTGCAATCTACCTAATATGAAATACATCATATTATATATAAATAAATATAGAATGAATGGCTCACAATTCGCTTGGTACCCGATCTATGTATATGAAGGACAAATGGTTCGCAATCCACTCGAAAATGAAATATTCATCTTACATGAAAAGGGTGAATGTCCAGAAATCCACCTAGTGAGGAATTCATCTTAGATAAAATGATCAAAGCCTATAAAATGCATGAAAGTTCATGAGGATCCCTTTTAGCGTAGAGCCAAGGCTTTATAATATTGTAATACTGGAATAGTCACGCAACTCTACAATATATGCACTACATTTATTGATTTGTTAATTTGGTGGAATAGTCATACAACTCTTTTAGAGAGCAGAGATGAAGGTTTGTAGTACTATTAATCTTGTAACTCTTTTAGAAGGCAGAGCCGAAGTTCTATACTATCACTAATCATGCCTCTCTTTTAGAGGGCGAAGTCGAAATTCTACATTTTGTGTATGTTTTTATGTATCATCTGATATAAGGTTACACATTAATTTCACTGGTTTGTATGTTATTCTAATGTTGGGAACAAGACAATTGAAAATTAAGTAGCAACACAGAGAGTAAAGAATAACTTTTGAAAAAATCATCCCTTCCATGTGTATCACCCACAGTCTTGTGAAGCGGGAAGGAAATAATTCAGTTTTTAATTCCAAAATTTAACCCCCATGATATGTTCATTTATTTCCCATTTCATAATTAAGCAAAATAATTCTCTTTTTGGAAACATTTTGATCATTATTTAACATCATTATTGTCATATATTTAATCATGCACGAGATAAATATAATAGAACCAGTAGAAAAAACACCTACCCATCTGATTGATGACTTATATCTCACCCGTTCACCCTAAGAAAATTCTCAACTCCAACTGATGGATCTACATCGATAGAAAATTCTCAACAATAATAATATGAGTGCCACCAAATTTTGTGATTTTGATCCTTCACCTTGTTACTCTATTTACATATACTCAATGTTCCCAACTGAAATAAATTGCTCATTGTTTCATTAACTAATAGATGTCGATCATTTTCTAACACTAAATATAGAAAAGAGGACATAGGAAAATCTTATCGACAAGGATGAATGATCACAAGAGAAAAGAACAAGTTAGTCTGGTGGGATTTCACATGTCACAATTGGAGGATGGGATCTCATTGTTGTTGCTTTGAGGGCAACCATAGATGATTGTTGTCACATACAACTTCGTTGTTGTTGCTGTAGTTGCAGCTACGACAACACAGATGGTATTGCATGTGAATGAAGGGCTTTAAGGCCGTAGGGCCTTTATCGTGAGGAAAGGAGGAAATAATGTGGAAGGTTGCAGTTGGTTGGAGATGATGACCATGTGTGGCAATCGAAAACGTTGGCAGTGGAAAATTCTGGTGATTGTATCTGACGTTGTTGCTATCATGATGGTGGCGAATAGGGAATTGGAGAGTGAAGGGGTGGCTGCATACGATGGAGGAGGATGAAGGGTTTGAAAAGATTGAGGTTTTATCACAAGGGAGAAAGGAAGAGTGTAGGGTGGGATATATATATATATATATATATATATATATATATATGTTCATTTTGTTAATATTCGTGAACAAAGATCATGAACTATCACGAACAATGCGTGTGAACAAAGCTGGTAAACTATGTCCATCAATGAAGCTCTTATTAAACTTGTAAATAAACAAAGAACCTCGTGAAACGAATGAACAAGCTTATAATATCAAGCCTATTAACCAAGCAAGGTTAAAAGTTTCAAAAAATCAAATAAGTTTGAATGGGAGTTTGATACCATCTAAATGAGCCAAGCCTATGTAAAAAAACAACAACAACAACACTAAGCCAAGCTTGAACAATCACTTCAGTAGCTTGGTTAATTTTAAGCTCGGTTTGACTTATTATCTTATTAAAAAAACTCGAACAACACAGCTGCTTTGGTTTTGTCTTAGCATCAACAGTGTGTTGCCTTGGCTGATCAAAGGTGAATTTTAGGTTAATATTAAAGACAGTTTAGTTGCTTTAAACACAAGAACTCACACTTAAATTACTCTTGATCACTTCTGATCATACTCGAATATTGAAATTAGCTAAGAAGCTTGTATCGATCAATAAATGGTTAACATCATTCATTTTTTGAAACTCTCTTGGTAACATGTTTCTTGCATAGAATTAAATTTCTATAGACAATAGGATCAGATAAGTTCTTTTTTCTTTGTATAGGTATCTTTGTATCTTTAAAAGAAAATGTTTTCATGAATCACATTGTTGTGTCAAGCTATGCTCTAGCTTATGGAAATTTGTGTATTTCATTTCTTATATTATTTCGATTGCGTATTGACACTTAGATATTGATCATAAGCATGCTTAGAATTAAACTTTTTATTTAAATTTGGTTTAAGCAAGAACTTCTGTGTTATGTAAAAAATTAAAAGAAATCTGTACCTCTCAACTGATCATTTGATCATACATCATCAACTTTTCTCAACCTCATAGCTGATTATGAGTCTCAAATGAGCAAGATTTCTTGTTTTCAATCATCATTTTTTGGTTGGTTAAGCTTTATGCAATTTTGAACAATGTTAGCTCATTGAAAATTTTTTGCTACATTTTTTGTGTGTAAAATTGAAGGGGAGCTTTGGCTTAATGATAAAGTTATTGCTATGTAATCTGAAGGTCACGTGTTCGAGTTACGAAAATAATCTCTTACAAAGTAGGATAAGATTGCATATAATAGACTCTTTCTCAGGATCTCGCATTGGCAGAAGCTTCGTGCACTGAGTTGTCGTTTATTTTTATGTTAAATTCCAATACAAAAAAGATATTATATATTATCTTGTTTCATTTAATAAGAACACATCCTTTCATTTGCAAAACCGATGAGGAGATGGATAACACAGGAGGATGCAAATTTCTCTATCACAATGCTTACAATGTAACTGTTTGTTTTATGTGCTTCTAGATGAAAATTTTTGTAGGACTTATTGTTTCTAGGTAATATAACAGTTTCTGAGTATCTAGTGTAATAATCACTTTTTTGTTTATTATCTTATCAAAACAAATGATATGCTAACGCATTTTGTCACTTCTATAGAGTGTTCCACCAGCTTTACTAGTTCGATTTCTGAGGGAACACCGTTCTGAATGGGCTGATTATAATTTAGATGCATATTCTGCTGCCTCCTTGAAAACTGGTGTATGTTCCTTTCCTGGATGGGGACCTACCAAATTTTCTGGGAGTCAGACAATCATGCCACTTGCTCACACAATCGAGAATGAGGAGGTATAATTACTTGTACCTTTTTCTTTAAGTACATTTTGTTTTCTTTTAGCAATTGCAAATTTAAAGAGGTATTATCGCTGTGTTGCACATTTCTTAGATGAATATTAATCTCACCTATCAGATTCTTTTTGGAAATTAGTTTGTTTATAGTAGTCATGTTACCTTCTCAGTTAGAAGATAGGTGTTGTTGGATTTCTAACGTCTTTGAACATGAAGGCCAAGTGTTTATGTTGCTGTTATTGAGATGGTTCTTGACATCTTTGGACTTGTCTTAATAATCTTTCTTGGTTGCAAATATTTCCAGTCTCTTGAAGTTGTTCGTCTGGAAGGTGAGGCCCTTTCTCATGGAGCCATCTTATCCAGAAATATACATCTCCTACAGGTATAAGCTGTATATTTTCCTTCGAGGACTTCTTACTGAGTTTGCAAATCATGTGTACTTGTACAGCTAAAAGGTTGTAGGATCGAATGTGGCCTGACTAGTGGATGGTGGGGAGTGGATGAATACACAGTGCACCTTCCTTTTTAATTTCTTGCATAGACATGCTCAAACAGAAGGATTAACCCAATTTTCTATGATCAACTAGTGTGGGAAAATTTACAGTGAAAATAAATATGAAATAAACAAAATGCTAATAATGCATGTATCGTGGTTTGGAGAATCCACTTATATTTCACGGTTTATGAAACATCTGGTGCCTCATCCCAAACAATCTAGTAGATTATTCGTTTAAACAAGACAATGAAGTAATCCATTGGAAATCCAACATAACTCTTCGCAATAGAAAGCTTGATCTAAATCTATGAGATTCTCACTCAAAGATAAAACCTCACGTGATAGAGACATTAAGAGATAAAGAGCTCTCTATAATGCATTATAATAGCAAAACGTTAGAAACCAATTCTCTCACTCAGAATCAAAGAATAAATACAAGAGGATAAACAATTCTTCAACCTCTCCCTAAGAGATGCAATAAAAGACACAAAGAAGATAAGATGTTACCAAAGAGCCTGTAGATGAGAATCGAAACCCTAAACATTTATCCAAGATCTTGAATATGATTTAAGCACTTGATAACAATGAATCTTAGCAAATGAATCTACAATAATGTGGATAAGTGCCGAAATGATACCTAAGATTCCTTATAAATTATGATCAAATGTTAACTTGCAAATGTTAAAAAACAGTTCCAGTCATTTGTTCCCTCGAAGGTAGGCTTCAGTCGGCTGACACAACTGACAGCCCCCATAAGTTATCTAATTAGCTCCTGCAGCTTACAAGCCCTGTTAACTATCATATGGTACATAAGAAATAAAAACTACCAAAAATATGCTTAGGGGGTAGATTCGTTACCTCACTTACCAAATCCTCTTCCGATGATGAGGATGTAGAGGAGGCTCCCCCTTCACTTGAGCTCTCCTCACTTGAGCTTGCTTCTTCATTTTCAGAGGAGGAGCAATCTAGGTTGTCAAAGGCCATCAATGCTAAGTTGGTGACAAAGGCATTCTCCTCTTCCGATGATGATGAAGATGATGAGGAGGGGTCATCCCAAGTCCTTGCCTTTAGTGCCTTTGCCTTTCCCTTTTCTTTGGCTTTCTTCTCTTCTTCTTTCCTCTTGCTCCCCTTTTTCTTCTTCTTTTCTTCCTTCTTTCTCTCCTCCTCCTTGCTTTTGTTCAAGAGGGGACAATTGTCCCTTATGTGTCCCTCTCCTTGGCAATCGTAGCAAATAATCTTCCCCCTTGGTCTTCTACTCCTATCATTAGATTTATTAAATCTAAAACCTTTTAATGCATGCCTTACCCTCCTTACCATATAGGCTTCTTCCGTGCTATCCATGGAGGAGGAGGAAGATGCTTCATCGGAGGAGGAGGGGATCTCCATCTTCTTCTTCCCCTTGTTGGCCAAAAGTGCTACTCCTCTTGAAGGTTGGAATCTTGGCTCTTCTATTATTCTTTCAAGTATTGTTTCGTGGAGCTCCATGGTTGAGAAAAACTCCTCCAAAGTGCTCACTTCTAAATTCTTGGACATGTAGAAGGAGTCCACCATTGAGCTCCATTTCGATGACCGGGGAAAAGCGTCGATTGCTTTCATAAGCATATCCCGGTTCGAAAGTCTTTCTCCTACACTCGTTAGCCCAATTAAAATTTCTTTGAATCTAGAATGTAAGGAGGTTACCTTTTCAAGCTTGATATTTGATAGTTGGGAGCGGAGGAGGTCTCTTTTTGCAAGCTTTGCCTCCGAGGTACCTTCATGAAGCTCTACTAGCTTCTCCCACATCTCCTTCACACTATAGCATTCCCCAATCTGGTTAACTTCTTGTTGGGGGAGTACATTGTAGAGGTGGTGCTTGGCCTTTGAATTCGCCAAGTACTCCTCTCTTTGTCTTTTACTCCATCTTGATTTCTCCAATAGCTCCCCTTCTTCATTCCTAGGCATCTCGAAACCGTTTTCCATAATTAATAAAATTTCAAAATCGGTTTCAAAGAATACCTCCATTCTCTTTTTCCACCAAGAGAATTTCCCCTCGAACTTTGGCGGATGAATATTAGAGCCGGCCATTCTTGAATGTGCTTGTTGTGGCGGTTAGTCATCGACAAGCTTTCCTTAGCTCTGATACCACTTGTAGGGGATCGAAATAAAAACTACCAAAAATATACGAATGCAGAATTATAATTATACATAAATCAATACAAAACAATTAATTTACTGGTACATAAGAAATAAGTATTGGTATAGATAATAGAATAACCAACTTGCAATCACTTTTTAAATGGATGATTTTAGGTTTTCTTTGGATGAATTTATCATTAGGTGAAAATATAAAAACGAATCATATTCTTCCTGAAATTTAATTACATAAAATTGTGAATCGGTGTTTTTGACATTTCAAACCAAGTGACAAAACTGACTTGGTTTTCTGAAGACCAACCAGGTCTGTGAAAATTGGTCAGTGTTTTGATCAATTTTAACAAGTTTTTTTGCACATCTGATTCATCAACTAACCCCAACCATAGAAATGTTGGTTTGGGTTTTTTTTTCTGGTCCACTGGTGGTCTGGTCTGGGTTTGGAGCTTTGGTTTAGTCGATTTGAACTCCTTGTTTGGTAGCTCATTATGGTCTGATTTGAGCATTTTAGATGAAATCAAAAGAAAAAGAGCTTGACACTTTGACTTGGTGGTCATCTTGATGCAACTGACTTGAGCCAACTAATTTTGAACTATAATTCTTAGACCTTCCTAGTTATTTCAAGTTAATTTTAACTAGTCTTCTTAAAATATTTCTGTATATTTCAATTTTGAGCTGCAAATTTGGTCTTTTTTGTTTTTTACATCTCAAAAGTTCCTAACTTGCATCATTTGCAAGACCGCCCGTGGGACATGTTGCTGTGCAAATTGTAATGCATAGATGATGATTACTCTTCAATTACAGCATTGTGTTGTTTTCACGTTCTTATGTTGCTGTAAGACCAACATTATAAAGGCAACAAAACACGCACATGGTATAGGCAGAAAGAGCTCTAATAGACAAGAAAATGCATATTTTTAATTATAAGTTTTTAGCATTTTTTAATAGTGTTTGTAGTTTTGAAAAATTACGACTGAAAACTGATGGAAAAATAGTAATACAAACAAGGAAAGCAATAACAATGGGTTAGAGTCCCAACCATTTCTGGTGGCTAGCTAGATATATATATTTATATTTTTTAATTATTTTCTATGAAGTTCTTAGTAAACTTATGTGATATGTAGACTTGACCGCAGGTCAGGTACGGCTCGAATTCGGCCTAGGCCATAATCGGGTCAATGGACTGATTAGCTGTCGACCTGGGTTAATGGACCAAAATCATTTTTTTAAAACTGATTGTTGGAATCGGCGGTTCCAATGGTCGAACCGGCTGTTCAATGAAAATTTCAAATTTTTTTGATGACCGAGATCATTTGACTGTTTTTTGACAAATGACTATGATTTAGTATCCATTATGCTCTAAATTTTATATATAGGATGCTCATTTCATCATTTTCATATTATCTTCCTTGTTCCTCTCTGAATTCAGAAATTTCAATCGCTTTCGGCTTTGATTCTAATGGAAGGAGGTTCATTTAGACCTGATCACGGTTCGACGGTTCGTAAAAAGTTGATTCTTAACCTTAACTGTCAAAGACGATTAGGATTTGGAACTGTTGATTCATAATTAGAAAGTATTATTATTTATTTAAAAAATTTAAATATATTAAAAAAGGACTTGTACTTATTTAAGTTGCTTACGTATCTCTTTTAAGATATAGGGAAATGAAAGTCCACTTAGTTTACTTACATTTTTATCCTTGTTGCCTTAGAAAGTTGCATTGTTACTCACTTCGATTTTTCATTCCCGTAGTGGTAGTTCCTTCGGTATTGAACTCTTTTGATTCGTCCTCAAAAAGTTATATTTCTTGTATTCTTTTTTCAACTCTTGTTCAATCATCAAGTAATGCTTGTGTTTTCAAAAAATCAGAAGATAAAGTAGAACGTTGTTTGTCCAATATGTTTCCTCCGGAACTAAACATCTGTTCTACGGCGAAGGTTGATACCAAACACGCTAAAGTTTCTTTTGCGATATAGAGAGGATAGGAAAACTTTTCTATGACTACCATTGTAAAATATTGAAATTCGTGTGGATGTTTCATCCGTTCTTTGAATAAAAGTTGTACTTTTGTTAATTTTACACTATTACTGCTAATATTTTGAAGTTCAGATACATTATTATCTATTCCATATTTTAAATTATATCCTTTATAAATTTCATATAAATTATTTCTAACACGTTATACTATAGTATTAGGATCAAGAGAATAATAATCTTTTATTGAAATTAAAGCACCATAATATATAATTAACATTTCGTATAAAACATCTTTTATTGTTGTTGTTGTTGTCTAAAGCAAGTACAACTAAATAAATATCAGGAATATAATGACAATATTTTTTTCATTTTGCTTTCATTGTTAATATGTAATAAGAGAAAAATTCATTATTAATAGATTCATTTAAAATAAAGTTATATCATAAAAATTCATCATAATTAAATGAGAAGTAAGACAATAAACACTGAAAAAATGTTTGTTTGCATCATTAAATATTTTTAAATTTTTATAAATATTACTATATATATTCCATTGATGTGAAAATAAATATATATTATGATTATTAACAACCTGAGAAAAAATGAATATAATAATTCTCTATATTAAAATGAATCTGGTAGCAATTGATATGTTGAGTTCCAATGTGTTGGTACATTACATGGAATTTTTTTAGATCTTATTCTATTAATTTTACAAAATGTATTCCATTATTTCATTGTATTAGGATGTGACCATAAATAAAAAATAACAATTTTAATTGGTTTAATTTAATTTTCTAAAATTTTTATTCATCTTGAACACATTTAAAATATGGCATACGCAGAAAATATGAAAAAAATGCACCACCAATAACAGGCTGATAAATTAATTTAAGTTCTTCAATACTTACGGTATTAGAACAAGTATAATTAAATGAAATTGAAAATATTTTATTAGTTAATTCATATTCTTCTAAAATTAGATTTAATAATTGAGAAATACTGTGAGCAATATGATTCGTCAAAAACTTGATATGCTAATAAATGTTTATGGATTATCCAGGAGTTGTCGATCCAATGGCGGTCACACTCGTATATGAATGAGTTTGCCAATGATCACTCTAAATATCTAAACATAAAGCTATTTTATTATTTAATTTACTAAATTCTTTAATTAATTTTTTTTTGTCTTATTGATTTTTTAATTATGCGAGTAAGTGTAGTTTGTGGATCATACTTAGCAGGTGAATTAATAGATTCTTGACAAAAATATTTAAAAGTGCATTTAGACTCAAAACAATGAAAGATATTCTACATAAATGAATCTAGCTAATGGTTCTCTTAATTTAATATCAGAATATTTAAATAAATTTGCATTTGTACCTTCGGTAGACAATGAAAATCTAAAAGTTGCGCTTGAGAACGATTGATTCTGTCGCTTTAACGACCCATAACTATCGCTTGATTGGAATTTATACGAGGCATTGCGATATTTGTATTTTGCTCACATTTCTCCGGAGGAAAGAACAATTTTTTCAAAATGTTTAATAAAAATTGACGATTTTAAATGCAAAGTTTCTCGAACCTTGGAAATTCTAGTATTTCTATTTGTGTCAGTTGTTGGAAATTGCTCTGGTTTATCATCAGTAAATCGAACATCCTCAGAGTCGGGATCGACATTCGGAATGAAGACTTCCTTGCTCTTTCAAGAATGAGATGAATCTCTTTCCGTTGAAATCGAAGAATCTAAGTCGAATTGCCCAAAGCGACTGAAAATGTTGAATTGAGAGAGAAGAATGAATATGGTAAGAAAATAATGAAACGAACATCCTATTTATAGAGTTTGGCTCATAGTGGATACTAAATTATAGCCATCGATAAAAAATGATCAAATGATCTTGACCATAAAAAAATCATTAAAACTCATTGGAATTGCTGGTTTGAGCTGTTGGAATCGGCAGTTCCAATGGTTTTTTTTTTAAATAAAGCGCTGAATTGGCAGTTTGAATAGCCAATTCAGTGGTTTTGAGCTGTCAGAACCATAATTGCACCGTTAAGAGTTACTGGGCTGTTGACCTGGTTACGGGCTTGGGTTGAGTCCGGGCTAGACTCAGCCTATGGTTAGGTCTAGGTTCATCTTATTCTTAGAAGGGCAAGGAAGTCATCATTTTGAATGTCGATCTAGATTATGAGGATATCCAATTTATCGATGATGAACCAGAGCAATTTTCGACAATCGATATACAAGGAAGCATCGAAACTTCCAAGGTTCGAAAAATTTTACCTTTAAAATCATTAATTTTTACTAAATATTTTTAAAAAGTCATTCTTTCCTCTGGAGAACTCCTGACAAAATATGACTATTGCAATGTCTCGTATAAATTCCTCTCGGAAGGCGGTTACAGGTCATTAAAGTGACACGCCGAAACAAAGCGCTCGATGAAAATTGGGATCGAATGTTCTCAAACACAACTCTCTAGATTTTTGTCGTCCATTGAAGATATGGATACAAGTTTATTTAAATATTCTGATATTAAACTAAGAGAATCATTAGCTGGATTTATTGTTGTAGAATATTTTTCTTTTAGTTAGGTCTAAATGCACTTTTGAAGATTTTTATCAAGAGTCTCTTAACTCATCTACTAAACGTATTCCACAAACAATACTTACTCGCACAATCAAAAAATTAATAAGACGAGAAAAAAATTAATTGAAGAATTTAGTAAATTAAATAATAAAGTATTTTTATGTTATGATATTTAGAGTGATCATTGGTAAACTCATTCTTATATGAATGTGACCTGTCATTTGATCGACACTCTTGGACAGCTCAAAAACATTTATTAACATATTGTTTGACGGACCACACAATGCTCATAATATTTCTCAATTATTATGTTTAATTTTAGAAGAATATGGATTAACTAATAAAATATTTTCATTTTTATTTGATAATACTAGTTCTAATACCGTAAGTATCAATGAATTTAAATTAATTTGTCAGCTTATTATTGGTGGTGCATTTTTTCATATTCGCTGCGTCATATTTAAATTTGTATTCAAGATGGATTAAAAATTTTAAAAAATTAAATTAAACCAATTAAA
The DNA here is from genome assembly GCA_025175895.1 of Wurfbainia villosa. Taxonomy (NCBI): domain Eukaryota; kingdom Viridiplantae; phylum Streptophyta; class Magnoliopsida; order Zingiberales; family Zingiberaceae; genus Wurfbainia; species Wurfbainia villosa. The sequence continues at coordinate 81,872,739 of CM045987.1, read as the reverse complement.
ATTGTTATTTCTTATTTATGGTCACATCCTAATTAAATGAAATATAGAGTAAATTTTTTAAAATTAATGGAATAAGATCTAAAAAATTTCCACGTGATGTATCAACACGTTGAAATTAAACATATCAATTACTACAAAATTTATTTCAATATAGAGAAGTATTATTTTCATTTTTTTTGCTCAAATTAATAATAATACTAATATATTTATTTTCACATCAATGGAATATATGTAGCAACATTTATAAAATTTTAAAAATATTTAATGATGCAACCGAATAATTTTTCGATATTTATTATTCTACTTCTTATTTAATTATGATGAATTTTTTTACATAGCTTTAATTTTAAATGAATATATTAATGATGAATTTTTATCTCCTTCATATTAACAATGAAAGCAAAATGAAAAAATATTTTTATAATATTCTTGATATTTATTTAGTTGCATTTGCTTTAGACTATAGACTAAAGTTTATATTTTATACGAAATGTTTGTTATGTATTATGATACTTTAATTTCAATAAAAGATTATTTTTCTTCTGATTATGCTATTATAGTACAAAATACTAGAAATAATTTATATGAAATTTATAAAGAATATAGTTTAAAATATGGATTAGAAAACAATGAATTTGAAATTTAAAATATTAGTAGTAGTAGTGTAAGACTTACAAAATTAGAATTTTTATTAAAAGAACGGGCGAAATGTCTACGAAAATCCTCAAGTTTCAGACATGAACTTGAGAATTATTTGATGACTTCTTTTGATTTTAGTGATATAGATAGCAAAGCGAATTTCAATATTTAACGATGATGGTCGTAGAAGATTCAAAGTTTTCCTATCCTTTCCATCGTTGCAAAAGAAATCCTAGCTTATTTGGTGTTAATCGCGCTGTAGAATGAGCGTTCGGTTCTGGAGGTAATATATTGGGCGAATGACGATCTATTTTGTCTCCTAATTCTTTTGAAGTACAAGTATTACTTGATGATTGAACAAGAGCCAAAAAAAAGAATACAAGGTATGCAACTTTCTGACGACAAAGCAGAAGAATTCGATACTGAAGGAACTACACAATGGGAATGGGAAATAAAAGTGAGTAACAATGCCACTTTCTGAGGTCACAAAGATAAAAAGGTAAGCAAACTATGTGAGCTTTGATTCAGCTATACTCCTAAGGGGATACTTAGGCAAATTAAATAAGTGCAAGTCTTTTTTTAAAACAAATATATATTTAAATTTTTTTAAATAAAAATAATAATTTGAACCATATTGAACTGTGAATTAAATAGTAAATCTTCAGTTTCGAACGGTGAATGGTAATCGTCTTGGACTATTAAGATTAAGGGCCAACCTTTCACAAATCGTCGAACCGTCGATTTTGAACCGTGGTCAGGTCTAGTGATATATTGCTTGTATTGTGGGTTGGAGCAAATATGATAAAAAGATATGAAGATTGTTGCCTTGTTACTATGCATGTTCCATGTTGATGATCGTTAGAGTTACTAATTGTGAGTATTATAATATATAGGTGATCCGGTCTGATATCAATGGATGGGATGACTCAGTAGAGTACTCACGATCGAGTATTTTCGATTGGCTGAGTACAAATCAAATCGGTCTTCAATGTACCGATCTTTTTAGATCGACCTTCATCTACATAGCTTCGTCAGGTTGGACTACAATTGAGCCTCAGAGATAAGCTGTCACCTAGGCTTTGGGAGAAACAGTGTATACGGGACCTCAAAAGATTGGGCATACATGGGATCTCGGGAGGTCGGACGTCAACGGGACCTCAAGAGATTAGTAGTTCATAGGTTGGCTTTTGAGAGGTCGAATTTCTTCAATCGTCTGAATGTCAAGTAATTTTGACTTGAAAAGACTTGAAAATAGATGAGGATGGGGTCGAGGGATACTTCAACGTGACCCTTCCGACACTCAAGTTAGAAATCAAAGAAAATAAGGAGAAACTAGAATGAGTAGAGTTTGAGAAGATTACCTTTTTTTTTTTCTTCTTCTTCCTTTACCTTTATATAGGGAGAGAAGATCGAAAATTGCAACCGTTGGAGATTAAAGGACACACCTTTGCGGTATGGAGAGACGCATCTCCTTGAGGTCGAGTCCTTTTGCATGAGAGACACACCTTTTAATGTCGAGTCCTTTTGTTTGCTCGCGGATTTGAATAACTACCGAGTCGAATTAAGGTTCTTAATTTGATTTGAGTGAGCTCGGGTGTGACTCAGATGAGTTTGAATTGACTCGGATTTAGTTGGACCGAGTCCAAACTCTGTTTATTGTGACTTTCACTTCAGTTTGACTATTGATTTGACCTGACTACGTGACCTTATTTACTTTCACCACATTAATCCCATATGGGTTATTATATAATTAGTGATATTGTGTAGTCTTTTACATATAGGTATAATAGTTCTCTTCTTTTTAAAAAAATAGAATTATGTATAGATTAGACTATACCCTCAAGATGACATCACAAGTTTGATTGGATTCACAGTCTCCTCTCCACTTCGATGACTATTTTTTTCCATATCTTTGACGATACAACTCCTTCCATCTTTCAATAGTTGACCCATCCTCTGCTCTTCTCCACTTCCCCTCGGTAGCCTCCAACTCTAATACATAGTTGCATCTCTTTTGTTCCTTCTGGAGTTTATATCCGGATTCTACTTTTTCTCAAAGAATCCACTAATCTATGTACATCTCTTTAATGCTCATGTCAAATGTACTGGTGATGCTTTTAGGGAAAACAACAAAGCTGTGGCGGCAAGGCGGGTGATATGAATAATTGAATAGTTGAGAGAAAAACTTGACATGTATTATTTATGGAATGAAAGTATAGTTTTGTATTTATATACGCCAAAAATGCTGCCTCAAATATAAGGATAGACAAGGTAAATATAAACTAGGTCATTTAAACCTATTCTTTCTAACACTCACTATTAACGTGAAGCAAAGATATCTTTCATGGCCAACTTATTTCATAGAGATATAAATCTATTAGAGAGACTAGGTAAAGGTATCTATAATTTGCTCTTTGGAAGATGTGTATGGTGTTAATCTTCTTGGGAATAACTACATCACTAATGAAATGTGTCTACCTTAATGTCTTTTGTGTGTAGATAGTTGTTTGGTTGTCACAATGCATAATTGGCTTTGTAATGTGAAACCAACATCTTCAAGAAGGGACTTTGTTCATATAATCTTACAAACTTTATGTGCAACCATATTTTGCTTTCTGCCTTTTTAGGTCATAAGGTTGTCTCAAACGTAGGTATGATCTTTTATCAATACTTATAATTGACATTAGCGAATACATTAACATATTTAGATGTCTATGCTTCTTGTACTATAAAGGAATTCTTAGTATTGCCTCTCAACGACACTTATTGCATTACCACACGAAGTGACTCACCATATCAACTATAAAGTATATATTCGATATATTTGTCTTGGTAATTGTACGATAAATGAATTTGCTTATTAGGCTTTGATAATAAGAGAAGTTAAAGTTATCATCGGACCATCACTATAGATTATGATTTTGAGTAATTGAGCATCTGTTTGTATACATTCAAGTTTACTAACTTCTTATAAAAGATCCCTCGTATATTTCCTTTGACATAAGAATGCTCCTTAAGAGCTATAAGACCTACTTAAAGAAAGTAAGCATCATTTCAAAATCTTTTTAGCACAAATGTTATCAACATAAATTGCCAAAATTAGGATACCAATGATTTGCTTTTTTGCATTTGAGGACATTTGAGTAATTAGTTAAGTGGACTTCTCAAATTGTATTTGAGGATTTTGTTTGAGATCATAAATTTCTTTTTTGAGTTTGCATGTTTGTCTTCCTTGGGCAACATAGCTTGGACATTGGCGTATATAATCTTCTTTCAAGCTCGTCCTATAGAAAAATAATTTTTTATGTTCATCTTGCAAGTTTTGATCTACGCTAGGAAAAATAATGCATGTTTTAAGTTGAAACGAGTGATTGGTGGGAACATCTCAAAGTAACTGCCTTTAGTAACTACATTTGCTTTCTAGTGATTGATTTTACTATTAGGAAGATATTTAACTGTGAATGTGCACCAACAAGATACAGGGCATACATCAACAATAAGATTGACAAATTCCTATGTCCCTTGTATAAAGAAGATCAGACATCTTAACTATGACGTTTTCTAGGTGGATCTCTAAGAGTTTCATGGAGTCACGTAGGAATCATCATACATGACAAGGGCAAGCCAACCTGTTAAAAGATAGATTTTTTCGAGGAAACAAAATCTACAGTAGGGTGCGCAATATTATATTTACCTTTTCCCAAGAGCAATAGTTACAATGAGTAAATTAATTTTTAAAATAAAGGACAGTCCAATGCACGAAGCTCCCGTGATAGGGGGTCTCGGGGAAGGATCCATTGTACGCAACCTTACCTTGTTTTGCAAGAGGTTGTTTCCAGGATTCGAATCCGTGACCTTTTGGTCACAAGGCAACAACTTTACCATTAGGTAAATTAATGTTTGATGAAGGAAAAATTTGATGCTTGTGGGTTTAAGTGAGGGCTGAGAATTTGAAAATGCCCTTGTAAATTGATGATGCTCCTATAATTGAATATTAATTGATGGTTTTGATGGAAAGCTGGATCTGACAGGCGACACGAGTGGTATCGTTTCAGGTGTTGTGGAGTTCAAAAAATGTAGCATAGTTTAAAAAATATTAGATTAACAGAAATAAGAGTGATTAGACATTGCATCATAAAACCTATATGATGCGGTCGCGTTTTAGGGTATCTTTTGCTGGGCTTTCAGGAGAGGTAGGGTTCGCACGGTCGCAACAGTATTTCTGCCAATATCAACACACGTCAAGAGACCACCGTCGGGGTTTCCGGCTTCGGTCCTCCGATGCTTAAGTTAGACAGGGAAGGTGTAGAGAAGAAGACAGACCGAAAAGTTCAGAGAGTCGAGAAAGTGGAGAGAGTGCACATTTTCCTTAATTTTCCCTTATATAGCACCTGTGAGGGGTTCTTCGCATATTGGGGTTATCCTCTAGCCATTGTGCCTGATGAGCGGTTAGGGGACAACTTCTGTTGGGAATTTCCATATGGTGGACCACGAGCGGGAAAGAATCATCGTGCGGACAAGCCATTGAGGGATCGTTCATACTTTGTACAAGAAGAGAATATTCTGAATGGTCCCCACCTTCTCGAATCGTCTTCGCTCTTGACCCGATCTGCTCCGGTCTTAGATCCTTCACGAGCTGTCTTCGCTCCCGACTCGTCCTGCGCTGGTCTTAGACCTGTCTTGAGTCGTCTTCGCTCCCGACCTGATCTGCTCCGGCCTTGGACCCTTCTCGAGTCGTCTTCGCTCCCGACTCGTCCTGCACTGGTTTTAGACTTGTCTCGAGTTGTCTTTGCTCCCGACCTGATCTGCTCCGATTTTAGACCCTCTCCCAACTCGTCCTGCGTTGGTCTTAGACTTGTCTCGAGTCGTCTTCGCTTCCGACCCAATCTGCTCCGGTCTTAGACCCTTCCTGAGTTGCCTTCGCTCCCAACTATGCTTACCTCGATCTCCCTCGAGTTGCACTACTTTCTAACTCGATACAGGGTCCTCTGCCGGGGCTTTATTCTATCCCTTTAATGATTGTTTGAGTCTCATGGGCTAAGTCATATCCACATCAAATTATATTCTGAAAATACCTTATTACTTGGAAAAATTAGGATATAGTACTCAGGATAATCATAAATTCTAACTCTGAAATTTTGGGTACCATCACAAGCAACCCCTTACAGTCAAACCGAAGAGCAAAGTCGAGTGAAGTCTGATAACTATATTAGGAATGGAGAAAGCAGATAACACTTACAAAAACTAGAAATACTTGACTAGATAAGAAGGCGGCCGACTCGAGAGCTTATGAGCTATCTCGGTTAGTCCTAAATCACTACCCTTCATAAAAATACTTTGAAATTAAAATCAACCGAGCTTGGCGAAACACTTCGCTTCATAACAACACTTCATAGAAAACCAACTGAGCTCGGCGAAACACTTCGCTCCATAACAACACTTCATAGAAGACCAACTGAGCTCGGCGAAACACTTCGCTCTGTAATAATGCTCCATATACAAGGACTCGAGCTGGGCGGAGGACTTACGAACTACCTCGGTCGGACAAATGAAATATTCCGCTCCATAAAAACGCTCCAGATAAAAGGGATTCGAGCCGGACGGAGGACTTACGGACTACCTCGGCGGGGCGAGTGAAATACTACGCTCCATAACAACTCTTCATACAAAAAGACTCTACCCCGATCAAGCGAGGGAGATACTATACTCTATAACAACTCTTCACGTAACGGAACTCGATTCAGGTGGAGGATTTACGAACTGCCTCGGTCGGGCGAGTGAAAAACCATGCTACATAACTCCTCATATGAAAGAACTCAAGCGAGGCGGAGGACTTACGAACTGCCTCAGTTAGGTGAGGAAAATATTATGCTTCATAGCAACTCTTCATATGAAAGAACTCAAGCTAGGCGGAGGACTTACGAACTGCTTTAGTTAGGCGAGGAAAATACTATGCTTCATAACAATGCTTCGGTCGCTTCTCTCCCGTTCAACAGAATACCACGTTTCGGTACAACGCTTTGGGTCGCTTCTCTCATATCAGGCAGAATACAACGCTTCGGGTCGCTTCTCTCCTATCAGGCAGAATACAACACTTTGGCCACTTCTCTCCTGCCAGGCAGAATACAACGCTTCGGGCCGTTTTTCGCCTATCAAACTGAATACAGCACTTCGGCCGCTTCTCGCCTGTTCGGCAGAATACTACACTTTGGGCTGCTTCTCTCTTATCAGGCTGAATACAACACTTCGGGTTGCTTCTCCCTGTCGGGTTAAATACAACGCTTCGGGCCGCTTCTCCCTGTCGGGTCACTTCTCTCTTGTCAGGTTGAATACAATGCTTCGGGCCACTTCTTCCTATCGGACTGAATACAATGCTTCGGGCCGCTTCTATCCTGTCGAGCTGAATACAACGGTTCGGGCCGCTTCTCCCTATTAGGCTGAATACAACACTATAGGTCACTTCTCCTTGTCAGGCTGAATACAACACTATAGGTCACTTCTCCTTGTCCGGCTGAATACAACACTTTGGTTGCTTCTCGCCTGTTAGGCAGAATACAACACTTAGGGTCGCTTCTCACCTATCAAGATGGATACCACGCTTCGGCCGCTTCTCGCCGGTTCGACTGAATACAACGCTTCATGTCTAAGGACTCAAACTAGGTGGAGGGCTTACGAACTGCCTCAGATGGTAGAGTCCACCCCACTTCTCAAGTTCGGAGGAAATGATACTTCTTCACGCACTCCGGCGGGGCCGAGGCCTTACAAATTGCCTCGGATAAGCAGAGTCCACCTCGCTTCTCAAGTACGGGGAAATGATATTTCTTCGATGCACTTTAGCGGAGTCGAAGGCTTACGAATTGCTAGAGCTGTCAAACGGGCCGACCCATGGCGGGGCGGGCCAACCCGTCGTAAATTCAATATTTAGCGGATAGGGGCGGGCCGACCCACCATCTCGGCGGGTTGAGAAATTTCCAACCCAACCCAACCCAAGGCGGGTTGCGGGTTAGGCGGGCCAACCCGCGGGCCATACAAATTTAAAAAATATATTTAAAATTACTAAGGTGTTGAGGGCTTGAGGTAATGATTTGTAAGACAGATAGAGTACCATGATTAAAAAAATAAATATTTGAAGTAACTAAAATCTTATAATTGTGATTCAATTATCGACTTATAAAATTGAGTACCGATGTTTTTGATTCCTTTCCAATGTTCTAAAATATTTAAATCTTGATAATATGTAAATGTAAATTTTTACTCTTTCAAATAGAGATTCAATTGAGATTTTTTAGCTTGGATAATTATTTGATTTTGATATGTTATTATTTCCTATATTGATTAGAATAGTAGTGACAAGATAATAAAAAACAATTAGAGTATAAAAAATATTCTTTTTTTCTTTACTCTTAACTTCTTTTATACTTTGTTGAGGTGTATGTGTGATAGAAGAAGATTGTAATGGTGAAAAATTTGTCTTTTGACATTTCTCAACCCGTGGGCCAACCCGTCCCATGGCGGGCCAACCCGTCCCATGGCGGGCCAACCCGTCTAGACCCGCAACCCGCGCGGGTCGCTCCGTTTAGGCCTGCCAAAATGGCGGGTTGATAAAAGTTCAACCCAACCCGCTTAAATTGTTTGGCGGGGCGGGCCAACCCGGCGGGCCTAACCCAACTTGACAGCTCTACGAATTGCCTCGGATGGGCAGAGTTCACCCCGCTTCTTGAGTTCGGGGGAAATGATACTTCTTCGACGCACACTGGCCGGGCCGAGGGCTTACGAATTTCCTCGGATAAGCAGAGTCCACCTCGCTTCTCAAGTACGGGGAAATGATACTTCTTCGACACACTTTAGCAGAGCCGAAGGCTTACGAATTGCCTCGGATGGGCAGAGTTTACCCCGCTTCTCGAGTTCGGGGGAAATGATACTTCTTCGATGCACACTGGCCGGGCCGAGGGCTTACGAATTGCCTCGAATGGGCAGAGTCTACCCCGCTTTTCAAGTCCGGGGGAAATGATACTTCTTCGATGCACTCCAGCCGGGCTAAGGGCTTAAGAATTGCCTCGGATGGGCAGAGTCCATCCCGCTTCTCATGTCTGGGGGAAATGATGAAAAAAATACCTCGATCGGGAAGAATATAACTCCACTCTTCCCCGCTGCACTGCTCTCAATTGGGGGAATAATATATAGAGAATACCTTGGTCGGGAAAAATATAATTCCGCTCCTCCCCGCTTCACTACTCTCGGTTAGGGGAATTATAAAGAGAATACCTCGACCGGGAAGAATATAACTCCGCTCCTTCCTGCTACACTACTCTCGGTCGGGGGAATAATAAAGAGAATAATTCGGTTGGGAAGAATAGAACTCCGCTCCTCTCCGCTGCACTAGTCTCAGTCGGAGGAATTATAAAGAAAATAATTCGATCGGGAAGAATAGAATTCTACTCCTCCCCGCTACACTGCTCTCAATCAGGGGAATAATATAGAGAATACCTTGGTCGGGAAGAATAGAACTCCGCTCCTCCCCGTTGCACTGCTCTTGGTTGGGGGAATAATAAAGAGAATAATTCGGCCGGAAAGAATAGAACTCCACTCCTCCTCGCTGCACTGCTCTCAGTGGGAGAATAATATAGAGAATACCTTGGTCAGGAAGAATAGAGCTCTACTCCTCCCTGCTGCACTGCTCTTAGTTGTGGGGATTATAAAGAGAATATCTCGACCAAAAAAAATATAACTTCGCTCCTCCTCGCTGCACTGCCCTCGGTCGGGGGAATAATAAAGAAAATACATCCTGGTTGATTGATCGGGAGAGAGAATGAATCCTAATCGAGTGGCCAGGCAAGAAAGAGCTCATCCCGATCAACCGGTCGGAAGAGAGAAAAAGCTCGTCTAGGCCACTCGATCAAAAGAGAGAGGTCATCTCGGCCATGCGGTCGAGCGAGACAGAGCTTGTCATGTGGTTGTAAGAGAGAGCTCATCTTAGCCACGCGACCGGAAGAAAGAGGTCATCCCGGCCAACCGGTCGGAAGAGAGAGAGACAACAAGAAATAAACTTAGGTGATAATTATGAGAAGCTAAATAATTAATAAGTATCTTTTTTTTCCACAATTATCAAAGGACTGATTTCATATGGATAATTTTGAAGGAGAAAGTTCTTAAACATGCACTAGCCCCACTTGGCCTTGGGATGATAAAACCCTTAGTATAGATATTACATCTTCCTTGGTTAATGTAATCCAAGGACACATCCATTACACCACTTCGTCTTGGGATGATAAGATTCTTGGAGTAAATATATCACGTATTCCTTAGTTAAAGTAATCCAAGGACACCTCCGTTAAAGGGTAAAATACGAAGGCCATCATGGAGAGGAAACACCCCTAGCTGAGAGAAGCAATCCGACCAAATGGTCGGGAAAGAAGACTAGAGGGAAACCCTAACAACAGAACATCGTTGCGAAGCCAATCCTATAGCTTGGTTGCATGCCTGTCATCACATGGAATGATGTGACGAATATAAGATCCCATGCGGTTACTATCTCGATGTTTTGTCAGAGTTTCCCACAGACGGCGCCAACTGATGCGGTCGCATTTTAGGGTACCTTTCATCGGGCTTTCGGGATAGGTAGGGTTCGCACGACTGCAACAGTATCTCTATCAACACACGTCAAGAGACCATCGTCGGAGTTCCCGACTTCGGCTCTCCGATGCTTAAGTTAAACAGGGAAGAAGGTGTAGAGAAGAAGACAGACTGAAAAGTTTAGAGACTCTAGAAAGTGGAGAGAGTGCACCTTTTTCTTAATCTTCCCTTATATAGCACATGTGAGGGGTTCTTCGCATATTGGGGTTATCCTCTAGCCACCGCACCTGTTGAGCGGTTAGGGGACAACCTCTGCTAGGAATTTCCACATGGAGGACCACGAGCAAGTAAGAATCATCGTGCGGACAATCCATTGAGGAGTTGTTCATACTCTGAACAAGAAGAGAATATTCTGAATGGTCCCCTCCTTCTCGAGTCGTCTTCGCTCCTGACCTGATCTGCTCCGATCTTAGACCCTTCTCAAATCCTCTTTGCTCTCAACTTGTCCTGTGCTGGTCTTAGACCTATCTTGAGTCGTCTTCGGTCCTGACCTGATATGCTTCGGTTTTAGACCCTTCTCGAGTCGTCTTCGCTCCCGACTCGTCCTGCACTGGTCTTAGACCTATCTCGAGTCGTCTTTCGCTCCTGACCTGATCTGCTCCGGCCTTAGACCCTTTTCGAGTCGCCTTCGCTCCCTACTCGTCCTGTGTTGGTCTTAGATCTGTCTCGAGTCGTCTTCGCGCCTTAGACCCTTCTCGAGTTGTCTTCGCTCCCGACTCGTCTTGCGCTGGTCTTAGACTTGTCTCGAGTCGTCTTCGCTCCCAACCCGATCTGCTCCAGTCTTAGACCCTTCCCAATCGCCTTCGCTCCCAACTATGCTTAACTCGACCTCCCTCGAGTTGCGCTACTTTCTAACTTGATACAGGGTCCCCTGCCGGGATCCTATTCCATCCCTTTAACGATTATCTGGGTCTCATGGGCCAAGTCATATCCACATCAAATTATATTCGGAAAATACCTTATTACTTGGAAAAATTAGGATATAGTACTCAGGATAATCATAAATTCTTACTCCGAAATTCCGGGTACTATCACTATAGCTAATTTTAGTGTGAGAGATTGATGCAAATAGTTCTGGAGTGATTTTGCCGTGTCCAGGTTCCAAAAGATAAATAAAGCATAAAATAGTACTTCAAATATTAAATTAAATGGCAATCAGGGTAAAAACATGGGTTTACCAATGAATATGGAGGTAGGAACACGATTTGTGAGAGAATATAGGATAAGGATTGCATCGCGTTAATATGACTTGGTTACATGCGTATGTAATACTGTGTTCAACATTAACATTTTGTTAAGAGATGTATGCATAAATAGTTTGGTGAATTTGGCAATAATATTTTACTGAGAGGTGCATGCATTTATAGTTGGTGAACATATCCTCGTGAAACACCATATTATGAGTCAACTATAGATTGTATATATTTAGGATCATCATTGTCTTCAAAATTTTGATAGAAGTGGAAAATTGTATCAATTTTGCAATAATTTTCTTCAAATAAATTAAGAATTATTTTTTTAAACAAGTTCTAGGTAACCCGTTGTTGGGAGTATTGAGAATACAATCAAAGTTCCACATTGATAAGATAGGGAAAAGATCATGTGCTTATAAGATGGAAGATATCTCCATTGGTATGAGACTTTTTGAGTAAAGTCCAAAAACAAAACTATGAGGGCTTATGCCCAAAGTGGACAATATCATACCATTGTAGAGATATGTGAATCTTATAGGCACCAACAATTGGTATGAGAGCGGGAGCGCTCAGATTCGGTGCAACCATCGGTCTAGCAAAGTTTTCTATTCTTTTTGTGTTTATTGTTTTAAGTTTTTTTTCTCCCACCCTTACTAATTCAAGATCAAGTCTTGGTATATTATTTTTTGGTTGTGTGTTTGCAAGTATCAACCGAACTAAATCGCTTATGGAGTAGTTGACGGTAAAACAAACATATAACTTTTGATACAAGTTGACCCACAAAACGTGCTACCCACCAAATCGAAGCTCTCTTAGAGATTTATATTTCTTACCGGGGTTTACTTCCGTAACAAGCTGTTTTCGACCCAAAAAAATGACGTTTAGTACCTTTTCGGGAACATCGAAGGTCGTAAGTGCTTAGTTTTTTGTTTAGCTTTTTATTTCTCATTTATTTCTTATTATTTCCTGCATTACTAATCCAAGACCAAGTCTTGGAATTCCTTTTGGTTTGTATTTTTGTTTTGCAAGATTTTTTGATGGCCCATCTTGAAGGGTTTAGCACCGCCCGACCTCCATTTTTCAACGGAGATGACTTCCGTTACTGGAAGAGTCGGATGGAGTGTTACCTTAAAACCCAAGTCGAGATGTGGATAGTTATCCAGACGGGGTTCACGCTACCTACCAATGAAGACAGCGAGTTCTTGGACTGCGACAAGTGGAGGCCGATGCGAAGGCCACACAGATCCTACAATGCGGGCTCTCCAAAGAAGAACTCAACCGCATCTGCTCGTTCATCAACGCAAAAGATCTATGGAACAAGCTCATCGAGCTACACGAAGGAACGGCCGACACGAAGGTTTGTAAACGTGATCTTTTATTAAATAAATTGTTTAATTTAAAAATACAGGATCACGAGACGACAACACAACTCCACGCAAGGATCCAGGACATAATGAATGGACTACACTCAATCGGACAAAAGGTGGAGAACCGGGATGTACTAAGGTACGCTTTGAATGCATTTCCTAGGACCACTTTGTGGACATCTATAGTTGACGCCTACAAAGTATTTAGAGACTTATCAAAAGTAAGACTAGATGAGTTATTTTCGGAATTCAAATTACATGAGCAGTCTAACTCGGTCTCGATCGAGAGAGATGTTGCTTTGGTTGCAAGTCAAAGAAGAAAAGCAAGGGGCAAGCCACCTCCCGAAGAAGACGATTATCAATCGGAGGAAGAGATGGAGACCGAACTAGTCAACCTAGTTCGGAGGATGATCAAGAAGGAAAGAAATGCAAGACAATCAAAGAAAGCATTCCAAGCAACTTGGGAAGAAGAAGACCAAGGCGACGACTTAGCGTTCATGGCGAGACCAGTAGAGTCAGAGTCCAAGTCCAAAGCAAACTACGAATCCAACTCCGACTCCGACTCCGAGGATGATTTCGAGAAAAGACTCAAAGTCGGCTCAAAAGAAAAGATTTATATCGTGCAATTAAATTATTAGATAGGAAGTTAGCAAAGTCCGAGTCTAGGGTCAAGTCCTTGCTTAAGGAGGTTAAACTCCTTAAGCATGAGGTCACCCTAACCTTTTCAACTAGTCAAGTTCGAAAGGGAAACTCAACTCAAGTAAAAAAATTTGAGGAAGAGAATCCTCTCTTGAAAGGGCAAGTTCAAGAGCTCGAGGCTAGGTTGGAAAAGTTCACATTGGGATCCAAGGGTCTTAACCGACTCCTTGGAACTCAAAGAGCTGTGTACAACAGAGCCGGACTCGGGTTTATGACAACTACTACGAACAAGTCATACATGTCGATTGTCAATCGTAGTAATCGAAGAGTCTAGGCATGGATCCCTAAGATTTTGCTAAACTCACATATAAGCGCTAATAAGTATTGGATTTCCAAGGATAAAGTCCACTATGTGGATAAACCGTATTGGTTTAATGGTCTAGGGGGAGCTAGTACTAAAATTGTATATCCGATTTCTTAATGCCACTTTGCATGCTTAGTTACTTTTTGTTTTAATTTTTAGAATGGCTAGATAGGATCAATAGTTAATCAACCTTGATAACATAGTATCAGGACGCAACGAGATGATAGTACGTTAGGGGAATGAAGCCTTGTGTATCCGAGCTAGATAAGACGTATCTAGCTTAGTGCACTCGGCTAAGTTGAACTAGCTGAAGCTACCTCGCCACATCCTAAACTAGTTAGACCAAGAAGTAACCCCAAGTGACTTAAGTGAATATTTTCTTAAAATTGGCTTTGTCTAAGGAAGTGGTCGTTGTTCCGATCAAAAAAGGCCCCTGTGCCTCGCCACGACTTGGAAGCCATTTTTTTTTAAAAGTTTACTTAACGAACTAAAGGTTAAATCCGAATCTAACCCAAGGTTGATTAATTTTTAAATCACTAAATTTAACCAAGTGAAATTGGAATCATCTCACAAGAACATATAAGGTTAACTTGTCTTGAGACACATAGAATGGGTGAAATGTTAAGGACACTTAAAATAAGAATAACATAAATCTCGAAATGTTTTCAAAACTTATAAGTTTTTATCTTCGTGATTGTTGTATTGAAACTATATTTACTTGGCCAATACTGGACATATAACCTTAAGGGCTAAAACTTGCTATATTACAACTTTTTAAACTCTTCAAGGTATTCATATTTATGTTTATAACATTTAAGTATTTTGAAATTTTAGATTATATTAGTAATAATTTCAAAAATTTATTTTACCAAAACTGGTTTAACATTGTTGGTGCAGATGGATAGGAAAAACTTAAATTAATCCAAGACCTTTAGTTATACCTAGGGTGCTATACGATCCTTAGGATTCAAATTAATAATTTAAGAGTTAATCTTAAAGGGACACCTGCTTGGACTTAATTTTTCTATCTTTTAAATGATCTTACATATAAAATTTCATCTATCATCTTAGTAAAGTTTTTAAAACTTTGTCTAAAGTACAAAGAGGGCAAAGTTAAGGGGGAGTAAAGTTTTTTAAAAAAATTTATCTAAAATACTTTAAGTTTCTTTTTCAAAATTCACCTAGGGTTAAGGGAGAGATAGCCTTGAGGGGGAGGATTTGAAAAAGAACCTATGTTACTCATGCTTCATACTAACTTACTCATACATGCTTATTACATGTTTACTACATACTAATGTTTATTACTACTATTTATTTTATGCTTAATATTCTTTAATTTTGAATCGGTTTGTCATAGATAAAAAAGGGGGAGATTGTTGGTGCAGGGGTACCAGATAATCAAACCTAGGTTTTAATTATGACAAAGGTTCAAAGTTAAGTTTTTATTGTTATCTCATGTGTTGTGTTAAGTGTGTAGGAAGTGTTTAAGCTAAGCTGAAGGTCAGCGACACCCGGAGAATCTCGGGACGAGAAACCGTAGTGGTTGGGCGACACCATAAGAACTTCGTTGGAGTCAAAGAACCTAGGTGAAGATCGGAAGCTAAGCGATAGGTCGGAAAGGACCGGAGGTAAGCATGAGTGAGGAGCGATAGTAAGGTCGTGTCCTCCGTACGAGGACAAGCGTAGGCGACGATCCGACTAAGACTTCCGGAGGAAAGTCTAGGACGAGATTGGGCGGTAAGGAACCATCGTATTTACTATCGTTCATATTTTCTGTGCTAACTCTTTATTGTAGGAGAATGACCAAGCCAACAGTCGACTGAAGGCTATTGGCAGTCGACTGATCCTACCATCAGTCGACCGCTATTCAAATTGGTCAGCTTGAAAAAAGTCAAGATAAACTTCTCTTATCTTGGGGTGATAAGGAGCTTTGACCCAGATTCAGATCTCTACGAGCTAGGGTTTGAAGGACTATAAAAGAAGAGGGTTTTCACCCTTTTGGATCATCTCTTCTTGCTCCCAAAGTGCTCCAACGATGCCAAGATTCAACGACAACGTTACATTGCCGTAACGCCGACGCCACACCGAGTTGATATTCCTTCGTCGGTATTTCAAGTAAAAGTTGTCGTTTAGTTTGTTTTTATTTCTTGTACTTGGGCTTATCGCAAAGAGGAGAGGTAGACTTGTTGCCTCTTCCTCTGTATTGTTTTTCTTGTAACTGTCGTCTCTTACCTCCAACGAGAAGGAGACTTTTAGTGAATTGCCCCATCGTACGTGGTCAAGAATCGCGGGGCTTTGGAGTAGTAACCTTTCGGTTGTGAACCAAGTAAAAACAAAGGTGTCTATTTACTTTTGGTTTACCTTTATTTTCGCTGCAATACTCGTGTTTTATCAGAACGAGAAGAAAGATTTACGATCGCTATTCACCCCCCTTGGCGACTCTCTTCGTTCCAACAATTGGTATCAGAGCAAGTCTTTCGAGGATGGATAGACTTAAGGGGGGGTCAATGTGGTCCTTCATTTGAGGGGGGATTGTTGGGAGTATTGAGAATACAATCAAAGTCCTACATTGGTAAGATATGATAAAGATCATGTACTTGTAAGATGGAAGATATCTCCATTGGTATGATGCCTTTTGGGTAAAATCTAAAAACAAAATCATGAGGACTTAGGTCCAAAGTGGATAATATCATATTATTGTGGAGATATGTGAATCTTATAGACACTAACACCCACGTCGTGGATGTGTAATCATAAATAAAGATTAAGAAATAATAAAATCCACCATCAGATTATGACCCTGTATGTTCGAGTGAAGGACTAGACATTCCATTATGAGTATTAGATGGAAAAGATGTACGGTGATGCTTACCAATTTACATCCTTTACGTTGGAGCTTAATTAAAGAGGATGAAGTACTTATAAAATCTTTAATTTTTGACACATAAGTGTGATTTTTAATATTTGACACAAATGGGTGATCAATCTTTAATTTTTGACACAAAAGGATGATCAAAGTGACTAACCTGATAATAATGTTGGTGTAGGGTCATACTTGTGGGATCATTATCAGTGCCTAAAATTTTAATAGAAGTGCAAAATTGTATCTGTTTCATAATAAATTTTCTTGAATAAATTAATATTTATTAAAACAAATTCTAGCTAAACTCACATAAGATACATGTGTTGTTGAGAAATTACAAAATCCACCATTGGATTATAACACTATATGCCTGAATGAAGATGTAGATCGTTAAGATTCTAGAAGTCAAAATAGAGAAATACAATTTTATTAGGTTTAACACAAATAGTACAAAAAAAGAACACTCAAATCTGGTTAAGAAACTCTCTCAACAGCTAGACCAATGTTCTTTTTCATAACAACAACAACAATTAAATTTTATCTCACTAAGTGGGATCAGGTATAAGGATCCTTCTATGCCATTAGACTCTATCCCCTACTATATTGTTATCTATATTTAAATAAATTTTTTCTTATTTTATCATTGCTAATCAAGTCTTTTTTGATCTTCCTCTTTCTCATTTGATTTATATATTTGTAATAGTTTCACATCGTCTAATTAGAACATTTATTGATTCGTTAATGCTCTCATTCACAAACCAGAAAAATA
Source organism: Wurfbainia villosa (assembly GCA_025175895.1). NCBI lineage: Eukaryota > Viridiplantae > Streptophyta > Magnoliopsida > Zingiberales > Zingiberaceae > Wurfbainia > Wurfbainia villosa. The sequence continues at coordinate 81,855,272 of CM045987.1, read as the reverse complement.
CTTTCTTCGTACCTCCTTAAACTTCACACATACTTATAACCACACATATTTAGGTAACTAACTCTAAAACATGCTAACATAATTGCCACACGGATATTGCTGACTCTAAAACCTAACTGCTTGTATATAACTCCCTATGTATTAATTCTGTTTAGGCCCTTTTTTTGTTTGGGCTTGTTTCCCTCATGATCTAGCAAAGTGCCCACATCTGGAACTTGGTTTCTATCATTACCACCTGTTGCAACTCTAGCCTTATCCTTAAGGTTAAAATTAGGAAATTGAGTTCTTAGAGTGAAATCATCCTTCACAGTGTGTCAATTATGCTCTTGCCCTTCCATTTGACTAGCCATCGACGAACCAACTCTCCATTTTGAACAATGTCTGTACTAGTAATCGCATATTCTGGTTCTACATCATCTTCTAGTGCTACCTCCAGTCCATTGGGTAGATCTGCTTGCACATTGTAATCTCCAATAGCCTTTTAAAGCAACGATACAAAAAAGGTAGGATGGGCTTGAGAATGAGGTGGAAGTTTAAGTTTATATGCAACCTCTCCATATTGTGCAACAATTTAGAAAGGTGTATAGTATTTTGCTATCAATTTTTTATTAATCCTCTTAGAAATCTTGTGCTGCCTATGGGGCCTTAATTTAAGGAACACCCATTCTCCTACTGCAAATTGCAGTGCTCTTCCTCTTTTGATCAACATATCTCTTCATTTGTTCTTGCACCCTAGACAGATTATATTTGTATATTTGACATACATCACAAGACTACACACACTTATACACAAGTGCTTCATACCCATCCAATAAAGATTACCTGCCAACCTCCTACTAGTTTTTTAAGAAACCAGAATGTCCTAAAGGGGAAGAATGAAATTCTTTTAGGAGTAATTGTATCAAAGGAGATCTAGCAAAAATAACAAGCCTGTCGTTGTAGAACAGAACTCCTTGTTGTAGCTCAAAACCTGATGAGAATCTGGATTGTTGGTCAAATCAGCCATAATTTTCTGCAATTGAAGATGCTGATGAACTTCTTCAATAAGATTTTCACCTTCCTCCCATGTAGGGTAAGACACCAAAGCATGATATTCACCTTCTTCGTGTATTCTGGATAACAGATCAACGACTTTATTTTCCAAACCTGGTTTGTAAATGACTTCAAAATGGTAACCCAATAGCTTGGCCATCCAACACTGTTGACTTATGTTTGGGATCTGTTTAAGGCTCTTTTGATCAGTGTACACCACAAAAGGTTTCCCAAGAAGGTAGGGATGCCAATGTTAGACAAACAAAATCAAAGGCATCAATTCTTTTTCATATGCTTAATCCAGTGCCAATTCCCTTTCTAGAGGTGTTACAGTTAATCTCAAAAGGCCTTGAAAAATTAGGGAGGGCAAGAATCGGAGGACTGGTCAAGATTCTTTTAAGTTCCAAGGAAAAAAAAAGTAGAACCGTCACATTAGCGGCCTCCCACAGCTGCTCCTAACTGAAGAGGGAGGTAAATCTAACGGGTGTGAACGTGAACTGCTTAGCAAACTTGAGCATCCCAAGGGACCGACTCCCATTTGGGGAAAAATTCTCAAATAGGTTGTAGCTAGGGATCAACCCAGGGGTTCTTGGTTATCTGAGTGGACGCCCTACCACTGCACCATAGTCCGGGGGCTCCAGGCTCTTTTAAGTCCCAAGAAAGATTCTAAAGAAGTTGGTCCTCGATGAAAGTTATCTATCTTGGTCAACTTTGTCAAGGGCTTAGCCGCTTTACCAAATTAGCAACGGACAAACCCAAAAAACCTCTTATTCCTTGACATTCTTTGGAATTGACCAACCCAAAATGCATTTGATTTTAGTAAGATCAACTGAAACACCTTGTCCAGAACTGTTTGCCCTAAATAGTCCACTATTAGTGTGCCAAAACTACACTTGTAGTAGTTAGCCACAAACTCATTCTTGAGATGAACTTCCAACACCATAGAAAGATGAGACAAATGTGTGGACCAACTAGAATTGACCAAAATATCATGAAAGAAAACCAACACAAACTTACAAAAAAATGGTTTAAATAAATCATTCATTGCTACTTGAAAAGTTGCGGAGGCATTTGTGTGCCCAGAAGGCATAACTAAGAACTCATAATCTCCATTGTGAGTGGGAAATGCAGTCTTATGAATGTCTTCTTCTTTTACTGTAATCTGACAATACCTCGATCTCAAATCAATTATAGTAAAAATTGTAGCTCCAAACAACTCATCAAGCAACTCATCTACCACATAGATAGGGTACTTATTCTGAATTGTGATTTTATTCAATGTTTTATAATCAACACACATTCTCCACGATGAATCCTTTTTCTACCAATAAGACAGGACTAGAGAAAGAATTTACACTAGGCCGAATAACCCCTGATTGCAGCATATCTCGAACTTGCTTTTTGATCTCCTCTTTTTGGTGGTGTGGGTAATAGTATGTAGGATTTGAGATGTCGATATAGAGGGGGAGGGGGTGAATAATGGTTGTTCTTCGTTTTAATGGTTCTTGTCTACAGAGTTAATACGCAACGGAATATGTAAAATATAAAGAACAAACACAAAAACACATTTGAATTTTTATGTGGTTCGGCAACCTCTTAGGATTCCTACTCCACAACTTGTACCTTGATTGTGAGCCACTAATTTTTCTCCTTTTTGAAAATCATTCGGAGGTGGAGAAACCTTTTACGAGCTGTACTTAAAAGCAGGCAAGCAATACATAATGATAAAAATGATAAGAGCTTAAGTAAATGTTACAAAACAAAGATTGCCTCTGGATTTCCTAAATGCTTTTTCCTGGAACTTCCTAGATCACACGAACAACACATATTTTGAGAGCCTTGAGAATGGAATGAGAGTATGAGTTTTTGAGATAATCTGAACTGATTTCTAGAAGTCGCTTTTATAAAGTTGTTCAGGGCACTTGGAAGTCACTAGAACTCACCGTTATCCAATGACACAGATCCATTGTTTATTCAACTTTCGGTTGCTTAGAAGTTTCTTCCAGTCGCTTAAACTCTTCCTTAGTCAGCTTTCACGTCCATGTTCATGCTGCATCAGCTACTAATTAGATATTGATTTGGCACTACGGTTGCCCTTACCAACTTTAGGTTGTCCGGACCTCTTCCGTGTAGGGGATCGATCGGCCGGCTAGAGGGGGGGTGAATAGTCCTCTTTCGTTGAATAACGGAATTAGCTCGTCTACAAAAAGATTAGCGCAACGGAAACAACAAGACAAGCAAATCAAGCAAATAAAGACAAAGCAAAGGAAACAAACAATGCTAACACAAAGTCGTAACGTGGTTCACGGCTACGCCGCTAATCCACGATCCCGATTCGTCCAAGGTGAATCACTCCTTTGCCAAATCCACTAAGTCTCTCCTTTGCACCAAGCTAGGTGGAGGTAACCTCTTTACAATCCCTCTTCTTACAATTGAATGAGAATTAGCACAAGAAGAAGAGTGGAAAAACCCTTAGAGCACTTTGGGAGATGTTATGAGTTGAAGCATTAGGTTCCCAAAGCCCCACACCATTCCTCTTTATAGAGGAAGAGGGTTTCTTCCGTGACACGAGCGATCGATGTCCCTATCGATCGGCCCGTCTGTAGTCGTTGCCCAATAACGGCTGCTTTCCACGTTGGATTTCATCCAACGGCACTGGCATCAGTCGACTGATATTGCCATCAGTCGACTGATGCTCGATCAGTCGAGTGCTCCGCGAGCTCGACTCTATTCTGTGCCCGAAACACTTACGACCAGTCGACTGATGCCTTCATTGATCAGGTGGTGTCTCGATCATTGCCATTCCATGGCAATGATCATTTGACACTTGAACATGACTCGAACACTAGTCGAGTCACCGTCTATTAGAGTAGTTGACTACCATAACATGGTAATCAACTTGATGTCGGGAAATCCCATCCGACACTTAGCCAAATGGCCAAGTTCACCTAATGAGCCACTTACATTTCATTCATTCTCTCATCTCACTCGAAGTCCCTCGTCGAAGCTCTCTTCGTTCGCGGCCACGTCCCTCGGCAGCATCAGGCGCACGGCTCTGCAATGCTCCTTCGCGTCTCTTGCCTCGGTCGCTTCCTTGGCCCGCAAGCAGTCATCGTCCGTGGTCCTCGCCACCTAGGCTCCTAGGCTCCATGTGCGAATTACTAAGCCCTGCAAGACTCCAACGCACATATCAAACCATAATCACAACTTAACTTAAACCCTTTGTCACACACATCAAAACCTTATCATGGGAAGAGATTACCTTAACAATCTCCCCCTTTTTGATGTGTGGCAATCCGTTTAAGTTAGGTAAAACATTTGATAAAACTATTAAGGAAAGAAAGCATGTGAATAACATGATTAACAACTCTCCCCCTTAATACATGAAACTCCCCCTAGATATATTCCCCCTTACTTAAACATACATTTCTCCCCCTTTGACACCATCAAAAATAAATAACAAGGTTTATACAGCATGACATCAAGTCTAGAGAGAAATAAAAACCAAAACATGCCTTAAAAATGGATAAACGAGATTACTGGGCATGTTATCAGGCTACCAGTCGACTGGCACATGGATTTCAGAATTTCTGATTTTCCGGGGTGAATTTCAGAAATGCACTAGAAAATCTATAAAATTTGAAAAATCATGAAATTCGGGGAACATATTTCTTGTAAGTATATTTATCAATGAAAATTAGTTTTTCATGAAAAATCATTATATTTCCAAGTATTTGCCAAAAATCCAAGAGCTTTAAAAACCACTAGGTTTTTATCATGTTAGTATCCATTTTAACACCTAGTTTTGCTTTGAATTGTTTCAAAACATGAATACACAGATTTTAAAGTAAGAAATTGTTTTGAAAACATATGAAATATCCAACCATGATCTTTGGGTAATATGTCTATGAATTAAATATAAGTCTTCCCCATGATTGGTCTATTATTGCTATTTTGATACTTTAAATGACCATCTAAATGCCATAGGCACTAGTGGACATTTGTATCCTCCTAACATCTCACTCATGCTAAGTTTTCAATCATGGTAGCCTATAGTGAGTGTGAGATGTATCCTAAAGGTATTTGTATATACTTAATCATTATATTCATGCAATTCTATCAAGGTTAAGTATCATCCTAACAATCTTCATGATCATAAAGATGTATATGAATTAATTTTACATTATGACCGTGAAACAACTGTATTCATCAAATTGTGATCATGCATTAGGTATTACATCATAATAATAAAGCAAATATCACCTAAAGTATGATTCTATCTATTTATAGGTGCATTATCATCACCTAACACTATTTCAAAAATGTTGTCCCGCCATCCTAAGTCAACCCAAAAATATGATATAGGTAAATTACATATGGTTGACTACCCTAGGGTTTTCCTAACCCTCAAGGATGGATTTTGGAACCCAAAATAAGTTCTTTCCTATTGGGTTCACTAAAAATTCCTTAGGAATCCACTTTCTAGCAATTACCTTCTTCTTGTCTTGACCCCTAGCTATTAGGCATTTATAGGCCTTTTCATTTTTCTTTTCCTTATATCCTAGGCCTTTTTTATTGAAGCTTGCCCTTTGGCTCCCTATGATCATGTTCAAGGTGTTGGAGCCTATAGTGCACTTTTCTAGGGCTTTGGTCAAATAGTCTATCTTTTCCCTTAAAGCCTTATTTTCATCCATACATGCATCACTAACATTGAAAGACATATATTCATGTGAGCATGCATCATTTAAACTAGAAGAAATATTATCATTATCATTTAAGCATGCTTTTTCTAATTTTTCTTCTAAGTCCTTAATTTGATCTAGCATGCACTTATTCTTTTTCTTTGCTCTAAATAAATCCTTAGTGAGGCTGGAAATCATAGAAACTATTTTACTAGGTGAAAGGTTAGTTACCATAGTTTCCATGTCCTCTTCTTCAGATGAGGAGGATGATGGGGCTCCCCCTTCACTAGAGCTCTCCTCACTTGAGCTTACTTCTTCATTTTCGAAGGAGGAGCAATCTAAGTCATTAAAGGCCATCAATGCTAAGTTGGTGACAAAGACATTCTCCTCTTCCGATGATGATGAAGATGATGAGGAGGGGTCATCCCATGTCCTTGCTTTTAGTGCCTTGGCCTTCCCTTTTTCTTTTTCCTTCTTTTCTTCTTCCTTTTTCTTCTTGCTCCCCTTCTTCTTCTTTTCTTCCTTCTTTCTCTTCTCCTCTTTGCTTTTGTTCAAGAGGGGACAATTGTCCCTTATGTGTCCCTCTCCTTGGCAATTGTAATAAATTACCTTTCCCCTTGGTCTTCTCCTCCTATCATTAGATTTATTAAAATGAAAACCTTTTAAAGCACGTCTTACTCTCCTTACCATATAGGCTTCTTCCGTGCTATCCATGGAGGAGGAGGAAGACGCTTCATCGGAGGAGGAGGGGATCTCCATCTTCTTCTTCCCCTTGTTGGCCAAAAATGCTACTCCTCTTGAAGGTTGAAATTTTGGCGCTTCTATTATTCCTTCAAGTCTTGTTTCATAGAGATCCATTGTTGAAAAGAACTCTTCCAAGGTACTCACTTCTAGGTTCTTGGACATGTAGAAGGAGTCCACCATTGAGCTCCATTTTGATGACCGGGGGAAAGCATCAATTGCTTTCATGAGCATGTCCCGGTTGGAGAGCCTTTCTCTTACACTTGTTAATCCAATCAAAATTTCCTTAAACCTAGAATGCAATGATGTTACCTTTTCTCCCTTTTCTAATTTGATGTTTGATAGTTGGGAGCGGAGGTCTCTTCTTGCAAGTTTGGCTTCCGAGGTGCCTTCATGAAACTCTACTAGCTTCTCCCACATCTCCTTCGCACTAGAGCATTCCCCTAGCCTATTCACCTCTTGTTGGGGGAGTACATTGTAGAGGTGGTGCTTGGCCTTTGAATTTGCCAAGTATTCTTCCCTTTGCCTCTTGCTCCACCTTGCTTTCTCCAATGGCTCCCCATCTTCATTCTTAGGCAATTCGAAACCGTTTTCCATAATTAAGAGAATTTCAAAATCGGTCTCGAAAAATACCTCCATTCTCTTTTTCCACCAAGAGAATTCGCCTTCGAATTTTGGTGGGTGAATATTCGAGCCGACCATTCTTGAATGTGCTTGTTGTGGCGGTTAGTCCTCGACAAGCTTTCCTTGACTCTGATACCACTTGTAGGGGATCGATCGGCCGGCTAGAGGGGGTGTGAATAGTCCTCTTTCGTTGAATAACGGAATTAGCTCGTCTACAAAAAGATTAGCGCAACGGAAACAACAAGACAAGCAAATCAAGCAAATAAAGACAAAGCAAAGGAAACAAACAATGCTAACACAAAGTCGTAATGTGGTTCACGGCTACGCCGCTAATCCACGATCTCGATTCGTCAAAGGTGAATCACTCCTTTGCCAAATCCACTAAGTCTCTCCTTTGCACCAAGCTAGGTGGAGGTAATCTCTTTACAATCCCTCTTCTTACAATTGAATGAGAATTAGCACAAGAAGAAGAGTGGAAAAACCCTTAGAGCACTTTGGGAGATGTTATGAGTTGAAGCATTAGGTTCCCAAAGCCCCACACCATTCCTCTTTATAGAGGAAGAGGGTTTCTTCCACGACAGCGAGCAATGTGATGTCCCTATCAGTCGGTCCCGTAGTTGCCCTAATAATCTGCTTTCCACGCGTTGGATTTCATCCATCGGCAGATCGCATCACCGACCGATATTGCCATCACCGATCGATGCTCGATCAGTCGAGTGCTCCGCGAGCTCGACTCCATTCTATGCCCGAAACACTTACGACGGTCGGATGCCTTCATCACCGATCAGGTCTGATGATCGCCATTCCATGGCAATGATTGTTAACTTGAACCGACTCGAACACTAGTCGAGTCACCGACTTTACTACCATAACATGGTAATCAACTTGATGTCGGGAAATCCCATCCGACACTTAGCCAAATGGCCAAGTTCACCTAATGAGCTACTTATATTTCACTCATTCTCTCATCTCACTCGAAGTCCCTCGCCGAAGCTCTCTTCGTTCGCGGCCACGTCCCTCGGCAGCATCAGGCACACGACTCTGCAATGCTCCTTCGCGTCTCTTGCCTCCGAAGTCTGCTTCCTTGGCTTCGCTTCAAGTCATCTCGTCCGGCGGTCCTTCGGCAGGATCAAGCGCACGGCTCTGCAATGCTCCTTCGCCAGCTCAGGCACGAGGTTGTGAGTGGTGAACCCGCCTAGGCTCCTAGGCTCCATGTGCGAATTACTAAGCCCTGCAAGACTCCAACGCACATATTAAACCATAATCACAACCTAACTTAAACCCTTTGCCACACACATCAAAACCTTATCATGACAAGAGATTGCCCTAACATTCCGGTCACTTGGATCTTTCTGAGTTTGATTGCTTAACTCAAGCTTCCTGCAACAAAGTTAGTTCAGAAATAATATACAAGTATTTGGTCTATCTGACTTGCTAGACCTGCTTGGTATTTAGTCTACCTGATTTATTGGGATTTCTTACTTGTTTGGAGTTCATTCCTGATTTATTGGGATTTCTTACTTATTTGGAGTTCACTCCTTCAAGACTTCCTTTACCTAAAGTTCACTCCTTTAGGGGTTTTCCTTTGCTTGGAGTTTATTCCTTCAAAACTTACCTTTATCTAGAGTTCACTCCTTTGCCAAACAACCGATTCCCTTTTGACCTTGCACCTATCTAGAGTCCACTTCTCTAGTTCCAGTCTTGCCTAACATCCGATTCCTTACAACCTTCTAGGACTTCCAACTTGTCAAATTCACCATTTGCCAAACATTCGATCACCTTTTGACTTGCTTGGACCCACTTTTGGTCAACTTTGATTAGATTTACACACTCAGATATATTGCCAATCATTAAAATCCTAAAAAGAGGTCGGTTGCACCAACAATATGGACACATGCTAATAGGACTCTGCCCTTATAGCATGCTATTTGACTATTTGGTGGTAACTTGTACGTTTCTTTGGTTTCTTTGAAAATCGTAGAAAATCTTTCTAATAACTATGTTAATTCCTGCTGTGATGCATTCAGTTCTGGTGGTAATGCTATTTGAGAAGGAACTCCCTCTATTACCCATAGAAACTCATCAATACTAAGGGAATGCCCCTTCAAAAGACAATACAGAGAGCAAGTTTCTGTCTCCCATTTGTCTATTTGTTTACTCTTCTTAGCTGCCTCCAATTTATCTTCTTGTCTAAGGGAATTGCATGGTCATTCCCTTCCAATCCATTATAACTTTGCTCAATGTTTTCAACCAAAAAACTCCTAAGACTACATCTATACCTTCCAATTCTAGTACATATGCCTCTATTTTCAACTCAAAACCTCTTAATTGAATGGATAAGTCAGGACACTTTCCTTTAGTAAACACTTTGTGCCTATCACCAATTTTAATTCTCAATCTCTTTGTCTCTTGCATCTTCAATCCAAGAGCCACAGTCAAATGAGTAGAAATAAAATTATGACGGACTCCACTATATATAAGCACCATAATATCAATCTCCATTAATTTGCCCTCTAATTTCATGATTCTTTTTCCATTTGTTCTCTCTGAATTTATACCCAATAATCCTATAAATTTACATTCCATCTCTTCTTTGTCTTTGAATTTTCTATCTCAAGACCCACTCTCTCTCCATCTGAAATTTAATTTTTCATTCTCCTCTAATACTAACAACTTTAGTTGCTTCTCTTCAAACCCCCAGGCTATGGTGCAGTGGTAGGGCGTCCACGCAGATAATCAGGAACCCCTAGGTCGATCCCTAGCTATAGCGTATTTGTAGACTTTTCCCCAAATGGAGGTTGGTCCCTTGGGACCCTCAAGTCTGCTGAGGCAGCCTGCGCTCGCACCCGCTCGATTTACCTCTCTCTTCGGTTAGGGGCAGCTGAGAGGGGCTATTAACGTGGTGGTTCCACATTTTTTCAGTTGCTTCTCTTCACATTAATGAAGTGGAATTTTTCACTGCATTTGAAACATAATCCCTTTGCTCTTCGTTCCATTAACTCTGGGTAAGTGATGGAATGAATTCCTCTGAATATTTCCTTGAGCATTTGCTTCTCCTTTCTTTGCTATAGAGGTCAAGGATAAAGAGAGATCTCGATTTGATACAGAACCTGCACGACTAGCTTCCTTGGAGTCACGAGTTTTGTTAGAACCCCATCTTGTTGTTGCACTGGTTCTATCCACTTGGAAAGACTGATCCAATTTCTTCTGAATTGAATTAGGCCCTGTATGTCCGAAAACCACTTAAATCAGCACTGCCATGGTTGAAATTGCCCCATAATCACTCCTTAATGTATTTTGTGTGATCTCCCCTTCCTCCAGTAATTCCTCTTCAACTTCCTTTGCCATGTGCATTGACTGTCCTCTAGACGGTGGATTCAACATTCTTAGTCTTCTTATGATATGAGATTATAATCCACTCATGAAAATATAGTGCTTCTCTAGGAGACGTGGAACTTGTGAAGAAATCAACCCAAGGCTTCAATAAATTCTTCTACATTGCTAGTTTCTTTTAATGTTGCCAATTCTTCAAAGGCTATCAGGCCTGTGTCTTCAATCTCACTAAGAAGATTAAACCAATGAATGGTGGTTCCTTCCATACTTATGTGTCCCAACTTAATTAGAAGTATTTTAGTAATTCCACTTTCTTAACATACATCCTATACTCTTCTAGTTGATCACCTTATTGTTGTTGAGACTCAGATTGAGAGAACTTATCAGCTGAAGTAGATGCTCCCTTGAATGGTGTTGCTTCAACCTTTGTTCCTAATTGTTTGCAAATCTCTTGTAAAGAGAACCATGTTGCTGCATTTCAGACATAAGTCGTCGTATAATCCCCCTCATTTCCTCTATATTTCCTTCTTGCATTGTGGTCTTCTCTTCCAAAACATCAACCCTATCTAACATCTTTGACATTCCTTCGAAGCCGATTGACCTGACCAAGCTGAGTTCCTGCATCATAGAATTAGTGCATAAATATTTCTAATATTTAAGTAACTCAGTTGTTTTCCTCTTAACTTACGTTAAGGTTACCCTTAGCTCAAAAGAATACCCTTGCCTCAAGAGTCAGTGACGTTCCCTCATTATCTTTTGAAATAAAAGATTTCTCTTCTGAGTTTACCTTGTCTGACACCTCCAGGACTTTGTCTAAATGTGGATCTCTCATATCTATCTGAACTTTGTTGTTTGGTCCCATCAGGTCATCCTAGGTCACCTGACCTTCTGCTAGAATTCTTTTTTCCTAGATACTTCTGGACTTCACCTGCTTGGTCCTATCAAATCTTCCTTATCTCCTGACCATTCTAATAAAATCCATCTCCGAGGTACTTCTGGATTTCACATGTCAAGTTTTTGTATCTACACACTTGATATAGCATGTGCCATACATCAAAATATAAATTCGATCTTGTAATGCCCCCAACACCAACACAACAAAGAACACTTAAATCTGGTACATTGCTCTCTTCCACATACCAGAAAAATGCCCCTTATTACCTCTGACTTTACACGTACTTATAACCACACATATTTAGGTAACTCTAAACCATGCTAACATAACTGCAACACATTTATAACTGTCTCTAAAACATAATTGCCTGCTATATGACATCCTATGTATTAATTCTGTTCAGGCCCCTTTTTTGTTTTGCTCCTCCTAGAATATACAAGCCATGTTTTGGGCTTGTTTCCCTCATGATCCAGCAAAGTATCTATTTCTTGATTCCTATCATAGATGAACATTTATGAGTACTGGAAGCCAAAGATAGATGTTCGGTGATGCTTGCCTAATTTACATCAGGGTGAAATACTTATAAAATATTTAATTTTTAAGTCATGCACTAGGGAGACAAAGTTCTCATTGCAGATAGAGATGGGGGACGAAGTCTGTATGCATGGATATGTGTGGAACAAAGTCTGTGCTGATAGAATATGGAGGGTAGGGGTGGACAGGTTTGATGGCAAGAAAAGAGGGAGACAAAGTCGGAATGTTAGGAATGAAGCAACAGTGGGCAAGGAACAAAGCGGAATAAAGTTAGCGACAGGAATGGGGAACGAAGTATATTGATTTGGTATTTTGTTGAAGTCTGCAGGGTGGATAAACTTTGCTAGTTCAGTTCATGCAGGCAATAGAGGAGAAAATATGGGTTGAAGAGGTGTGCGGTGGTGGAGAATTGGTGGCTGTGAGGATAGCGAAGTGGAGAGGTGGGGCCGAGAAGAAGAGAGGTGGTGTAGAAGTGGTAATCTGAGAGAGGAGTCTTGGTGGAGCTAGAGATAATTTTGTTGGGGAAGGATGAGCTGAAAATTTGCTATGTATTATTCATCAAATGAAGTTACAATCCATATATTTTTAGATACCGAAATAACTATTCTAAATATAAGGATAGAATGGGTAAATATAAAACTTTGTAATACAAGACTAGGCCATTTTGCCTACATGTAAGACTGTAAATGAATCAAATGTTCATGAGTAAACTTAGGCTGGGTTTGGCTGCCTTTTCCGTTTTCCATTTTCTGGAAAACGAAAAACGATTTTTTTTCGTTTTCTAGTTTTCCAGAGAACGCTGCTTTATTTTCTGGAAAACAGAGATAGAAAATGACAATCAAATGTCATTTTCCACGTTTTCTCGTTTTCTGAGAAAATGAAAACAGAAAATTGGAAAATTTTCCACCAACCAAACACCCCCTTAGTATTTCACTTCGTAAGAGATTGTTTATGTTCATTTAAAAGACACAAGTCGATTAAATGAACAAGGTTGAACACTTCATTAAACTAAATGAACAAGTTTGAACATATATATATTCAACTCGTTAGTGTTCATGAATACAAAGATTATAAATTATTCGTGAATAATATCCATGAACAATGGCCACCAATAAAGTTTGAACCATATTCATCAACAAATTTTTTATCAAATTTATAAATAAACAAAGAAACTCTCAAAATAGACAAATAAGCTTGTAATATTAAGCTCATTAACCAACCAAAGTGGCTTAAAAATATAAAAATTTCAAAATCAAATAGGTTCTAATCATAACATCTAAACGAGCCGAGCGTAAACCAAGCTCAAACTTGTAAAAAAGAAATCAAGTTAAGCTTGAATGACCGTTTCAACGGTTTGGTTCATTTTGGACTCAGCTCAAGCTTGGTTACCTTATCAAACATGCTTGAACAACACAAAAGCTCAGCTTCGCTTGGCTTGCTTACAAGCCTACCTGCATGATTTAAGATCATGTTCTTTATTTTGCTGTCTTCCAACATTTCTCTTAGTGGGTCCAGTCTGTATTTTATCTCTCTTGATATTTTCTCCCACTTAAAAATGTTCAAAGACGTAGTCTCTCCTCAATATTCCTTTGTTAGGGCCTAATATCATTTTTTGTTTGCAACATTTTTGTGGGTCTTCATAGGTTGCATTCTCAAAAGTTAATAAATTTTTTAGTATTATATTAATCTTTTCTTGCATATATGTTGGAATTTTACTCAGTTTCTTTGTTCACATTTCATCATCTCTCAGATTTATATATGACTTTATTTTCTCAATCTAGATATTTACATATTCGTGTCAGAACAGTAGATATTGTAATCCCGATTTATCTTTTTTTTCTCTCTAAATCCTTTAGCATTTTGCCTCTGTACGTTTGCTAACTATAGAACCATGCAATATCTTCAGTCGAGGGAAATTAAGAAAGAAGATTATACTTTTTCTAAAATCGATCAATTACATTGCACCTTTAAAATCTCTGATCCACATAATCTGTTACAATTTCATCTTATTCGACTAGTGTCTTGGCAATTTTTATATGTTGTGATTCTCAATTTTGTGTAACAAGCTGAAAATCCATTAAGATTTGTTCTAGCTTGAGGGAGACTACTAGAATTAATAGTTATTTGTCTTATAATATACAGATCTAATCCCTCATGATATTTTATGTAAGTCACAATATGAGTGCAATGGTTCATTTTTAAAAGATGATATTATTTAATTCCTCACAGCTAAGATACTATTTTTAAAAATATAAATGTATAATCGATTCCAAAAAAAAAAGTTGCATTGATTTGGGCCAATCTAAGTGAAACATACCCACCCACAAATGAAGAGGGGGTAATATAAATAAATATATAATTAGTCTCTTTCTCAATAGCTTGAACTTTTGGGACAAGTGGTTAGTCAATTAACTTTTATAGTTATCATAAAATACACAACTTACTCTTGAAGCTGCAAAGTAGTCACATCGAGTCAAGGATGGTTAACACTTGAAAAATAGATAATCAATCGCATGTGCTGGTCAAGACCCCTTTTAAGCTTGGATGTGCCAATTGTTTTGTCTTCTTTACTGGCTGTTGTAATAAACTGTTATATTTCTTGCCCCAATTCTTTGGGGCTGATGAATATGGAATAATTTGAATTAAATGTTGACACTGATTTTGTTGTTTGCAGATTTGCTATGGAATAGATGATAATTCTCTGGGAACTTGCTTTCAGCTTGTGTTTGCACCAATAGATGAACATTTTCCTGATGATGTGCCCTTGCTAGCCTCTGGATTCCGTGTGATGCCGTTGGATACAAAAACAGTTAAGCATATCAACTATATCTTTTACCTTTCCATGTTTTATGAGTTGATTCCTACTAAGTATATTTAGCACCTAAATGCTTAGTTCAATGTACTGAGTTGCTGGCTGTACCCTTTAAAATATGTATGAAATGAGCGAATGAATTATACTCGGTAATCTATAAAATCATTCATATTTTTTTATTTGTGTGACTTGTTAAATTTGCCAGAGTAAATAGATATATGCCAGTATTAGAGTTAACGGTTTGGTCCTACGTTGGGTATTTGTTTACTAGGTATTATTTTAATCCTATATATAAACTGGTATTATTGATCTTTAAACAATATAATGTGTATATAAGGGCATGCCAAGTCATAGGGTTAGAGTTTTTGTTCATTTTAATCCCTCATCCTCTGTATAGTTCATAAATGGTGAACCAAATACAAAAAATAAAATCTAAGAATTCCCAAGAAACAGTTACAATTCATTCCTCTACTTAATTCTATTTTTTGACACTCCCTCTCAAACTGGCTAATGGATACTGTCCATTCCATGCTTGGCAATAAATCTCTGAAAATGAGTTGCTGATTTTCTTTGCGAACACATTTACTAATCAGAACTATGAAATTGTCGAGGTTTCAATTTGCGATCGGAACGATACAGTTTCAATACCTGTATCGTACCATATCAATACGGGTTCGATACTTTTTTTTTATTTTTTATTATAAATTCGAATTCAGAATTTTAATATATATATATATATATACATATCAATCCGCGATTGCGGCAGATTCACAATCACGATTCTGCCACGGATTCGCGATCGCATCCACTGCGGATTTGGGATCGCGTCGGCTGCAGATTCGCGATCGCATCTGCCGTGGATTTGCGATCATGTCTGCCATGGATTCATGATCGTGTTTGCTGGGAATTCATGGACGCTTTCGCCGTGGATTTGCAATTGCGTCCACCGTGGATTTGCGACCATCGTCGATTGTGATCGCCCTCACCGCCCGCGAGATTCTTGTTTGCTGGTGCTGGTCCCTTGTCAAATTGTAAAAACCCTCCGTTTCGAGCTGCACGACTCGGTATTTAAAACCTTGCTCTGGAGATACATGAGGAGTATAAATGAGACAAAGTGCCTAGACTTTCCTTGATGAAATATTTGTCAACTTCAACTTTAATATGTCTTATTCTGTCATCCAGTATGGGATTATGTGTTATACTGATGGCTAACTCGGCACAGTAGAGGTTCATTGGACTGCTCCATTTGATCGTCAAATATTCTATGATGATTTTTTACCATAGTGGCTCACATACCCACTGTGATGGCTTGGAAATGAAATGCAACACTTTTGTACCACAACATTTTGCTTTTCACTCCTCTAGATAGCTATAATTTCCTTAAAAAAAAAGGGTGCAATACTCAAGGTAGATCTTCTGTTTGTCATTGAACGTGCATGATTAGCATCTGTTTAAGTCTCTAGTGTAATTGCTATGCTTCTGGAACTAGATTCCTTTCTCCCAAGTTCTTTTTAGATAATGCAATATCCTGTATGCTGCATGCAAATATACTTTTTTGGATTATGTATGAATTAGCTCATAAGACTTACTACATAGGTATTAGTGTAGCCTTGTGATATATTTCTCAAGGCTACATGTTCAGTGAATATAAAACTTTTAAGAATAAGGAAAAAATAGGAAAGAGACAATCCTCTAATTCATCCTATTCTTTTTACATGATTTTTGGTTGTCTTATGTGCTATTGTGTTTCTCTGTTTAGGATCATAATTTGTTGAATTTGCTTACCACTATACTTTTGTGTAAATTTGTTCCTTGGTTGGGATCACAATATCTTTCTTATACATGAATTTGCAGAATGGCATGCCATCCACTCACACATTGGATCTCGCATCTAGCCTTGGAGCGTCTAGTGGCAACCAATCTGCTGGAGATCATAAATCTACCGATTATCACAATACACGGTCAATTTTGACAATTGCCTTCCAATTTCCTTATGAAGCACATCTCCAGGATAGTATTGCTGCCCTGGCTAGACAATATGTCCGAAGCGTCGTCTCGTCAGTTCAGAGAGTCTCAATGGCCTTAACTCAAGTACGACCTGGCCATAACATAGGGAGCAAACAACTTCCTGGCTCCCCTGACGCTGTCACTCTCGCTCATTGGATCTATCAAAGTTACAAGTATGTTAGTGCTGCTTCGACCTTGTTTCAGATCTTATTGATGTATATCTAGTAGTACTTGTTAATAATAATGACTGACCTTTAAATCTATCTGTCCATCCTATATTTGCAAATCACATCTCTCAACTGAGAGCATCCACAATCCACCCCATTATAACATCCTCCACCTCACTAAAAATCATGGGATCCACTGTCACATATTCATTATAACAACGTATCTCTTTCATCCACGACCCTTTTAACATTAACATTGGGTCCCACGATCCACTCAATTAGCTTAAAATTTTATCATATTAAATAAATATATTTTAAAAATATTTTAAAATATTAAAAATATTATTTTTAATAATAATTTTACTTTTAAAAAATAATTAACCATTTTATTTATTTATTTATTTTTTTTATTTTTAATAAATATAATTAAAAAATATATATGTGGGGTGGGCCAGCTTCTACATCTTTTAATAAAATTCTATTATGTCATGTCTACTTAACTTTGTTGCAGTCATCATCTGGGGATGGATTTGCTGAGAAATGATGGTGGAAATGAAGAATCATTGTTGAAAACATTGTGGCATCATCAAGATGCTATTCTGTGTTGTTCGCTTGAGGTATGCAAGGGATCGAAGCTAGTAAAAGTCATTTAAACACTAGAAAATCTAGACATGCTTAGCTGCCCTGGGAATCATCTGATCGTTTTTGGTGTGTTAGATTTGTTTCGTGCTAAAGTAATTATTAGGAGGAAAATTGAACACAAACTTACATTTTTTGTGTTTGCTATGTTTACTACTGGATAAGTGATTCTGAGTAATGGGGACAGATTCTGAGGAGACAGTAGTAAACATCGGTAGCAAACACAAAAAATGTCTGAGGAGACAGATTTTGTATTCTTCAGACGTTTACTTATTATCAATAAATGTGAGTACCCCATATTTTGATAGTGAGGAGACAGTCTTCAGACTTAAATTGATTATGCATCTGTAATTAATCCCAGATGCAACCAGTGTTTACCTTTGCGAACCAGGCAGGGCTTGATATGCTGGAGACCACCCTGGTAGCACTGCAGGATATCACCCTCGATAAGATCTTCGATGAAGCTGGTCAGAAACAACTTCACTCTGGGCTTGTCAAGTTAATGGAACAGGTACTAGTTACCCCACAATTCTAAATATTGTGCTTAATTTTCTTAGCTTCTTCTTCATCGTAGTTCCCACTGCTTTATTCTTCGAAGCTATTAGGTGTACGTATTCTTTATCATATCCTGAGTTCCCGGTTCATTTTTACTGCTTTATTCTTCAAAGCTATTAGGTGTACGTATTCTTTATCATATCCTGAGTTCCCGGTTCATTTTTACTGCTTTATTCTTCAAAGCTATTAGCTAGGTGTACGTATTCTTTATCATATCCTGAGTTCCCGGTTCATTTTTTTTTTTTTTGTCATCCCTTCAGGGTTATATGTATCTTCCTGCTGGTGTGTGCTTCTCGGGGATGGGTCGTCATGTTTCGTTTGAGCAGGCGATCGCATGGAAAGTTTTGCGCCAAGATAACATTAATGCACATTGTGTTGCTCTATGCTTTGTAAATTGGTCCTTCTTGTGATACAATACGTTTTCTGAGTTAGGTTGGGGTTTGTAGGGCCCAATTTTGAATAGCTACCAAATCCAATCCTAATGTTTGTGTATTTTATAATTGACGTAATAGTAAACAAGTGAGTTATTATTATATGGGTTAATCATTTTGATCAATTTTTTTTTTAGTTTTGTAATTTTTGAATTTATAATTTTTATAAAATCATGATTTTGCTACTTAATTTGGTTGTTGCATAACGTGTAATTTGTTTTCATAAATCAAAACTTATAAAATCATAAAAAAAATAGCAAATATATTATGAGACTTTACATCGAATGTTCAAAAAATAAAATTGGAAAAAAGTGTAGAAAATGCAGATGTTTTATTGTTTGAATTTATAAATTAAGGGATAGTGTAAGAGAGGTTTTTTTTTTAATGATTTTTAAAATGTGATTATTCTATTAATAGTTTTTAAAGGATTTTTTTTTTTTATTTTTGTCCAATTTTTTATTGTATTGTATTGTCCAACTGTGAAAACTTAACCTTAACAAATTTTTAGAAAAATAAGCTTCTCGCATTAGCCGATTGCTTAGTTAATTGACTCATGAGCAAAAATATTATATTTATCAACAAATTAATTTGAGTTGATTACCTAGTTAACTCATCCATTAATCAACTAAATCCAATATTTAATTGACTAGATCATCAACTTTAGGGTCAAATCCCCAACGTACTTAAACTTCATTGCTAAGAGGCGAGTCTAATTTTGATATATTAGGTTTTTTATTTGTCAAATATTCAATCAAAGGTGACTTGTCACGCTTTTGCTTGCCAATGGACTTTTTCTTTGCCACATCCTTTTCCTTTGTTAACATATGTTAGACATCATTCAATGCCAACACCTATTAACTTCTTTGATGCAACGTAACTTTACTCGAATCTAAATGCCCATGTAATTCTAAAATTATATAAAACAACATTAAATAAAAAAAATACTAAAAATAAACATGCATAAAATGTTCAAAAATAAGAGAATCATCATCAATTAATTTAATCTATTTGACACATGTTAATTCCTCTTTTAAATATGTTAAATTCATATTCTCATGGAGATTTGGTAAATAAATATTTTTTTTTTATTTAGTCAATAAAATCAAGTCCAATTTCTCTCTAGCAATGTGATATCTAATAAAATGATTCTTTATCTCAATATGTTTTTATCCTTGAAGAATGTACAAGATTTTTAGATAAGTTTTAGTACTCATGTTATCGCAAACTTATAATTTCTTATATTTCAATTCAAATTTAGTTAAAGCATATTTCATTCATAATAGTTATGCCGACAACTTACCATAACTGCATATACAACCTCAATGGTTAATAATGCAACACATTGTTGCTTGCAACTACTTCAATTTATCAAAGAGGATCCTAAAAATTAACATCATTCATTAATACTCTTCTTATCCAATTTATATTTTACACAATCAAAGTTGAAGTATTTTACAAGATCAAAAGAATCGATCTTTATATACCAAGAATTCGCAATAGAAGTACCATTGAAATAATTCAAGGTTCTCTTAACAATTGATAATCATATTTGTTTAGATTAAATTGATATATTAACAGTTAGAGACAAAAGGTTACCAATTAAACTTCTACGATACTTAACATCCATACTTTTACCTTCCATATCATTATCTAGCTTGGTATTTGTTGCCATAAGAGTTGCTTATTCCTTTTCACACTCTCCATCCTAAACATTTTTATTAAATCATTTATATATGAAGTGAAGATGTACAACGTATCTACAAGACTAATTTCAAATTCATTCTATATAAAAATGATAAACTCATACAAAAAGACCATGTTAGTCATTCAAAAATAATATGGACGATGTAAATTATATTTCATAAACAATGTAGATTCAACCATACCTTTTTTAATTTCTTTTGAAATTAGAAATTTTGAAAGTAGGTCATACCAAGCCCTAACGGGCCTAGTTTAAATCATACAGCATTTTACTTAGTTTGAAAACATGATTTGGATAGTAGTTTTACAAAAATTATTTGTTTTATAAAATCGTTAAGAAATCATTTAACATCCATTTAAAGTAGTTCAAATTTATTATATGCTGCCGATGCTAATTCATGTGCATAGAGTAGTTGAGACAAACTACAGTGCTAAAATCTCATCCAATTCTTTTTTATTGTACCTATGCTACTAGTTTATCCTTATTCTTAATTATGCATAATTTTTATTTACTTAATTATGAAATTCCCAATGTATATTACCGCATTAAAGTACCATTATTTCATCTAAGCTTAGATGATAGGCCTAGATATATTTCTTGGCCTATCATCTAAGCTTTCCATTATTTCAAATGACATATTACCTTTTTCTTGGTACTTTAATGCGGTGAATTTATTAGCATCTCCAATTATGTCTCGAGAATCATTATTGATCAACCTCTCACTTCCGCAAAAGATTGCCTCTCACTTCTATAAAAGATTGAAAGTGTCAATCTAACAGTTCTCATCGGTCTGTCCCATAGTCATTATGAGGGAGATAAGTCACGGAGAGTTCTATGGGCTTTGACGTAGCTGTCAAAATACATAAAGATCATCTGAATCCAGAAAAAAAATTTAGATCTCCTCTGGAATCAACCCATATCATTTCTGTAAGCACTTCTATATCTTAACCACCACGTCACATCTCACTTTCAATGCTCTTATTGCATATCTATCAAAAGATAACACTAAATTTTAAATTTTACTTGATACCCACTATGTTGGGTCTTATGGGATTAGTATGAAAACACAGCAAGAAACCAAATTAAACTACATCGAAAACAGTTTCAGCATAGAAAAATTCATTTTTGGTAGAAACAGAAAAGTGTTGAACATAATTGCTAACAACAATTCCAATCAGATAAATAAACCACCAATAGTAATCTTTTAAAGCATTAATTAATTTGTTCTATATAGTTTATAATGTGGTTAAATAGGAAGGAAACAGATTTATGATTATCCTACTACCATGTAAGTAACAAAATGTCCAGGTAGCCAAAAAAAAAAAATACAAACTAGAATATCTAGATGAATATTCCTTCCACAGTAAATAGTTTAATAGAAGACATATTTTAACAAAGAAATATTACAGGTAACAACAGAAGGATAAAGAGATAACAGCGCCACAATTGAAAAAATTAACCAATCTAATTTTTAATCATGCTATTCAAGATATATTCATAACACAAATATTAGTGGGGTTGTCATTTCTGCAGAACATACAGAGATACGGAGCATGTTCATAATCCTGTATTAAACCAAAACAAATAATTTATAAAACGGTAAGCTAAAAATTGTTTATCAATCTATTGCTCATCTATTCAGTCAATTGATCATTCAATTGAGTGAGATTTTACTCACTTGAGTAAGATTTGTTAGTGCAATCGATTTAGATTATAATTGACCAGATTCGAATGAGATTCGAATAAGATTTTGATATTTAACAATAGACTTTGACAATATATTGGTCATATAACTAATGAATGATTAGAATATCCAAGATCATATGGGAGAGATTGTGAAGAGGAAATTGTTGGAGTAATCGGCCTCAGGTCAAAGGTTGATCAAGCTCGAGTGAGAATCGAGTGAAAGTCCAAAATTTAATTCTTGACAATAGAGAAGTCCAAGTATGAATACTTGGCAAGGAAAGTCTAAGATTGAATTCCTGACATTGGAGAAGTCCAAATATAGATATTTGATAGGGAAAAGTCCAAGGGTGAAGTTTTGACAGGGGAAAGTCCAAGTATGAATACTTAGCAAAGGAAAAGTCCAAGAGTGTAGTCTTGACCGTTTAAGTCCAAGTGTGTAGTTTTGGCGGTAAAATTCCAAGTATGAATACTTGGCAAAAGAAAAGTCCAAGGGTGTAGTCTTGATCGTGTAAGTCCAACTGTATAGTCTTGATGGCGAAAGTCCAAGTATAGATATTTGACAAAAGAAAAAGTCCAAGGGTGTAATCTTAGTCGTGTAAGTCCAAGAGTGTAGTATTGACGGTGAAAGTCCAAGTTTGGAGACTTGACAAAGGTAGACTCGTTAGCATGACATGACTGATGGAAGCCCTTGAAGGCTAGGGCTAAGGGTGAGGAGTCATGGATTCGAACCAATGGCTTGAGGCTGATGGAAGTGGCTAGAAGACTTAGGTCTAAGCTATAGCTAAGTGACAAGTATGAATGGATCATACTTGAGTTAAACCTCAGTTTTGAGGTTTACCAGTCGACTGATAGCATTGGCAAGTCGACTGGTCGAGTGCTCGACACTCGGGAGGCCTAGTTGACTCGGGCAGTCGACTGGGGTTATGACCCAATCGATTGATGAATAATTGACTATGACTCGACTGATGAATGTGGATATAACAGTTGACTGATGGCTTCCACCAGTCGATTGGCTATTGGTAGTCGACTGCCATGAATGGGTAGTCGACGGACGTTAGTAGACACGAGCACAGAAGGTCTCGTAGTCGACTGGGCAATCGACTGATGGTAATGAAAGTTGGTTGCTCAGGTGTTTATTAGACAGAATCCTACATGGATTAGTCCGTTGTGAAACAACGGATAGGTGGGTAGTCGACTGTTAGGCGAAAATCCAGCTAGTCCCAGGTTATAAAAGGATCTCGTTGTGGAAGATTTCGATGCGATTCTTTAGAGGGATTTAAAGAGGAAGTGTAGGTGCAATTCCAGATCTTCAAAACATTCCACATCAAACAAATCAACAAACGATCAAAAACAACTTGTGTAAAAGTGTTTCTGCATTTCATTTGTATTTGTATTTGGTTGTCGCTCTTCTCACTGTTGTAAGCTCTATAATGTAAAAGGTTCCTCCACCTCCAACATTCTACCGAGAAGGAGAGAGTTTTAGTGGGCATAATCACTAGAGCATCGCCGTAGAGTAGGAACCGTAGATTCCAAACCACGTAAAAATTATTGTCTTGTGCATGTGGTTGTCTTATTCTTTTGTTTGTATTTTATTCTATATTCCACTACACACTAACAATTTTGTAGATGATAAAAAACAAACGACGAAATCGACAATTGCTATTTACCCCCTCTAGCACACTAAATAATCCTCAACAAGTGGTATCAGAGCAAGATCACCCTTCAAGGAATAATTTCCAAGAGAGTAAGTGCTAGAGGAGTAGAAGAATGGAACTGTCCAATGATGGACTTGGCTATGACATCCAGATTCCTCCACTATTCAACCGAGAAGATTTTTCAGCATGGAGCGCGAGGATGGAGACGTTGTAGGGACCGATTTGTCTGCGCTAGAGGGGGGGGGGGTGAATAGCGATTCATTGATATCTCACATGGATTCGTCGTGCTTGTCTACAATCGTTAGTACGCACGAAAATAAAAATACTAATATAAATACAAACACAAAGCACATCACAAACACGACACACGGATTTTACATGATTCAGAATCCTAGTTCCTACTCCACGACCGAGCCCTAGAAAGTTCTAGTGATGCATACCATCACTATCAAACTTCTCCTTCTCGGTGACACACCGGAGGTGGATAAACCTCTTACAAGGCTCTTACAACAATAAGAATAAGGATACAACTGTTGGGTTTCCCTGGCACTGCGACGATTGTGTGTTTGAACATGTTTCGTAAACATGTGCACAACGGAAGAATTAAAAGCAATAAATCTAATTTATTACAATACACACATCACACGCATGCAAGATACAACATGTGTAGACATAATCGCAGTTTCAAATTTTGCAATAAAAGAAAATAACGCTAGTTATATCTGACGTATCACGTGCAGCGGGACTGACATCAACTGGAGTGACTCTCGCTAGAATTGCCTCTATCCGTATCCACGTCGAGTATCGTCGGGATAACTTCACAAAGCCACGAGCCTCATCTTTGCAAAAGTCACTAGCCTCGAGTCGAAGACGATGTGATCCGAGAGATGATCACAATCCGAATAAAAAATTCGGATCCAAAAATTGAGTTTCGCAAACTCGCTTCTCGGAAACGGTTTTCGTCAACCGATTGACGAAAACTCAACCCTCCACCTATGAGGATTGTCGGAGAACCAATCCCCGACAAATAGGTCGCTATCGGAGCGCAAAATGCCGACCAAAAGACCTCTCCACAAAGAGGAGAACAAGCTGTCCAGAATCTGGACAGCTTGTTTGGTGGAAGATATGGCCGGCCAATCAATGAAAGGCTGTTCCTTGGTCGTCGGTGGTCAATGGAGGATGACCGGAGGAGTTTCCAGCGGCCGGTGGGTGGCTAGCGGCGAGGAGAAGGCAGCAATAAAGTTGGCCGACAACCAACCTGGGCGGCTAGAGCAAGGTAGAAGAGGAGAAGGTGACTAGGGTTTCCAAAACCCTTGAACTAATTAATTCTCCACGAAAAACCCTTAAGTCATGTTTTATAGAGAACACATTCTCCTAACGGTTATTGGTTCATAACTAAAACCCGTTAACCCACTCCAATAACTTAAGTTAAAATAAACCAAACCTCATTGGTCTATTTTAAGTTAAAATGAACCGAAACAACTTTGGTTCATTCGTTTAAAACAAACCAAACTACTTTGGTTTATTTTTCACCATTGGATTAGAACCAAACCAATTTGGTTCATCCATCATATCTTCATAAGACTCGGCCCATCCATGCTTCCATTGCGACTGAAACAATTTCATGCTTGCTCCTTGTTTGGTCTAACCAAACCTAGTTTCTCTCGATTTGAGAATCTCATTCTCAAGCTCGTTTTAAATCTTTCGGATTACGCTCGTTGTGCGTGTGATCAAATAGGTTCTCGATTTATGTTGGTCGTCTATAATTAATCATTAATTATAGAACGATCATGAGTGGCACCTAGTAGTACATCATGATCCCCAATTAATCGAAAAATCAATGGTTGATTCCAGAACCATTTCTGAAACCCTTCAACAACTATAATGAATTGTGCCATGTTCCCTTCACGCATCTTATACCCACTTGATTCAGGACATGGTCTATAGTGTCAGTCCCCACTAGGTCGACTACGTCACACCTAGCCCAAGTATCATTTCCTTGTCCTACGGATTCTAGTTACTGCACATGTATCTAAGAGTATCTTACTCTAAACATGTAATGCTTTGACCAAAGATTTTAATAACAATCCGACGAGGGTATACATCTCCTCGCAAGGAGTGGTGAATCCTTTATAGGCTATTCAAACACCTTCGGACATTTCGACTTATACCCAATCATCCCGAGTCCACATCTCCTTGGAGATGCTTGCTTAAGATGTCAAAGCATAAGTCTCCATGACCAAGATGACTTGAATACCGCAAGTCAAAGGAACATCGCACTTAAGTTGTAGTAAGAACTTCATTGACATATCCATATATGAAGAGAACCATATGAAGTCTTATAGCTGGTCACTTCAATGAACTAGTTACCATAACTATCATCCATGATTAACTCCGGACATCACAATGTCTCCAGCTAGTGAGAATCAGCTGCTTGGATATACCAAAGAGTATACCTCGTGCTAGTCTCAACAGAATTGATGGTGTCCAAATCTATCAATTCATCGACTAGGGATAATTCCAATACATCACAATTACACATGTAGAGATACTCACTAGTTGTGATCCAATCATAAATTCTCTCATGCTGTGAATCGTATTGTGGACATTCAGTAAATGAGTTTAAGATCCAATCAAATACATGAAAATATGTATACTCAAATAGTGAATCTTCATTTATCAAATAAATGATACAACCATAAGATGATTGCCTTAGGACAACTCTCATATATTACTAACAAACTCCCACTTGGCCTAATGCCAATCGCCACGGTATCCAATACTATAAGCTCTAACATGATCCTCAAACTTACTTTGAGGTAAGGCCTTAGTTAAAGGATCTGCTAAGTTCCTTTCAGTGGGAATCTTCTCAATTTGTATTTCCTTCTTACTTATGATCTCTCTGATCAGATGATAGCGGCAAAACACATGTTTGGATCATTGATGAGACCACATCAAGTTCAGAAATGAATTTCTTAATCTAAACTACTTTCTTTACTGCTTCTGAAGCTGCAATGTATTCTGCCTCAGTGGCAGAATCCGCTATAGTGTCTTGTTTGGAACTTTCCCAACTCACTGTGCCTCCATTCAAGGTGAACACGTACCCAGACTGAGACTTGAAATAATCTTTTTCTATCTAAAAGCTGGCATCCGTATACCCGCGTATCACCATGTCCCCTTCTCCATATATTAGAAACACATCCTTAATCCTTCTAAAGTACTTAAGGATCGTCTTAACAGCCGCCTAATGATCCATTCCTGGATCAGACTGGTATCTGCTCATGACACTCAGAGCATACGATACATCGGGCCTCATACATGACATAGCATACATGATCGATCCTATTGCGGATGCATAGAGAATCTTATTCATGCAAATCCTCTCGTCTTCTGTGCGCGGACACATAGACTTCGAAAGGTGTATCCCATGCCTGATGGGAAGGAAACCTTTCTTGGATTCCGACATGCTAAACCTTTTTAGCACTCGATCTATATATGTAGACTGCGAAAGACCAAGCAACCGATTCGATCTATCCCTATAGATCTTAATCCCGAGGATGTAGATTGCTTCTCCCAGATCTTTTATGGAGAACATCTTGGACAATCAAATTTTAACTGACTGTAAGACAGAGACATCGTTTCTTATAAGTAATATGTCATCGATATACAATACTAGTAACACGACTGCACTCCTACTAACCTTCTTGTACACACAAGGTTCGTCCGAATTTTGTGAGAAATCAAACTTTTTGATTGTATCATCAAAACGGATATTCCAGCTCCTGGATGCTTGCTTGAGTCCATATATGAACTATCGCAGTTTGCATACTTTGGTTTTATCAACCAATGTAAAATCATCAGGCTATATCATATACACGTCCTCGAGTAGGTTTCCATTAAGGAAAGCTGTTTTCACATCCATCTGTCATATTTCATAATCATAATGAGCCATTATGGCCAGGAGCATCCGAATGGATTTAAGCATAGCTACAGGTGAATAGGTCTCGTCATAATCAACACCTTGCTTTTGACGATACCCTTTCGCCACCAATCTAGCCTTATAGGTAATCACATTACCATCCATGTCGATTTTCTTCTTGAAAAACCAATTGCACCCTATAGGCTTAATGCCGTCAGGTGGGTCCACTAAGTTCCAAACTTGATTTTCATACATGGAATCCATTTCCGACTTCATGACTTCAAGCCATTTGTCCCTTTATGAACTTTTCAGAACTTCTTCATAATTGGTAGGCTCCTCATCGTCAATGAGTAACATGTCGTTCGATTCACTTACGAGAAATCCATATCTCTCAGGAATGTTGCATGTCATACCAGATCTACGAAGACGTGGTGTCACAATATGTTCAGTCGATGTCTCATCACTATGAGTCATTGGTCGAGGTGCTTGACCAGGTATCTCCTCAATGTCTACTAAAGTCTCTTGAATCTTCTCAAGTTCAATGACACTCCCACTGTTTTCTTGCAAGAGAAACTCTTTCTCTAGAAACACAACATTTCTTGAAACAAACACCTTTTGTTCTAAGGGATGATAGAATTGATAACCCCTCGTTTCCTTAGGGTATCCAATAAATAGACATTTATCAGACTTAGCATCCAATTTGTCTGACACAGTCCGCTTCACATAAGCAGGATAACCCCATATCTTCAAGTAAGATAAATGAGGTTTTTACTAGCCCATATCTCATATGGAGTAGTAGAGACTACCTTGGTCAGGACTCTGTTTAACAAGTAAACAACTATCTGAAGTGCATAGCCCCAAAAGGACTTGGGAAGATTCGCGCGATTCATCATTGACCTGAGCATGTCCAACAAGGTCCGATTTCGCCTCTCAGATACACCATTAAGCTGTGGTGTATACGACGGAGTCCATTGAGACAATATATCATTATCCCTCATATAATCTAGAAACTCTTGACTCAAGTATTCACCCCCTCGCTCCAATCGAAGTATTTTAATACTCTTGCCAAGTTGTTTCTGAATTCTTTGAACCTTTCAAAGGTTTCAGACTTGTGTTTCATCAAGAACACATACCCAAACTGTGAGTGATCATCGGTGAAGGTAATGAAGCAGCTATAATCTCCTAGAGCTTGAGTTGACATAGGTCCGCATGCATCAGTATGTATTAGACCAAGCAACTCACCCACCGGTTCACTTTTTCCAGTAAAAGGTAACTTGGTCATCTTGCCTTTTAAGCATGATTTGCATGTATCGTATGAATCTAATTCAAATGATTTTAGAATTCCACATCGGTGTAATTCGGACATACATTTCTTGCTCACATGGCCAAGACGACAATGTCACATGTAGGAGTCTAATTGATTATCTTTTCAAGCATGCTTGTTGCTCGCTTCGATATTGAAAATGTCACTGGATACGCCCAACGTATAAATACCATTACTTAAAGTTCCAGTCCCATAAAGAACGTCATTCAAAGTTATGTAATAACAATTGTTACTAAAAGTTATATGGTATCCATTTCTATTTAAACAAGAAATAGAAATGATATTCTTTATCAACGAAGGAACATAAAAGCAATTGTATAGTTCTAAGACAAGTCCTGTAGGGAGTTTCAACAAATACGTTCCGATGGTGAGTGCAGTAACCTTTGTTCCATTCCCCAACACATAAATTTGACTCTCCCTTGACAAGTCTTCTTCTATTCCTTAGCCCATGTATGTCATTATATATATGTGAGTCACACATAGTATCCAATACCCAAATATTTAAGGAAATAGAATGACAATCAATAATGAAGATATCTGAAGAAGATGGGGCATCTGATGCCTTATTCTTCTTCACGGACTCAAGATAAATCTTGCAGTTTCTTCGCCAATGGGATGATGGCAGGTGCCCTTTTGAGTTGGTTCTGCCTTTTTAGTCTTTTTCTTCTTCCCCTCCTATTGTTCCTTTGACTTCCTCTTAGAACCTTTCTTCGAGGAATCAACTAACAACACCGTCCCCTGCTCATGCTTCACAAAAGGCTCCACAGTCTTCAACATATTGAGCAGTACCACAGATGAACCTTCTTGCATCTTAGAGGTGAAGAGGAGCTTGAAGACTTCGAACCTTTCGGATTTCACTTGCTCATCAAACAACTCATAAAGATGAAAGACTATGGTATGAGCATTCATATGCTCATGCTGCTTTCGCAGCTCGGGTACCATCACGGCTAACATGATGCAACTCACTTGCTCAGAATCACTCACATGTTTCTGATGGGCCAATAATTGGTCCGGAGTTACATCATCACTAGGACAGGTGGGAAGAGGCACTTCGACGACATGCGCAAGCTTTTCCGCCTTGAGAACAATTCTCAAGTTTCTAAGCCAGTCCAAGAAGTTCAGCCCAGTCAATTTATTTGAATCCAAAATAGAGCGCAAATTCAAAGATGTCGTGATCAATCGATTAACCTAGAAATACAAATCGAGCATATATGAGAAAGATGATTTAAAATGTATCCACATACATTTACAAAATCTCATTCATTTTTCGAATTCAAAAACCCTCAAAATCAATTCGGGAGATCGTAGGTCAATCTCCGAATGGGCTGATATCCAACATAGATAAGAACAACCTTGAAGTGAGTCCAAAAAACCATTCTTAGCTATGATGGTGGGTATCAAGTATACCGATTATATATCACGTATACGTAACTATCACAATGTGTTATCAACTAATTGAATGTTCACACATACATTGGGTTGTTAACACATTAACAAGTATGCATCATATGCATAGCACCCAACTTTACCTCTCTTCACATCGACCTTGGAGTGAGTCCGACAAATCGATGCTCTAAGTTAGAGTCGACCCATTAATCACGAAATAGTTTTAATATGGTTAGAGAGCATTCAACCAATTAGCCAGGCTTGGAGTGAGTCCAACAACCCAAACTAACGATTGACCTCTGACTCTTACCATATTAGTGTTAAACTATTCTAATGATTTGAACATGTTCGGGTTCGAGTCGGGCTTGGAGTGAGTCCAACAACCCAAACAAGAAACAGAACTCTGGTTCTAATCATATTAATGGAAGGTGTAGGCTTTAATATTGTATAAGAGTTTTGAAGTCTCATCCTCTTTGCATGCAAATAATTATTATCTATATGACATGACATACATCTACATGTCACGACACGCATGACATAATGATATGCATCTAATGCAATTACATGACATACAATTATGGCATGTACAAAAATTTCATTATATGTCATAACTATTTATAGAAATAAAATATGTTTGTGATTTGATTCACAAATCAAATCATTATTAAATTAGAAAATAAATTTCCAAATATAATCACATATTTTATTTATGGAAAGTGTTAATTGAGGAAAGTCAAATTTAATTTAGGAAACAAATTTCCTAAATTTACAAAACTATTTATGGAAAAAAAATATGTTTTAAATTTGATTCCCTAAATCAAATCATGATTAAATTAGGAAACAAATTTCCAAATCTAATCACATATTTTATTTATGGAAAGTGTTAATTTCCATAAATACTTCTAAACTTTCAAAAGTAGAAGATTTTCATAAATACTTCTAAACTTTCCAAAATTAGAAAATTTCCATAAATACTTCTAAACTTTCTAAAAGTAGAAAATTTCCATAAATACAATTATGACTATCGCAAAATAATTTTACGATTATGTCAAAACACAACCTGGGCTCTGATACCATTGTTGGGTTTTTCCGGCACTGCGACGATTGTGTGTTCTAACATATTTCGTAAACATATGCACAGCGGAAGAATTAAAAACAATAAATCTAATTTATTATAACACACACATCACACGCATGCAAGATACAACATGTGTAGACATAATCGCAGTTTCAAATTTTACAATAAAAGGAAATTATGCTAGTTATACCTGACATATCACGTGCATCGAGAATGACATCAACTGGAGCGACTCTCGCTAGAATCGCCTCTATCCGTATCCACGTCGAGTATCGTCGGGATGACTTTACAAAACCACGAGCCTCGTCTTTGCAAAAGTCACTAGCCTCGAGTCGAAGACGATGTGATCCGAGAGACGATCACAATCTGAATAAAAAATTTGGATCCAAAATTGAGGTTCGCAAACTCGCTTCTCAGAAACGGTTTTCGTCAACCGATTGACGAAAACTCAACCCTCCACCTATGAGGATTGCCGAAGAACCAATCCCCGGCAAATAGGTCTCTATCGGAGTGCAAAATGCCGACCAAACGACCTCTCCACGAAGAGGAGACCAAGCTGTCCAGAATTTGGACAGCTTGTTTGGTGGAAGATATGGCCGGCCAATCAATGGTTGGCTGCTCCTTGGTCGCCGGTGGCCAATGGAGGATGGCCAGAGGAGTTGCTGGCGGCTGGTGGGTGGGCGGCGGCAAGGAGAAGGCAGCAATAAAGTTGGGCGGCAACCAACTTGGGTGGCTAGAGCAAGGTAGAAGAGGAGAAGGTCGCTAGGGTTTCCAAAGCCCTTGAACCAATTAATTCTCCACGAAAAACCCTTAAGCCATGTTTTATAGAGAACATATTATCCCATCGGTTATTGGTTTATAACCAAAACCCGTTAACCCGCTCCAATAACTTAAGTTAAAATAAACCAAACCGCATTGGTCTATTTTAAGTTAAAATGAACTGAACCAACTTTGGTTCATTCATTTAAAACAAACCAAACCACTTTGGTTTATTTTTCACCATTGAATTAGAACAAAAACAATTTGGTTCATCCATCATATCTTCATAAGACTCGACCCATCTATGCTTCAGTTGTGACTAAAACATTTTCATGATCGCTCCTTGTTTGGTCTAACCAAACCTAGTTTCTCTCGATCTGAGAATCTCATTCTCATGCTTGTTTTAAATCCTTCGGATTACGCTCGTTGTGCATGTGACCAAATAGGTTCTCAGTTCATGTTGGTTGTCTATAATTAATCATTAATTATAGAACGATCATGAGTGGCACCTAGTAGTACATCATGATCCCCAATTAATCGGAAAATCAACGGTTGATTCCAAAATCATTTCTGAAATCCTTCAGCAGCTATAATGAATCGTGCCCCGTTCCCTTCACGTATCTTATACCCACTTGATTCAGGACATGGTCTATAGTGTTAGTCCCCACTAGGTCGACTATGTCACACCTAGCCCAAGTATCATTTCCTCGTCCTACGGATTCTAGTTACTGCATATGTATCTAAGAGTACCTTACTCTAAACATGTAATGTTTTGGCCAAAGACTTTAGTAATAATCCGACGAGAGGCCATGGGTATACATCTCCTCGCAAGGAGTGGTGAATCCTTTATAGGCTATTCAAACACCTTCGGGCATTTCGACTTATACCCAATCATCTCGGGTCCATATCTCCTTGGAGATGCTTGCTTAAGATGTCAAAGCATAAGTCTCCATGACCAAGATGACTTGAATACCACAAGTCAAAGGAACATCACACTTAAGCTGCAGTAAGAACTTCATTGACATATCCATATATGCAGAAAACCATATGAAGTCTTACAGCTGGTCACTCCAATGAACTAGTTACCATAACTAGCATCCACGATTAACTCCGGACATCACAATGTCTCCAGCCAGTGAGAATCAGCTGCTTGGATATACCAAAGAGTATACCTCGTGCTAGTCTCAACAGAATTGATGGTGTCCAAATCTATCAATTCATCGACTAGGAATAATTCCAATACATCACAATTACACATGTAGAGATACTCACTAGTTGTGATCCAATCACAAATTCTCTCATGGTGTGAATCGTATTGTGGACATTCAGTAAATGAGTTTAAGGCCAATCAAATACATGAAAACATGTATACTGAAATAGTAAATTTTCATTTATCAAATAAATGGTACAACCATAAGGCGAATTGTTAGACTTTTCGAGCCGCAAAAACCGCTTTTTGCATTGCAGAAACCTCGGAAGTCCGGCCACGGATCCGTGCGAAGATGTATTAAAACTAAAATATGTATGTGTTTACTAAAAACCCTAGATCTACCTTAGATCTAGAAGGTGAGATCATTACCCTCGATGCGACGCTCTTCGCAAATCCCGCTCGTCCAAAAGCTTCGCCGGAACTCAAGAGCGTCAAGTGCACACTCCTCTATTGGTATCCACACAAGCAAAAGGTGGAGAAAACACACCCTTGAGTGTGCTAGCATCCTATGGATGGTTCGGCCAAAGAGAGGGATAGGAGAGCAAGCTTGAGAGGAAGATGATCCAAGGAAGAAGATGAAGCTGTGTAACTCACAAAAAATAATTCTCATCTAATGAGAATAGTGGTCAGCCACTTTTCTTAGGGGGGTTACATGCATGCATGTAACTCCTCCAAGAGCCAATGTCTCTTGGTCTCCCTCATGAGGTGGCACCACATGCTAAGTCAATGATGATGTGGAGCATCATCATTGGCCGGCCATGCCAAGTCATCATCATGACATGACATTTGGTCAAGTCAAACTTGACCTTTCATCTTACCTCTCAAGTCAAGTCAAACTTGACCTCTTATCTCCCACGGCTGATCAAATCCAACCATTTGATTCAAGTCAATTTAATTTAATGAATCTCTATTCATTAATTTAAATTGATTTGATGAATCAAATCTAAATTACACTCATTCAACACTTGAATCAAATCGAGTCCAACTCAATTAGTCTAATTAGGATTACTCTTAATCCAATTTAGTTCATCCCATGAACATAATCCTCATGGTTCATCATATGAACCTAATCTCCATCTAATTGCCCTTATGTGTGTGACCCTATAGGTTCTTGTAACGTTGGCAATGCCCCTAAACCGATTTAGGAACATAAGCAATGAGCGGTTTCTAGCAACACATCATTGCTACCCAAGTTACAAGAATGTTAAGCTCCAACATCACCTTTGTGACTACTAATTGTGACTCTCACAATATGTGACAATGTCCCTCTATCTTTGACATCTAGATTGACCAATCAAGGCATAGACCGTGTCATCCTCGGTACAATCTGTATCTTAAACTCCAAGTAGACTCACTCTAATTAAATGAGCTCAATATCTCATATTGACTCATTTAGGCATGACCATGCACTTCGTGGTCTCACTCTATCAAGAATATCGATGTCACCCCCGTCATATAGGAGGGATAGATCTCATCTACATCACTCACATCCCTCCGCATAATTTGTTACATACCCAGTAATCACCTTTATAGTCCACCCATTTACGGGTGACATTTGACGAAGCCAAAGTATGCAACTCCTTATGTAGGGAACCATGGTGACTTCAGGTTTAAGGACTAATAGTCATACTAATAGTCACATGAGAAAGTATATGACACTCATATAACGATCCATGATACTTTCTCATGGCGGGTCATTCAGTATACATTCTCCAATGCATACTCATGTGTCAACTTGATATCTCATATCCATGACTTGTGAGATCAAATCATCGTGTTGACCTACATGCTAGTCTCTATGCATTAACATTATCCCTGAATGTTAATACTCGACTAGGAATGATTAAGAGTAGTGTTCTCTATATCATCTCATTGTCGATTCAACCAATCGATTGATATAGATAAGAACCTACTACTCAAGGATATTATTATATTTAGTTATTTGACACCAATATAAGTAAATATAATAATCATGCCTTTATAAATAGGAATATGATACAATAAAGTCCATACAACAATCATCACATGATTGACTCTAGGGCTTTCACTAACAATCTCCCACTAGCACTAGTGCCAATCACCGTAGTATCTAATACCCAATGACCTAGTGTGACCATCATGCTTTTTCTGTGCCAAAGCCTTGGTCAAGGGATCTGCGATGTTAGCCTCTGTGGGTACTCTGCAAATCTTCACATCTCCTCTATCGAAAATCTCTCGAATGAGATGGAAGCGCCGTAGTATGTGTTTGGTCCGCTGGTGTGAGCGAGGTTCCTTAGCCTGTGCAATCACTCCATTGTTGTCACAATAGAGCTCTATGAGATTTGCTATGCTAGGAACCACCCCAAGCTCAGTAATGAACTTGCAGATCCAAACTGCCTCCTTTGCTGCCTCAGATGCAGCGATATACTCGGCTTCTGTTGTAGAATCAACAACTGTGTCATGCTTCGAACTCTTCTAGCTCACAGCGGCACCATTCAAGCAAAACACGAACCCTGACTACGATCTATAATTATCCTGGTCAGTTTGGAAGCTGGCATCACTGTAACCCTTTACAGCTAGCTCCTCATCGCCTCCAAATATCAAGAAATATTCTTTAGTCCTTCTCAAGTACTTAAGAATATTCTTGACTGCTATCCATGACCTCACCGGATCCGACTAGTATCTACTGCCATACTCAAAGCATACGAGACATCGTGATGAGTACGCATACATGATAGATCCTATAGCAGATGCGTAAGGGATCTTATCCATGCGGTCTCTCTCCTCTCTAGAAGAGGGACTTTGAGTCTTCGAAAGACTCACACCATGTGACATCGACAGAAGTCCCTTCTTGGAATTCTGCATGGCAAACCGTAGTAATACCGTGTCAATGTATGTACTCTGACTTAGGCCAAGCAATCTCTTAGATCTATCTCTATAGATCTTGATGCCTAGAATACAGGCTGCTTCACCTAAGTCCTTCATTGAGAAGCACGTCCCCAGCCAAGTCTTCATAGACTGTAGCGAAGGGATGTCATTCCCAATGAGCAGTATGCCATCCACATACAATACAAGGAAGACAACTGTGTTCCCATTAACCCTCTTATAGACACAGAGTTCATCTTCATTCTTGATGAAACCAAACTGTTTGATCGCATCATCGAATCGAAGATTCCAGCTCCGAGAGGCTTGTTTTAGCCCATAAATGGACCTTTGCAGCTTGCATACCTTCCCAGTATGCTGTGGATCTTCAAAACCCTCAGGTTGTGTCATGTACACATCCTCGAGTATGTTTCCATTCAGAAATGCGGTTTTGAAATCCATCTGCCAGATCTCATAATCGTGGTATGCTGCAATAGCAAGCAAGATCCGAATGGACTTAAACATCGCCACTGGAGAAAAGGTTTTATCATAGTCAATACCATGAATTTTCTTGAAACCTTTAGCCACCAATCGACCCTTATAGGTATACGTAAGTCCATCCATGTCAATCTTTCTCCTAAAGACCCACTTACACCCAATGGGTTTGACCCCTTCAGGTGAATCAACCAAAGTCCATACTTGGTTGGTGTACATGGATTCCATCTCGGATCTCATGGCCTCTAGCCATTTCTCAGAATCTGGGCTTATCACAGCTTCTTGATAGGAGGTAGGCTCATTCTCAATAAGCATTACGTCATCATGGTCAGACAAGAGAAATGAATATCTCTCAGGCTGACGACGTACCCTATCAGATCTGCGAAGACGTAGGTCTACCTGAACAGGTGGTTGTTCCACAACTCTTTGTGCAACAACCTCATCACCCACAATACTTTGTGGTTCCTGTTCAACCTCCATCAAGGCCTCAGTGCTATGGTCTTTATCTTGAATTTCTTCAAGATCTAACGTACTCCCACTAGTTTTTCTAGAAACAAAATCCCTTTCTAGAAAAACTCTAGTCTTTGCTACAAACACTTTGTGCTGACTGAGAATGTAGAAGTAATATCCCTTTATATCCTTGGGATATCCAACAAAATAGCACCTATCGAATTTGGGTCCCAGTTTATCTGAGACTTGACGTCGAACGTAAGCCTCACAACCCCAAATCCTAATGAAAGACATCTTGGGATTTCTCCCTGTCCATATCGTATATGGTGTCTTTATCACAGCCTTGGATGGTACACGGTTAAGGGTAAAGGTCAGCTGTTCAGAGCATATCCCCAAAAGGATATAGGAAGATCTGTGTGACTCATCATAGATCGTACCATATCTAATAGGGTACGATTCCTCCTTTCGGATACACCATTCCACTGTGGTGTTCCAGGAGGAGTGAGTTGAGATAGAATCTCACATTCAGCTAGATAGTCACGAAACTCATGGCTAAGGTATTCACCACTTCGATCTGATCGAAGTATCTTAATACTCTTGCCAAGCTGGTTTTGTACTTCATTCTTGAATTCTTTGAACTTTTCAAAGGATTCTGATTTATGTGTAATAAGATACACATAACCATATCTACTGAAGTCATCAGTAAATGTAATGAAGTACCTGTAACCACCTCTAGCTGCAACATTGAAAGGGCCACATACATCACTATGTATAAGTTGTTGGTGCAGCAGACACCTAAGTCGAACCTGAGTTTTGATTATAGCAAACGATACAAAGTTAAGCTCATGTCGTTATCTCACGAGCTGAATCAAGTGTGCAGAAGATTGCTATAGCTGGAGTTGAAGGCTAGCGACACCCGGAGGAAGCCGCGGTGGTCGGGCGACACTCGAGTGATTTCGGAGGGAGCCGATGGAATCGAGTGGAAGGCCGGAAGCAAAAGCAACACGTAAGTATCGAGGTAAGCTCGTGTGTGTGAGCGTAAGTGAGGTCGTATCCTCTTTACGGGGATGATCTTAAGCGTAGATCCGACCCAAGACATCTCATAGGTGGTCTAGGTCGAGATCGGACGGTCGAAGACCGTCGGAAGTATGTTTTTGTTGAGCTAACTTTGACTTGCAGCAAGCATCGATCGCCGACGCTTGGAGGACTCGACGCTGCGGTATCATCGATCGCCGAGAAGGTCATCAATCGACCGATCGCCATCCGATCGATGATGGCCATCGATCGTGATGGTCAATGATCAGATTCGAGGAGTCAAGGCTTATCACTCCACCTCAAAGCGGTTTGGTGTCCATTTGTGATTGGTTGAAGACCCACTCGAAAAGGGGCTCAAAGGCTATAAAAGGAGGGCCAAACCTAGGGTTTTAACAACAATTCTAAGCCTCCAAAAAGTCTCCGTTACGCTGTAACTCTCCGACAACGAAGTCCTTCCATTCTGACGTCTAGGTTTAACTCTTATTATTCTTGTACGTCGGTATTAGTTTTTCTTGTCATTTACATTTCCGGAGCTTTTATCGTATACGAGGAGAGGGGGAGTGTCCCTCTACCTCAAGTTTTTGTGGTTCCTTCTTGTATCGATTAACTCCTACCTCTAACGAGGAGGAGTTCCTTTAGTGCTTTTGCCCTCCGTACGTGGTCAAGGACCACTAGGGCATTGGAGTAGTAGCCTTCGGCTACGAACCAAGTAAAACCCTTGTGTCGATTGTTTTTTTTATTTTTACATTTCCGCTGCAATTAACTAATTATCTCTCGAGTTTTAACGAAAGAAAAAGAAAAGGTTTTTCGCTATTCACCCCCCCCTTTAGCGAACCACATCGATCCAATAATTGGTATCAGAGCCGGGGGCGCTTAGATTTGGTGAAACCACCAATCTAACATTTTTTTTTACAGATTTGTTTTTCGTTCGTTTAAATTTTTCTCCCGCACTACTAATCCAAGATGAAGTCTTGGTACTCTTCGTTTGATTTTGTTTTGCAAGCATTCGCTTTTGGAGTAGCCGACGGTCAAACGGGCATAACTTTTTGTACAAGTTGACCCACGACACGGTCTACCTACCAAATCG
The DNA here is from genome assembly GCA_025175895.1 of Wurfbainia villosa. Classification (NCBI taxonomy): domain Eukaryota; kingdom Viridiplantae; phylum Streptophyta; class Magnoliopsida; order Zingiberales; family Zingiberaceae; genus Wurfbainia; species Wurfbainia villosa. The sequence goes on along the minus strand of CM045987.1, from coordinate 81,816,193 downwards.
AAGCCCTCGCAGAGATCTACACTTCTTACTGGGGGTTTACCCCCGTAACAAGTTGTTTTCGTCCTCAAAAATCGACGTTTAGTAGCCTTTCGGGGACATCGAAGGTTGTGAGTACTTACTTTTTATTTAGTTTCTTATTTCGTTGCTTAACTTTCTATTTTTCGTGTGTTTCTGTTTATTTCCCACACGACTCATCCAAGACGCAAGTCTTGGTACTTTGTATTTTTTCGCTGTTAGGTCTTCTTTTTAGTCTCCTTGTTTTTTGTTCTAATGGCCTATCTCGAGGGTTTTAGCACCGTCCGACCTCCGTTTTACAACGGAGATGATTTCCGTTACTGGAAAGGTCGGATGGAATGCTTTCTCAAAACCCAAATCGAGATGTGGATCATAATCCAAATGGGTTTCACACTTCCGACTAATGAAGTGGGTGACTCCTTGGATTATGATCAATGGACCGTTGCAACAAAACGACAAGTCGAAGCCGATGCCAAGGCAACACAAATCCTCCAATGCGGCTTGTCCAAGGAGGAGCTAAATCGCGTCGGCCCCTTCATAAGCGCAAAGGATCTTTGGACAAAACTAATCGAGTTACACGAAGGATCGGATCAAGCTAAGGTTTGCAAACGTGATTTGTTATTCAATAAATTGTACACACTAAAAATGCAGGAACACGAGTCCGCGATGCAACTCCACGCCCGTGTCCAAGACATAGTCAACAACCTACACGCAATCGGGCAAAAGGTCGAAAACCGTGACCTTATTAGGTATGTCCTAAACTCTTTTCCGAGGACTACCTTATGGGCATCCATGGTTGATGCCTATAAGGTCTCCAAGGACCTTTCTAAAATTAGGTTAGACGAACTCTTTTCGGATTTCGAATTACATGAACAATCCAACTCGGAACCCGAGAGGGGTATAGCCTTGTTTGCAGGTTCAAAGAAGAAGAAAATCGCAAGCAAGCCACCACCACCCGAGGAGGAAGATGAGTCCGAAGAAGAAGTTGACCCGGAGTTGACTGCCGAACTAATGAACCTAGCTCGAAGGATAGCCAAGGGACGAAAGCGAACTACGACTCGACCCAACCAAGGTAAACCTAAAAGTTCTAACATTAGGTGTTATGAGTGCAACAGGTTTGGACATATCAAGTCCGAGTGCCCCAAGCTCAACCACCAAGCACCTAAGCATAAGAAGGCCCTCAACGCGACATGGGAAGAAGGCCATCCAAGAAGACGAAGATCACGTCTTCATGGCAAAATCAATTGAGTCGACACGGAGACCGAACTTGAGTCGAACTCCGAGGATGACTCGGACTACGGCTTACCTTCAAGTCAAGCCACGGACACGCATCCGGTTCAAAAGATACCCTTAAGGTGAGTCGAACCTTATTTAATACTTTACATAATACGGTTTAGGTTTTTGTCTAGGAAGTTAGCTAAGTCCGAGTCCAAGGTCGAGACCCTGGTTGAGGAAGTTAAACTCCTCAAACACGAGGTCTCCCTAACCTCTTCGACTAGTCGAGTTCAAGAGAAGGACTCAACTCGGGTTGAAAAACTCGAAGTTGAGAACTCACTCTTGAAAAGTCAAGTCAAAGATCTTAGGAATACGTTGGAAAGGTTTACTTTGGGATCCAAAGGACTTGACCTCCTACTTGGATCGCAAAGGGCCGTGTACAACAAGGCCGGACTAGGGTTTAGCTCAAACACGACCAATAAGTCGTATATGTCAATCGTAAGTAGACATAAAAAATGTGTCCAAGCATGGGTCCCTAAGACCACTTTGATTTCAACTCTAGGATCCAACTCATACTGGGTTCCCAAGGACCAAATCCACTATGTGGATAGACCGAACCGATTCAACGGTCTAGGGGGAGCCAGTACAAAACATGTTTGTGTTTTAACTTAGAAATTGCATGCTTAGATTTTTTTTTTTTTCGTGAACTCACTTAGAACACGTAAATAACCAACTAAAAGCCTTCGAAAAGATTGAGCCTCGGGGAGCCTCTTTTCAAAAACATAACCAACTAAAAGCCTTCGAAAAGATTGAGCCTCGGGGAGCCTCTTTTCAAAAATAACCAGTTAGACTAGGAAATAATCTTGGGTGAGTCAAGTCATCATTTTCTTGAAAATGGCTTTGTCTAAGGAAGTGGTCGATGATCCGATAAAAGAAGGCCCTGGTGCCTCGCCACGACCTGGAAGCCATGATCTTGAAAAGGTAAAATTGACAAGCCTAGGGTTAAATCCAAATCTAACATAAAATTACTTGTACCTAAATCCACTTAATCAACTTAATTGGAAGTCATCTCAAAAAACACATAAGTATAACATGCTTGATCATATAGACTCCGGTGAGATGATCTAGGGTTAACAACTTACAACCAATTTTCTTAACAAAAAAATCTAACATCCAATCCAACCACCTTGTGTGTAGGATCAATGGATGTTGGACAGCGGTTGCTCCCGACACATGACCGGGGATCAACTCAAATTCGCAAAGCTTCGATTCAAACGACAAGGATCGGTAGCCTTTGGGAATAACGGCAAGCTCAAAATCATCGGATCAGGTGATATCGAGCTTAACACGAATTTTGTTATTAAAAATGTATTACTTGTAGAGAATTTTGAATATAACTTACTAAGTGTAAGCCAATTGTGTGATAATAACTATAAGGTTATATTTCTAGAAAATGAATGCGTAATTAATACCAACGAAACCTCTAAAACAATTCTTAAAGGAACTAGAAATAACAATATTTATACGATCAACTTAACCAACTCCTCAACTAAGTGTCTTATGACATGGCAAGAGGAATCATGGTTGTGGCACCGACGACTCCACTGCGACCCAAGACTCGGCCCACAAGATGAGTCAGAGTGGATTAGTCAGAGGCTTACCCAACCTCAACAACTTGGTTAATAAAATCTGTAATGCTTGTCAACAAGGAAAACAACCTAGGACACAACACAAGTTAACTAACCAAGAACGAACCTCAAATGTACTTGAGCTCCTGCATATGGATCTATTCGATTCACATGGAGCCAAGTCACTCAATAGAAGTCAATATTGCTTAGTCATAATTGATGACTACTCCAGGTTTACCTGGGTTAGGTTCATCAAGCATAAAAGTGATACCCTAGATCAATTAATCAATCTATTCAAATTAATCGAGAATCAAAAAGACCTTAAGGTTAAAAGACTTAGAAGCGATCATGGTGGTGAATTCGAAAATCAAAGGTTCACCGACTTCTGTAACCTAAACGGATACCACCATGAATTCTCTTGCCCTAGGACCCCTCAGCAAAATGGCCTAGTGGAGCGGAAAAACCAAACTCTACAAGAAGCCGCTAGGACCATGTTGAACGAATACGACCTACCCGATAGGTTTTAGCGGCGTTAGCACTTGCTATGTCCAAAATAGGATCCTTATGGTAAAGAGGCACCTTAAGACCAGAGATTTATCACGATAAAATACCTAACATCAAGTACTTTAGGGTATTTGGGTGTAAGGTACATATCCTAAACACTAAGGATTACCTAGGGAAATTTACATCGAAAACCACGATCGGAATCTTTCTAGGATACTCGACTACAAGTAGAGCTTATAGAGTATATAACCACGACACCCTTAGAGTCGAGGAGACTATCAATGTAGTATTCGATGAAGGACATGAACTTACAAAACCCCAAGAACCCCAATTAGCGAGCCGATTCATACTAGACCTTACTCGATCCGAGATCAGGTCTAGTGTTAATCCTAACCTAAGTCAACCTAGTCACTCTATTGATCAAGTGATAGATGACTCCAACCAAACTAGTGTTCAACCAAGTCACCCCATTGATCAAGCATTAGGTGACACAAACCCAACCCAATCTAGGACTCAGACTAACCACCCTATCGATCAAGTGATAGGAGATCCTAATCTAGGAGTTCGAACTAGAGCATCCTATAGGAACCTTAGTCAAATTTCCTTAATTTCAAAGATAGAACCCAAATCAATTGAACAAGCTCTTCTTGATCCCGATTGGATTATTGCAATGCAAGAAGAGCTAGCTCAATTTACTAGGAACAAAGTGTGGGAATTAGTACCACCACCTAAAGACAAAACGATAATTGGAACAAGGTGGGTGTTTCGAAATAAGCTTGATGATAAAGGTGAAGTAGTTAGAAACAAGGCTCGGTTAGTCGCCAAAGGATTTAGCCAAGTCGAAGGCTTAGATTACGACGAAACCTATGCCCCAGTAGCTAGACTCGAATCCATTCGAATGTTGCTAGCTTATGCCGCACATCGAGGATTTAAGCTGTTTCAAATGGATGTTAAGTCGGCATTCCTAAATGGATACATTAAAGAAGAAGTTTATGTTAGCCAACCGGATTCGAAAATCTAGATAAACCCGACCATGTTCTAAAACTTAAGAAAGCTCTCTATGGACTTAAACAAGCTCCTCGAGCTTGGTACGAGAGACTTTCAATCCATCTTAAGTCAAAAGGGTTTAACCAAGGCTTAGTTGACCCAACTCTCTTTGTAAAAACCTTAGGTAAAGAAATATTCATAGCTCAAATTTACGTAGACGATATAATTTTTGGAACCTCTAACTCAGCCTTACTAAACGAGTTCGTTTCACTCATGGAAAGTGAGTTCGAAATGAACTTGGTAGGCGAGTTAAGTTTCTTTTTAGGTCTACAAATTAAAAAAACTAAGGATGGTATATACCTATATCAACAAAAATACACTAAGGAGTTAATTAAAAGATTTGGAATGCAAGATGCTAAGGTAATAAACACCCCAATGGCGATAAATGTTAACATAGGAGAAGACCTAGAAAGTAAGTCCATTGACTTAAAGTACTATAGGAGCGCAATAGGAAGTCTTCTATACTTAATCTAATCTACATCCTATTCGCAGTAAGTATGTGCGCCAGGTTTCAAACCTGTGCTAAGGAGTCTCACCTAACCCTAGTTAAGCGTATCCTTAGATATCTAAAGGGTACACTTAATGTCGGTATTTGGTATCCTAGATCTATCGAGTTCGAACTAATCGGCTACTCCGATTCGGATTATGCCGGTAGTAAACTCGACAGAAAAAGCACGAGTGGTTGTTGTCAACTACTCGGCTCGAGTCTAGTGAGTTGGTGCAGTAGGAAGCAACATTGTGTTGCCTTATCTACCACCGGCCGAATACATCGCGATGGGTGAGTGTGTCACTCAACTTCTTTGGATGAAGCACACTCTCCGCGACTTTAAGTTAGACTTTACGAATACTAAACTTCACGTAGATAACATTAGTTCAATTAATCTTACCAAGAATCCAATATGTCACTCTAGGACCAAACATATAGAAGTCAAACACCATTTCATTCGAGAACATGTGGCCAACGGAGCCATACAACTGAGTCACGTCGAATCAAAATCTAACCTAGCGGACTCTATTTACTAAACCCCTACCCGCCGAATTTAGTCTATTAAGACAAAATTGGGCATGTGTAATAGAATAAGAACTTGCAAACTATATTTTCTTACTACTATTTCTTATTTTTCATTTTGATGGAACTAGCATAGGACATACCTTAGATATCATGCACCTATAGATTTAAGGAGCCAAGACATCTCACAACACATAGGACTAATGTGTTTGTGTACTTAGCCACGTAGATGGGCGTGAGATGTTAGGACCCTACTACCTGAGTTCCAAGATGTAGATCAAGTGCGTCAATATGAACCCTGAGTATAAATATGCAACTAATATTAACCAACTCTAATCAGACTTGTTGATAATATCATTTCAATCAAGTCAAACTAGAGTTGAACATTTAGATGAATTATTTTCACATACTATTTTCAAAATCATCATGCTTGGACTTAAGGTTTTCTTAACCCCCACTTTTTCTGATTTATGTCAAAAGGGGAGAAAGAGCCAAAGTTAAGGGCCAAAGTTAGGGTTCATTTCAAATTTTAACTTTGATTCGGCCTAAGTTAAGGGGAGTAAGGTTTAGGTTTCAACTCTTCGGAATTGAAAACTTTAAAGGCCTAAGTTAAGTAATGCCATTTACTTAACTCGTTATCTTTTGTGTTTGGAGTTAAGTAATGCCATTTACTTAACTCATTACCTTTTGTGTTTGGAGAACTAAAAGTCTTTTTCAAGTACTCACCCTCAAGAGGAGGTTTCCTCAAGGGGAGTACTTGAAGAAAATGGGAGTACTTGAAGAAAATCCTTACTACTCCAACTTAATCTTCGCTTGTTTCTAATGCACATTATTCTTTATGCTTGCTATTTACTTAACTTTGTATGTGGGTTTGCCATAAATCAAAAAGGGGGAGATTGTTGGTGCAGCAGGCACCTAAGTCGAACCTGAGTTTTGATTATAGCAAACGATACAAAGTTAAGCTCATGTCATTATCTCACGAGCTGAATCAAGTGTGCAGAAGATTGCTATAGCTGGAGCTGAAGGCTAGCGACACCCGGAGGAAGCCGCGGTGGTCGGGCGACACTCGAGTGATTTCGGAGGGAGCCGATGGAATCGAGTGGAAGGCCGGAAGCAAAAGCAACACGTAAGTATCGAGGTAAGCTCGTGTGTGTGAGCGTAAGTGAGGTCGTATCCTCTTTACGGGATGATCTTAAGCGTAGATCCGACCCAAGACATCTCAGGTGGTCTAGGTCGAGATCGGACGGTCAAGACCGTCGAAAGTATGTTTTGTTGAGCTAACTTTGACTTGCAACAAGCATCGCGATCGCCATCTGGAGGACTCGATCGCCGTGTATCGCCGATCGCTAAGGTCATCAATCGATCGACGCCGCATCACCGATCGATGATGGCCATCGATGATCGATGGTCAATGATCAGATTCGAGGAGTCAAGGCTTATCACTCCACCTCAAAGCGGTTTGGTGTCCATTTGTGATTGGTTGAAGACCCACTCGAAAAGGGGCTCAAAGGCTATAAAAGGAGGGCCAAACCTAGGGTTTTAACAACAATTCTAAGCCTCCAAAAAGTCTCCGTTACGCTGTAACTCTCCGACAACGAAGTCCTTCCATTCCGACGTCTAGGTTTAACTCTTATTATTCTTGTACGTCGGTATTAGTTTTTCTTGTCATTTACATTTCCGGAGCTTTTATCGTATACGAGGAGAGGGGGAGTGTCCCTCTACCTCAAGTTTTTGTGGTTCCTTCTTGTATCGATTAACTCCTACCTCTAACGAGGAGGAGTTCCTTTAGTGCTTTTGCCCTCCGTACGTGGTCAAGGACCACTAGGGCCTTGGAGTAGTAGCCTTCGGCTACGAACCAAGTAAAACCCTTGTGTCGATTGTTTTTTTTATTTTTACATTTCCGCTGCAATTAACTAATTATCTCTCGAGTTTTAACGAAAGAAAAAGAAAAGGTTTTTCGCTATTCACCCCCCCCTCTAGCGAACCACATCGATCCAACATAAGTCCTAACAAGTCCGTTGCTCTTTCGCTGTGTCCACTAAAGGGAGTCTTGGTCATCTTGCCTAAAAGGCAAGACTCGCATGTCTCATATGATTCAAAATCAAATGAGTCTAGCAGCCCATCCTTATGGAGCTGAGATAAGCGACTCTCATTTATGTGACCTAAGCGACAATGCCAGAGATAGGTTTGGTTCAACTCATTTGACTTGAACCTTTTGGTACTTATGTTATAGATAGGGCTCTCTAAGTCTAGAAAGTAGAGTCCGTTCATTAGAGGTGCACTACAATAGAACATATCATTTAAATAAACTGAACAACATTTGTTCTTTATTATAAATGTAAATCCTTTCTTGTCCAAACAAGAAACCGAAATTATGTTCTTAGTTAAAGCAGACACATAACAATATTCATCTAATTCTAGTACAAGCCCAGTGGGCAGAGATAGATCATAAGTTCCTACAACAACAGCAGCAACTCTTGCTCCATTGCCTACTCGTAGGTCCACCTCGGCCTTTGTCAATGCCCTGCTATTTCTCAGCGCCTGCACATTGGTACAAATGTGAGATGCACATCTGGTATCTAATACCCATGATGAAGAAATAGATAGATTGACTTCTATAACATTTATACCTGAAGTAGAAGTCTCACTTCTCTTCTTCTTAAGATCTTCCAGGTATGCCTTGCAGTTACACTTCCAGTGTCCAGCTTCCTTGGAGTGGAAGCAAGCCCCTTCCTTGGCTACCCCTCCTTTGGGTTTCAGTTCCTTGCCCTTACCTTTAGGCTTGCCCTTGCCTTTCTTCTTTTTCACCATCAAAATGGTGTCAGATTATCCCTTCTTAAGGTTAAGCTCAGCAGTTCTCAACATGCTGAGCATCTCAGGCAGTGGCTTATCAATTTCATTCATGTTATAATTCATGACAAATTGATTATAGGCTTGTTGCAAAGATTGCAAAATCAAGTCAGTGGCCAGCTCTTGGCCAAGTGGGAATCCCAGCCTTTGTAGGTTTTCTACGTACCCAATCATCTTGAGTACATATGGACCTACGGGAGTCCCATCTTGCATTTTGGACCCAAACAATGCCTTAGAGACTTCATATCTCTCGTGCCTTGCTTGTCCTTGATATAGTTGACGAAGATGTTCAACCATATCATAAGCATTCATGAACTCGTGTTGCTTCTGAAGCTCAGAGTTCATGGTCGCGAGCATTAGACATGACACATCTAATGCATCATCTTGATGCTTCTTGTAAGCATCTTTGTCAGCTCATGAGGCAGTGGCAGGAGATGCCTCCGGAATGGGCTGCTCCAGGACGTACAGTTTCCTTTCTTGGGTGAAAACAATTCTCGTGTTCTGCATCACCCGTAAAATTTGCTCCATTGAGCTTGTCCTTCTCAAGGACAGAACGCAGAGAGAGAGTGCTCGTGTTTGTCAACATAGTAATCTACAACATACAATGCAGAGAATTAATATCATATTCCTTTTATCATTTAACTAGGCCTTTTATCAAATGATGCTCCCATTGAATTATAGGAATTTTATATAATCGAGTTATGGATGTGGTCAAACCACATTACTAGATTCATACAAACTAGCTATAATTCTTACGGGACAAGATCCACATCATACTAAGCCTTGAGTTAGCTTTGGCTAAATCGCCCAAGACTTAGTACGATCGGTGGGTAACACATTACCGATTACATCTCTATGCAACTCTTGTTTATAGGATCAAGACCCACATTTACAAAAGACCTTGAGTTAGCTTTGGCTAAATCGCCCAAGATTTAGTGTAAATGCGATCTTATCATATCTTTCCAATGATTGGAATATGCCTATAGTTCTACTCGATCCAATTGAGTTAACTAGTTTTACTCAATCTAATTGAGCTTACTCTAACCCAAGCCGTGATAGGAGGGACCAAGATTGTCCCTCCGCACCCTACCAAGATAATATGCGTTGCTCTGCTTTGGCAGATTCAACAACTATAAATGATCGAGGTAGTGATGGGTATCAAGGACCTGGTAGGCATTTATGAGTTGATTCGATTAAGATCTAATATAATCGTAATGTGTATCATATACGCATTAAGGCCTTTATTATCCTATATTAGCATGCATCACATACATACATACATTATTCTAGCATGCATCATATACATACAAGAAAATTATCCTAGCATGCATCATATACATACAAGCATTATTCTACTAGCATGCATCACATACATACAAGCAAAATAAAATATATATATATATATATATATATATATATATATATATATATATATAAAATTAACTGTGATGTAGTCATGGCCCTACTATGATCTTCTCAAGCCAATGAGAAGATCGGACGGTCAACCTAAGGCTAGCGGCTTCTTCAAGCGCTTCCTTTGACCGCCATGTGTCGTCGACACCCTTCTCGTAACTTCTTCTACAAGTGGACTTTCCACCGCTCCATTTTGTACATTAAAAATATGAAACTCGAGTTACACTATACAACTATTTACAACTAGAATTTCAAAAGAAGAGGTACGACGCACAAGTCGCATACACTATACAACACGCACAACCACAAAAATGGTACGTAGGCCGTATTATGAATTACAACACATCATAATCCAATCAAATTGGGGTCATTGGGCCATGACAATCATAGAATTATACATAATTCTAAATTATGTATTTTTAAAGAAAATTTCTAGAATTTTTCCTATTTTTTTTTCAAATTTATGAGTCACCTCTCCATAACGGTCCCGCTAAGCGGTTTCCGGGCGCGATCGTGGGACAAGGCCCCTTTCGGGGATAGGGGCAGCGCCCCTACTCGCAAAATAAATTTTGCGAGTGTCCCTACTACGATCTTACAGTGACTTAAGTCGCTGTCCCAAAAACCTAAAGCGAGAACTCGCCGTTTCTGAGAGTTTTTCTCGATGGTTGAAGCCTACATATGTCCCAACACTCGTTGCTTCGACTCTTCGAGAAAAATACCTAAAAATTCTATAAAAATAGGAAATTTACAGAAACATAAAAATATGTAATTTTTATATCTAATATAAAAACTACAAAAATGAAACACATACATGCTTCACACGTGGCTCTGATACCACTGTTGGACTTTCGAGCAAAACACGCTTTGCGTTGCGGAAACTAAACTAAAACATGTATGTGTTTACTAAAAACCCTAGATCTACCTTAGATCTAGAAGGTGAGATCATTACCCTCGATGCGACGCCCTTCGCAAATCCCGCTCGTCCAAAAGCTTCGCCGGAACTCAAGAGCGTCAAGTGCACACTCCTCTATTGGTATCCACACAAGCAATAGGTGGAGAAAACACACCCTTGAGTGTGCTAGTACCCTATGGATGGTTCGGCCAAAGAGAGGGATGGGAGAGCAAGCTTGAGAGGAAGATGATCCAAGGAAGAAGATGATGAAGTTGTGTAACTCACAAAAAATAATTCTCATCTAATGAGAATAGCGGTCGACAACTTTTCTTAGGGGGGTTGCATGCATGCATGTAACTCCTCCAAGAGTCAATGGCTCTTGGTCTCCCTCATGAGGTGGCACCACATGCTAAGTCAATGATGATGTGGAGCATCATCATTGGCCGGCCATGCCAAGTCATCATCATGACATGACGTTTGGTCAAGTCAAACTTGACCTTTCATCTTCCCTCTCAAGTCAAGTCAAACTTGACCTCTTATCTCCCATGGTTGATCAAATCCAACCATTTGATTCAATTCAATTTAATTTAATGAATCTCTATTCATTAATTTAAATTGATTTGATGAATCAAATCTAAATTGGACTCATTCAACAGTTGAATCAAATCGAGTCCAACTCAATTAGTCTAATTAGGATTACTCTTAATCCAATTTGATTCATCCCATGAACCTAATCCTCATGGTTCATCATATGAACCTAATCTCCATCTAATTGCCCTTATGTGTGTGACCCTATAGGTTCTTGTAACGTTGACAATGTCCCTAAACCAATTTAGGAACATAAGCAATGAGCGGTATCTAGCAACACATCATTGCTACCCAAGTTACAAGAATGTTAAGCTCCAACATCACCTTTGTGACTACTAATTGTGACTCTCACAATATGTGACAATGTCCCTCTATCCTTGACATCTAGATTGACCAATCGAGGCATAGACCGTGTCATCCTCGGTACAATCTATATCTTGAACTCCAAGTAGACTCACTCTAATCAAATGAGCTCAATATCTCTTATTGACTCATTTGGGCATGACCATGCACTTCGTGGTCTCACTCTATCAAGAATATCGATGTCACCCCCATCATATAGGAGGGATAGATCCCATCTACATCACTCACATCCCTCCGCATAATTTGTCACATACCCAGTAATCGCCTTTATAGTCCACCCAGTAATCGCCTTTATAGTCCACCCATTTACGGGTGAGGTTTGACGAAGCCAAAGTATGCAACTCCTTATGTAGGGAACCATGGTGACTTCAGGTCTAAGGACTAATAGTCATACTAATAGCCACATGAGAAAGTATATGACACTCATATAACGATCCATGATACTTTCTCATGGCGGGTCATTCAGTATACATTCTCCAATGCATACCCATGTGTCAACTTGATATCTCATATCCATGACTTGTGAGATCAAGTCATCGTGTTGACCTACATGCTAGTCTCTACGCATTAACATTGTCCCTGAATGTTAATACTCGACTAGAAATGATTAAGAGTAGTGTTCTCTATATCATCTCATTATCGATTCAACCAATCGATTGACTACTACTCAAGGACATTATTATATTTAGTTATTTGACACCAATATAAGTAAATATAATAACCATGCCTTTATAAATAGGAATATGATACAATAAAGTCCATACAACAATCATCACATGATTGACTCTAGGGATTTTACTAACACGAATGCCTTAGGACACCTCTCATATATTACTAACAACAACGAAGTACAACAAGAGTACAAATGAAATGCAAAGAAACACTTTACAAACTAGAGCTTTTGAATACTTATTGATGTGGTTGCTTAGACGAGCTTGGAAGGTTTGGAACGCAACAGCAATTCCCCTTCAAGATCACCAAAAATCGACTGCTTCAAATGTCCCTGTCGAGCTCCTTTTAAACCATGCGTAGGGATGATTTCCGCCTGACAATCGACTGACCTTATCCATCAGTCGACTGTCCATATATCTATTGTCTCACAACGGACTAATCCACATGGGATTCAACTCAACAGACACTTGACCAGTTGACTGCCATCGACCCCCAATTGACTGCCAAGCCAATAGTCGACTGCCTAATCGACTATCGAAGCTTCTGTGCTCATGTCCACTTTGACCAGTCGACTTTTCTAACATGGCAGTCGATTGTAGAGCGCAGCTCGAGCAGTCGAGCCTAAGTCGACTACACAACCAGTCAACTGGGTCATATCCCAGTCGACTATTAGTGTCAGCCCTTAGTGTCAATCATGAGATGATTGATTAGAGATCATATGTATAATATTTCATTAATAACAGACAAAGATTGATTATTATATTTACTTTATGCGTGTGCCAGCCAAATAAATATAATAATGCCCTTGAATAGTATGTTATAATCTACAGTATATCAATTGGTAGAATTGATTATGAGAAACTGTAGAGAACACTATACTTAAACATTCCTAGTCAAGTATTGTATTAATAGACAAAGGGATATATTGATACATTGAGACTAGCATGTAGGTCAATGGATGACTTGATCTCACAAGTCATGGATATGTGATATCACATTGACACATGGGTATATATATTGGAGAATATATGTACTGAATTGATCCACCATGAGAAAGTGTCATGGATCGTTATATGAGTGTCATATACTTTCTCATATGACTATTGGTATGAATAGTCCTTAGACCTGAAGTCACTACGGTTCCCTACATAAGGAGTTATATACTTTGGTATCGTCTAACGTCACTCGTAATAGGGTGCACTATAACGGTGATTACTGGGTATGTAATGAATTATGCGGAGGGATGTGAGTGATGTAGATGAGATCTATCCCTCCCATATGATGGGAGTGATATCTTTGGCTTCTTGATAGAGTATGATCACGAAATGCATGACCATGCTCAAATGAGTCAATATGAGATATTGAGCTCATTTGTTTGAGTAAGTCTACTTGGGGGTCAAGAAACACAAAGATCGATAAGGGGATGACACGGTCTATGCCTCATTGATCGATCTAAGATATCAAGGATAGAAGGATACTGTCATACATGATAATAGTCACGGAAAGGTTATCAGATCTCGACTTTCTTGTAACTTGGGTAGCAATGATGTATTGCTAGATGTCGCTCATTGCTTATGCATCTAAAAGGGGGTTTAGGCACATTGCCAACGTTACAAGAGCCTATTGGGTCACACACAAATGACATTCTATTTTGGAGATGGTTTCTTTTAGTTGACCAAAAGAATAATTGAGCAAATGGCCAAGACTTGAGTTAGACTCAAGTTGGTTGAACTTGAGTTAGACTCAAGTTAAACCATGGAAGATGATTCATCATGCAGAAAATCCAAGGGTCATCTATCACTTTTCATGATTAATGTGATTAATCATGCAAGAGAATACCAAGGGCCTTGGTATTCATGATGAGGAGATGAGAGGTTTTATGCATTGATGAAAGAGAATACCAAGGGTCATGGTATTCAATAGGAGATAAGGGAGTTGATGGCTTGGTGGCTATAGAGATGCTTTCAACGTGAAAGCTTGAGAGGCTTTGGGTGTTTGGACGTGAAAGCCACGAGCTCCTCTCATTCTTCTCCTTCTTTCTTCCAAGTGTTCTTGGTGGTTTGCTAGGGTTGCTAGCACAATGTGACTCCAAAACTACTGAGTGCCAGTGTGGATACCGTGGAGATACGATTGTTCTTACCGTATTGAGATCCGGGAGCGCTTGGATTAGCGGGATTGCGAAGGGCTCGCATCGAAGGTATACTTCTTCTAGATAAGATCTAGATAAAGTAGGATAATCGAAATGACTTACATGTTTTGCATGGATCTTTGGAGGGATTCGATTTATATTTTTTTTTCGCTACGGTTGTGCGAAGTATTCACCCGCGATATTGTGAATGTCACGATCCGAATTTTCCCTACATCGACTACCCCTAGGCATCTCGAGTGTTGAACACTCGACCAGTCGACTAGACAAAGCCATTAGTCGACTGGTAAACCTCAACAATGAGGTTTAACCCAAGTATGATCCTCTCATACTTGATAATCACCCATAACCTAGACCTAAGTCTTCTAGTCACCTCCATCAACCTCACGCCTATCGGATCCCTCCAAATCCTCCACAACTCATTCACCCATCGCGCTAGCCTTCAAGTGCTTCCATCGATTATGTCATGCTAATCAAGTACCCTTAGCCTAAACCTCGGTCTTCTAGCCACTTCCATCATCCTCATGCCTCTTGGATCCCTCGAGTCCACGACTCTTCATCCTCGTGATAGCCTTCAAGTGCTTCTGTCAGCCTAGTCATGCTAACCGGGTATATCTTTGCCAAAGTTCACTTCGACTTTACGCCGCTAAGACTACACACTTGGACTTACGCTGTCAAGACTTTACCTTTGGACTTTTCTCTTGTCAAGTATCCATACTTGGACTTTCCTTGTCAATTTCATGTTGGACTTTCGTGTCAAGATCCATGCTTGGACTTTCCATGCCAAGACCATTCTTGGACTTTCTATGCCAAGTACCCATGACTTGAACTTTCCAATTGCTAAAATCCATGCTTGGATTTTCCCATGACAATCACATTTTCAATCCATTTGTCAAACACCAAAACACTGTTAGGGCAATCTCTTGCCGTAATATGGTTTTGATGGTGTGGCAAAGGGTTTAAGTTAGTTTGATATATTGATTTGATATGTGCGTTGAAGTCGTGTAGGACTTAGTAATTCACACATGGAGCCGTGGCGAGTTTCACATCTCATGACTCGTGCCTTGAGTCGGTGAAGGATAGCTTTGCGGAAGCCGTGCGCTTGGAGCATCCGAGGGACCGCCGGACGAGAAGCTTGGAGTGAAACCGGAGGAAGTATACTTCGAGGCAAGAGACGCGAAGGAGCATCGGCAGAGCCGCGGCGCCGATGCCGCCGAGGACGTGGCGAGAACGAAGAGAACTTCAAGGCGCAGGGACTCCGAGAAATGAGAGTGAGCGATTGTAACCCGAAGGGTAGTTTTGATTTTATATATCTGCATGGGGATCCGTGACTGGTACTTCCAAACTCTAAGTAAAAAGTGATGCTCCCTGGGAGCAATACGTAAGTCGAATGTAGTTCGACCGGTATCTGGCGATGGGTTTATGCCCAGCGATCGCCATGGAATGACAATGATCGCGAAGGATATCGCGGGCTAGACCGCTCGTGGCCGATCGGGCGGTCGACTACGAGGTAGCAATGATCGGTGAGGTCCATCAGTCGACTGCCAAGAGTTCCGTTGGACTACAACGGTCGGGATCTGACGTGTTCGGAGGCCATTGTAGTGACGGCAGTCGACTGCCATGGGCAGCAGTCGACTGGTGGCGGCTAACGGGAAGAAATCAGCCCTCTCTATAAAAAGAGAGGGTGTGAGCCTTTGAGAGGTTAATGCTTATGCTCTAAGTGATCTTCCAAGTGCTCCACAAGTTCTAAACTCTTCTTACTTGCTTTTACTCCATTCTATTTGTAAGAAGAGTGATCTTGATTATAAAGGTTACCTCCACCTAGCTTGGTGCAAAGGAGAGACCATTTAGTGGATTGGTTTAGCGGAGTGATTCACCGAGGACGAATCGGGGACCGTGGACTAGCGGCGTAGCCGTGAACCACGTTACATCCTTTGTTAGCGTTTGTATTTTCGTTTATCGCTTTGTTTTTATTGTTTATGCTTCCACTTGCGCTAACGATTGTGTAGACGAGCAAACGAACGAGAGAATTCCAACATCCAAAGTAAGAGGGTTATTCACCCCCCTCTAGCCGGCCAATCCGACCAAACAAACACTACTCGTGTCCCACTCGAGTCCAGTCAATCGTGACCCGGACCAACTGCACCAATAATCTCCTCCTTTTTGATGTTTGATAACACATTTAAGTTAGACTATCCCATAAGCCCAACTCTCCATTGTAGGAACCTTGAGGATTGGCTAGAGGTGGGTGAATAGCAATTCTTTGTTTTCTACAAGAAATCGTTAGTGGAAGCAATAGAAAATTACAATTGAAATAGAAAGCAAAGAACACAATGCTAACAACACTCTTTAATATAACGTGGTTCGGAGATGATGCTCCTACTCCACGATAATCCGTAAGGTGGATCACCCCTAGCAATCTTCCACTAAAACCTCCTTTTGATGCAACACACCAAGGTGGAGAAGTTTTCTTACAATCACTCCTCTTCTTCTTACAAGATAATGGATTTGAGTTTAGAAAGAAGAGGTTAGAATACTTGAGAGCTAAGGGAAGAACTTGAGGAGCTTAGTATGATCATTTAGAATGAAAGCATTAACCTCCTCCAAGCTTCCCTAGTTTCTATTTATAGAGAAAGGTTGGTTTTGCCCATTAAGCTCGACAACAGTCAACTGCTGCTACCGTTGATCGAATCCAATGGCTTTTGATGAAGCCTGATTGCATTCGTCACTGTCCAACGTCTACTTGACCAGTAGACTACCACAATCAACAGTCGACTGGTGTCTTCTTAGTCGATTGATCAGTCGGATATCAACCTTTTTGTGCTCGCGACAGCCGACTGCCCATAATGGCAGTCGACTGCCAGACCTTGACTCAACTCCTAAACCTGAGTTCAAGTCTGTCAGACATGAGCACCTTTGTCAAATTAGATTGATTGGTGTTACACACCAGTTAACTGCCAACTTATGTTCGACAATTTGATCCGTAGTCGATTATGACCAGTCGACTGGGGCATAACCCTAGTCGACTGCCAATGTCTTCCGGATCCTCGAGTGCTGAACACTCTAGACCAGTTCGACTGGCACAATATGCCAGTCGATTGACACACTTCAAGTATGACTAATTCATACTTGAAACCATACCCTAAGCCTAGACTTAACCTTCTAGCTTCTCCATCATCCTTGCGCCTCTAGGATTCCTCTGAGTCCACGACTCCTTCCTTACGCTTGCCTTCAAAAACTTCCTTCGATTTCGTCATGCTTTGGGTTTCTTATTTGCCAAGGTCCGCTTGGACTTTATATCGCCAAGACTACATGCTTGAACTTATGCTGCCAAGATTTCGTCTCTGGACTTCCTTTGCCAAGGTCCGCTTGGACTTTACGCCGCCAAGACTACATGCTTGGGCTTATGCTGCCAAGACCTTCCCTTGGACTTTTCTTGCCAATATTCACACTTGGACTTCTCTTTACCAAGCCTTCACACTTGGATTTTCCTGTCACTTAACACATTCACAGTTAGATCACAAATATTGCTTAACTATAAATGACTATCTAAACATCAAAATATATAAGTGCTTGGGGCATTGTTGCACTAATAATCTCCCCCTTTTGATGTTTGACACTCATTTAAGTTAGGTCTTGAAATATGCAATAAGGACATCATAAATACATCATAAATCTAATATCCAATATGCAAGTCTAACTTAAATCCTCTTTCTCCCCCTTTGACACACATCAAAAAGAGAAAGGTACATAGAAAATGACTTCATGAATGATTAAAGTGGGTTATGCCTTGAACTAAGGTATAAAATAGACATAAAGCTCTCCCTTAATTCAAAACATAGTTTATCATGTGTGAATGATATGTTGAGCAAAGTAGAAAATCATAAATGAGAATAGATCCTAACTTTGCACCAACAATTTTATGTTATGGGAATAGATAAGATTCATAAAACACTCCCCCTTAACCCTTGCATCAATTTAGTCCTATTTTTCCATAAAAATTACCATAATACATTGTAGTAATCATAGTATGGAGGTAGAACATCTAGGATAAAGTTTTTAAAGTATGAACGCAAAGTATTCTGCCATAAACAGGGCCATCAGTTGACTGAGGCAGTCACGAGTCAACTACGGACCTCGGCAGTCGACTGTCATAAGGAGTAGTTGACTGATTTATGATAGTTTTGAAATCAGTGATTTTTAGACGAGTTTAAGAATTGCGTAAGTAATTCTATGAATTTTTAAAATTCACGAAACTTGGCATACGCATTACTTATGTCTGGTATAATAGGCGAAAAATAGAAGGATAAAATTTTACCCATTATATTAACGGATTGAAACAAAATTAAAAATGGTAAAAATTGTGAATTTGTTTGGATAACATTGTATCAATATTATCAATGATAAGTGCAATCAAATAATTGACTCCATCAAGGTTTTCAAAAATACCTATTAAATTGTGATCAACTCTTTAATTTTAAATTACCAATCCATAAGAACATAAACTAGAATATAGAAATGTAACAAAAATATCCATTTCATTAAAAAAAATTACTGACAAGATTCCAAAGGCAATGCCTTACAGATGTTAAACAAAAAGAAAATACACAAACGATGACTATCTAAGAGTTGTTGTCATCAACTTTCATCGTCATCGAGTGTGAATCGACAGCAGACGGATGTCCAGGAGGGCGGAGAAGCGCTAGTATCTCCTACTATTGCCAGTCTAATGTGCTCAGCTGGGAGAGAACCAAAGTCATTAACTCCTGGTGCTCTAGACTAAGCTCCTCGAAGCATGTGTCAACGGACTCCTCAAATGCCTCAAGACATGTTGCGATGTCTATGTCCGACACAGCATTGTCATCTGCAGCGGTGTCAGGGACAGGTCGAGCGCCACCCGCCAGCTGCCGCCCATCCTCCCAGACCATGGATCCGTCAGAGGGCTTCAATCCCACTAAAGAAAATGTCCTAAAGTTCATGCGATCATATTTTGTGGTTATGGGTTTGATTACCCCCTTGGTTACGTCGATACTGACGGAACCAAGCCACTCAGTGATCACATGTCCATATGACATGTGGACTTTTCCGCTGTTTGGCCTAATGAAATGAATGATGTAATGAAATGTATTTAGGCCAATGTTGACATCTAAGGCTTGATGGAAGGCATGCTGTTGGGTTTTCGGCACCGCGGCGAGTGTGTGTTTGAACATGTTTCGTAAACATGTGCACAACGGAAGAAATAAAATAATAAATCTACATTTATTACAACACACACATCACACCATGCATAGTACAACATGTGTAGACATAACCGTAAATTTAAATTTTACAATAAAAGGAAATTTAACTACGTATACCTTTCGTATCACGTGTAGCGGGAACGACATCAACCGGAACGATCCTCGCTAGAATCGTCTCTATCCGTATCCACGCCGAGTATCTTCGGGATGACTTCGCTAAGTCACAAGCCTCATCTTTGTACGGGTTATTAGCCTCGTGTTGAAGACGACGTGATCGAGAGAGGATCACGATCCGAATCCAAATTCGGATCCAAAGACGAGTCCTCAAAACTCGCTTCTCCGGAGAGGTATTCGTCAACCGTTTGACGAATCCTTCGTCCTCCACCTATGAGGATTACCGGAGATCGAATCCCCGGTATGTAAGGCGCTGTCGGAGCTCCAACCGTCATCCAAACGACGCTCCGACGAGAGGGAAACAAGCTGTCCAGAAAACTGGACAGCTTTGGTGGAGGAATTAGGGCCGGCCAAAAAGGTAGGATGAAGCTCACCTTGATGCCAAACCCAAAGGAGATCACCGGAGCTCCTTTGGCAACAGCTCGACGCCGGCAAGAGTGAAGGTCAGCACCTTCTGGACGCCGGCCAAGGAGCTTCAAGGTAGGCGGCGGCAAGGAGGAGGGTTGGCGCCGAAATCTCCAAGGGGAGGTGGGCGGCAACTATTAGGTTAGGGTTTTGGATTAGTGCTTAACAATCCCTTAAGCCCTCTTTTATAGAGAACTAATTCTCTTAATGGTTATTGGATCATAACCATAAGGCCCGTTAACCCGCTCCATTAACTTAAGTTAAAATAAACCAAACCATGATGGTTTATTTTAAGTTAAAACGAACCGAACCAACTTTTGGTTCATTCGTTTAAAATAAACCAAACCCTTTGGTTTATTCTCCTCCATTGGATTAGAACCAAACCATTTTGGTTCATCCATTATGTCTTCATAAAACACGGCCCATCCACGCTTCCATTGCGACTGAAACGATTTCATGCTCGCTTCTTGTTTGGTCCAACCAAACCTAGTTTCTTTCGGTCTGAGAATCCCATTCTCAAGCTCATTTTAAATCCTTCGGATTACTCTCGTTGTGCGTGTGACCAAATAGATTCTCGGTTTATGTTGGCCATCTATAATTAACCATTAATTATAGAACGATCATGAGTGACACCTAGTAGTACATCATGATCCCCAATTAACTGAAAAGATCAATAGTTGATCCAGAATTATTTCTGAAACCCTTCAACAGCTCGAATGAATCGTGCCCCATTCCCTTCACTCATCTTATACCCACTTGGTTTAGGACATGGTCTATAGTGTCAGTCCCCACTAGGCTGACTATGTCACACCTAGCCCAAGTTTCATTTCCTCGTCCTACGGATTCTAGTTACTCCACATGTATCGAAGAGTACCTTACTCTAAACATGTAATTCTTTGGCCAAAGACTTTAGTAACAATCCGACGAGAGGCCATGGGTATACATCTCCTCGCAAGGAGTGGTGAATCCTTTATAGGCTATTCAAACACCTTCGATCACTTCGACTTATACCCAATCATCCCGGGTCCACATCTCCTTAGAGATGCTTGCTTAAGATGTCAAAGCATAAGTCTCCATGATCAAGATGACTTGAATACTGCAAGTCAAAGGAACATCACACTTAAGCTACAGTAAGAACTTCATTAACATATCTATATATGCAGAGAATCATATGAAGTCTTACGGCTGGTCACTCCAATGAACTAGTTACCATAACTAGCATGCACGATTAACTCCGAACATCACAATGTCTCCAGCTAGTGAGAATCAGCTGCTTGGATACACCAAGGAGTATACCTCGTGCTAGTCTCGACAGAATCGATGGTGTCCAAATCCATCAATTCATCGACTAGGGATAATTCTGATACATCACAATTACACATGTAGAGATACTCACTATTTGTGATCCAATCACAAATTCTCTCATGCTGTGAATCGTATCGTGGACATTCAGTAAATGAGTTTAAGATCCAATCAAATACATCAAAACATGTATACTCAAAAAGTGAATCTTCATTTATCATATAAATGGTTCATACATAAGGCGATTGCCTTAGGACATCTCTCATATATTACTAACAGACTCCCACTTGGCCTAATGCCAATCGCTACAATATCCAATACCATAAGCTCTAACATTACCCTCAAATTTACTTTGAGGTAATGCCTTAGTCAAAGGATCCGCTAAGTTCCTTTCAGTGGAAATTTTCTCGATTTGTATTTCGTTCATACTGATAATCTCTCTGATAAGATGATAGCGGCGAAGCACATGTTTGGATCATTGATGAGACCACATCAAGTTCATAGATGAACTTCTTGATCCAAACCGCTTCCTTTGCTGCTTCCAAAGCTGCAATGTATTCTGCCTTAGTGGCAGAATCCGCTATAGTGTCAAGCTTGGAACCTTTCCAACTTATTGCGCCTCCATTCCAGGTGAATACATACCCAGACTGAGACATGGAATCATCCTTGTCTATCTGGAGTTGGCATCCGTATACCCACGTATCACCATGTACCCCTCTCCATATATTAGGAACACATCCTTAGTTCTTCTTAAGTACTTAAGGATTGTCTTAACAGCCACCCAATGATCCATTCCTGGATCAGACTGGTATCTGCTCGTGACACTCAGAGCATACGATACATCGGGCCTCGTACATAACATAGCATACATGATAGATCCTATTGCGGATGCATAGGGAATCTTACTCATGCAAATCCTCTCGTCTTCTGTGCGCGGACACATAGACTTCGAAAGGTGTACCCCATGCCTGATGGGTAGGAAACCTTTCTTGGATTTCGACATGCTAAACCTCTTTAGCACTCGGTCTATATATGTAGACTGCGAAAGACCAAGCAACCGTTTTGATCTATCTCTATAGATCTTAATCCCGAGGATGTATGTTGCTTCTCCCAGGTCTTTCATGGAGAATGTCTTGGATAACCAAACCTTAACTGACTGTAAGATTGAAACATCGTTTCCTATAAGTAATATGTCATCGACATATAATACTAGGAACACGACTGCACTCCCACTAACCTTCTTGTACACACAAGGTTCGTCTGGATTTTGTGAGAAATCAAACTTTTTGATTGTCTCATCAAAACGGATATTCCATCTCCTGGATGCTTGCTTCAATCCATAAATGGACCGTTGCAATTTGCATACCTTGGTTTATCAACTGATGTGAAACCCTCAGGCTGTATCATATACATGTCCTCGAGCAGGTTTCCATTAAGGAAAGTTGTTTTCACATCCATCTGCCATATCTCATAATCATAATGAGCCGCTATGGTCAGGAGCATCCGAATGGATTTAAGCATAGCTACAGGCGAATAGGTTTCGTCATAATCAACACCTTGCTTTTGACGATATCCTTTCGCCACCAATCTAGCCTTATAGGTAATCACATTACCATCCATGTTGGTTTTCTTCTTGAAAACCCACTTGCACCCTATAGGCTTTATGCCTTCAGGTGGGTCAACCAAGTTCCAAACTTGGTTTTCATACATGGAATCCATTTCCGACTTCATGGCTTCAAGCCACTTATCCCTTTCTGAACTTGTCAGCACTTCTTCATAACTGGTAGGCTCCTCATCATCAATGAGTAACACATCGTTCGATTCACTTACGAGAAATCCATATCTCTCAGGAATATTGCGTGTTCTACCAGATCTACAAAGATGTGGTGTTACAATAGATCCAACCGATTGCTCATCACTATGAGTTGTCGGCTGTTGTGCTTCACCAGGTATTTCATCAATGTCTATTTGAGTCTCTCGAGCCTCCTCAAGCTCGACGACACTCCCACTGTTTTCTTGCAAGAGAAACTCTTTCTCTAGAAACACAGCATGCCTCGAAACAAACACCTTTTGTTCCACAGGATGATAGAATTGGTAACCCCTTGTTTCCTTAGGGTATCCAATAAATAGATATTTATCAGACTTAGCATCCAATTTGTCTGATACAGTCCGCTTCACATAAGCAGGACAACCCCATATCTTCAAGTAAGATACATGAGGTTTCTTACTATTCCATATCTCATATGGAGTAGTAGAGACTACCTTGGTTGGCATTCTGTTTAACAAGTAAACAGCTGTCTGAAGTGCATAGCCCCAAAAGGACTTGGGAAGATTCGCATGATTCATCATTGACTTGACCATGTCCAACAAGGTCCGGTTACGCCTCTCAGATACACCATTATGCTATGGTGTATATGGCGGAGTCCATTGAGACAATATGTCAATGTCTCTTAGATAATCAAGAAACTCTTGACTTAAGTATTCACCACCTCGATCCGATCGAAGTATTTTAATACTCTTGTCATGTTGTTTCTCTACTTCATTTCTGAATTCTTTGAACCTTTCAAAGGCCTCAGACTTGTGTTTCATCAAGAACACATACCCAAACCGTAAGTGATCATCGGTGAAGGTAATGAAGTAGCTATAGTCTCCTAAAGCTTGAGTTGACATAGATCCATATATATCAGTATGTATTAGACCTAGTAACTCTCCCACTCGTTCACCTTTTCCTGTAAAAGGTAACTTAGTCATCTTGCCTTTTAAGCATGATTCGCATGTATCGTATGAATCCAATTCAAACGATTCCAGAATTCCACATCGGTGTAATTCGGACATGCGTTTCTTACTTACATGGCCAAGACGACAATGGCACATATAGGAGTCTAATTGATTATCCTTTCGAGCATGCTTGTTGCTCGCTTCGATATTGAAAATGTCACTGGATACGTCCAACGTATAAATACCATTGCTTAAAGTTCCAGTCCCATAAAGAACTCCATTCAAAGTTATGTAACAACAATTGTTACTAAAAGTCAAATGGTATCCATTTCTATTTAAACAAGAAATAGAAATGATGTTCTTTATCAATGAAGGAACTTAAAAGCAATTGTCCAGTTCTAAGACAAGTCCTGCAGGGAGTTTCAACAAATACATTCCGATGGCGAGTGAAGCAACCTTTGCTCCATTCCCAACACGTAAATTTGACTCTCTTTTGACGAGTCTTCTTCTATTCCTTAGCCCATGTATGTCATTACATATATGTGAGCCACACTCAGTATCCAATACCCAAGTGTTTGAGGAAATAGAATGACAATCAATAACGAAGATATCTGAAGAAGATGGGGCATCCAATGCCTTATTCTTCTTCACAGACTCAAGACAAATCTTGGACTTTCTTCGCTAATGGCTCTCCTTGCCATAATGATGGCAAGTTTCCTTTTGTGCTAGTTCTACCTTCTTAGCCCTTCTCTTCTTTCCCTTATGTTGTTTCTTTGACTTCCTCTTAGAACCTTTCTTCGAGGAATCAACTAACAGCATCGTCCCCTGCTCATGCTTCTCAGAAGGCTCCACAGTCTTCAGCATGTTGAGCAGTACCACAGATGAACCTTCTTGCATCTCAGAGGTGAAGAGGAGCTTGGAGACTTCGAACCTTTCGAATCTCACTTGCTCATCAACCAACTCATAAAGATGAAAGACTATGGTATGAGCATCCATATGCTCATGCTGCTTCCGCAGCTCAGGTACCATCGTGGCTAGCATAATGCAACTCACCATTTCAGAATCATTCACATGTTTCTGATAGGCCAACAATTGGTCCAGAGTTGCATTGTCACTAGGACGAGTGGGAAGAGGCACTTCGAGGACATATGCAAGCTTTTCCACCTTGAGAACAATTCTCAAGTTTCTAAGCCAGTCCAAGAAGTTCGGCCCAGTCAATTTATTCGAATCCAAAATGGAACGCAAATTCAAAGACATCATGATCAATCTTAGAAATACAAAATGAGCATATATGAGAAAGATGATTTAAAATGCATCAATATACATTTATAAATCCCATTCATTTTTCGAATTTCAAAAAACCCCAAAATCACTTCGGGAGATCGTAGGTCCATCTCCGAATGGGCTGATATCCATCATAGATATGAACAACCTTGGAGAGAGTCCAACAAGTCATTCATAACTACGACGGTAGGTATCAACTATACCGATTGCATATCACGTATATGCAACTATCACAATGTGCTATCAACTTATTGAATGTTCACACATACATCGGGTTGTTAACACATTAACAAGTATGCATCATATGCATAGCACCCAACTTCACCTCCCTTTACATCGACCTTAGAGAGAGTCCAACAAGTCGATGCTCCAGGTTAAAGCCAACCCATTAATCGAGAAATAGTTTTAATATGGTTAGAGCGCATTCAACCAATTAGCCCGGCTTGAAGAGAATCCAACAACCAAAGCTAACGATTGACCTCTAACTCTTACCATATTAATATTAAACTATTCCATGGTTTGAACATGTTCGGGTTCGAGCCGGGCTTGGAGAGAGTCCAACAACCCAAACAAGAAACAGAACTCTGGTTCTAACCATATTAATGGAAGGCGTAGGCTTTAATATTGAGTAAGGGTTTTATGTCTCATCCTCTTTGCATGCAAATAACTATTATCTACATGGCATGACATACATGGCATACATCTACATGTCACGACACGCATGACATAATGATATACATCTAATGCAATTACATGGCATACAATTATGTCATGTACATAATTTCCTTATTTGTCATAAGTATTTATGGAAATAAAATATGTTTAAGATTTGATTTTCCAAATCAAATCATGATTAAATTAGGAAATAAATTTCCAAATCTAATCACATATTTTATTTATGGAAATAGTTGATTAAGGAAAGTCAATTTAGGAAACCAATTTCCTAAATCATCAAAACTACTTATGAAAATAAAATATTTTAAGATTTGATTTCCCAAATCAAATCATGATTAAATTAGGAAACAAATTTCCAAAATCTAATCAAATATTTTATTTATGGAAAATATCAATTTCCATAAATACTTCCAACTTTCCAAAAATGGAAGATTTCTATAAATACTTCTAGACTTTCCAAAATTGAAAAATTTCCATAAATACTTCTTATGACTATCGCAAAACTATTTTACGATTATGTCGAAACACAACCTGGCTCTGATACCACTGTTGGGTTTCCGGCACCGCGGCGAGTGTGTGTTCGAACATGTTTCGTAAACATGTGCACAGCGGAAGAAATAAAATAATAAATCTACATTTATTACAACACACACATCACACGCATGCATAGTACAACATGTGTAGACATAACCGTAAATTTAAATTTTGCAATAAAAGGAAATTTAACTACGTATACCTTTCGTATCACGTGTAGCGGGAACGACATCAACCGGAACGATCCTCGCTAGAATCGTCTCTATCCGTATCCACGCCGAGTATCTTCGGGATGACTTCGCTAAGTCACAAGCCTCGTCTTCGTACGGGTTACTAGCCTCGTGTTGAAGATGACGTGATCGAGAGAGGATCACGATCCGAATCCAAATTCGGATCCAAAGACGAGTCCTCAAAACTCGCTTCTCCGGAGAGGTATTCGTCAACCGTTTGACGAATCCTTCATCCTCCACCTATGAGGATTACCGGAGATCGAATCCCCGGTATGTAAGGCACTGTCGGAGCTCCAACCGTCGTCCAAACGACGCTCCAACGAGAGGGAAACAAGCTGTCCAGAAAACTGGACAGCTTTGGTGGAGGAATTAGGGCTGGCCAAAAAGGTAGGATGAAGCTCACCTTGATGCCAAACCCAAAGGAGATCACCGGAGCTCCTCCGGCAACAGCTCGACGCCGGCAAGAGTGAAGGTCAACACCTTCTGGACGCCGGCCAAGGAGCTTCAAGGTGGGCGGCGGCAAGGAGGAGGGTTGGCGCCGAAATCTCCAAGGGGAGGTGGGCGGCAACTATTAGGTTAGGGTTTTGGATTAGTGCTTAACAATCCCTTAAGCCCTCTTTTATAGAGAACTAATTCTCTTAATGGTTATTGGATCATAACCATAAGGCCCGTTAACCCGCTCCATTAACTTAAGTTAAAATAAACCAAACCATGATGGTTTATTTTAAGTTAAAACGAACCGAACTAACTTTTGGTTCATTCGTTTAAAATAAACCAAACCCTTTGGTTTATTCTCCTCCATTGGATTAGAACCAAACCATTTTGGTTCATCCATTATGTCTTCATAAGACACGGCTCATCCACGCTTCCATTGCGACTGAAATGATTTCATGCTCGCTTCTTGTTTGGTCCAACCAAACCTAGTTTCTCTCGGTCTGAGAATCTCATTCTCAAGCTCGTTTTAAATCCTTCGGATTACGCTCGTTGTGCGTGTGACCAAATAGGTTCTCGGTTTATGTTGGCCGTCTATAATTAACCATTAATTATAGAACGATCATGAGTGACACCTAGTAGTACATCATGATCCCCAATTAACCGAAAAGATCAACGGTTGATCCAGAACTATTTCTGAAACCCTTCAGCAGCTCGAATGAATCGTGCCCCATTCCCTTCACTCATCTTAAACCCACTTGGTTCAGGACATGGTCTATAGTGTCAGTCCCCACTAGGCTGACTACGTCACACCTAGCCCAAGTTTCATTTCCTCGTCCTACGGATTCTAGTTACTCCACATGTATCGAAGAGTACCTTACTCTAAACATGTAATGCTTTGGCCAAAGACTTTAGTAACAATCCGACGAGAGGCCATGGGTATACATCTCCTCGCAAGGAGTGGTGAATCCTTTATAGGCTATTCAAACACCTTCGATCACTTGACTTATACCCAATCATCCGGGTCCACATCTCCTTAGAGATGCTTGCTTAAGATGTCAAAGCATAAGTCTCCATGATCAAGATGACTTGAATACCGCAAGTCAAAGGAACATCGCACTTAAGCTACAGTAAGAACTTCATTGACATATCTATATATGCAGAGAACTGTTAGTATGAGCCCTTAGTGTCAATTATGAGATGATTGGTGAGGGAGATTTTTGTATTATATTCTTGCATTAATAAAGGCAAAGATTGATTATTATATTTCTTTATGCGTGTGTCAGCTAAATAAATATAATAATGCCCATGAATAGTAGGTTATTATCTACAATATATCAATTGGTAGAATTGATTATGAGAAGCTGTAGAGAACACTATTCTTAAATATTCCTAGTCGAGTATTGTATTAATAGACAAGGGCTATATTGATACATTGAGACTAGCATGTAGGTCAATGGATGACTTAATCTCACAAGTCATGGATATGTGATATCACATTGATACATGTGTATATATATAGGAGACTATATATACCGAATTGACTCACCATGAGAAAGTATCATGGATCGTTATATGAGTGTCATATACTTTCTCATGTGACTATTGGTGTGAATAGTCCTTAGACCTGAAGTCACTACGGTTCCCTACATAAGGAGTTATGTACTTTGGTATCGTCTAACATCACACCGTAATTGGGTGACTATAACGGCGATCACTGAGTATGTAACGAATTTTGCGGAGGGATGTGAGTGATGTAGATGAGATCTATCCCTCCCATATGACGGGAGTGATATCTTTGGCCTCTTGATAGAGTAGGACCACGAAATGCATGGTCATGCTCAAATGAGTCAATATGAGATATTGAGCTCATTTGTTTGAGTGAGTCTACTTGGGGATCAAGAAAAATAAAGATTGATAAGAGGGTGACATGGTCTATGCCTCATTGATCGATCTGAGATATCAAGGATAGAAGGACACTGTCATATGATAATAGTCACGGAAGAGGTTGTCGGATCTTGACATTCTCATCACTTGGGTAACAATGATGTATTGCTAGATGTCGCTCATTGCTTATGTATCTAAAATGGTTTTGGATACATTGCCAACGTTATGAGAGCCTATAGGGTCGCACACAAAGAACATATTATTTTGGAAAGGAAATCATTTTGGTTTGACTAAAATGAATTATTAGTTAATTGGATTAACTAGAATGAGTAAGACTCATTACTTGGCTAAATTTGAGTTGGACTCAAATTGGTTTATGTTGAGTTAGACTCAAGTCAAACCAAGAGAAGAATGTTAAAATGATTAATCATAATTAATCATGTAATACACGAATTAATAATGTAATACACGAATTAATAAATGGGGTTTTAAATGGGATTTAAAATCTCATTAATGTGCATTTAATGAGCATTAATTGACTTCCTTTCTTTTACCATGGAGAATAAGGAAGTGCATTTAATGTCTCATTAAGGTGTATTATTGTTTCTTCTTCTTCTTCAACGTGAGAATGAAAAACAAATTGAATCTAATTTTTATTTTGTTCTCAAAAAGCCAAGTATAGAGTGAAAAGAGACACCTTGGCGTGGTTGCTAGCACAACCGAAAGGGTTTACCTCTTCTCTCCAAGATCGTGTGTGTGTGCACCGTAGAGGCGTGGACATTCTGACCACGCTGAGATCCGCAAGTGTTGCTGACTGGAATTCGAAGGGCACGCTTCGAAGGTAATCTCGATTCCTATAGGATAGAATCGATAATAGAAACGAGTATGTTTTTTTTTTGCTTGGATCTCTGGAGGGATCCTAAGTTTTCCGCTGCAAATTTTGTTTATCGCTCGGGATCCCTACAAGAACCATATGAAGTCTTACGGCTGGTCACTCCAATGAACTAGTTACCATAACTAGCATCCACAATTAACTCCGAACATCACAATGTCTCCAGCCAGTGAGAATCAGCTGCTTGGATACACCAAGGAGTATACCTCGTGCTAGTCTCGACAGAATCGATGGTGTCCAAATCCATCAATTCATCGACTAGGGATAATTCTGATACATCACAATTACACATGTAGAGATACTCACTAGTTGTGATTAAATCACAAATTCTCTCATGCTGTGAATTGTATCATGGACATTCAGTAAATGAGTTTAAGATCCAATCAAATACATCAAAACATGTATACTCAAATAGTGAATCTTCATTTATCATATAAATGGTTCATACATAAGGCGATTGCCTTAGGACATCTCTCATATATTACTAACACATGCATGAGAAAAAAATGTGGGGGCCGAACTAAGGCCAACCCACGAGTTACAATCGGAAGAATGCAGTGAACAATGACCTTGTATAGAACATTATCGATAGCGGAAAGATCATTTGAAAGAAAGAGATTAACACCTAGTTGACGTGGACTATGATAGAATTGATCATGAAGAGAGTCTAAGGTAATAGCCTCGAAAGGGGAGGGAAGAGGCTCAAGAAGTGATGGGTAAAAGACAAACTCTTGAATGGACAACATCCAAGGAAGTCCTCCCAGATTTGAGGGGTGAAGTCCAGATCGCGTTGAGCAACATGAGTCTGATACTTCAACCCATCCCCAACTGAGTGCAAGTTGAAAAATTCGGAGAGTAATGTAGAATTAATGGGATGTTCACAAAACACTAATGACTCTAACTTATAGTACTTGATGATTTGGATGATATCAAAACAGTGGGTTCGAAAGAACTTATCGTCCAATGATCTAGGTGGAATGAGCTGGAATTTATTGGAATTAAATGCAAGTTCATGGTCTAAAGTAAGAAAATGAGCATCGACGGATGGAATAGGGTCTGACGTGCCCTCACCGAAAGGTGGAGGGCGACGTTTCAGCGCCAAATGCTTAATCCTATGGATACGTAATGGAAATGCATGAAGATGAATGAATGCACAACAAAAATACACAATGGTTAGTGCACGCATGTTTAAAGAAAAAGTTTATTCAAGATTAGAGTTTTAGAGTTTACCTAGGTGCCATAAGGATCAAAGATGGCAGGAGGAAGGACCTACGGTCGTCGAAAAACACTGAGCCACAAGAACCCCAGCGGGAGCCTTGGCTTTGGTGGAGATAAAATCTAGGGATCTCGGAGAAGAGAGAGATCATGGGCTGGAGGAGGGGCGAGCGGCGCGAGAATCGACGGTGGAAGCACCGGAGAGGAAGAAGAGAGATGAGACAAGAGTCGACGGTGGAAAACGACAGAGAGGAAAAAGAGAAGGCTCGGGATTTTTGCGAGTCGAACTAGTCGAGTGGCCCTAATATCCACGACAGCAGTTGACTGCCATGATACGCCAGTTGACTGATGGAGACCAGTCGAACTGGTCAATCGGCTACGAAGGGTTGTGTGGGCATGACCAATAGCAGTAGTCGACTGTCGAATATCGCTAGTCGACTATGGCACAATCTGTGGATTAGCTGATAAATGACAGTCAACTGCCATAATTTGCAGTGGACTAGGATGAACCCGGTTTGTGGCAAGCTTACCAGTCGACTGGTGGCATACACTAGTCGACTGTTATAAGTCTGATAAGTTTTCAATCAAAATTGTGAAATGTGTAACTAATTCAAAAAATATCAAATATTCTCGAAATTTTGTGGACATATTTGTGAAGTCATTTTCTATTGAGAAAAAATAATTTGAAAAATATATCTTTTACATATTTTGAAATCGACACAAATTTGAAATCTAGCAAAAGTTTTAAGGTTTTTCATAACTTTGTACCACTTTTGCTTATCAAGTGAAAACTGTTTTTCAAAATATGATAAACATAGTTTAAAATATATTTTGTTTGAAATTTTCAATCATGTTCTTAGAGCTATGTGCGCATCAATTGTACACAAACCTTCCCAATGATTGGTCCAATTAAGGATCAATATCTCTATATGTCATATTGGTTCATAGTAATGCATCATAATAAGCATGATGAACCAAATGCATCTTCCTAACGTCTCACATTATATCTAAGTGTGTTAACTTTTATATGAAGGGAGCAAGTGTTGGGTTTCCGGCACCGCGGCGTGTGTGTGTTCGATCATGTTTCGTAAACATGAGCACAGCGGAAGCAATTAAAATTAATAAATCTATATTTATTACAACACACACAACACACGCATGCATTTACAACAAGTGTAGACATAACCGTAAATTAAAATTGCAATAAAAGGAAATTAAACTACGTTATACCTTCCGTATGACGTGTAGCGGGAACGGCATCAACCGGAACGATCCTCGTAAGAATCGTCTCTATCCGTATCCACGCCGAGCTCCTCGGGATGACTTCGCTAAGTCACGAGCCGTCTTCGTGCGGGTTACTAGCCTCGTGTTGAAGGCGGCGTGATCGAGAGATGATCACGATCCGAATCCAAATTCGGATCCTAAAACGAAGTTCTCAAAACTCGCTTCTCCGGAGAGGTATTCGTCAACCGTTTGGAATCGCCGTCCTCCACCTCAGAGGATTACCGGAGATCAAATCTCCCGGTATGTTAGCCGCTGTCGGGCACTAACCGTCGTCAAACGACGCTCCGAGAGGAGAAGCTGTCAGAAAAACTGGACAGCTTGGTGGAGGAATAGGCGCCGGCCAAAAGGAAGAGAGAGCCTCACCTTGATGCCAAACCTATAGGAGATCACCGGAGGGTCGCCGGAGGTTCACCGGCTGGAGCTTGCGCCCAACAAGGGTCTTGGGCGGCTTAAGGCAGCGTTAGGCGCCTAATCCCTATTTTATAGAGAACTAATTCTCTTAATGGTTAATGGATCATATCCATAAAGCCCGTTAACCCGCTCCATTAAGATAAGTTAAAATAAACCAAACCATGATGGTTTATTTTAAGTTAAAACGAACCGAACCAACCTTTGGTTCATTCGTTTAATATAAACCAAACCCTTTGGTTTATTCTCATCCATTGGATTAGAACCAAACCATTTTGGTCCATCCATTATGTCTTCATAAGACACGGCCCATCCACGCTTCCATTGCATGAAACAATTTCATGCTCGCTTTATGTTTGGTCGACCAAACATAGTTTCTCGATGCGAGAATCCCATTCTCAAGCTCGTTTTAAATCCTTTGGATTACACTCGTTGTCGTGTGACCAAATAGGTTCTCGGTTTATGTTGGCCGTCTATAATTAACCATTAATTATAGAGCGATCATGAGTGGCACCTAGTAGTACATCATGATCCCCAATTAGCAAAAAGATCAGGGTTGATCGAACTATTTCGAAACCCTTGATGGCTCGAATGAATCGTGCCCCATTCCCTTCACTCATCTTATACCCACTTGGTTGGGACATGGTCTATTGTGTCCGATCCCCACTAAGTGACTATCGTCACACCTAGCCCAAGTATCATTTCCTCGTCCTCACAGTTCTAGTTACTCCACATGTATCGAAGAGTACTTTACTCTAAACATGTAATGCTTTGGCAGACTTTAGTAACAATCCGACGAGAGGCCATGGGTATACATCTCCTGCAAGGAGTGGTGAATCCTTTATAGGCTATTCAAACACCTTGATCACTTGACTTATACCCAATCATCCGGGTCCACATCTCCTGAGATGTTTGCTTAAGATGTCAAAGCATAAGTCTCCATGATCAAGATGACTTGAATACCGCAAGTCAAAGGAACATCGCACTTAAGCCACGTAAGAACTTCATTGACATATCTATATATGCAGAGAACCATATGAAGTCTTACGGTGGTCACTCAATGAACTAGTTACCATAACTAGCATCCACGATTAACTCGGACATCACAATGTCTCGGCCCGGTGAGAATCAATTGCTTGGATACACCGAGTATACCTCGTGCTAGTCTCGGCGAATTGATGGTGTCGAATCCATCATTCATCGACTAGGATAATTCGATACATCACAATTACACATGTAGAGATACTCACTAGTTGTGATCCAATCACAAATTCTCTCATCTTGTGAATCGTATCGTGGACATTGATGAGTTTAAGATCAATCAAATACATTAAACATGTATACTCGAATAGTGAATCTTCATTTATCATATAAATGGTTCATACATAAAGCGATTGCCTTAGGACATCTCTCATATATTACTAACGGACTCCGCACTTGGCTAATGCCATCGCTCACGGTATCAATACCATAAGCTCTAACATGACCCTCGAACTTACTTTGAGGTAATGCTTTAAGTCGAAGGATCCGCTAAGTTCCTTTCGGTGGGAATTTTCTCGATTTGTATTTCGTTCCTACGATGATCTCTCGATAAGATGATAGCGGCGAAGCACATGTTTGGATCATTGATGAGACCACATCAAGTTCGTAGATGAACTTCTTGATCCAAACCGCTTCTTTGCTTCAAGGCTGCAATGTATTCGCCTTAGTGGCGAGAATCCGCTATAGTGTCAAGCTTGGAACCTTTCCAACTTATTGCGCCTCCATTCTAGGTGAATACATACCCGGACTAAGACATGGAATCATCCTTGTCATGCGTAGCATCCGTATACCCACGTATCACCATGTACCCTTCTCCGTATATTAGGAACACATCCTTAGTTCTTCTCAAGTACTTAAGGATCGTCTTAACGATCCACCAATGATCCATTCTGGATCGGATGAGTATCTGCTCGTGACACTCGGGCGTCATACGATACATCGGGCCTCGTACATAACATAGCATACATGATAGATCCTATTGCGGATGCATAGGGAATCTTACTCATGCAAATCCTCTCGTCTTACGTGCGCGGACACATAGACTTGAAAGGTGTACCCATGCACGATGGGCGAGATAACCTTTCTTGGATTGACATGCTAAACCTCTTTGCTTTTCGGTCTATATATGTAGACTGCGAAAGACCAAGCAACCGTTTCGATCTATCTCTATAGATCTTAATCCCAAGGATGTAGGTTGCTTCTCCCAGGTCTTTCATGGAGAATGTCTTGGATAACCAAACCTAAACTGACTGTAAGATTGACACATCTTTTCCTATAAGTAATATGTCATCTACATACAATACTAGGAACACGACTGCACTCCCACTAACCTTCTTGTACACACAAGGTTCGTCTGGATTTTGTGAGAAATCAAACTTTTTGATCGTCTCATAAAAACGGATATTCCAGCTCCTGGATGCTTGCTTCAATCCATAAATGGACCGTCGCAATTTGCATACCTTGGTTTTATCAACCGATGTGAAACCCTCGGTGTATCATATACACGTCCTCGGCGAGTTTCCATTAAGGAAAATTGTTTTCACATCCATCTGCCATATCTCATAATCATAATGGAGCTATGGCGGGAGCATCGAATGGATTTAAGCATAGCTACGAGCGAATAGGTTTTGTCATAATCAACACCTTGTTTTTGGCGATATCCTTTCGCCACCAATCTAACCTTATAGGTAATCACATTACCATCCATGTCGGTTTTCTTCTTGAAAACCACTTGCACCTATAGGCTTTATCCCTTGGTGGGTCAACCAAGTTCGAACTTGGTTTTCATACATGGAATCCATTTCCGACTTCATGGCACCAAGCCACTTATCCCTTTCCGAACTTGTCGGCCACTTCTTCATAACGGTAGGCTCCTCATCATCAATGAGTAACACGTCGTTCGATTCACTTAGAAATCCATATCTCTCGGGAATGTGCGTGTTCTGCGGATCTCTGAAGATGTGGTGTTACAATAGGTCAGTAGGATTGCTCGTCACTATGAGTTGTCGGTGTTGTGCTCACGGTATCTCATCGATGTCTATTTGAGTCTCTCGAGCCTCCTCAAGCTCGGACACTCCCTTTGTTTTCTTGCAAGAGAAACTCTTTCTCTAGAAACACATGCCTTGAAACAAACACCTTTTGTTCCACGGGATGATAGAATTAGTAACCCCTTGTTTCCTTAGGGTATCCAATAAATAGACATTTATCGGACTTAGCATCAATTTATGCGTCTGATCAGCTTCACATAAGCGAGGACAACCCCATATCTTCAAGTAAGATACATGAGGTTTCTTACTATTCCATATCTCATATGGAGTAGTTGAGACTACCTTGGTAGGCATTACATTTTAACAAGTAAGCGGTATGCGAGTGCATAACCCCAAAGGACTTGGGAAGAGTCGCATGATTCATCATTGACGACCATGTCCAACAAGGTCGATTCGCCTCTCGGATACACCATTATCTTTGTGGTGTATAGGCGAGTCCATTGAGACAATATGCCATTGTCTCTTAGATAATCAAGAAACTCTTGACTTAAGTATTCACCACCTCGATCCGATCGAAGTATTTTAATACTTTTGTCATGTTGTTTCTCTACTTCATTTCTGAATTCTTTGAACCTTTCAAAGTCTTCAGACTTGTGTTTCATCAAGAACACATACCCAAACCGTGAGTGATCATCGGTGAAGGTAATGAAGTAGCTATAGCCTCCTAAAGCTTGAGTTGACATAGGTCCACATACATCAGTATGTATTAGACCTAAGTAACTCTCCACTCGTTCACCTTTTCGGTAAAGGTAACTTAGTCATCTTGCCTTTTAAGCATGATTCGCATGTATCGTATGAATCCAATTCAAGCGATTCGAGAATTCCACATCGGTGTAATTCGGACATGCGTTTCTTGCTTATATGGCCAAGCGACAATGCCACATATAGGAGTCTATTTAGTTATCCTTTGAGCCACTGTTGCTCGCTTCGATATTGAAATGTCACCGGATACGCCCAACGATAAACACCATTGCTTAAAGTTCCAAATTCCATAAAGAACTCCATTCAAAGTTATAACAACAATTGTTACTAAACGTTAAATGGAAACCATTTCTATTTAAACAAGAAATAGAAATGATGTTCTTTATTAGAGAAGGAACATAAAAGCAATTGTCCAATTCAAGACAAGTCCTACAGGAGTTTCAACAAATACGCTCCGATGGCGAGTGCAAAGAACCTTGCTTCCATTCCCAACACGCAAATTTGACTCTCCTTGACGAGTCTTCTTCTATTCCCTAGCCCATGTATGTCATTACATATATGTGAGCCACACCCAGTATCCAATACCCAAGTGTCTAAGGAAATAGAATGACAATCAATAAAGAAGATTTCTGAAGAAGATGGGGCATCCGATGCCTTATCCTTCTTCACGGACTCAAGATAAATCTTGCACTTTCTTCAAGAATGTCTCTCCTTGCCATAATGATGGCAAGTTTCCTTTTGTGCTAGTTCTACCTTCTTAGCCCTTCTCTTCTTTCCCTTCTGCTGTTCCTTTGACTTCCTCTTAGAACCTTTCTTCGAGGAATCAACTAACAGCACCATCCCCTGCTCATGCTTCTCAGAAGACTCCACAGTCTTCAGCATATTGAGCAGTACCACAGATGAACCTCCTAGCATCTCAGAGGTGAAGAGGAGCTTTGAGACTTCGAACCTTCAATCTCACTTGCTCATCAACCAACTCACAAAGATGAAGGACTACGATATGAGCATCCATATGCTCATGCTGCTTTCGTAGCTTGGGTTCCATCGTGGCTAGCATGATGCAACTCATTTGTTCAGAATCACTCACATGTTTCTGATAGGCCAACAATTGGTCCAGAGTTGCATTGTCACTAGGATGGGCAGGAAGAGGCGCTTCGAGGACATACGCAAGCTTTTCCACCTTGAGAACAATTCTCAAGTTTCTAAGCTAGTCCAAGAAGTTCGGCCCAGTTAATTTATTTGAATCCAAAATGGAACGCAAATTCACACACATCATGATCAATATATTAACTTGGAAATGCAAAATGAGCATATATGAGAAAGATGATTTTAAAATGCATCAATATACATTTATAAATCCCATTCATTTTTCAAATTTCAAAAACCCTTAAAATCACTTCGGGAGATCGTAGGTCCATCTCCGAATGGGCTGATATCCATCATAGATAAGAATAACCTTGGAGTGAGTCCAACAAGCCATTCTTAGCTATGATGGTGGGTATCAAGTATACCGATTACATATCATGTATATGTAACTATCACAATGTGATATCAACTAATTGAATGTTTACACATACATTGGGTTGTTAACACATTAACAAGTATGCATCATATGCATAGCACCCAACTTCACCTCCCTTTACATCGACCTTGGAGAGAGTCCAACAAGCCGATGCTCCAGGTTAAAGCCAACCCATTAATCGGGAAATAGTTTTAATATGGTTAGAGCGCATTCAACCAATTAGCCCAGCTTGGAGAGAGTCCAACAACCAAAGCTAACGATTGACCTCTGACTCTTACCATATTAGTATTAAACTATTCCATGGTTTGAACATATTCTGTGTTCGAGGCTGAGAGAGTCCAACAACCCAAACAAGAAATGTAACTCGTTCTAACCATATTAATGGAAGGTGTAGGCTTTAATATTGAGTTAGGGTTTTTATGTCTCATCCTCTTTGCATGCAAATAACTATTATCTACATGGCATGACATACATGGCATACATCTACATGTCACGACACGCATGGCATAATGTTATGCATCTAATGCAATTACATGGCATACAATTATGTCATGTATATATTTCCTTATATGTCATAACTATTTATGGAAATAAAATATGTTTAAGATTTGATTCTCCAAATCAAATCATAATTAAATTAGGAAACAAATTTCCAAATCTAATCACATATTTTATTCATGGAATTATTTGATTAAGGAAAATCTATTTAGGAAACCAATTTCCTAAATCATTAAAACTACTTATGGAAATAAAATATTTTAAGATTTGATTTCTAAATCAAATCATGATTAAATTAGGAAACAAATTTCCAGAATCTAATCAAATATTTTATTTATGGAAAATATCAATTTCATAAATACTTCCAACTTTCCAAAAGTGGAAGATTTCCATAAATACTTCTAGACTTTCCAAAATTGAAAATTTCCATAAATACTTCTAAATTTCCAAAATTAGAAAATTTCCAGAAATACATTATGACTATCGCAAAACCATTTTTACGATTATGTCAAACACAACCCGGGCTCGATACCATCTGGTTTCCGATCATGGCAGGTGTGTGTTCGATCATGTTTCAGAAATACGAGCACAATGAAGCAATTAAAAATAATAAATCTATATTTATTACAACACACACAACACACGCATGCTATTACAACAAGTGTAGACATAACCGTAAATTAAAATTTGCAATAAAAGGAAATTATCTACGTTATACCTTTCAGTATGACGTAGCGGAACGGCATCAACCGAACGATCCTCGTAAGAATCGCCTCTATCCGTGATCCACGCCGAGCTCCTCGATGACTTCGCTAAGTCACGAGCTTCGCCTTCACGGGTTACTAGCCTCGTGTTGAAGACGACGTGATCGAGAGATGATCACGATCCAATCCAAATTCGATCCAAAACGAGTTCTCAAAACTCGCTTCTCCGAGAGGTATTCACAACCGCTTGACGAATCCTTCGCCCTCCACTAGAGGATTACCGAGATCAAATCCCGTAAGTTAGCCGCTGTCGAGCACTAACCGCCGCCGCCCAAACGACGCCCGACGAGAGAGAACAAGCTGTCCAGAAAACTGACAGCTTGGTGGAGGAATAGGCGCCGCCAAACAAGGAGAGAAAAGCTCACCTTGATGCCAAACCCATAGGAGATCACCGAGGGTCGCCGAGGTTCACCGGAAGCTTGGTGCCGCAAGAAGGAGGTGGACGGCAGACAAGGTTGGGCGCAGAGGT
This sequence comes from Wurfbainia villosa, assembly GCA_025175895.1. NCBI lineage: Eukaryota > Viridiplantae > Streptophyta > Magnoliopsida > Zingiberales > Zingiberaceae > Wurfbainia > Wurfbainia villosa. The sequence continues at coordinate 81,776,127 of CM045987.1, read as the reverse complement.
TGGGCGCAACCAACAAGGAGGTGGGGGGCAACTAGGTTGGGCGCCAAAACTTCATTAGGTTTAGGTTAGGTTTAAGCCCTATTTTATAGAGAACTAATTCTCTTAATGGTTAATGGATCATATCCATAAAGCCCGTTAACCCGCCTCCATTAAGATAAGTTAAAATAAACCAAACCATGATGGTTTATTTTAAGTTAAAACGAACCGAACCAACCTTTTGGTTCATTCGCTTAATATAAACCAAACCCTTTGGTTTATTCTCATCCATTGGATTAGAACCAAACCATTTTGGTCCATCCATTATGTCTTCATAAGACACGCCCATCCACGCCTCCATTGCGATCAAACAATTTCATGCTCGCTTATGTTTGGTCCAACCAAACATAGTTTCTCCTTGGCCCGAGAATCCCATTCTCAAGCTCGCTTTAAATCCTTTGATTACACTCGCAGCGTGTGACCAAATAGGTTCTCGGCTTATGTTGGCCGCCTATAATTAACCATTAATTATAGAACGCATCATGAGTGGCACCTAGTAGTACATCATGATCCCCAATTAACCAAAAGATCAACTGATCCGTAACTATTTCTCAAACCCTTCAAAGAGCTCTCGAATGAATCGCGGCCCCATTCCTTCACTCATCTTATACCCACTTGGTTCAGACATGGTCTATTGTGTCGGGCCTCACTAGGTCGACTACGCCACACCTAGCCCAAGTATCATTTCTCGCCCACTGATTCTAGTTACTCCACATGTATCAAGAGTACCTTACTCTAAACATGTAATGCTTTGGCCAAAGACTTTAGTAATAATCCGACGAGAGGCCATGGGTATACATCTCCTCGCAAGGAGTGGTGAACTTTATAGGCTATTCAAACACCTTCGATCACTGACTTATACCCAATCATCCGGGTCCACATCTCCTGAGATGTTTGCTTAAGATGTCAAAGCATAAGTCTCCATGATCAAGATGACTTGAATACCGCAAGTCAAAGGAACATCGCACTTAAGCCACAAGAAGAACTTCATTGACATATCTATATATGCAGAGAACCATATGAAGTCTTACTACCGGTCACTCCAATGAACTAGTTACCATAACTAGCATCCACGATTAACTCGGACATCACAATGTCTCCGGCCCGGTGAGAATCATTTGCTTGGATACACCAAGGAGTATACCTCGTGCTAGTCTCGACAGAATTGATGGTGTCCAAATCCATCAATTCATCGACTAGGGATAATTCCGATACATCACAATTACACATGTAGAGATACTCACTAGTTGTGATCTAATCACAAATTCTCTCATGCTGTGAATCGTATCGTGGACATTCAGTAAATGAGTTTAAGATCCAATCAAATACATTAAACATGTATACTCAAATAGTGAATCTTCATTTATCATATAAATGGTTCCTACATAAGGCGATTGCCTTAGGACATCTCTCATATATTACTAACAGCAAGGAGACTCTTACTGTTGCGGTCGGAGGGAACCCATCCTCGACAGCTCAACTTCGGGGAGAAAAATCCATGCCGCATCATAGCTCATAGATCATGATTGAAATTAAAGTTTGAAAACAATTTCAAAAATATTTTGAAAAATCTTGATGAAGTCTATCTTTTGATAGAAACTACCATTGACAAGATTAACACAAAGTTAGATAAAACATTGAAGGTTTTAATGCTTTTGAACTTTGCATCATTTTGGAAATTAATGGGTATTTTCATATAAAACTATTTTTCACCTATAATGTTTGACATAAGTATTGTACGTATGAATTTTTATGATTTTTCTAAACACGTATAATTACTTATGAATTTTTAAAATTCATTTTTTATGTTTGATTTCTGCAAAAACGCAGCTTCGATTACATAGAGCACTCGATTGGTGGTACAATGATCGATTGATTTCAATTTCAATTATTTGTTGGTTTAGCCATCTATTAGCAATCCTAGGTACCCTAGACTCTTAACCCTATGATATGCTCAGAAAAGCATTGGAAGAGTGAAATGATCATTGAAAAATAATTAGGAGAGCTAATTAGGATGGAGAATCAGATTTTAAGGAAGGTTAAAGTTCAAGTTTGAACTTTTACTCTTATTTTGATTGGTTAGATTTCCTATAGGCTTAGGAACTCTCCAAGAACATTGTTAGTATAATGGTCAAGGGGGAGTAAGTCTTTAGGAGGAGTAATTCTTTAGAGGGAGTTTGCCCATCAAAGGATGATGAATATTTCTTTTATGGGGGAGAATGAGGATTGCCTCTCATTTAGTGATAAAGGATATATCGCTAAGAAGAATGAAGACATCCTAGATGATTTTGGACCAAGGGAGAAAATGTAGGTTCTCATTGGAAGATGAGACATGGAAACCCTTGGTAGGATTTTTGATGTATGCCAAAAGGGGAGAAATGAGGGTTTAAGTCAGGTAAATCTTCATTATACTTTGGCATAAAAAAAGTCAAGTTGGGCTTATGGGTTAGTCTAACTTAAAAGTGTTGTCAAACATTAAAAAGGAAGAGATTATTGGTGCAATCGGCACAGGTCACGATTGACCAGATTCGAGTGGAACTCGAGTAGGATTTTGATATTTGACAATAGACTTTGATAATGGGTTTGACAATGATTTGACGATATGGTTTGACCATATGTTGACCATATGACTAGTGGATGATTGGGATATCCAATGTCATATGGGGGAGATTGTGAGGAGGAGATTGTTGGAGCAATAGACCTCAGGTCAAAGGTTGACCAAACTCGAGTGAGACTCGAGTGGAAGTTCAAGATTGGATTCTTGGCAATGGAGAAGTCTAAGTATGGATAATTGGCAAGGGAAGTCTAAGATTAGATTCTTGACAATGGGGAACTCTAAGTATGGATACTTGACAAGGAAAAGTCCAAGGGTAAAGTCTTGGTAAGGGAAAGTCTATGTATGGACAACTGACACTGATGTGATGAATTGCAACTATGGATGTGTGAGGATTTGTTATAATGCCACCGTACCAAGCGCTACTATAAATATACAACAAGAATGATCTGAACTGTAGGGCACCCACTCAGAATTCTATGCTATGCCACCCTAGCGAGAGAGAATGGGATGAGAAGTCAGAGAGCTTAGTGTGCATTCGAGAAAAGGGGCAGAGTGCGCTAGTTCCACTCCCACTACTCTACCACGCCTACCCTAGTTAGTTAGTAAAGAAAAAGTCTAAGGGTATAGTCTTGGTCGTGTAAGTCTAAGTGTGTAGTCTTAACGGTGAAAGTCCAAATGGATACTTGGCAAAGGGAAAGTCTAAGGGTATAGTCGTGTAAGTCCAAGTGTGTGGTATTGGCGGCGAAAGTCCAAGTATGGATGCTTGGCAAAGGGAAAAGTCCAAGGGTGCAGTCTTGGTTATGTAAGTCCAAGGGTATCGTCTTGGTAGCAAAAATTAAAATTTGGAGACTTGGCAAAGGTAGACCCGTTAGCATGATATGACCGATGGAAGTACTTGAAGGCTAGGATCAAGGATGAGGAGTCGATTGCTAGGCAGAAATCCAGCCAGATGTAGGTTATAAAAAGAGCTCACCATGGAGGATTTCGGTGTGGTTCTTTAGGGGATTTGAAGAGGAAGTGCAAGTGCAATTTCAGATCTTCAAAGCATTCCGCATCAACCAAATCAACAAGCGATCAAAAGCAACTTGTGTATGTTGGGTTACGACCGATGCGTAGATATGCTTTTGTCGTTTCACAAACGAACGTAGCGGAAGAAAAACGTAATAATTTTCTAAATTATTACAACACTTACACTCACACATGCAGGATTACAACACGTGCAAACATATCCACCAAATAAAATTTTACATACAACAAGAATAAAATAAATTTTACTCTAGGTATACCTTTCGGATGATGGCGAGCCGGAAGGGCATCAACTGTACGATGCTTACGGAGCTTCATCTCTACTCGAATCCACGTTGAATCTTCGGAGGGATGACTTCTCAAAGCCACGAGTTTGATCTTCTCTTCGCTACTAGACGAAGCAAGAAGGTCGACTGATCAGAGAGCAATTGCCGACTCATTTTGCGACACAAACGAGTTCTCGAACAACCTTCGTAAGGTTGTCGATTCGTGTCGGAATTAGCCGTTATTTTGAAGCTTCAATAAGCGACTAATAATCCTAAAACCTAGAGTGGTCAACGTCTAAAGAGGTAGAAATAACCCTTGTTTCCTTGATGGCCGGTGGAACACCAAACCCTAATTCTCCTAGGTTTGACTAGGTTGAGGAAGAGGGCTTTAAGGACTTCTTTTCTTTAGATTTAGCCTTTATAACCCTTTATATATGCACTAATCCTAATGGATTATAGGTTAGTGGATCAAATCCCTAAGCCTATAACTATTAAGGCTTAATCTCATCTATTAAATCCTAATTGGGCCATTAACCAAAAGAGGGCCCTTTTAATTAAAACCAAATGAGTTTGATTTATAATTAAACCTTTTGAGGCCCAATCCGTCTTCTTAAGACGTGCTCTTTTCGCATTTCCAACTTGACAAATATTTTCATATTTATCATGTGTTTGGTCTAACCAAACTTGATATCTCTTGATCTTGAGAATCCAATTCTCAAACTCGTTTTAAGTCTTTTCGAAGGATTCATAGTGCGTGTGACCTAATAGGTTCTTGATTTATGTTGGTCGTCCATAATTAACCATTAATTAGGGAACGATCATGAGTGAAACCTAATAGTACATCATGATCCCCAATTAATCGAAAAATCAACGGTTGATCTCTGAATCATTTCCAAACCCTTCAGCAGCTACAATAAATCGTGCCTCGTTCCTTTCACTTATCTTATACCCACTTGGTTGAGGACATGGTCTATGTGTCAATCCCCACTTGGCTGACTACGTCGTACCTAGCCCAAGTCTTACTTCCTCGTCTATTGGATTCTAATTACTTCGACATGTATCCAAGAGTACCATACTCTTGATATGTAATGCTTTGGCCAAAGACTTTAACAATCCTGACGAGTGACCATAGGGTATACATCTCCTCGCAAGGAGTGGTGAATCATTTGTTGACTATTCACTCACCTTCGGACACTTCGATTTATACCCAATCATCCCGTACCTATACCTCCGTAGAGATGTATTGACTAAGATGTCAAAATATAAGTCTCCATGATCAAGATGACTTGAATACCTCAAGTCGAAGGAAACTCGCACTCGAGCTGCAGTAAGAGCTTCACTGACATATCTTATATGCAGAGATCTATGTGAAGTCTTACATCAGGTCACTCCAATGAACTAATTACCATAACTAGCATCTAGTTTAACTCTCGACATCTCAATATCTCCAACCAGTGAGGAGTAGCTATTTGGATAAACCAATGAGTATAACTTGTGCTAGTCTCCCAAAATCGATGATGTTCGAACTCATTAATTCATCAACTAGAGATTATTTCAATACATTCATAATAACACATATAGAGATACTCACTAGTTGTGATTCAATCACAAGTTCTCTCCCGCTATGAATCGTTTCGCGGACATTCAGTAAATAAGTTTAAGATTCAATCAAACACATATGACATGTGCACTCAAATAGTGAATCTTTATTTATCAATTAAATAGTACAACCATACGACGATTGCCTTAGGACATCTCTCAAACATAACAGTGTAAAAGATTTTTTTTGTTTATGAATTTCATTCGTATTTGTATTTGGGTGCTGCTTTTCCCACTGTTGTAAACTCTATATTGTAAGAGATTTCTCCACCTTCGGTGTTCTATCGAGAAGGAGAGAATTTTAGTAAGCGTAAATCACTAGAGCGTCGCTGTGAAGTAGAAACTGTAAATTCCGAACCACATAAAAATTATTGTCTTCTGTGCGTGATCGTTTTGTTCTTTTATTTGTGTTTTATTCTATATTCTGCTGCGCACTAATAATTTTACAGACGATAAAAAACAAATGATAAAATTAATAATCGCTATTCACCCTCTCTAGCGTACCAAATGATCCCCTATAAGATTGTGTGTAGTGCCGGAGGGAGTGAATAATCCAGAAAATACATTTTAAATCTAGTGTTAATGCAACAAAAATATGAATGCAACTGATAAAAGGCTAAAAAACAAATTGAAGACCGAACGCAATCTGAAAACCTATTTAAATATAGCCAAAGAGAGCAACAAGAAACTATTGAAAACATTCATTCTTTTAGGATTAGCTGGGTTAACCACTTGATAGACTTTGAGTTATTGCCAATGATTTGCACTGGATTTTCTCATGACGTATACACAGACTCATTTTCAAGCAGATTTGAATAGAGTACATTATTCCATAGGCAGGATAAATGGAACATGTATACACTAAGTCTTTCCCAATCAATGGTTCAAATGTAATTTTCTTATGACAAAGTTAAGCAACTCAACAATTATACAACCAGCACTTTTATTTGCCCATTTAAATGTTTCTCAAAAAGAATCATGTCGTTGTTCAAAAGTGAGGAGATTGAACACCACATTTTTACATACAAAATGAGGAAAGTAAAAAATAAGGCATTGAAGTTTGCACTAGATCGAATGTAAATTTAACCTATTCCAATCATGCAGGCGTTCTTTGATATATATATTTTGTTCTTGGATCAATGATGAAGCCTTTCCCTCCATTTACTTCAAGATCATGCCTTGGAAAAATATATTCATCAACCAAGCTAATTCTCTATTTATAGATTGGAAACAAAACAAGAGTATCAAACACTCACTGAAAGACAAAGTCAGGGATGGTCAACTGCTCACGAGGAACATATCTGAACAATTGTAAGAGTCGGTCCACATATACAACTTTCTTCCATACCTATGAATTGAATGATTAGTATGAAAAAAATAAATCAGAGTGATGGCAATAAGGTATCATAGCCAACTATTACAGTGGGAGGAGTCAATTTACCTCTCCGTCCACCAACAGCTGCAAAGCAAATATTGCTGTCCTTAATCCCAGTGTTGGATGCAAGGAATATATAGCCTAAAAGATGAACACAATATATATATATATATATATATATATATATATATATATAATGCCTAAGCATGGGAACTAATCGTGTCAATTGGAAATCTGAATGATTTATTTGAAATATGTACATGTAAATTTCTCTTGTGTTTTCGACCCAATACTTGTTGCAACCGCTTCATCCATCCCAAATCTGGTTGCCTGCATCAACAAACAATTTCACTTTAAATGTATGTCAAAATAAGCATAGCAATGTGATTACTGTGATTACTAAGAAAGGAAACAACATAGATAATAAATTCCTTTTGTGTGCCAGTGGAACAATTCAGTAGCAAGAGATAACAGTGGAGATATTCAAAGGCATAATGAAACATCGTCAGTTGATTGTTTCAAAAGTCTTGTCAGACTTGTAAACCTTCAACAAGTAGCAATATACTTACACTTGCAATGAGGCTGCAGAGTGAATGTAAACAATGTTGTATGGCTTCTGAATCAAGGGTTCAAGCTCCTGTTAAATAAGTCAACTATTATCTTTAAGGAGATAGACTATTAAGGAAATAAACAAGGAAAGAATTCTCATGTGGAATGACCCATAGTGTTAGTTCTACTTTGTAAACTGCAACTAGAAAAGAAGATACATTACATTAGCTAACGGGGCTATTATTTAACCCAAGTAGCCAAAATATCAAGTTTTTTTATTATTATTAATTTTTTTTATGCTATCATATCAGCTATGCAAGAAAATGAGCCAAATGATATAGCCATCACTGCTACACTTCAGCAATTTTCGTTAGAAATCACATCAATTAGATAATACAACAGTGTCTACAAGAAAGAGGATCTGTGATTTAAGATTGTTCATTTAACCAATCATCTCTCATAGAGTATAATGTATATAGCCAGAAATAGAGAGCTAATAAATGGTTAAATCAATTATCTACATGTTTATTCCACCCTTCACTCCCATTTTAGAAAGTTATGTTCAGTTGAAAATGTTCAAACTTCTCTGTTCCAGCAAAAGAGAATCGAAAATTTTCAATTTTTTTAAGTGAGGAAAGATAATCTCAAATGGGGAAAAATTGAAACGAGATTTTCAACTTCTCTAAGGAATGTAAAATCTGTACAATAGAAAAGTCAAGCAACCCTTTATAAATGAGAAAATATTTTATTTTTGATTTTGAGCTGAATCCTTTTTTTTGTGGAAAAATCCTACCATACATTTCCCGGTTTCCTTCCTTGGCGAAGAAAATTGAAAAATAGGAAAGTTTACCCGAAAATCAAACCCAACATAAAACTCCAACCAAATCAAACCAAATATTTTACTAGCTTCAAAAGATCAACTAAAAAAAGAATCTTAGTTCGTCCAAAATATAAGATGCCCCACCCATCCTAATGCAGCTAATCTTTACCCACTGGTAGAAATCTAGCATATGATCTCAAACTACCAGAGGTAGCGATGTAACTACTCAAGAGTCAAGCTTTATACAGCAAAATAACAGAAAAATGGCAATAGAAATTGTAAGTCATTTATCACTCAAGTCAAAAATAACAACGGGATATATATTTTCATACATGTAAACCTATGATACTTGGACTTGGATTCAGATATCCGACAAGGGTAAAGATTCAGCCATTGGACATGTATTTTTTTTTTTTCCAAAACCGAGGTAAAAAAAAAAAAAAAAAAAAAAATCAAAATTTAGAACACGACTATGGAGACACAACACAGATTTAAAAAAATTAAATATTAATCAAACATACCTAAGATTACTCTATTGACACAATATGACATACTTAATTTATATTACCAATTAATCTAATACAACTCAAATAGTATTATTAATATAAACCCTGATTATATTAAATAACTTTACTATTAACTATTCACCCTTATAATATAATTCAACATATCTAAGTTATAATATATTTAGGCTTATAGTACAAACTTATACAACTATAATGTATAAAATATAAGTTTCAGCTGCATAGTGCTAACAGTGAATTGAAGGTGGTCAGAGGAAGAAAAGAGAAAAAGAAGGCAATTAGATACATAATGGAAGTTTTGAAGTATCATTCAATTTCCAACTTTTCGTTCCTTGCTTGAAAGGTATGACTTTGACATTGTGATACAAAGAGTTGAGTTTCGACAAATTTTATTACTTTAATATCCATTCACATAATTTGTAGTGTATTAACTTGTAACATAATTATAGCTATTAGACAATCATCAAAATTAACTTTTATTGTATTATGCCTGATGTAGTTGGGATTTTCAAATTCCATTTAAAATCATAAAGTTGTCTAAAATTTCAAGTTTATTATATTTTTAAAAAATTTGCTAGAGAATTTCTTAAAATAGTTGAGAATTAAAAAAAAATTGATTAAAATTTCCTTATTGTTAGTCACTAAAGAACTTAGTATCTCATATATTATATTATCTTTCACAAATATATTCCTATTCAGTGCATTAGGTTATTCGAGTTTCTATATTACATTTTTTTTGGTGTTGTATCAATTGATATCAAAGCCGAATTCCAAATATAGTTATGTTTCGACATCTAAAATCCCTTTTGTGGTTTGATAATCATTCATGGTGTCCTTTATGGTTTGGCAATTATTCACAATTTCCTTTGTCTAGTCCAAGCCCAAATAATGATAGCCCTTCGATCACTCCTACAAACCCAATTAGATCTCTCCTACTGCATGAATATTGAATTCCTGAAAATGGATCTCACTCATCTCCCACTACAAGAACAACTCAACTACATTGCTTGCCCTCTAATGCCATGGACCAACTACAGATCGACCTTTATCCCCTAGATGGCTAATCCCAAAGGCCCCACCACTCAAGCAAGAACATGATCCTTTGCTGCACAACCTATGGTAACTAATGATTGTTGGCATCTTTGCCAAACTAAGGCAACCACAATTCAAAGCCTGCCATATAAAACTACTACTCTCACTACTACTCTTCTTGTGATTTCAACAAGGCCACATCAAACATTAGCAGCAGAAATTAAATAAAAAACACAAACATACCAACCCCAATAAGACACAAGCATTTATACAGTCGATCATTATTGGAATCCTTTAAATTTTCCCTTTTACGATTAGTACCGAAGGTAGAGAATCCTTTTACAACTTGATCTCAAAAAGTAAAAGATATTTTGCAATAATGTTTAAGAAAAATAATAATATAACAAGTAAAAGATATTTTGCAATAAGGCTTAAGGTAGATATGCGAACACAGAATAACAAATAAGAATATTAGAGAGAAAATTGGAATTGCACCTATTGAGGTAAATTTCCGAGAGATGTGTTTAAGATAATATGAACATATATTTGAGCAACCAATAAATGTCTTAATTAGACCATGTGAAATAATAACAAATACACACATTAATCGAGGATGAGGGAGATCAAAGAAAAATTATTAACAACGATGAAATAGGATAAAATTTATTAAAATATAGATGAGGGTATAATAGAGGATCGAGCCTAATGGTATAGGAAGATCCATGCAGTCGACCCCATTTAATGGAATAAAAGCTTAGTTGTTATTATTCATAAATGCACCACAACTTCTAGAAAAATTCAAACAATATGAAATTTTATAAACATCTTTTCCATCATATGTAGATAGAAAATAAACCTCAACAAAGAAGAAAGATAAAGATATTACTTGCATACCTTTACAATATACAGTACAAATCGCTCCAAATCAAGGCACCGCAAAAGAAAATGAGCTCCTATGACAACCATGATAGGCCTTCCTTCACTGTCTACACCACCGCGATAACTGAAATTGATGCAAAAATGAAAATATTTTGGTCAACAACTCTGGGTGAAACATCAGTTACACATTGCTATATAGTTGTAAAGGCCAACATACATTAAATCTTGAGCATAGCCATGCAGTTCGGTAATGAGTACCGTAAAACTTTATTTGGCCAATAAAAAACATATGCGCAAAGTAGTTGCATATAGTTTTAATTTTAGACATGATACTTACGCTATCTTCATCTCAGCAATATCTGTGAGATTAAGAGAATTTGCTTTGGCAAGATATCTTGAATGGAGAGAGTACTCTTCAGCAGCAGAGAGTGGTGGGCCACTAAGATCACCATATCCAAGAACCTTAGCACAATTAAAATCATTTTGTGTTTCGGCAACCTTTTCCTGCCGCTCTTTCTTTCTCTGGTCAGGATCTTTAATCAATGACATAAATGTAGGATCGAGGTAGGATTCCAAGCTGATAGAGTTCCCGTTGAAAGGACACAATTTAGTAGAAAAGGATAGCATGCTGATAATTTGTCAAGACATTTGTTTTCCAAGAAAAATGTTTAAGCTTGGTGGAACAAAGGATAACAAACTCACAATTTGCACAAAAAAACTTATTGCAAATCACTATGTAAAAAAAAGATGAAGGAAAACCAAAAAGTGTCAAGTTTTTACACAGAATGGAAGAAATCATATGAAAAGATAGTGCTCTTGGAGCAATCTCAGAGTCAACTAACCATCTCAGAGTCAATCCAACATCAGAAACTGGAGGATCTAATGAGATTGTTGAAGCAGATGCATTGGATACAGAAGGCGCTGGCAAAGGTTTTATTCTGATTTTCCTTTCATCAATAACTGTCTCACCATTCTCATCTCCAACATCTGTTGGAAGTTTTGACACAGCAATCTCTTCTTCATGCTTATCCCTCGGAAAGTAAAGTGGAAGCAACCTTCAAATTATATAAAAGTCAATGAAAAGAAGACTTGAAGATGAACAATTGCAACATTGTATAAAGGAGAGGCCTTTTGAATGCTCTTCCCAATGTTTGTTATGACAAAGTAGCACATACATGTATCATTTGATGTGTTTATATTTGGTACCATGCTTATGGTTGGCATGGAAATGCTAAGCTGGTAAGCTTGTAGAAGCACATACCTTCTATATATTTCTGTATCAGTTGATGTGGTGGTACAAAAAACAACTGCAGTGATTTTGTCTTTTTGTTTCTCCAAAAAACGCCTAACAGTTCCTAGTCAAGTGATGGAAAAATGAAATCAACATAAGCAATTTGAACAATGTAAATAAACATCCAGAAAAACAGAAAGAAACAATTAATCCATGTCTATGTCTCCTGACGCATAAAAATATGACTGAGAAAAGGAGAATACAAAAATGTCCACGTCATCATCTAATCTCATCAGAATAACAGATTGATAACAAATTGATAAGCAGGATAGCTCATCATACACACTTATGGCAACATGTGCAGCTGGCTCACGAGGATAGTTTTTGGCCTCAGTATAAATACATCCAGTTGCAATACTGTATGATAATGTCAGAAAATAATCAGTTTGCCATCTTAAAAGATGTAAATAAATGTTGGAGATGTCAATAACAAATCAAAGCAAACACTAGTAGGATCTCCAGAAATAACCTATGTAATCCATTTTCAATAAGAATCTCTAAGCAAGAACGATAGCAATGGCTAAGAGCATTTTCTGCGGCTGTATGGTACTTGACAGCGTACTTGGGGCCAACTGTATGTATAACTTTCCTGCATGATCACAATTGAATACAAGCTTTACAAATCAACAAACAAGAAGCTACATATTTGGAAGAACTAGATAAACATATAATTATAAACACCATGAATTCTTGATAATAGGTTGATAAAAAAAATAGCAGGCGGTTCCATAAAAATTATCACAAAAATGGATATACTTTAGTGTTATGTAAAAGAAAGCATTAGGAAACCATAGAAGATTTATGATATAACTGTTACCTCATTAAACTGTACGAATATACATATCCAACAACTAGAAAATCAAAAGATAATACAATATTACAAGTGCGCATAGGACAAGCTACAAAAAAGAGTACAATTGAATTTTCTTCTCAGACATTGTATTCTCTAATAATGATAGTCAACGCAAATGCCTACCTAGCAGGGAGATCATAAGCGTTAGTAATTTTGGCCATTCCAGTTCGGCAACCACCCTGCAAATAATATCTAAAAGCTAATGCCAATGAACCCATGGAATACAGAAAATGAAGTAAAAGAAAGAAAAAAAACCAGACAATTGGATGTTTCAGGATTATACCAAAGATGCACATTCTTCTACAAGACCAGGGCCAGCAGCAGCATGTAAGCCAACGCTACTATGTGCTTCATCCAAACTCTACAAAGCAAACAAAATTGTATGAAGCCAGAATCCTCCAAAAGATGTGCATATACAGAGAGAGGCAGGGTGCATCTGACTTAGTGAAATAGGAAATTCCTGAAAAAAGAACATCAAACTCAAATCTCACCACATTAGTGGAATTCACAACCGCATCAACCTCCAGATTCCATGGGTTTCCACGCCAAAGATAAATCTTGGAATTGATTTCGTGATCCACAGGGAACCTCGATTTCACTCCGGAATCAGCTTCAGAAGGCGAACTAAGAGGGTCCGAGAAGTATGACAGCTGCAACGATAGATCCCCGGCGACGTAATACCTTTGGTCTGCATCGCTCCAACGTGGCAACTGATCGAGCGTCACCACAACATCTCCGTTATCCGACGCCATCCCACCGCGCGTGGCGCTTTCTGCCACGCTCCGGTACATCTTCCACCCTCAAAATCAATCCTTTCTTCCTCGCACACAAGTATACCCACAGATTTGTTCCACGGAGCGATGCCAATGCGGACGTCCAAAGGTCAAGCCTTGCAAATCATCAAACGATCACTAACGGATCGATTTCGGGACATTCATACGGCTTTCAACCGAACCATAATTTTATGCCAGAAGAAAATAATCAGATGAAAGAACAATTGGGAAAACATAGAAGGCGTGACCTTGGGGGAAGATGTACCTCATATCGGAGAATTCCGAGTGCTCGCGCAAACACAGGAGTTGCGTGAGGTATCGACGGTAGTGTTTAGTAACCGAACGGAAGGCATCGTCGTCGTCGTCGTCGTCGTCATCATCAGTTAATGCGATCTAACGGACCTGTGCCACCCCCATTAATGTGTCCCATACCCATCGTTAGGCAGAATTGGGACCCCATAGATGGGCCCCATCTTTTTACGTTGTAAGACGAGATCGACCCGGGTAATGAATTGCAGCAAGTGAGCGTAGCATTATTGCCGACTGTGAGCACCAACTGGCCGTACGAATACAAGATAAAGTGATTAATAGTGTAAATTTATAATGAATATAGATCAATCATTTATATTATCGGAATGTCTATTTTTTTATCCCGCGAAAAGACTTAGTGGTTAGTGTATACATACGTTTTATCAGAGGACAATGAGACAATTCTTCGTAAATGCGAGGGTGTTGTCCTCCACAATGCTAGTTATTAGCGCCGAGTAAAAATCTAGTGATTTCATACGATGATATCAGAAGGTGGGTGATATAGACCGCTAGGTTGACGAATTTCAATCTTTTGTACCAAAGAAATATCTATTTTTTACTATATCAAATATCGATACAATTAAAAAATTGATTGTAATTTATCCTCTTTTATTTAGCTATAAAATATAAAAAATATCTAAAATAAATACATCATCTTTTGTACTAAACAATTTAATTTATCGTTAAAGTGCATACAGTTTTTTTAAAAAAAAAATTAAATGATATGATTTTATTTTTTAAATTTATTAAAGGAATGTATTTTTCAAAAAACTATTCTGTGTAATCTCCTTTGTCGGATTTATTACGACATCAAAACTAGTACTGACACGTCAATTGCCAATTGAAAGTGATTAGGCATATTTAACGGATTGATTCGATCTTGAATCAAATCGGAATAAAATCGTTAAATTCGGAATCAGAATCGATTCAAATGAATTGGTTCTAAAATCGAATTAGAACTGTTTCGATTCCGATTTGATTCAATTCCAATCGATTTCAGAACCGATTCGAAATTGATTCGAAATTGTTTCGGAATCGGTTCGGAACTGATTCTAGTTTCGATTTGGACCTGATTTCAGTTGCTAATTTAAAAATGGAAATTCTTAACATACTAATATGTCTACAAAATTATTTTGCGATATAAAAAAAGAATAGGATCATCAATATGTTAGATGAATTTGAAATCTCAAATTCGAGAAAGATGGTCCAGAACTATTTCGAAATCGATCCGGGACCGTTTCGGAATCGATTCGGAACCGATCCAGATTGAATTTGTTCCAAAGTTAAAACTTTGGAACCGGTTCGGATTGGTTCCAACGTCGATAAATTCAGAATCGATCATAATCGAATCGGAATCGAAATTGAGGAGTCAATAAGCATGCCTAAAAATGACTCCATAGTTGATAAGATTTCAATTAATTAAGCATTGTAAAATACAAGGCTTTAAATTCGTATTGATCGGACACAATTGTAGTCTGCCCCCTTTTACATAATTTTTAAAATTTTGACTTTTATAGGATCATTAAATTGTTTTTTGGAAAAAATAAGTATTTAATGATTTTAGATGCGCCTTAGGTTGTCAAATTATAATATTGCACTCCTATAGTTTTCCAAAATTTATTCATGTGTGCACCAAAAATGATTCTTCTTTCTTGGTTCTCTTTGTTGGGGTCGATGACATAGCTAAACGGGGACGAATGTCATGATTATTTAGGTGTGCTCGTCTACAGTTAGTACATAGAGGAAAAAAAAATAGATATATAAAATAAACACAAATACACAATGTAAATATAAATCATTTTTTTATATAGTTCAAAATCTCCGATGCTGAAAGCTAAGGGTAGAAAAGGCGATGGCATGACGAAGCTAATGAAAGCACTAGGAGACTCAGATGTTGGATCGAGAAGCGTCGTTAGAGAGGAGGAGTGAATAGCGATCGTAAAATTTTTCTTTTCGTCGATTAAAACAAAATACGTAGCGGAAAACCAAAATACAAAACACAAGTATTTTTTACTTGGTTCACAGTCCACCGACTGCTAATCCAAGGCTCTGCGATCCTTGATCACTTTCGAAGGGCAAAATAATAAAAATTTCTTCCTCGTTGGAGGTAAGAGACAACCGAATATAATAATATAGAGGAAGAGGTAACTGATAGGACCAGTAACTATGCAAGAGGGGAGTGTGTAATAAATATTTTTCTTTTGAAAACAGAGACAAATAAAACAACGCAACGGAAACAAAAAAAAACACAACAACACGATCACAAACAACGCAGCCGACTTACAAGCAACCAACACAAAAAAATGATGCAACCAATTTTACTCGGTTCACAGCTCTCTCCTAGAGCTGCTAATCCAAGGCCTATATCTATTTTTTCTCTTTTTTGAAGTGAATTTCAAAGGTGGAGAAACCTCTTAAAAGACTTATAAATTACAGATTCTCTAGATACGAATTTAATATAAGAATCTGAATGAGAGGAAATGAAACAACAATCTAGACAATAAAAATTTACAATTTGTGCAGTTGAGACGATCACAAGTAGAGCAATGTTTTCAGATGTCCAGGTTAGAAGAAGAGCCAGAGAACCAAATGTTGAGAGCTGAGTGCAAGGACAGAGGTGAGCGCAGAGCAGGATGAAGAAGAACTCGGTGCAGCAAATCTCTCAAGCAATTGATCTAGGGTTTTTTCTTCGCAAGAACACCTTTTTAATTGGCCAAATTCAAATCTGTGGTCGAGATCTTGATCCTAGAAAAATGGCCAAGCAATCAGATGAAAACACGTAAGTTGAAATGGATGAGGTTTTAGTAGAATCACTAATTTGCTTCCCCGCAGTCGAGCCCGCCTTGCATCTGTGCATTGCTACAAAGGGTCAGTCGAGGCATCGACTGCATATGTTGAAATACCAGTATATTCTACAGCAGTTGAGGCAATAGTCGAGATGCCTTGCTTCTGTTCGTTGCTGCACAAGATTAGTCGAGGCGTTGGCTCGACTGCACCAGTCGAACCAAAAAACTTGTCCTGCATTAGTCGAGGTGCCAGTTGAGCATGACTCGCTTCAGATGCTTCGCCAGACTGGTTGAGGCATCGCTGACAGACTCGCCTTGCGTTAATGAAGCCGCTTATCACCGTTGGCTGCTCCACAAGATCAGTTGAGGTGCCGCCTCGATTGCTCCTTGACCAGTCGAGGCGCCAACTCGACTGTACCTGCAAACGACAAGTGCTTCGACTGATGAATGCAGTAAGGGCAACAGTTGAGGTGTCAACTCATTGTTGTCCTTAAGACCCATTGTTTCAGTCAGCTCTAAGACTGAAACACGCTTAGTAAAGACTCTATCCAGAGACTCTTTACTTGCCAAGACTCCGGCCATCAGCCATTCTTGGACTTTTCACCTTGCCACTCCCGCAAGGAATTTTTCTACTGCCAAGGAATTAACCATCTTGGACTTTTCACCAAGGTCCACCCTTAGATTTCTCACTTGCCAAGGAATTACCCGTCTTGGACTTTTCACTAAGGTCCACCCTTGGATTTCTCACTTGCCAAGGATTTATCCATCTTGGACTTTTCATTAAGGTCCACCCTTGGATTTCTCACTTACCAAGGAATTACCCATCTTGGACTTTTCACCAAGGTCCACCCTTGGATTTCTCACTTACTTAAATCTTTGTCAAACACCAAAACATAACTTGAAATTTTTAGCTCCAACAGTCTCTCCCTTTTTGATGTTTGACAACCTGTTTAAGTTTAAGTCACTCTACCCACTTGACTGATCACATATCAGAACATAGTGATAGTGACATACCACTAGTCAGATTATAAATCAGTTAAATCAGATTATAAAACTAGATCAAGCCAGATTATAAATCAGATGAGCCTAAACTATAAATACTCTCTCCTCTCCCTTTGGCAAACACCGAAAAGGGTTTCATAATCTGGGATATAGAGCAGAATACCATACATTAGATTATGGTAGATCAGATCTTAATCAAGGTTATAGATACACACTCAAAACCCTCCCCCTTAATGCCATCTGCATTTGTAGTTTTAAGTTTTGAAATCACCTCCCTTTTCTACTCACTTTGCTGTAAGTTTACTTTACCGATGTTAAGCTTTCTCAAGCATTCTCTAGTGTTAGAAGTGGTAAACCATCCTAAAATAGTCCAGTCGAGCCTTTGGTCGAGGCCTTCTTGTTCTTGAGGCTTGTAGTCAAGTGCCCAATCAAGGTCTACTCGATTATGTGAGACTGTGATATGAGCAGTTGAGCCACTGGTCGAGTTCCACTCGACTTCGTGTGAGCGCGACATGAACAGTCAAGTCGTTGGTCAAGTTCCACTTGATTCTGTGTGCTCTGCAACAAAGACATTGAGGGTATCAGTCAAGGTTGCGCCTCGATCAGAAGCTTAGTCAAGCTCCTAGTCGAGAACAACTCGATTCTGCGATCTAAAATGAACCCATGAGGCGCCATTGGCGCTTATTGATAAGTAACCTTTATGCGCTTTCTGATTGAACTTCAAAACCTCATAATAAATTCTAGAAAATTCAATAAATCTTGAAAATTTTCATATAAAATTCTAATATCATACTCCTAAAGAGAAAAATATGTGAAAATTAAAATATTTAGGATTTCTCTCGATCGATACACTTTCCAAAATTTTTGAAAATAGGTCCTTTAGCCCTTCTTCCCCCCTGTATCAACACCTCTAATAGTGATTCCTTTCACTAGATAGAATTCCCCATAGTGAAAAGACCATGTTCCAAAAACATTCTAAGGGAGTGACCTTAGGGTTGCAATTGTTTTAAAGGATCCAACCAATTTTACTTGGTTGGAATGTTCAATTATGATCTTCGGACCAAATGCACATGAGTCATGCATTGGTCTTTGTTGGTGCAATTGGCCCAGGTCACGATTGACCGGACTCGAGTTTGACTCGAGTGATGTTTTGATATTTGACATAGTGAGTTGACATTGATGTTTGACATTGATGTCTAATAATGTCTTGGGGAGATTGTTGGAACAATCGACCCGGATTATGATTAACTGGACTCGAGTTTGACTCGAGGGGATTTTGATGGTTGACTAGAGTTGACCATGTTATGGAAAGTTCAAGTCTTGAGTACTTGACATGTAAAGTCCAAGCATGAGTCTTGGCAAGGTAAAGTCCAAGTCTTGAGTACTTGGCATGGAAAGTCCAACATGGGTTGGCAAGGGAAAGTCCAAACTTCAGTCTTGGCATTTGAGAAGTCCAAGGAGTTTGATATTGGCGGCATAAAGTCCAAGCGGGAGTCTTGCCAGCATAAGTTCAATGGTTGGCGGCGTAAAGTCCAAGCGGAGTCTTGGCAGTGTAAGTCCAATGTGCCTTGGCGGTATAGACACTGTTAGCATGATATAGCCGATGGAAGCACTTGAAGGCTAGCACAATGGATGAATAAGTCATGGATGACTTAGAGGGATCCGAGAGGCATGAGGCTGACGGAGGTGGCTAGAAGGCTTAGGTCTAGGCTAAGGATGGTCTAGCAAGTATGGGGGAACCATAATTGGGTTAAAACCTCATGTTTGAGGTGTGCCAGTCGACTGGTGCCATGTGACAGTCGATTGGCGTGAGTCAACTAGGGTTTGACTGTGGGAATTGGCCCAGCAGTCGACTGCTAGAGGTGGGCAGTCGACTGATTAGCCGAGCAGTTGACTAATCGTGTGATTAGTCGACTGGTGCTCAATTTTTCGGGCATAGAATGGAGTCTAACTCGACTGCTTGGGTTAGCAGTTGAGTGAAGACTTGATCAGTCGACTGATGGTCATGATCAGTCAACTGATGATGGATCCGTTGGATCTTTCCAGCGTGGATCTAGCCGTTGTCTCACGACAATAGTGGCATCAGTCGACTGATGGTCCCGAGCAGTCGACTGATCGGCGATTTCCAGCACAGGTTGAAGCTTTAAAGGGAGCTCGTGGAGGAGGAAAACGCTATGGTTTCTTGAGGGTTTTTGGGGCGATTTGCTGTTGCAAATCAGGGTCTCCAAGTGCAAGTCAAGCTACCAAGCATTCAAGCAATCAAAAGCAAAGTGTTGTAAAGTTATCTTTGCTTGTTTTCATATTTACATTGTATTTGCTTGTTTGTTTTTCGTATTACTGTTGTAATCAATTGTACGAGGTTTCTCCACCTCCGACTTGTGTCGAGAAGGAGTGTTTGCATAGTGGTGTGTTTGTGGCATCGCTAGAGCTCGATCCGTGGAGTAGAAACTGTTCGATTCCGAATCACGTTAAATACTTATGTTTGCATGTTTGTTCTTGTTGTATTTTACTATTGTATATTCCGCTGCGTACTAACAAGATTGTAGACAAGCAAACACGATCAAGTTCCACTATCACGCTACGAATACAAGCTATTCACCCCCTCTAGCTTCCAAGGATCCCCTACAAGTGGTATCAGAGCGAGGCCGCTCTTCAAGTTTAACAACTAAGGGAGCATGCTAGAGGGTGAAGATGGAGTTGGAAGAACAACTTGGATGAGACATCAACATACCGGTGCCCTACACCCTATATGGACGAGAAGGCTTCAATTCTTGGAAGAGAAGATTTGAAGATTTTATCATGATGAGGGACTTCGAAGAATGATCCATTTTGATGGAGGGATATAGCTATCCAATAGGATCAAAGGGAGGGTTCCTCAAAAAAAAGAGATGGACCGAAGAGCAAGTCCAATCCTTCGAGAAAAATGATAAGGTAATGAAGTTTTTAATTGATTTAATACATAACAATATCTTGTGTATGTTAGGTAATTATGTAGATGCCAAGGAGCTATGGAGTCAAGTAGCAGAGCTCCATGGAGATTCATTACCGGTCCAAGAAGAAGGACCATCACCGGCTCAAGAAGAGGAGGCCGAAGATGAATCCTCATCCTCACAAGCAAGTGAGGGTTCGGAAGTTGAGAAGGAATCAACTTCCGGATTGGTGGAAGAAGAGGAGACCTCCACTTCTAGGATTGAGGGGGAGGAGATTAGAGCATCCTCAACACCGGAGCAATAAGAGGAGTCATCCACATCCAGTCGAGAGGAAGAGAAAGCTCAAGAGACCCTCACCACCGAACTAGGTAACTCAAGCAATTTGGTTTTAAATAAAAAATATATAATTTTCTTTGAGTATAGGGAAAGTGGGCATTACAAGAGAAAATGCCCAAAGAGAGTAAGAAAAGCTCCACCGGCACCTAAAAGTCAAGAGAAATCAAAGGAAGCCGGAGCCCCGACAATTAAGAGCAAGAAGCACGTGGTGTGCTTCAAGTGTCACCAAGAAGGACATTATAGGAGTCAATGTCCTATGGGGAAGAAGAAGGGGCAAGAAGGAGCATCACAAGTAGAGGGAGCTTCTAAAGCTAACCCTAAGGTATATTTCATTAATGCACCTTCATAAGGTCAAGAAGCATGCTAGAAGTAATTTAAACAATCTTGCTATTGTTCATAAGAAGCATGTTATTAGAAATAACAAATATTTTTGTCTAGGTGCTAAGAGTGTAAACCTTAGGAATAAGGAGAAATTTGGGACTAATATCCCTAAAAATATTTTACCTAAGATATCTATTAGAAAAATTGAGGATCATCTAGGTTTTAATCCTAAATGGACTAGGCATATGCCTAGAAAGGACAATGCCCAAAGATCAAACTAAAATTCTAAAATTGGGCAATTAGAGATTGAAAATCAAGCCTTGAGGTCAAAGCTTGAGAAAATTGAAAAGACCCTTGCAAAGATGCAACATTCATTTAAAGGGTCAAATAGTCAAAGCCTAAGGTCTAGATCTCAAAGTCAACACCTAGGACCTAAGAAACAAAAGTCAACCAAGGGCAAGAAGGGTTTGGGTCACAAACATAAGCCTAAGGTGGCTTATCATAGTATTCCATTTGATTATAGAACACAAACTAGGTCTAGGAAGACCAAGGTCAATAGGGAAGTCATCCCTAAGGTTGACTAAGGTATGTGCCTAGTGGCTAGGGTTTCAAGGAAACCTAGGGAAGCCATTAAGAATGTTGCAAGGGGAGCTACCCCTAGAGTCAACCTAGGTAAGACCACAATGACCAAGGCTAACAAGCCTAGAAGGGGTCATTAGGAGGGTATCTAGGGAGGTTATCCCTAAGGAATACCTAATTAACCCTAGGAGCTTAAATAGGTTTTGGGTTCCTAAGAGCGTGATTGATTCACGCTAGATGGGTCTAGGGTGTGCCAACTTTAAATGGAAGGGTAGTTAACCTAACCATGGTAAAAGTGACACTTTAGGTTATTTTCAAGGTTATGGATACCTTGGAAATAGATTTGATCTTTGATCCTAAAAGATTTTAGGATGTGCCAATACATTTTTGGAATTATGAAAAATTAATTAAATTGGCTCAATTTAGGATTAGAGGTCATAGTGTGCCATTTTGGATTTTTGACACACTTGGGAGATTAGTAGCAATATGACAAAATACAATTAATAATATCAAATAACAATTAATACTAAAACTTAGGTATTATTATACCTATACATTTTATATGCCATGTTTTGTTTGCCATATAACATGTCATGATATCATATCTAATTTTTATCATTTATATGTAATGATTATGTGTAGGATTAAGGTTAATAATGTCATGTGTTTCTAGATTGTATCATATGCCATGACATCATGATCGTTGGCCATGTTTACTTATGATATCATTTATGCCATGATCATACTTCATGCATTTAAATTAATGAAAATTGATTTAAGGACTTTGGCATGACTTGGATTCCCATTTATAAGGGAATCAAGTAGGGTTGTCTTAGAAAAATACATGAAACCCTAGATTAGGAGAACAAAACCCATATCTCACATCACATTGACATGTATGTGTATTTATATACACCCTAGATACATGTGAGATGTTAGGATATGAGTTAAGTTCAAGGTGCATAGTTCTTGCATCTAGATGAACTAAAACTCATCTAATTTCATTGGTGGATCATTGAGAAAGCTTGTGTACAAGTCATATACATTAAGCCCAAGGAATATGATCCAATATAGGTTTTCAAAAATATTTTAAAATCAATTTAGAAAACCTTGGTGAAGTCTATCTTTTGATAGCAATCATCATTGACGAAGTTGATACAAAGTAGGGCCAAAATATTAAAAATTTCAATGGTTTTGAACTTTGTGTCAATTTCACTATTTTATGGGTAAAATAATTTTCTATCATTTTTCACCAATTGTATTGGTCATAAGTATTATACGTATGAATTTTCATAATTTTTTTGATATACGTATAATTATTTATGAATTTCCAAAATCTATTTCTGATAACTGAAATTCGGAAATTTCAGTTATCAGTCGACTGCCCATGGTGGTAGTCGACTGATCTCTGATAAAGTCGATTGCCAGGCTGATTTAAGGAAAAACAAGGATGTTTAGCCCGTGTTCAGCTACGGTAAAGGTTCCTAACCACTCATAACCCTAGGATATGCTTTGGGAAGCATTATAAAGGGTGAAAATCCATTGGATATGGATTAGGAGAGGTGTTAGGGTAATGTATCAAATTTAAGGTGGGGAGAGTTCATGTTTGAACTTTAAACTTTATTTTTGATGGGTTAGAGTTCCTATTGACTTAGGGACTTCCCAAGGACATTGTTGGTGCAATGGTCAAGGGGGAGCAAGCCTTTAGGGGGAGGTATCCATCATGGGATGATGGATGGTAATTTTCTTCCACATGAAGAGGGGAAAATGGGATTTTGAGATACCCAATTTGGAAATTGGAAGAGTGTATAGGATTGCCTCTCTTGAGTGATATGAGACTTATCACTAACAAGATGGTAGGCATCCTAGGTATTTTTGGACCAAGGGGGAGATTGTAAGATCTCATTGGATATGAGACATTGACCTCCTTGAGTGAACCTTTTTGATGTATGTCAAAAAGGGGGAGAAAGGTAAGATTACCAATTTGGGAAATTGGTAAGGGAATTTGGGTTAGTGTTCTAACTCAAAGGTAAGTGTTTTTATCAAACATCAAAAAGGGGGAGATTGTTGGTGCAATCGGCCCAGGTCACGATTGACCGGACTCGAGTTTGACTCGAGTGATGTTTTGATGTTTGACATAGTGAGTTGACATTGATGTTTGACATTGATGTCTAATAATGTCTTGGGGAGATTGTTGGAACAATCGACCCGGGTTATGATTAACCAAACTCGAGTTTGACTCGAGGGTATTTTGATGGTTGACTGGAGTTTACCATGTTATGGAAAGTCCAAGTCTTGAGTACTTGGCATGTAAAGTCCAAGCATGGGTCTTGGCAAGGTAAAGTCCAAGTCTTGAGTACTTGACATGGAAAGTCCAACATGGGTTGGTAAGGGAAAGTCCAAGCTTGAGTCTTGGCATTTGATTGATCAATGATTTCCAGCATAGGTTGAAGCTTTAAAGGGAGCTTGTGGAGGAGGAAAATGCTATGGTTTCTAGAGGGCTTTTGGGGCAATTTGCTGTTGCAAATCAGGGTCTCCAAGTGCAAGTCAAGATACCAAGCATTCAAGCAATTAAAAGCAAAGTGTTGTAAAGTTCTCTTTACTTGTTTTTGTATTTACATTGTATTTGCTTGTTTATTTTTCGTATTACTGTTGTAATCAATTGTACGAGGTTTCTCCACCTCCGACTTGTGTCGAGAAGGAGTGTTTGCATAGTGGTGTGTTTGTGGAATTGCTAGAGCTCTTTAGAGCTCGATCCGTGGAGTAGGAACCGTTTGGTTCCGAACCACGTTAAATACTTGTGTTTGCGTATTTGTTCTTATTGTATTTTACTATTGTATATTCCGCTGCGTACTAACAATATTGTAGACAAGCAAACGCGATCGAGTTCCACCATCACGCTACGAATACAAGCTATTCACCCCCCTCTAGCTTCCAAGGATCACTACAGTCTTCCCCATAATTGGTCAAATTAATGATCGCTATCTCGATAACCTCCTACCCAAGGGATGCAATGAGCATTTCGGATAATTAGGTTATGCCTAAACATCTCATCCCACCAACTAGCAATACAAAAATAGTTTTTGTTAACCCTATAGTTTGTGTGAGATGCTTCTTAAGTTATCCAGATTTCCCAATTTCTTGTATGGTGAGTTAGTCCTAATGATCATGGAAAGGTTTAATCCTCACTCAATGACACACATGCTTAATTCCCTTCTAAAATGACTAAATTCCTTTTCAGGGAGTGGTTTAGTGAAGATATCAGCTAGGTTAGATTTTGACTCAACATAATTGAGTATAACATCTCCCCTAGCTACATGATCTCTAATGAAGTGATGTCTCACTTCAATGTGCTTCATTCTAGAATGGTGGATAGGATTTTTTGTTAAATTAATAGTGCTCATGTTGTCACACAACACTTGTACATTCTTGTATGACAACCCATAGTCCTCCAACGTATGAGTCATCCACAACAATTGTGACACACTCTCCCCCATGACTATGTACTCAGCCTTGGTGGTGGAGAGAGCAACACAATGTTGCTTCCGACTCAACAAACTCACTAGTGAAGAACCTAAGAACTACAACCCCCACTAGTACTCTTCCTATCTAACTTATACCCAGCATAGTCAGAGTCAGTGTAGCCAACTAAATCAAACAATTGAGTGCGAGGGTACCATAAGCCAACCCTAATAGTGACTTTAAGATATCTCATTATTCTTTTCACAACACTTAGATGAGACTCCTTGGCACATGACTGATATCTAACACACACACCCACAACATATAAAATATTAGGTCAACTTGCTGTGAGATAAAGTAAACTACCTATCACACTTCTATAATATATCAGATCCATAGATTTTCCACCATTGTCACTTCCTATACTCGTATTTAGTGCCATGGGGGTAAATATCTCCTTTGAATTCTCCATATTGAATTTCTTTAGAAGATTCATGGCATACCTAGACTAATGAATATATATACCTTCCTTTGTTGTTTGATGTCAAGTCCAAGGAAGAATGTTAGTTCTCCCACAAGAATCATCTCGAACTCACTCTCTATGTATCCTATAAACTCATTCAGATAATCCTTATTATTCAAGCCACAAATTATGTCATCGACATAAACCTGGGCCACAAAAATGTTCTCACCATCTCTTTTCAGAAATAATGTGGGATCTATTTAACCTCTTCTCAATCCTTTCTCTACAAGAAATGTGGACAACCTTTCGTACCAAACACGAGGTGCTTGTTTCAGCCCATAAAGAGCCTTTTTCAGTTTGTACACGTGGTCTGAAAACTCTATACTCTCAAATCCTGGTGGTTGTTCAACATATACCTCATCCTTAATTACTCCATTCAAGAAGGCAGACTTCACATCCATTTGATAGAGTTTGAAGCCTTTGTATGCAGCAAAAGCTAGCATCAACCTTATGGACTCTAGTCAGGCTACCGGGGCATAGGTCTCTTCATAATCTAACCCCTCAATCTGATTATATCCTTTGGCAATTAACCTTGCCTTATTTCTAATTATCTCTCCCTTATGATTCATCTTATTCTTAAACACCCATTTGGTACTAATTATAGAAACTTTTCCCGGTCTCGGAACTAAGTCCCACACTTGGCTTCTTTCGAATTGTCCTAGCTCATCTTGCATTGCTAAGACCTAATCAAGATCCAGCAAGCCTTCTTCTACTACCCTGGGTTCGATTTCTGAGATCAATGCAACTTCAACTCCTTCATTCCTAAAGGATGATCTGGTCTGTAGGGTCGATGGTGGCCGGCTAGAGGGGGGGTGAATAGCCTTTATCGTAGACGGTGGAAGTCGTTCGTTCGTTGCTCGTCGACAAATACTATTAGCGCAAGCGAAATATAAACAATTAAGACTAAGCAAAATAGAGAATAGAAACACAAACGCTAACACGACAATATAACGTGGTTCACGGCTTCGCCGCTAATCCACGATCCGATTCATCCAAGGTGAATCACGCCTCAAGCTTTCACTATTCTCTCCTTTGCACCAAGCTAGGTGGAGGTAACCTCTTTACACAAGAATCACTCCTCTTACAATTATGATGTAAATAAACTCAAGTAAGAGGATGGAAAACCTTTAGGGAACTTTGGGAGAGTTTAGAGCATGAACATTAGGCCCCCAAAGCCCCTCACCTCTTCTTTTTATAGAAGAAGAGGGTTTCTTCCCGTTGACACAGGACCAGTCGACTGATGCCCTAATCAGTCGACTGATCCCGTAGCCGTTGCCCAATAACGGCTTCTTCCACATTGGATTCCATCCAACGACTCCATCATCAGTCGACTGATGGACCTATCAGTCGAGTGCTCGTGATCTTGACTCGCTTCTATGCCCGAAACCCTTGCGACCAGTTGACTGATGCTTTCATCAGTCGACTGGTGGCCCCCAAAGCGATCTTATCTTGACTCGCTTCAATTGGCCAAGTTTCACCTAAGCGCACTACCCCTTCCCGGGTTACATTCGCTCACTCTCATCCCTTGGAGTCCCTCGCCTTTGAAGTTGTCTTCATCCGGCCACATCCCTCGGATGCGCCAAGCGCACGACATCCTTCGCGTCTCACCCTGAAGCCTACTTCCTCCGGCTTCACTCTAATCTCCTCGTCCGGCGGTCCCTCGGATGCTCCAAGCGCACGACTTCCGCAAAGCCATCCTTCACCGATTCAAGGACCGAGCCATGAGAGGTGAAACTCGCCAATGCTCCATGTGCGAATTACTAAGTCCTGCAAGACTCCAACACACATATCAAATCCAAACATCCTAACTTAAACCCTTTTCCACACACATCATGTTGGGTTTTTCGAGCCACAAAAACCGCTTTTTGCGTTGAGGAAACCTCGGAAGTCCCGACCACGGATCCGTGCGAAGTATAAAATATAAAACTAACATGTATGTGTCTAATACCTTTAGATCTACTCTAGATCTACATGATAAGAAGTTACCCTTGAAGCGATGCCCTTCGCTTATCCTGTTCGTCCAAATGGATTACCGGAACTCAAGAGTGTCAAGTGCACACTCCTCTATTGGTATCCACACAAGCAATAGGTGGAGAAAAGACAATCTTGAGTGTGCTAGCACTCCTTAAAGGTCTCGGCAATGGAGGATTGGGAGAGAAAGAGAGGAAGAAAACCAAGGAAGAAGATGATCCAATGAAGAAGAAGATGGAGTTACCCAAAAACAATTCACTCCTCATCAAGAAGTGGTCGGCCACCTCCAAGAGTCAATGACTCTTGGTCTCCCTCATGAGGTGGAACCAATTGATAAGTCAATGATGATGTGGAGCATCATAATTGGTCGGCCATGCCTGTTAGGGATCATTTGGAAGCTAGAGGGGGGGGGGGGTGAATAGCGTTAATGGAATTCTTTCGCGTTCGTGTCTACAATTTCGTTAGCGCAGCGGAATATAGATATAATACAATAACGAAATGGACAAGCACACACAAAGACACGAAGATTTAACGTGGTTCGGAACCGCACGGTTCCTACTCCACGGATCGGGTTCGTACGAACCCTAGCGATACCAATCACACACCACTATAATAATAACTCCTTCTCGACACGAGTCGGAGGCGGAGAAACCTCTTACAATTGTTTATAACAATAAACAAATAGCTACAAGCAAATACAATGAAATACAAAGCAAAACTAGTAAAGAAAACACTTTACAAATGCTCTTGAATGCTTGATCGCTAGGTTGATCGAGTAGCACTTGGAGACCCTGAATTGCAGCAGCAACTCGCCCCAAATCGCCTCAAAGAACCCTTTTTTTCCTCCATCACGAGCTCCATATATAGTTTCAACCTGTGCTGGAAAAAGTCGATCAGTCGACTGATCGGGACCATCAGTCGACTGATGCCACTGTTGTCGTGAGACAACGGCTAGATCCACGCTGGATAAGTCCAACGGAACCTTCATCAGTCGACTGATCATGACCATCAGTCGACTGATGGAGCCTTCACTCGACCAGTCGAGTCTCGACTCCATTCTGTGCCCGAAATATCGAGCACCAGTCGACTGATCACATGATCGATCATCGCTGAGCCATCACCGATCGCAACCTATGACGATCATTGCTAGGCTATACCGCACAAACCCTAGTTGACTCGGTCCGGTCGGCATGGCACCACACCTCAAACATGAGGTTTTAACCCAAGTATGGTTCCCCCATACTTGCTAGATCACCCTTAGCCTAGACCTAAGCCTTCTAGCCACCTCCATCAGCCTCACGCCTCTCGAATCCCTCCAAGTCATCCATGACTTGTTCATCCATCACGCTAGCCTTCAGGTGCTTCCGTCGGCTATGTCATGCTAACGGTGTCTACACCGCCAAGGCACTTTGGACTTACGCCGCCAAGACTCCGCTTGGACTTTACGCCGCCAACCATTGGACTTATGCTGCCAAGACTCCCGCTTGGACTTTACGCCACCAATATCAAACCCTTGGACTTCTCAAATGCCAAGACTCAAGCTTGGACTTTCCCTTGCCAACCCATGTTGGACTTTTCATGCCAAGACCCATGCTTGGACTTTTCATGTGCCAAGTGTCCCACTTGGACTTTCCATGCCAAGTACTCAAGACTTGGACTTTACCAAATGACAATTACATTGTCATATGTTTTTGTCGAAACATCAAAACATCACTCGAGTCAAACTCGAGTCCTGGTCAATCGTGACCTGGGCCGATTGCACCAACAATCTCCCCCTTTTTGATGTTTGACAAAAAACAAACAAATGATTGAGTTAGACACTAACTCAAATCCTTTACCAATTATCTCAAATTGGTAAATACTCTCCAAATGTTCTCCCCCTTTTTGACTAACATCAAAAAGGTTTTCTCCCCAAGAGGGTCAATGTCTCATATCCCAATGAGATCTTACAATCTCCCCCTTGGTCCAAAAATACTTAGGATGCCTACCATCTTCCTAGTGATAAGTCCAATATCACTCAAGAGAGACAATCCCATTTACTCTCCCAATTTCCAAATTGGTTCTCTCAAAAGTCCCATCAATTTCCCAATTGATGTCATATTCTCCCAATAACTTCTCCTCTTCAAGAAGAAAAACACATCCATCATCCCAAGATGGATATCTCCCCCTAAAGGCTTGCTCCCCCTTGACCATTGCACCAACAATGTCCTTGGGCAGTCCCTAAGCCAATAGGAACTCTAAACCATCAAAATTAAGGTTAGAAATTCAACATTGAACTTTCCAACACCTTAACATTGATACAAACCCTAAACAATTCTCCTAATCCATATCCAATGGATTTTCACCCTTTATAATGCTTCCCAAAGCATATCCTAGGGTTAGGAGTGATTAGGGACCTTTACCATGGCTGAACACGGGCTAACCAAACCTAGTTTTCCCGAAATCAGCCTTGGCAGTCGACTCTGTCAGCTACCAGTCGACTACCACACTCATGATCAGCCACTCAGGCGATCGTCGAAATTTCAATTTGATTATCAGAATCGAGTTTTGGAAATTCATAAATAATTATACGTTTATCGACAAATCCTGAAAGTTCATACGTATAATACTTATGACACATACAATGGGTGAAAAATATTTTAAAATTATTTTACCCATAAAATAGTGAATTTGATACAAAACTCAAAACCATTGAAATTTTCAATGTTTTGGCCCTATTTTGTATCAACTTCATCAATGGTGATTGCTATCAAAAGATAGACTTCACCAAGGTTTTTCAAAATGATTTTAAAATGTTTTCAAAACCTTATTTTGGATCATATTCCTTGGGCTCTATGCACATGACTTGTACACAAGCTTTCCCAATGATCCACAAATAGAATTAGATGAGTTTTAGTTCATCTAGATGCAAAAACTATGCACCTTGAACTTAACTCATATCCTAGCATCTCACATGTATCTATGGTGTATAAATACACATACATGTCAATTGGATGTGAGATGTGGGTTTTGTTCTCCCTAGACTAGGGTTTCATGCATCTTCTAAAGCAACTCTACTTGATTCCCTTATAAATGGGACTTCAAGTCATGCCATAGTCCTTAAATCAATTTTAATCAAGTTAATGCATGAATGTATGATCATGGCAAAAATAATAACATTATTAAAACATGGCCAATGATCATGATGTCATGGCATATGATAAAATTTAAAAACACATGACATTTAAAACCTTAAACCTAAGCATAATCATGACATATAAAAATGATTAAAAAAAATATGATGTCATGGCATATGACAATCAAGACATGGCAAATAAAATATATAGGTATGGTAATACCTAAATTTTAATATTAATTGCCATTTGATATAATTAAGTATATTTTGCCATATTTCTATTTTTCTCCCAAGTGTGCCAAAAACCCAAAATGACACACTAACCTCTAAACCTAAATTGTGCCAATTTTGATCATTTTATCAAACTTCTCAAGTAATATTGGCACATTCTAAAACTTTTAGGATTAAGATTCAAATGTATTTCCAAGGTAACCATAACCTTGAAAATGACCTAACATGCCACCTTTGCCATGGTTGAGTTAACTACCCATCCAATCAAGGTTGGCACACCCTAAACCCATCTTAGCGTGAATCAATCATGCTCTTAGGAACCCAAAACCGATTTGAGCTCCTAGGGTTAATTAGGTGTTCCTTAGGGATAACCTCCCTAGATACCTTCCTAATGACCCTCCTAGGCTTGTTAGCCTTGGTCATTTGGGTCTTACCTAGGTTGACTCTAGGGGTAACTCCCCTTGCAACCTTCTTAGTGACCTCCCTAGGTTTCCTAGAAACCCTAGCCACTAGGCACACACCATGGTCAACTCTAGGGATGTCTTCCCTATTGACCTTGGTCTTCCTAGACCTAGTTAGTGTTCCATAGTCAAATGGAACACAATGATAAGTCATCTTGGACTTAGATTTGTGACCCAAACCATTCTTGCCCTTGGTTGACTTTTGACTCTTAGGTCCTAGATGTTGACTTTGACTTCTTGACCTAGGAGTTTGACCATTTGACCCTTTAAATTGATTTTGTATCTTATTTAGGGTCTTTTCAAGTTTCTCAAGCCTTGACCTCAAGGCTTGGTTCTCTAATTCTAATTTCCCAATTTTAGAATTTTGATTTAAACCATGGGCATTGGACTTCCTAGGCATATGCCTAGTCCATTTAGGGTTAAGGCCTAGATGTTCTCCTATTTTCGTAATTGATTCCCTAGGTAAGATATTTTTAGGGATATTAGTCCCAAATTTCTCCTTATTCCTAAGGTGAACCTTCTTAACTCCTAAACAAATATGTTTGTTATTTCTAGCATGCTCTTTATGATAAATAGCAAGAGAATTGAAACCCTTAGCATGCTTTTGCCTATTAACTAAAAATGATGCATTATTAAAATATACCTTAGGGTTAGCTTTGGAAGCTCCCCCTACATGTGTAGCTCCCTCTTGGGTCTTCTTCTTCCCCTTAGGACATTGATTCCTATAATGTCCTTATTTGAAGCATATGATGTGCTCCTTGCTCTTGATACTTGGGGAACCGGTGTCCGTTGACTTTTGTTGACTTTTAGGCGTCGGAGGAGCTTTCTTGACTTTCTTTGGGCACTTACTCTTATAATGCTCAAATTTCCTACACTCAAAACACATTATATGATTTTTATTGGAAGATAAAATGTTTGAGTTACCTAGGGTGGTGGTAGGTGCCGGAGTTGAATTTTGAGCTTCCTCATCTTGATCGGATGTTGAAGGCTCTTCTTGAGGTTGCTCCGGTGTAGAGGATGGTCTCTCCTCCTCAATCCTAGAAGTAGATGCTTCTTCCACCTCTTCTACTTCTTCTTTCTCCGATCCGGAAGTTGACTCCATCTCAACTTTTGATTCCTCACTTTCACTTGAGGATGAACTCTCCTCATGGAGTCTTGCCAACTTTCTCCATAGCTCCTTTGCATACATGTAATCCCCTAGCTTGCACAAAACATCATTAGGGATTAAATCTTCCAAAAATTTCGTTACCTTAACTTCGGTCTTGAGCTTTTGGCGTTGCTCTTGGGTCCACTTTTTCAATTTTAGGACATTTCCCTTCTTATCCCTAGGGGGTTCAAGGCCTTCAATGAGGATGAACCAATCCTCTATGTTCATCATCAAGAATGTTTCCATTCTTGCTCTCCACGCTGAAAAATCTTCTGGATCATATGGAGGTGGAGTATTGATATCCCATCCAAGCTGTCTTGGAATTCCATCTTCACCCTCTAGCCTTTTGTCTTAGCTCCGGGCGGTTAGTCCGTAGAAGAGCCCCGGGCTCTGATACCACTTGTTAGGGATCGTTTGGAAGCTAGAGGGGGGGGGTGAATAGCGTCAATGGAATTCTTTCGCGTTCGTGTCTACAATTTCGTTAGCGCAGCGGAATATAGATATAATACAATAACGAAATGGACAAGCACACACAAAGACACGAAGATTTAATGTGGTTCGGAACCGCATGGTTCCTACTCCACGGATCGGGTTCGTACGAACCCTAGCGATGCCAATCACACACCACTATAATAATAACTCCTTCTCGACACGAGTCGGAGGCGGAGAAACCTCTTACAATTGTTTACAACAATAAACAAATAGCTACAAGAAAATACAATGAAATACAAAGAAAAACTAGTAAAGAAAACACTTTACAAATGCTCTTGAATGCTTGATCGCTAGGTTGATCGAGTAACACTTGAGACAATTGCAAAGAAACTCGCCCCAAATCGCCTCAAAGAACCCTTTTTTTCCTCCATCACGAGCTCCATATATAGCTTCAACCTGTGCTGGAAAAAGTCGATCAGTCGACTGATCGGGACCATCAGTCGACTGATGCCACTGTTGTCGTGAGACAACGGCTAGATCCACATTGGATAAGTCCAACGGAACCTTCATCAGTCGACTGATCATGACCATCAGTCGACTGATGGAGCCTTCACTCGACCAGTCGAGTCTCGACTCCATTCTCGCGGTCCAAATATCGAGCACCACGATCGATCACACGATCACCGATCGCCGAGCCATCACGATCGCTAGGCCATAACCCGCAGTCAAACCCTAGTTGACTCGGTCCAGTCGACTGCCACATGGCACCAGTCGACTGGCACACCTCAAACATGAGGTTTTAACCCAAGTATGGTTCCCCCATACTTGCTAGATCACCCTTAGCCTAGACCTAAGCCTTCTAGCCACCTCCATCAGCCTCACGCCTCTCGAATCCCTCCAAGTCATCCATGACTTGTTCATCCATCACGCTAGCCTTCAGGTGCTTCCGTCGGCTATGTCATGCT
Organism: Wurfbainia villosa; assembly: GCA_025175895.1. Taxonomy (NCBI): domain Eukaryota; kingdom Viridiplantae; phylum Streptophyta; class Magnoliopsida; order Zingiberales; family Zingiberaceae; genus Wurfbainia; species Wurfbainia villosa. The sequence continues at coordinate 81,741,977 of CM045987.1, read as the reverse complement.
AACGGTGTCTACACCGCCAAGGCACTTTAGACTTACGCCGCCAAGACTCCGCTTGGACTTTACGCCGCCAACCATTGGACTTATGCTGCCAAGACTCCCGCTTGGACTTTACGCCGCCAATATCAAACCCTTGGACTTCTCAAATGCCAAGACTCAAGCTTGGACTTTCCCTTGCCAACCCATGTTGGACTTTTCATGCCAAGACCCATGCTTGGACTTTTCATGTGCCAAGTGTCCCACTTGGACTTTCCATGCCAAGTACTCAAGACTTGGACTTTACCAAATGACAATTACATTGTCATATGTTTTTGTCGAAACATCAAAACATCACTCGAGTCAAGCTCGAGTCCTGGTCAATCGTGACCTGGGCCGATTGCACCAACAATGCCAAGTCATCATCATGACATGACATTTGGTCAAGTCAAACTTAACCTTTCATCTTCCCTATCAAGTCAAGTCAAACTTGACCTCTTATCTCTCATGGTTGATCAAATCCAACCATTTGATTCAAGTCAATTTTAATTTAATGAATCTCTATTCATTAATTTAAATTGATTTGATGAATCAAATCTAAATTAGACTCATTCAACACTTGAATCAACTTGAGTCTAACTCAATTAGCCTAATTTGGATTACACTTAATCCAATTTGGTTCATCCCATGAACCTAATCCTCATGGTTCATCATATGAACCTAATCTCCATCTAATTGCCCTTTGTGTGTGACCCTATAGGTTCTTGTAACGTTGGCAATGTCCCTAAACCGATTTAGGAACATAAGTAATGAGCGGTATCTAGCAACACATCATTGCTACACAAGTTACAAGAATGTTGAGCTCCAACATCACCTTTGTGACTACTAATTGTGACTCTCACAATATGTGACAATGTCCCTCTATCCTTGACATCTAGATTGACCAATCGAGGCATAGACCGTGTCATCCTCGATACAATCTATATCTTGAACTCCAAGTAGACTCACTCTAATCAAATGAGCTCAATATCTCATATTGACTCATTTGGGCATGGCCATGCACTTCGTGGTCTCACTCTATCAAGAATAACGATGTCTCCCGTCATATAGAGGGATAGATCCCATCTACATCACTCACATCCCTCCGCATAATTTGTCACATACCCAAGAATCGCCTTTATAGTCCACCCATTTACGGGTGACGTTTGACGAAGCCAAAGTATGCAACTCCTTATGTAGGGAACCATGGTGACTTCAGGTCTAAGGACTAATAGTCATACTAATAGCCACATGAGAAAGTATATGTCACTCATATAACGATCCATGATACTTTCTCATGGCGGGTCATTCAATATACATTCTCTAATGCATACCCATGTGTCAACTTGATATCTCATATCCATGACTTGTGAGATCAAGTCATCGTGTTGACCTACATGCTAGTCTCTACGCATTAACATTGTCCCTGAATGTTAATACTTGACTAGGAATGATTAAGAGTAGTGTTCTCTATATCATCTCATTATCGATTCAACCAATCGATTGATATAGATAAGAACCTACTACTCAAGGACATTATTATATTTAGTTATTTGACACCAATACAAGTAAATATAATAACCATGCCTTTATAAATAGAAATATGATACAATAAAGTCCATACAACAATCATCACATGATTGACTCTAGGGCTTTCACTAACAATCTCCCACTAGCACTAGTGCTAATCACCGTAGTATCTAATACCCAATGACCTAGTGTGACCATCATGCTTTTTCTGTGCCAAAGCCTTGGTCAAGGGATCTGCGATGTTAGCCTCTATGGGTACTCTGCAAATCTTCACATCTCCTCTATCGATAATCTCTCGAATGAGATGGAAGCGCCGTAGTATGTGTTTGGTCTACTGGTGTGAGCGAGGTTCCTTAGCCTGTGCAATCGCTCTATTGTTGTCACAATAGAGCTCTATGGGATCTGCTATGCGAGGAACCACCCCAAGCTCAGTAATGAACTTGCGGATCTAAACTTCCTCCTTTGCTGCCTCAGATGCAGCGATATACTCGGCTTCTGTTGTAGAATCAACAACTGTGTCCTGCTTCGAACTCTTCTAGCTCACAACGCCACCATTCAAGCAAAACACGAACCTTGACTGTGATCTATAATCATCCTGGTCAGTTTGGAAGCTGACATCGCTGTAACCCTTTACAGCTAGTTCGTCATCGCCTCAAAATATCAAGAAATATTCTTTAGTCCTTCTCAAGTACTTAAGAATATTCTTGACTGCTATCCAGTGACGCTCACCTGGATCTGACTGGTATCTACTCGTCATGCTCAAAGCATACGAGACATCAGGACGAGTACACAACATGGCATACATGATAGATCCTATAGCAGATGCGTAAGGGATCTTATCCATGCGGTCTCTCTCCTCTCTAGAAGAGGGACTTTGAGTCTTCGAAAGACTCACACCATGTGATATCGGTAGAAGTCCCTTCTTGGAATTCTGTATTGCAAATCGTAGTAATACCATGTCAATGTATGTACTCTGACTTAGGCTAAGAAATCTCTTAGATCTATCTCTATAGATCTTGATGCCTAGAATACAGGCTGCTTTACCTAAATCTTTCATTGAGAAGCACATCCCCAGCCAAGTCTTCACAAACTGTAGCGAAGGGATGTCATTCCCAATGAGTAGTATGTCATCCACATACAATACAAGGAAGACAACTGTGTTCCCATTAACCCTCTTGTAGACACAGGGTTCATCTTCATTCTTGATGAAACCAAACTATTTGATCGCATCATCGAATCGAAGATTCCAGCTCCGAGAGACTTGCTTTAGCCCATAAATGGACCTTTGCAGCTTGCATACCTTCCCAGTATGCTGTGGATCTTCAAAACCCTCAGGTTGTGTCATGTACACATCCTCGAGTAAGTTTCCATTTAGAAATGCGATTTTGACATCCATCTGCCAGATCTCATAATCGTGGTATGCTGCAATAGCATACAAGATCTGAATGGACTTAAATATCGCCACTGGAGAAAAGGTTTCATCATAGTCAATACCATGAATTTTCTTGAAACCTTTAGCCACCAATCGACCCTTATAGGTATGCGTAAGTCCATCCATGTCGGTCTTTCTCCTAAAGATCCACTTATACCCAATGGGTTTGACCCTTTCAGGTGGATCAACCAAAGTCCATACTTGATTGGTGTACATGGATTCCATCTCGGACCTCATAGCCTCTAGCCATTTCTCAGAATCTGGGCTCTTCACAGCTTCCTGATAGGAGGTAGGCTCATTCTCAATGAGCATAACGTCATCATGGTCAGACAAGAGAAATGAATATCTCTCAGGCTGACGACATACCCTATCAGACCTGCAAAGAGATAGGTCTGCATGAACAGGTGGTTATTCCACAACTCTTTGTGCAATAATCTCATCACCCACAACACTTTGTGGTTCCTGTTCAACCTCCATCAAGGCCTCAGTGCTATGGTCCTTATTTTGAATTTCTTCAAGATTGAACGTACTCCCACTAGTTTTTCTAGAAACAAAATCCCTTTCTAGAAAAACCCCAGTCTTTGCCACAAACACTTTGTGCTGACTGGGAATGTAGAAGTAATATCCCTTTGTATCCTTGGGATATCCAACAAAATAGCACCTATCGGATTTGGGTCCCAGTTTGTCTGAGACTTAACGTCGAACGTAAGCCTTACAACCCCAAATCCTCATGAAAGACATCTTGGGATTTATCACAGCCTTGGATGGTACACGGTTAAGGGTAAAGGCTGCTGTGTCCAGAGCATATCCCCAAAAGGATATAGGAAGATCTGTGTGACTCATCATAGATCGTACCATATCTAATAGGGTACGATTCCTCCTTTCGGATACACCATTCCACTGTGGTGTTCCAGGAGGAGTGAGCTGGGGTAGAATCCCACACTCAGCTAGATAGTCACGAAACTCATGGCTAAGGTATTCACCACCTCGATCTGATCGAAGTATCTTAATACTCTTGCCAAGCTGGTTTTGTACTCCATTCTTGAATTCTTTGAACTTTTCAAAGGATTCTGATTTATGTGTCATAAGATACATATAACCATATCTACTGAAGTCATCAGTAAATGTAATGAAGTACTTGTAACCACCTCTAGCTGCAACATTGAAATGGCCACATACATCACTATGTTTAAGTCCTAACAAGTCCGTTGCTCTTTCGCTGTGTCCACTAAAGGGAGTCTTGGTCATCTTGCCTAAAAGGCAAGACTCGCATGTCTCATATGATTCAAAATCAAATGAGTCTAGCAGACCATCCTTATGGAGCTGAGATAAGCGACTCTCATTTATGTGACCTAAGCGACAATGCCAGAGATAGGTTTGGTTCAACTCATTTGACTTGAACCTTTTGGTACTTATGTTATAAATAGGGCTCTCTAAGTCTAGAAAGTAGAGTACGTTCATTAGAGGTGCATTACAATAGAACATATCATTTAAATAAACTGAACAACATTTGTTCTTTATTATAAATGTAAATCCTTTCTTGTCCAAACAAGAAACTGAAATTATGTTCTTAGTTAGCAGGCACATAACAACATTCATCTAATTCTAGTACAAACCTAGTGGGCAGAGATAGATCATAAGTTCCTACAGCAACAACAACAACTCTTGCTCCATTGCCTACTCGTAGGTCCACCTCGCCCTTTGTCAATGCCCTGCTATTTCTCAACGCCTGCACATTGGTACAAATGTGAGATGCACATCCGGTATCTAATACCCATGATGAATAAAATAGATAGATTGACTTCTATAACATTTATACCTGAAGTAGAAGTCTCACTTCTCTTCTTCTTAAGATCTTCCAGGTATGCCTTGCAGTTAAGCTTCCAGTGTCCAGCTTCCTTGCAGTGGAAGCAAGCCCCTTCCTTGGCCACCCCTCCTTTGGGTTTAAGTTCTTTACCTTTGCCCTTGGCTTCGGACTTTCCCTTACATTTAGGCTTGCCCTTGCCTTTCTTTTTTTGCACCATCATAATGGAGTCAGATTTTCCTTTCTTAAGGTTGAGCTCAGCAGTTCTCAACATGCTGAGCATCTCAGGTAGTGGCTTATCAATTTCATTCATGTTGTAATTCATGACAAATTGATTGTAGGCTTGTGGCAAAGATTGCAAGATCAGGTCAGTGGCCAGCTCTTGGCCAAGTGGGAATCCCAGCCTTTGTAGGTTTTCTACGTACCCAATCATCTTGAGTACATATGGACCTACGGAAGTCCCATCTTGCATTTTGGACCCAAACAATGCCTTAGAGACTTCATATCTCTCATGCCTTGCTTGTCCTTGATATAGTTGACGAAGATGTCCAACCATATCATAAGCATTCATGAACTCGTGTTGCTTCTGAAGCTCAGAGTTCATGGTCGCGAGCATTAGACATGACACATCTAATGCATCATCTTGATTCTTCTTGTAAGCATCTCTGTCAGCTCGCGAGGCAGTGGCAAGAGGTGCCTCCGGAATGGGCTGCTCCAGGACGTATAACTTCATTTCTTGGGTGAGAACAATTCTCAAGTTCCTGTACCAGTCCAAGAAATTTGCTCCATTGAGCTTGTCCTTCTCAAGGATAAAACGCAGAGAGAGAGTGTTCGTGTTTGTCGACATAGTAATCTACAACATACAATACAGAGAATTAATATCATATTCCTTTTATCATTTAATTAGGCCTTTAATCAAATGATGCTCCCACTGAATTATAGGAATTTTGTAGAATCGAGTTATGGATGTGGTCAAACCACATTACTAGATTCATACAAGCTAGCTATAATTCTTGCGGGACAAGATCTACATCATACTAAGCCTTGAGTTAGCTTTGGCTAAATCGCTCAAGACTTAGTACGATCGGTGGGTAACACATTACCGATTATATCTCTATGCAACTCTTGTTTATAGGATCAAGACCCTCATTTACAAAAGACTTTGAGTTAGCTTTGGCTAAATCGCCCAAGATTTAGTGTAAATGCGATCTTATCCTATCTTTCCGACGGTTGGAATATGCCTATAGTTCTACTCGATCCAATTGAGTTAACTAGTTTTACTCAATCTAATTGAGCTTACTCTAACCCAAGCCGTGATAGGCGGGACCAAGATTGTCCCTCCGTACCCTACCAAGATAATATGCGTTGCTCTGCTTCGGCAGATTCAACAACTATAAATGATCGAGGTAGTGATGGGTATCAAGGACATGGTAGGCATTTATGAGTTGATTCGATTAAGATCTAATCTAATTGTAATGTGTATCATATACACATTAAGGCCTTTATTATCCTATATTAGCATGCATCACATACATACAAGCATTATTCTAGCATGCATCATATACATACAAGAAAAATATCCTAGCATGCATCATATACATACAAGCATTATTCTACTAGCATGCATCACATACATACAAGCAAAATCAAATATATATATATATATATATATATAATCAACTGTGATGTGGTGATGGCCCTACTACGTTCTTCTCAAGCCAATGAGAAGATCGGACGGTCAACCTAGGGCTAGCGGCTTCTCCAAGCGCTTCCTTTTGAAGGGTTTTTCTTATCGAGTCCGTGAGGGGAAACTTTGCTTCTCACTTCACCTTGGTCGTTTGTTCATGGCGATCCCCTCGATGTCCCCAGATTAAAAAATTTAATCCTAGACAAAAAGGATTGCCCAAACAACCAAGTCATTGTCGTGCTATTCGTTTAGGGAGGTCACTTGAACAAACTCATTGTTCAAGCGACCATCCTCTATTCTACGAGTAACCGCGGAATAGACGATGTCCGGATCGCAAATTTTTGTGTTTATGTTTAGGATCCAAGTATTATTTAGCCATATACAGATTTATATCATGCTCATAGTTGAAAAACAAAAACAAGCAAGTAACAAAAAGAGAAAGAAGAATAGGTATACCTCTCGATCTTCTAATGTATGACCTTCCTCCTTTTGGACGTTGTGTGGGAGACGATCTACCAAAAGTCGAAGAACCTAGATCGCAAATCTTCCTTCCTTGCACTTCCAAAGCAAAAAGAAGAATAGAAACAAGGTTCTTCTCCTCCCTAAAACCAACCAACAAGGAACAAAACAATTCCTTGCCGCCGGCCAACTAGGAAGAGGAGAAGATGATGGAAAACAACCATGACACCAAGCGAAACCCTATATCTTGTTTCCACCACCTAAGGAGAAGGAGAAGAGAGGCTTGGCCACCGACCAAAGGCTGGAAGAGGGCTGGAAAACAAGCTGGACGCCGACCACCTTGAAGGAAGAAGAAGAAAAGGAATTACCTTCCTTATTTGGTGCCGCCCAAGCCCAAACCCTAATTCCTAAGCCCTTGTCGCCAACTCCAAAAACCCTAGCTCTCTTGATGTGTTCTCCACGCCAATCCCATGCCCTCCTTTTATAGAGTTAGGGATAAGTCATGAATTAATCTCCTCCATTGGTTCTAGGGATTTAATCTCAACCGTCGGATCTAGAGATTTAATTTCAACCGTCGGATCTTAGAGATTTAATCTCTACCTATGGATATTAGAGTTTTGTTTCTATCCATTGGATCTAAGCTTCATGAGGTATTAATAGGCTACATTAGGGACCATGAGGAGGAGTTGGATCTTGGCCACCCATGGATCAAGCCCACATAAAGTCCGATCCACTAATGATGATCCAATCCACTAAAGGATCATCATTGATCTACCTCACCAACCCCCATATGATAACATGGACTCCATATATTATTTGTACATTTTCTCCCCGTGTTTAAGATCTTGAATGTCCGTCGATTAATTAATTTACTGACCATTAATTAATCAACATCTAACTCCTTAAGTAGTACCACTCAACCTTTTCATCATGCCGGACCAAGTCCACCTACAGGGTTTACATGATGAACCTTATGAACTCCTCAAGGGGACATCATCATCCTAATATATAGGACATGGTTTCCTCCTATAATCAACGACATACCATATAAATAATATCATCTCCCAACTTACCGAGCCTATCGATTTAATCTATAAATCTCGCTCATTGGTAAATCAAAGAGATGAGTACTAAGTATATGTGCCCGTTATTATATCGGGATTAAGATTATGTACAATATATTATTTGAGGTCCGATTCGATTATGTAGTTTGCAATAAATCGAATCACCTCTAAGTCGGTCCTGCTCAATACACACAAAGTGCACTAGTGTGATTCTATGGTCAAGACAAACCAATACCAAATCACACTACAACCATTCTGATGATTTGTCCAAAGCCATCTCGGTTGTGAGCCTTTACTTATACTTTTCAAGGGGCCGATAACATGATCTCCTGTGTGGCACCACACACCATGTTATCTACAATGTAAAGTATTAGACAATATTGCATAACCATAAAAATATGCAAACAATTATCATGTGATTCTTATTTCAAAATAAAGATGTTCATACAAAAGATAAACTTTTCAGTATACATCCCTACACCTTTGACCGCCATATATCGTCGGCACCCTTCTCGTAACTTCGTCTACAAGTGAACTTTCCATCGCTCCATTTTGTACATTACTGTTGGTGCAACAATGCCCCAAGCATTTATATATATTTTGATGTTTGGATAATCATCTAAGTTAGGCAATGTTTTGTGATCTAATTGTATACATGTTTAAGTGACAGGAAAATCCAAGTATGAAGACTTGGTAAAAGACAAGTCCAAGTGTGATCTTGGCAAAGAGAAGTCAAGGAAAAGTCTTGGCAGCATAAGTCCAAGCATGTAGTCTTGGCGGCGTAAAGTCCAAGCAGTCCTTGGAAAAGGAAGACCAAAGGAAAGTCTTGGCGGCATAAGTCCAAGCATGTAGTCTTGGCGGCGTAAAGTCCAAGCGTACTTTGGCAAAGAAGAAACCTAAAGCATGATGAAACCGAAGGAAGCTTTTGAAGGCAAGCGCATGGATGGAGTCGTGGACTCAGAGAAATCCTAGAGGTGCAAGGCTGATGGAGAAGCTAGAAGGTTAAGTCTAGGCTTAGTGGGGTTATCCTCGGCGAATCGATCGATGACCGCTCGACTACAAAGTAGGCGGTCGTGCCATCATGGCGATCGATCTAGCAAAATCGGCCGATCGTATTGGCCGATCGCTCGGCCATTTAGCAAGATCGGCGGCATCGCACGCTGGCGGCGATAGTCTTCCGCTGCGATGGCGGCGACGGCAAATCCCGTGAATCCGGCTGTTCAGAAGTCGTTAGAATCGGCGGCAGTCGACTGATGAAAGTCATCAGTCGACTGATAGACCTCCAATGGAAAAAAGAGGCTCTTTCCTATAAAAAGAGCCCAAGGGGAGTAAGAAGAGCCTAATGCTTATATTCTGATCTTTCTTCTAAGCTCCTACAAGTTTTCCAAGCTTTCTAAGTATATTAATCTCCTTTCTCCTCTCAAATCTTCATTGTCATCTTTTGTAAGAAGAGGAGGTCTTTGTAAAGAGAAAGCTTCATAGTGAAATTGCTTGGGTTGATCCACCTTAAGGATCGCCGTGGAGTAGGAGCGTTATCTCCGAACCATGTAAAGGCTGTGTTAGCATTGGTTTTTGTTTTTACATATATTACTTGTGTTTGCTTCCGCTAATTATTTTTGTAGAAACGAAAAGAGCTATTCACCCCCCTCTAGCCTTTAAACGATCCCTTACAAGTGGTATCAGAGCCCGGATCGCATCGGAAGATCTAGCAATCAACCGGAGCAAAGATGGCATTTCAAGAGGGGTATAGCTACGGAGGCCTCCGCTCTTCGACGACAACGATTTTGGATATTGGAAAGGTAGGATGGAGTATTATTTAATGAACGATATTGAAAATTGGTTTAGCATTGTAGATGGTTTTGAGAAGCCGGTCGATTTAATTCGGAGCACCACTACCAACAAAGGATTGGACAAGAGAGATGGCCAAGAAAGCACAAAATGCAAAAGCAACGACCACACTTCAATGTGGTCTATCCAAGGAGCAAATATCTAAGGTCGGGCCATTCAACTCCGCAAAAGAGCTTTGGGAGAAGCTCATCGAACTCAACGAAGGATCCAAAGAGACAAGAAGGGCCAAGAGGGATCTTTTGATTGGCCAACTCCAAAGCTTCACTATGAAGACAAATTAAACGGTGAGCCAAATGCATGGGCGCTTCAAGGAGGTAGTCAACGGACTACACGTTATAGGTGAAAAGGTCGACAACCGAGACCTTGTGAGGTATGTACTACAAGCCTTCCTAGGACCACCTTATGGGCCTCAATGGTAGATGCCTATAAGGTCTCTAGGATCTTTCATTAGTTAAATTAGATGAGTTATTTTGTGAATTTCAATTGCATGAACAAGCTAACACTTCATCCAAAGAGAAGGGTATAGCTCTTGTTGTAGGAAAGAAGGAGAAGAAGAAAAAGGAAAAGAAGGAGGTGTCTTCCTCATCCGAATCCGAGGAGGACTCATCAAGTAGTGAGGATGAGTTGTCGGCAAGTGAGGTAGCACACTACGTCAAGAAATTTGGTGGGAAGTCAAGGAGGCTCACCAAGAAGGATGTGAAGAGGATGTTTCAATCCTCAAGAGGTAAATCTTCTAACAATTCAAATTCTATCTCTAACGTGACGTGTTTTGGTTGCATAACAAGAAAGGGCATATAAAGCCCAATTGCCCGGAACTAAAGAAAAGGAGGAGAAGGATAAGAAGAAGAAGGAAAAGAAGAAGAAGGAGGCGATGTTGGCACAAACGTGGGACACTCTAAGTATGGAGGAGTCTACCGACGGTGAAGAAGTTTGCCATTCAACCCAGAACTTAGCCCTCATGGCATTGGAAGAAACCGGAAGCTCAAGCGAGGAGTCTTCTTCCTCTTCAGTGATGAATCATCATCAAGTGATGATGATGAGGTAAATGACTCACCCAAAGTAGATTTACTTTATAAGACTATTGCATGTTTACAAAATGCTTTAAATAGATCAAAAACTAGGATTAAGGATCTAAAATTAGAAATCAAATCATTTAAGAATATAGATGCATCATGTGATAAATCATCTAGTGATGATAAGTGTACTCTTAGGGATGAAAATGATGAGTTAAGAAAAGAAATAAGTAAATTAAGAACATGCCTAGAAAAGTTCACTAATGGTTCCAAATATCTAGATATGATTATCAAGGACCAAAGGGCAATTTACAATAAGGCCGGTTTAGGATATAAACCTAAGGAGAAAGAGGTAGCATTTGCATCCCTAGTTAGTAGAAAATCCATGATTAAAAGTAAGGGGAGAAAAGCATGGGTACCAAAGAAATTTATAACTAATGCTAGTGGTCCTAAGATTTGGGTACCTAAGGATTGTGTTTTTCATGTGACATAGGTAGAAGATCCAAGCTTGTGGATAGTTGATAGTGGGTGCTCAAAGCATATGACCGGGATGAGAGAAAATTCTCCACTATCAACCACACTAGCCAAGGAAAAGTGTCTTTTGGTAATAGCGCAAACTTAAAATCTTAGGAAAGGGCACCATTGAGGTATCACCCAATCTTGCTATTCATAGAGTTCTATTAGTTAAAAATATGAAATTTAACTTACTTAGTGTAAGCCAATTATGTGATGCAAATTTTGATGTTAAGTTTGATTCTTCAAAATGCTTTATAAGACACAAAACTATAAATGATTGCATGTTAGTAGGCTTTAGAAAATCAAATATATATTATGTTGATTTATCTTATGCTACTAATCCTTCCACTAAGTGTCTTATTGCAAAAGAGGAAGAAAGTTGGCTTTGGCATAGGAGACTAGGTCACATAAACATGAAGAATATAGCCAAAATAGCAAAATTGAAGCTAGTCAAAGGATTTCCTAGAGTCAAATATCTCAAGGACAAGATGTGTGATGCTTGTCAAGAAGGGAAACAATCAAAAACATCACACAAAGGTAAAAATTTACTTAGTACCGCTTACCATTAGAATTGCTACATATGGATTTATTTGATTGCCATAGTACCCCATCTATAATTGGTAGTAAATATTGCTTGGTAATAGTAGATGATTTTTCTAGGTTTACTTGGGTGTTTTTCTTGAAAAATAAGGATGAAACCTTAGAAATAATCATAGGATTTAGCAAAAGAGTAGAAAATGAAAGAAAACTCAAAATCAACCGGATCCGTAGTGATCATGGTGGAGAGTTTGAGAATTCTAACTTTTCAACTTTTTGCTTAGAACAAGGGTACAAGCATGAATTTTCTTGTCCTAGAACACCCCAACAAAATGGGGTTGTGGAAAGAAAAAATCGTGTCCTACAAGAAGCGGCTAGGACAATGCTTAATGCATATTCCTTACCTAGCTACTTATGGGCGGAAGCGGTTAATACCGCTTGCTATATCCAAAATAGGGTATTAATTCATAGGTTTTTAGGAAAAACTCCATTTGAATTGTGGAATGGTACAATTCCAACAATTCATTATTTTAAGGTCTTTGGATGTAAAGTCTATATCTTAAATACCAAAGACAACCTAAGTAAATTTGAGTCCAAAGCGGATGAGGGAATCCTAGTTGGATACTCATCCACTAGTGTAGGATATAGAGTCTACAATAAAAGGACTCAAAAGATTGAAGAATCTTCAAATGTTCAATTTGATGAAACTTCAAATACATACCCTAGAAAATCCCCTATTGATGATGACATAAATAATGAAAATCAAGAAATTACCAAACAATTTCAAGATTTAAACTTAGGGGGTAATAATCAAGGGGGAGGATTGGATCAAGGGGAAGTAAGGGATGATTCCGATAATGAACATAGAATTGAAGTAGATCATGATCAAACTCAACTTGATACACCTCCTAGAACCATAAGAGTTCATCAAAGTCACCCATTAGATCAAATTGTGGGTGAATTATCTCAAGGAGTTAGGACTAGGTCATTCCATAGGACCCCACTAGTCATATAGCTCTAATTTCTCAAATTGAGCCCAAAACATTAAAGATGCATTGCTTGATCCGGATTGGATCTTAGCAATGCAAGATGAATTGGCTCAATTTGATAGGAGTCAAGTGTGAGAGTTAGTTCCTAGACCAAGTGAAAACACTATTATTACTACAAGATGGGTCTTTAGGAACAAACTAGATGACCAAGGGAATATCACTAGAAATAAAGCACGATTAGTTGCAAGGGGTTTTAATCAAGTTGAAGGACTTGATTATGATGAAACATATGCCCCGGTTGCTAGATTAGAGTCCATTAGAATACTTTTAGCATATGCCTCCTATATGGGTTTCAAACTCCATCAAATGGATGTCAAATCGGCATTCCTAAATGGGTTTATTAAGGAAGAGGTGTATGTAGAACAACCTCCCGGGTTTGAAAATATGGACTACCCAAACCATGTATACAAACTTAGGAAAGCCTTATATGGTTTGAAACAAGCTCCCCGGGCTTGGTATGAAAGATTGTCAACTTTCCTAATCTCCAAGGATTTCAGAAGGTGTAGTATAGATCAAACTCTCTTTATAAAGTCAACATCTAAGGACATTTTTGTAGCCCAAGTGTATGTTGATGACATTATCTTTGGGTCAACAAATGATGAGCTTCTTGAAGACTTTATTCAAAATATGGAAAAGAGTTTGAGATGAGTCTAGTTGCAGAATTAAATTTCTTCCTAGGTTTGCAAGTTAAACAAACTAGTGAAGGAATTTACATTTATCAAACCAAATATGCTAAGGAAATGATTAAGAAATTTGGTTTAGAAAATGCTAAGGTAGTGTCAACTCCAATGGCAACCAATGCCAAAATAGATAGTGATAGTGAAGGAAAACAAATAGATCTTACCCTTTATAGGAGCATGATTGGTAGCCTCTTGTATTTAACCGCTAGTAGACCCGACATATTATTTGCGGTTGGTATGTGTGCTAGGTATCAATCATGTGCTAAGGAATCTCATTTAGTTGCCGTTAAAAGAATTTTAAGATATGTCAAGGGCACACTAAATGTAGGTCTATGGTACCCTAGGACTAGGTCATTTGAATTACTTGGGTATACCGATTCCGATTATGCCGGGTGCAAATTGGATAGGAAAAGTACTAGTGGTGGATGCCAATTTCTTGGGTCCTCCCTAGTTAGTTGGAGTAGTAGGAAGCAACTTTGTGTTGCTTTATCAACCACCGAAGCCGAATATGTTGCTATGGGTGGTTGTGTAGCTCAACTATTATGGATGAAACATACCTTAGAAGATTATGAGCTAACTTACTCCAACATAAAAGTACTTTGTGATAATGTGAGCACCATTAACTTGAAAAATCTGTGCATCACTCTAGGACCAAGCACATTGAAGTGAAACATCACTTCATTAGAGACCATGTGGCTAAGGGGGACATTGAGCTTAATTACATTGAATCTAAGTCCAACCTAGCCGACATCTTTACCAAGCCTCTCCCCGAACTAGAATTTTCATCACTTAGGAGAGAACTTGGGATGTGCTTTGTAGAATAGAAGTGTAGTTTTTGCATGATTCTATAGAAATACTAGGATTTATACCTTTAACCATCTCACAAAAAAAAAATTAGGAAACCATGATTTTTGTATTGAGCCACCTAGACAACATGTGAGATGTTAGGGAGATGCACTTGGTTCATCATGCTTGTTATGATGCATTACTATGAACCAAAGTGTCATCTAGAAACATTAATCCTTCATTGGACCAATCATTGGGAAGGCCTATGTACGATTAATGTGCATATAGCTCCAAGAATATGATTGGAAATGTCAAATAAAATAAAATATAAACTATGTCTATCAAACCTTGAGAAACAAATTCCTATTGATAAGCCAAAGTGATACAAAGTTTTGCAAAGATATCATAACTTTTGCAAAATCTCAAGATTGTGTCAATATCAAAATCTAGAGGTAATATACCTTTAAAATAATTTTTCCTTGATAGGAAATGATCTAACAATATTACCCACGAAATTTCGTGATTTTTTGATCTTTATTGAATTAATTATGGTTCAGATGCGATCGTCGCCGATCGATCACCATCGGGCCTGACCGCATTTATGGCTGATCCGACGCTGCATGTAATGGTTCGTGGCGCGACCGTCGGGCTTCGATCGATCAACATCGCTCGATCGCCATTTATGGCGATCGACGCGCGCATGTAACGGTTCGTGACATGCGATCGTCGGGCTGACCGATCTCCATCGCTTCGACCGCGACTAACGGCAATGATCGTGTCGCGCTTTTAGGGCTTTCCACCGGCTCGACTCGCCAACCTCTCGACTTCTCTCCTTCTTTCCTCTTCCGACGATCGCCCACCGCACCTTTTGCCGCCTCCTTTTGTTTTCCTACGACTTCATCGACACGTAATCGTGCTCTCCAACTCGAGAAACTTCTCGTGTCCCTCCTGGCCGCGCTCTAGGGTCCGAGACACTTGGCTAGGGTTTCGTGGTCAAGCACTAATCCTGTTCACCATTCCACCTAGGTATATTTTCTTTCATGATCTATGTATTGTTTTGTTCCTATGATTTCCACTAACCCATGCTTATCTTGTACTTGCATCATCATCCTACATTGTGCATTTTTTTTGTCTTTTCGCCATTTAGAATTAAGCATGTTGCTACTAAGGCGCACTGGGCACCTCCGACCAATGAGGGCCCGCCAAACCTCAACCCTCTGTTGATCCTAGATTTCCAAATTCCGCCTTGAAAGTGCTTTTCATAAAAACAAATTCCAACTTATTCCACCTAGGTCAATGGATTCCAAGTTTCTTAAAGACTTTTGTTTTGACATTGTTCAAATCATCCAACATTACAATCTTGAGTCGTTGGTTTTCGTGAACATCACGTAAACATCACCCTACCTCTCTGAATTTTTCAACAACCTACGACCGGGTTGGAGATGGGCCGAGATAATGGACTCGCGTTGCTCGCGATCTGGATTTCAGTCCCCAGATATGGACCGATTTTCTCGGATGTCTTCCTTCCGAGAGTGATTTCACTCTATATCCATCTTGGAGTGAACCTCTTCCATCTCCCTTTGAGGAGATTTCTTTAGATTCCCTTCATGATAACTTCTATCACTATCCTCGACCTTTGAACACCAATTTATTTCAATCACAAGAACTGTCTGCTTCTGACAATGTCCTTTATAAGGTCATTGCTCATTGTCTTCTTCCCATTGTTACCCGTGGTTTGGCCTTGGTTCGCCCTCCACACCTACTTCTCATGCATTTCTTTCGTCAATACTTAGACATTAACATTGGTCTCAATACCTTCCAATGCATCATTCATTTCATAAGACCAAACAATGGGAAGATTCACATACCATTTGGAAATGTCCTCACTCAATGGCTCAGCTCTGTAGGCATTGATGTGAATATAGAGTCATTAAAATCATGAATAGGAAATATGACAAGGCAGAGGATCCGTTCTCCGGGACCCAAAGACGGCGGGTGCCGAGTGCGCTCGCACCAGAGAGGATGCCGCCGCGGAAGGTGTTGGCCGAGGATGCAGCCGCAGAGTAGCCGAGGGTGGTGCCGAGGTCGCCGGGGGAGACCGCCGCAGCGATACTATTCTACTGACACATCCCTGGCCCGCCGATGCTTTTGCAGAGCGGGTGGACACATCGCCCAGAGGAGCCGCGCTAGAGCATCAGAGCTCCTCTCCTCGTGAGAGAGGTGCATCTACAGAGCAGACATCTTGGCGATTCTTCGCCTGCACGACTGGACACCCACCTCACGATGGTTCGTCGCCATCGCACCGATGGATGCCGAGGACGCACGATCGTTAGATCGCTTGTTTTCTTTGTTATTTTCTTTTTGGCCGTATGTACGACATAAACTCCTACTTATGTAATGAATTTTGATTGATGATATGAAATTGTTTTTATTCACTTCTATTAGTGCCTACAATTTGTTGTTTATCAAGTTTAGAAGTTGAGAATATAGTACGAAGTTATGAATGTTGGTACGATACAATTACACTTTTTGTGTCATAATTTTTGTTGTTTTAAATATCGTATCAATCCATTAATCTGATGAACATGTTTTTCGTCTAATATTTTTCATATGTTATACTAGTCGAATAGAATGTGTATGCCAAGTTTCGTGATTTTTGGACACCCACGTAATTTTCTACGCATTTTCAAACTTTGACTGAAAAACTCGAAATTCAGATGTCTGATATCACGATCTATATTATTGTATGATCGCCATGGTCGGATTGATCACGCTTATTCCAGTCGAACCGGTGTCACTGCTTTGGAATGAAAAGTGGTTTTTTCATCGGTTAAAAGGTTCAATTTTGGACATTATACAATTTCCACAATATATATATGATACCTTGTATGGAAAGGCGAATTTTCTTGGTGCACTGGTTTAGGGGGAGCTAAATCCCTTATTTATATAATTGTTGGTGCAAGACTAGGACATATTTGCCTATTGCTTATGTTTTGTTTATCATGAAACATGTCTTGGATTTAGGGGGAGCTTCATATCAATTTTATACCTTTGTTCAAGATGTGTTAATTATAATTCTTTCCTGCACTTATTGAATAACCTCTTCCCTTTTTGTTGTATGTCAAAGGGGGAGAAGGGACATTGAAGTTAGAATTCATATTGAAATATGTTTATGTATTAAAGATCTAACTTAAATGATTGCCAAACATCAAAAAGGGGGAGATTGTTGGTGCAACAATGCCCCAAGCATTTATATATATTTTGATGTTTGGATAATCATCTAAGTTAGGCAATGTTTTGTGATCTAATTGTATACATGTTTAAGTGACAGGAAAATCCAAGTATGAAGACTTGGTAAAAGACAAGTCCAAGTGTGATCTTGGCAAAGAGAAGTCAAGGAAAGGTCTTGGCAGCATAAGTCCAAGCATGTAGTCTTGGGCGAAAGTCCAAGCAGCCTTGGAAAAGGAAGACCAAAGGAAAGTCTTATGGCATAAGTCCAAGCATGTAGTCTTGGCGGCGTAAAGTCCAAGCGTGCATTTGGCAAAGAAGAAACCTAAAGCATGACGAAACCGAAGGAAGCTTTTGAAGGCAAGCGCATGGATGGAGTCGTGGACTCAGAGAAATCCTAGAGGCGCAAGGCTGATGGAGAAGCTAGAAGGTTAAGTCTAGGCTTAGGTTATGTTTTCAAGTATGAATTAGTCATATTAGACCGGAACATGGTGCCGAATCAAAATATAGCATTAGAGTTTGAAGGGGGGTTATCCTCGACTCGACTGATCATTACAAGCTGGCAAATGATCGCCATCATTGGCAGCGATCGTCATTAAACAGATTGGTCGTGAGCCGATCGCCACGGCATTTAGCGCAAAGATCGGCCGAATCGAGCATCGGCGGCCGATCGATCGAGTCTTCCTGGCGATGGCGACGACGCAAATCCCGCGAATCCGGCCGTTCCGTTAGAATCGCGGCGATCGATGAAAGTCATCACCGATCGATAGACCTCCAACGGGAAAAAGAGGCTCTTTCCTATAAAAAGAGCCCAAGGGGAGCAAGAAGAGCCTAATGCTTATATTCTGATCTTTCTTCTAAGCTCCTACAAGTTTTCCAAGCTTTCTAAGTATATTAATCTCCTTTCTCCTCTCAAATCTTCATTGTCATCTTTTGTAAGAAGAGGAGGTCTTTGTAAAGAGAAAGCTTCATAGTGAAATTGCTTGGGTTGATCCACCTTAAGGATCGCCGTGGAGTAGGAGCGTTATCTCCGAACCACGTAAAGGCTGTGTTAGCATTGGTTTTTGTTTTTACATATATTACTTGTGTTTGCTTCCGCTAATTATTTTTGTAGAAACGAAAAGAGCTATTCACCCCCCCCTCTAGCCTTCAAACGATCCCTTACAATTACAAATATGAAACTCGAGTTACATTCAAGTCTAAAACTATTTACAACTAGAATTTCAAAAGAAGAGGCACGACGCGCAGGTCGCATACACTATACAACACGCATAAAAAAAAAACAGCATGCAGGCCGTATTATGAATTACAACACATTAACGTCCAATCAAATTGGGGTTCTTGGGCCATGACAATCACAGAATTATACATAATTCTAAATTATGTATTTTTACAAAAAATTTCTATAATTTTTCCTATTTATTTTTAATTTTATGAGTCACCTCTCTCCGTGTCGCCGCCGCCCGATCAAGGGGCTTTCGGGGATAGGGGCAGCGCCCTACCGCAAAAATAAACTTTGAGTGTCCTACTACGATCTTACAAGTCGCTGTCCCAAAAACCAAAAAGCGAGAACTCGAGATGCGAGAGTTTTTTTCTCCAACCCAACACTTGTCAACGACTCTTTGAGAAAAATACCCAAAAATTCTATAAAAATAGGAAATTTACAGAAACATAAAAATATGTAATTTTTATATCTAATATAAAAACTACAAAAATGAAATACATACATGCTTCACATGTGGCTCTGATACCACTGTTGGGTTTTTCGAGCTGCAAAAACCTCTTTTTGTGTTGTGGAAACCTCGGAAGCCCCGGCCACGGATCCGTGCGAAGTATAAAATATAAAACTAACATGTATGTGTCTAATACCTTTAGATCTACTCTAGATCTACATGATAAGAAGTTACCCTTGAAGCGATGCCCTTCGCTTATCCCGCTCGTCCAAATGGATTGCCGGAGCTCGAGAGTGTCAAGTGCACACTCCTCTATTGGTATCCACACAAGCAATAGGTGGAGAAAAGACAATATTGAGTGTGCTAGCACTCCTAGAAGGTCTCGACAATGGAGGATTGGGAGAGAAAGAGAGGAAGAGAACCAAGGAAGAAGATGATCCAATGAAGAAGAAGATGGAGTTACCCAAAAATAATTCACTCCTCATCAAGAAGTGGCTGGCCACTAGAATGGGTGGGAGTTACATGCATGCATGTAACTCCAAGAGCTCCCTCATGAGGTGACACCAATTGATAAGTCAATGATGATGTGGAGCATCATCATTGGCCGGCCATGCCAAGTCATCATCATGACATGACATTTGGTCAAGTCAAACTTGACCTTTCATCTTCCCTATCAAGTCAAGTCAAACTTGACCTCTTATATCCCATGGTTGATCAAATCCAACCATTTGATTCAAATCAATTTTAATTTAATGAATCTCTATTCATTAATTTAAATTGATTTGATGAATCAAATCTAAATTAGACTCATTCAACACTTGAATCAACTTGAGTCTAACTCAATTAGCCTAATTTGGATTACACTTAATCCAATTTGGTTCATCCCATGAACCTAATCCTCATGGTTCATCATATGAACCTAATCTCCATCTAATTACCCTTTGTGTGTGACCCTATAGGTTCTTGTAACGTTGGCAATGCCCCTAAACCGATTTAGGAACATAAGCAATGAGCGGTATCTAGCAACACATCATTGCTACCCAAGTTACAAGAATGTTGAGCTCCAACATTACCTTTGTGACTACTAATTGTGACTCTCACAATATGTGACAATGTCCCTCTATCCTTGACATCTAGATTGACCAATCGAGGCATAGACCATGTCATCCTCGGTACAATCTATATCTTGAACTCCAAGTAGACTCACTCTAATCAAATGAGCTCAATATCTCATATTGACTCATTTGGGCATGGCCATGCACTTCGTGGTCTCACTCTAACAAGAATAACGATGTCTCTCCCGTCATATAGGAGGGATAGATCCCATCTACATCACTCACATCCCTCCGCATAATTTGTTACATACCCAGTAATCGCCTTTATAGTCCACCCATTTACGGGTGACGTTTGACGAAGCCAAAGTATGCAACTCCTTATGTAGGGAACCATGGTGACTTCAGGTCTAAGGACTAATAGTCATACTAATAGCCACATGAGAAATATATGACACTCATATAACGATCCATGATACTTTCTCATGGCGGGTCATTCAGTATACATTCTCTAATGCATACCCATGTGTCAACTTGATATCTCATAACCATGACTTGTGAGATCAAGTCATCGTGTTGACCTACATGCTAGTCTCTACGCATTAACATTGTCCCTGAATGTTAATACTTGACTAGGAATGATTAAGAGTAGTGTTCTCTATATCATCTCATTATCGATTCAACCAATCGATTGATATAGATAAGAACCTACTACTCAAGGACATTATTATATTTAGTTATTTGACACCAATACAAGTAAATATAATAACCATGCCTTTATAAATAGGAATATGATACAATAAAGTCCATACAACAATCATCACATGATTGACTCTAGGGCTTTCACTAACACATCAAAATCATATCACAGGTTGATTGCACTAACAATCTCTCCCTTTTTGATGTGTGACAATCCGTTTAAGTTAGGTAAACATTTGATAAAAATACTAAGGTAAGAAAGCATGTAAATAACATGATTAGCAACTCTCCCCCTTAATACATGAAGCTCCCCCTAAATACAATTCCCCCTTACTTAAACATATATATTTCTCCTCCTTTGATACCATCAAAAAATATTCAACAAGGTTTATATAAGCATGACATAAATTCTAGGAAAAACAAAAGCCAAAACATGCCTTAAAATCGGATAAAAGAAGTTACTGGGCATGTTATTAGTCGATCAGTCGACTAGTTTAGACTACCAGTCGACTGACACTCTGATTTCGGATTTTTCTAATTTTCAGGGTGAATTTCAAATATGCATTAAAAATTCTATAAAATTCGAAAATCATGAAATTTGGGGAACACATTTCTTGTAAGTTACTTTATCAATGAAAAATAGTTTTTCATGAAGAAACATCATATTTTCGAAAATTTGGCAAAAATCCAAAACCTTCAAAAACAACTAAGTTTTTGATCAAGTTTGTATCACTTTTAACACCTAGTTTTGCTTTGGATTGTTTCAAAACATGAACACACAGATTTTAAAGTAAGAAATTATTTTGAAAACATATGAAATATCCAATCATGATCTTTGGGCAAAATGTCTATGAATTAATCATAAGCCTTCCCCATGATTGGTCTATTATTGCTATTTTGATACTTTAACTGACCATCTAAATGCCATAGACATTAGTGGACCATTTGTATCATCCTATCATCTCACCCATGCTAACTTTTCAATCAAGGTAGCCTATGGTGAGTGTGATATATATCCTAAAGGTATTTATATATACTTAACCATTAATTTCATGAAATTCTATACAAGGTTAAGTATCATCCTAACAACCCACATGATCATAAAGACATATATGAATTAATTTCACATTATGATCATGAAACAAATGTATTAATCATATTGTGATCATGCATTAGGTATAAAATCATGATAATAAGTCAAATATCACCTAGAGCATGATTTGAACCCTAATGCCCATGACTATGTATCAAATATCAAGATCATAAATCATGATTGCAAACATGTGTAACAATTACATTAACTATCATGATTTAAGCATTACTATCAATTTATAGGCACATTATCATTACCCAACACTATGCTAAAAATGTATAGGTCATGAGTATCAAATAACACTAAGTGTTGAGCACGATTTAAACTATTTATGGGTGCATTATCATCACCCAACACTATTTCTAAAATTAAGTCCCACCATCCTAAGTCAACCAAAAATATGATATAGGTAAATTTCATATGGTTGACTATCCTAGGGTTTTCCTAACCCTTAAGGATGGATTTATGAACCCAAAACAAATTCTTTCCTATAGGGTTCACTAAAAATTCCTTAGGAATTCATTTTCTAGCTATTGTTTTCTTTTTATCTTGACCCCTAGCAATTAAACATTTATAGGCCTTTTCATTTTTATTTTCCTTATATCCTAGGCCTTTTTTATTAAAGCTTGCTCTTTGGCTCCCTATAATCATATTAAGGGTGTTGGAGCCAATAGTGAATTTTTCTAGGGCCTTGGTTAAATGATCTACTTTCTCTCTTAAAGCCCTATTTTCCTTAATGCATGCATCATTAACATCAAGAAGCATATAAAGATCATGTGAGCATGCATCATCATTATTAACATTAAAACATGCTTTTTCTAATTTTTTTTTTCTAAATCCTTAATTTGATCAAGCATGCTTTTGTTCTTTTTCTTAGCCCTAAATAAATCCTTAGTAAGACTAGAAATCATGGAAACTATTTTATGGGGTGAGAGATTCGTTACCATAGTCTCCATGTCTTCTTCAGATTCGGAGGATGGTGAAGAAGCTCCCCCTTCACTAGAGCTCTCCTCACTTATGCTTGATCTTTCTTGTTCGGAGGAGGAGGAGTCTAGGTCATCAAACGCCATCAAAGCAAGGTTGGTGACAAAAGCATTCTCCTCTTCCGATGATGATGATGATGAAGAGGGGTCATCCCATGTCCTTGCCTTTAGTGCCTTGACCTTCCCTTTTTTCTTGGCCTTCTTCTCTTCTTCCTTCTTCTTGCTCCCCTTTTTCTTCTTTTCTTCTTTCTTCTTCCTCTCTTCTTTGCTTTTGTTCAAGAGAGGACAATTATCCCTTATGTGTCCCTCTCCTTGGCAATTATAGCAAATTACCTTCCCCCTTGGTCTTCACCTCCTATCATTAGATTTATTAAATTTAAAATTCCTTAAAGCACGTCTTACCTTCCTTACCATGTATGCTTCTTCCGTGCTATCCATGGAGGAGGAGGAGGATGCTTCATCGGAGGAGGAGGAAGTCTCTATCTTCTTCTTCTTCCCCTTATTTGCTACTAGGGCTACTCCTCTTGATGACTTGATACTTGATTCTTCAATTACTCCCTCAAGCCTTGTTTCATGGAGCTCCATGGTTGAGAAGAACTCCTCCAAGGTGCTCACTTCTAGGTTCTTTGACATGTAGAAAGAGTCCACCATTGAGCTCCATTTCGATGACCGGGGAAATGCATCGATTGCTTTCATAAGCATATCCCGGTTCGAAAGTCTTTCTCCTACACTTGTTAGCCCAATTAAAATTTCTTTAAATCGAGAGTGTAGTGAGGTTACCTTTTCTCCCTTTTCAAGTTTGATATTCGTTAGTTGGGAGCGGAGGAGGTCTCTCCTTGCAAGCTTGGCCTCCGAGGTACCTTCATGAAGCTCTACTAGCTTCTCCCACATCTCCTTGGCACTTGCTGTTAGTAATATATGAGAGATGTCCTAAGGCAATCGCCTTATGTATGAACCATTTATATAATAAATGAAGATTCACTATTTGAGTATACATGTTTTATGTATTTGATTGGATCTTAAACTCATTTACTGAATGTCCACGATACGATTCACAGCATGAGAGAATTTGTGATTGGATCACAACTAGTGAGTATCTCTACATGTGTAATTGTGATGTATCAGAATTATCCCTAGTCGATGAATTGATAGATTTGGACACCATCAATTCTGTCGAGACTAGCATGAGGTATACTCCTTGGTGTATCCAAGCAGCCGATTCTCACTGGCTGGAGACATAGTGATGTCCGGAGTTAATCGTGGATGCTAGTTATGGTAACTAGTTCATTGGAGTGACCAGCCGTAAGACTTCATATGGTTCTCTGCATATATAGATATGTCAATGAAGTTCTCACTGTGGCTTAAGTGCGATGTTCCTTTGACTTGCGGTATTCAAGTCATCTTGATCATAAAGACTTATGCTTTGACATCTTAAGCAAGCATCTCTAAGGAGATGTGGACCCGGGATGATTGGGTATAAGTCGAAGTGATCGAAGGTGTTTGAATAGCCTATAAAAGATTCACCACTCCTTGCGAGGAGATGTATACCCATGGCCTCTCGTCGGATTGTTACTAAAGTCTTTGGCCAAAGCATTACATGTTTAGAGTAAGGTACTCTTCGATACATGTGGAGTAACTAGAATCCGTAGGACGAGGAAATGATACTTGGGCTAGGTGTGACGTAGTCAGCCTAGTGGGGACTGACACTATAGACCATGTCCTGAACCAAGTGGGTATAAGATGAGTGAAGGGAATGGGGCACGATTCATTCGAGCTACTGAAGGGTTTCAGAAATAGTTCTTGATCAACCGTTGATCTTTTCGGTTAATTGGGGATCATGATGTACTACTAGGTGCCACTCATGATCGTTCTATAATTAATGGTTAATTATAGACGGCCAACATAAACCGAGAACCTATTTGGTCACACGCACAACGAGCGTAATCCAAAGGATTTAAAACAAGCTTGAGAATGGGATTCTCAGACCGAGAGAAACTAGGTTTGGTTGGACCAAACATAAAGCGAGCATGAAATCGTTTCAGTCACAATGGAAGCGTGGATGGGCCGAGTCTTATGAAGACGTAATGGATGAACCAAAATGGTTTGGTTCTAATCCAATGGAGGAGAATAAACCAAAGGGTTTGGTTTATTTTAAACGAATGAACCAAAAGTTGGTTCGGTTCGTTTTAACTTAAAATAAACCATCATGGTTTGGTTTATTTTAACTTATCTTAATGGAGCGGGTTAACAGGCCTAATGGTTATGATCCAATAACCATTAAGAGAATTAGTTCTCTATAAAAGAGGGCTTAAGGGATAATTAAGCCCTAATCCAAAACCCTAGCTTGGAGTTGCCGCCCAACCTTCATTGCCGCCCAACCTCCATTGCCGCCCAGCTTGTTGTGCCGGCGACCAAGCTTCAGCCGGTGATCCTCCGGCGACCCTCCGGTGATCTCCTATAGGTTTGGCATCAAGGTGAGCCTTTTCTTCCCTTGGTTGGCCGGCGCCTATCTCCTCCACCAAAGCTGTCCAGTTTTCTGGACAGCTTGTTCTCCTCTCGTCGGAGTGTCGTTTGGACGACGGTTAGAGCTCTGACAGTGGCTAACTTACCGGGGATTCGATCTCCGGTAATCCTCTGAGGTGGAGGACGAAGGATTCGTCAATTGGTTGACGAATACCTCTCCGGAGAAGCGAGTTTTGAGAACTCATATTAGGATCCGAATTTGGATTCGGATCGTGATCATCTCTCGATCACGTCGTCTTCAACATGAGGCTAGTAACCCATACAAAGACGAAGCTCGTGGCTTAGCGAAGTCATCCCGAGGAACTCGGCGTGGATACGGATAGAGACAATTCTAGCGAGGATAGTTCCGATTGATGCCGTTCCCGCTACACGTCATACGAAAGGTATAACGTAGATAAATTTCCTTTTATTACAAATTTAAATTTACGGTTATGTCTACACTTGTTGTAATATGCATGCGTGTGTTGTAATAAATGTAGATTTATTATTTTTATTGCTTCCGCTGTGCTCATGTTTGCGAAACGTGATCGAACACACACACGCCGCGGTGCCGGAAACCCAACACTTGCATACTCCCCTATCCGATTCACTTCTTGTTGGGGAAGTAAGTTGTAAAGGTGATGTTTGACTTTTGAGTTTGCCAAGTACTCTTCCCTTTGCCTCTTACTCCACCTTGATTTCTCCAATGGCTGCCCTTCTTCATTCCTAGGAATTTCGAAGCCATTTTCCATTATTAATAGAATTCCTAGTGGATTTGGCAAAGGAGTGATTCATTGTTAGTGCAATCAACCTATGATATGGTTTTGATGTGTGTGGAAAAGGGTTTAAGTTAGGATGTTTGGATTTGATATGTGCGTTGGAGTCTTGCAGGACTTAGTAATTTGCACATGGAGCATTGGCGAGTTTCACCTCTCATGACTCGGTCCTTGAGTCGGTGAAGGATGACTTTGCGGAAGCCGTGCGCTTGGAGCATCTGAGGGACCGCCGGACGAGGAGATTGGAGTGAAGCTGGAGGAAGTAGACTTCAGGGTGAGACACAAAGGATGGCGCTGTAGAGCCATGCGCTTCGCGCATCCGAGGGACGTGGCCGGACGAAGACAACTTCAAAGGCGAGGGACTCCAAGGGATGAGAGTGAGCGAATGTAACCTGGGAAGGGGTAGTGCACTTAGGTGAAACTTGGCCAATTGGCTAAGTGTCGGATGGTATTTCCCAACACCAGTCGACTGCTATGTAATGGTAGTCGACTACTCTAAGTCGACTATGACTCAACTAGTGTTCGAGTCCGGTTCAAGTGCCAACAGTTGATTGCCATGGAATGGTAGTCGACTGCGAGACCACCAGTCAACTGATAAAAGTATCAGTCGACTGGTCGCAAGGGTTTCGGGCACAGAAGCGAGTCGAGCTCGCGAGCACTCGACTGATAGGTCCATCAGTCGACTGATGGTAAGATCAGTCGACTGATGATGGAGCCGTTGGATGGAATCCAACGTGGAAGAAGCCATTATTGGGCAACGACTACGGGATCAGTTGACTGATCAGGACATCAGTCGATTGGTTCTGTGTCAACAGGAAGAAACCCTCTTCTTCTATAAAAAGAAGAGGAGAGGGACTTTGGGGGCCTAATGTCCATGCTCTAAACTCTCCCAAAGTGCCCTAAAGGTTTTCCATCCTCTTACTTAAGTTTATTTACATCATAATTGTAAGAGGAGTGATTCTTGTGTAAAGAGGTTACCTCCACCTAGCTTGGTGCAAAGGAGAGAATAGTGAAAGCTTGAGGCGTGATTCACCTTGGACGAATCAGACCGTGGATTAGCGGCGAAGTCGTGAACCACGTTATATTACCGTGTTAGCGTTTATGTTTCTATTCTCTATTTTGCTTAGTCTTAATTGTTTATATTTCGATTGCGCTAATAGTATTTGTAGACGAGCAACGAACGAATGACTTCCACCATCTACGACAAAGGCTATTCACCCCCCTCTAGCCACCACCATCGACCCTACATAGT
Source organism: Wurfbainia villosa (assembly GCA_025175895.1). Lineage (NCBI taxonomy): Eukaryota > Viridiplantae > Streptophyta > Magnoliopsida > Zingiberales > Zingiberaceae > Wurfbainia > Wurfbainia villosa. Next base: position 81,714,302 of record CM045987.1, on the reverse strand, counting down.
CCTCACCCCTTGTTGAAGTTCTCCAATGATTTGATCTTGAGGATGACCACTAATTGTCCTAATGGATCTTGGTGCTTGAGATGTTTCAAGTACTTGGTCGTTTGATACATCTTCAAGCAATGACCCTTGTAGCCTAGACTTTTCTTCATCAGACTCTATCTTCGCTCCCCCTACTTCAGTGTTTTCATGTAATTTGACTTTCTCCCGTCCAAACTTGATTTCCTCATCAACTTCTCGAGTATCACTAGATTTTTCATTTTCCTTAAACACAACATTCTGTGGCTCTTCTATCAATTTTGACCTCTTATTGTACACTTTGTATGCCTTGCTAATAGAAGAATACCCTACAAGGATACCTTCATCAGCTTTAGCAGCAAACTTACCTAAATGATTTCTGATAATTAGAATGAACACCTTGCAACCAAACACCCTAAGATGCTTGACTGTAGGTGGTTTTCCAAACCATAGCTCATGAGATGTTTTTCCTAAAAGCCTATGTATCAACACCCTGTTATGAACATAATAGGCTGTGCTTATGGCTTCGGCCCACAAGTAGCTTGGAAGAGCATACTCATTGAGCATGCTTCTCGCTGCTTCTTGTAAGGCCCAATTTTTCCTTTCCACAACACCATTTTGTTGGGGTGTTCTTGGAATAGAAAATTCATGTCTATACCCTCTTTCTAAACAATAGTCCTTAAATCGAGTATTCTAAAACTCCCCTCCATGATCACTTCTAAGAGTTTTAATGGATGTATTTTTCTCATTTTCAACTCTTTTACTAAAAGAAATAAAAATCTCTATTGTTTCATCCTTATGTTTTAAGAAAAAGGTCCAAGCATATCTAGTGTAATCATCAATAATAACCAAACAATATCTACTACCATTAAGCGATTTAACAGTGCTACAATAAAAAAGGTCTAGATGTAACAAATCCAAAGTAGTAGAGGTACTTACAATATTCTTGGGCTTATGTGATGCCCTCTTTTGCTTACCTTTCTGATAAGCATCACACAACCTGTCTTTCTAGAACTTTAGCAGTGGCAGCCCCCTCACTAGTTCCTTTCCATATAGTCTCCTTAAGTTTTTCAGATTGACATGCGCGAGCCTCCTATACCACAGCTAGGATTCATCTGTTCTAGACATAAGACACTTGGCAAACACATTAGTAGCATTATCAAAATACACATGATATATATTTTCCTTCCTAACTCTTACTAACATGGTAACATCTGAAATATTATGTTTAACTAGACATTGAGTCGAATTGAATTCAACTCTATATCCAACATCACACAGCTAACTCACACTTAACAGGTTAAAAGACATATTTTTAACAAGCAATACATTTCTAATCATAAAGTGTTCCGAGATACAAATATCCCCTACTCTTATAACTTTTAACCTACCACTATTACCAAATGAAACAGTACCTCTATTTTTATTCTGCAAGGAAGAAAAAAGTGATAAGTCTCCGGTCATGTGTTTGGAGCATCCACTGTCTACAAACCAAGTTGATGGACACTCACCCTTGACTGATGCCTGCTAGATATGAAAGATAAAGGATTTTGGAACCTTAATATTGGGTCCATTAGCTTCCAAAACATATTTCCTAGGAATCCAAGCTTTAGTTGTTTTATTCTTCCTACTAGAATCTTTAGAAAATAATGAAATGAAACTAAACTCTTTATGTTTAGGTCTATAACCTATTCCAGTTTTGTTATAAATAGCTCGTTGTGATCCTAATATCATGTTCAAGGTCTGAGAACTAGAATTAAATTTCTCAAGTGTACACTTGAGATCATTCACCTATGCTCTTAGAGATTTGTTTTCATCCATAAGTTCTTCAATTTGTGAAGTGTTAACACTAGTCTCTACTGCATGCTCCTTATGGTTCTTTAATTGTCCTACTTCAGTCTTTAGCATTTTAACTTTTAACTTGGATTTTTCTAACATATCTGTTAAGTAAGCAATGGTCTTGTAGCAATCTACGAGTTCAGAGGTTACCTTATCATCATCCGAAGATGAGTAGTTTGAGTCTGAGTCTGATTCTAACCTTCTGCTTTCTGATTTTGTCCCAGAGTCCTCTAACGCCATCAACAGTGTGTCGACCAGTCTTTTCTTCCTTGTCCTCTTCCGATGACTCGGATGAAGACTCATCCCATGTGCCTCTCAAAGTTTTCCTTCTCCTCCTCTTTTCTTCCTTCTTCTTGAGTCGAGGACATTCATTTCTGAAGTGTCCTTTCTTGCTGCACTCATAGCAAACAATGTTAGTTTTATCAACTGAATTATCAACTGGCTTACCTTTCTTTTTATTAAATCTCTTGCTCCTCCTCCTCACAAAATTGGCCACCTCGCTGGATGAGGACTCATCGTCTCCATCAAATTCTATGCTCGAGGACGACGACTCCTTCTTCTTCTTCTTCTTCTTCTGCTTCTTTTCTTTCTTATTTTGATCACTTGCAAACAAAGCCATACCTTTCTCTTTTTTACCTTTATTAACCTGTTCATGTAATTCCATTTCACAAAACAACTCATCTATTTTAACGATTGACAAGTCCCTTGATACCTTATAGGCATCCACCATAGATGACCATAAGACATTTCGGGGAAACGACTTAAGTACGTACCTAAACAAATCTTGATTCTCAACACTCTCTCCAATAGAGTGGAGACCATTCAACAACTCCTTGAATCTTCCATGAAGCTCACTGACAGATTCAGTAACTTTCATAGAGAAATTCTGAAGTTGACTTAGGAACAAATCCCTCTTGGCTATACGAGAGTTCCTAGTACCCTCGTGCAACTCAAGTAGTTTTTTCCACAAGTCTTGCGCACTACTGAAAGGACCAACTTTATTTAGTTGTTCCTTTGCCATGCCACACTATAAGGTTAAAGTGGCTTTAGCATTAGCCTCTGCTTTGCACTTTTGCTCATTCGTCCAATGAGCAGACCCTAGGACTTTACCAGTGTCATCTACTGGAGTAATGAAGCCCTCCATGACGGAGAACCACATCTCTATCTCAGTCATGATATAGTACTCCAACCGACTCTTCCAGTATTGGAAGTTTGTTCCATAAAAAAATGGAGGTCGGTTTGTACTAAATCCCTCTTGCATGACTACTACTCTAAGGTTATTAGACCCGGTAAATAGAGCCCTAGCTTTGATACCACTTGATAGGACCGGTAACTATGCAAGAGGGGGGGTGTAATAAATATTTTTCTTTTGAAAACAGAGACAAATAAAACAATGCAGCGGAAACAAAAAAAACACAACAACACAATCACAAACGACACAGTCGACTCACAAGCAACCAACACAAAAAAAACGATGCAACCAATTTTACTTGGTTCACAACTCTCTCCTAGAGCTACTAATCCAAGGCCTACCTCTATTTTTTTCTCCTTTTTGAAGTGAACTTCAAAGGTGGAGAAGCCTTTTAAAAGGCTTATAAATTACAAATTCTCTAGATACGAATTGAATATAGGAATCTGAATGGTAGGAAATGAAACAACAATCTAGACAATAAAAATTTACAATTTGTGTAGTTGAGACGATCACAAGTAGAGCAGCGTTTCAGATGTCTAGGTTAGAAGAAGAGCCAGAGAACTAGATGTTGAGAGCCGAACGCAAGGGCAGAGGTGAGCGTAGAGAAGGATGAAGAAGAACTCGGTGCAGCAATCTCTCAAGAAGTTGATCTAGGGGTTTTTCTTCGCAAGAAAACCTTTGTAATTGGCCAAATTCAAACCTGTGGTTAAGATCTTGATCCTAGCAAAACGGCCAAGCAATCAGATGAAAACACGTAAGTTGAAATGGATGAGGTTTTAGCAGAATCACTAATTTGCTTCCCCACAGTCGAGGCGCCAGTCGAGCCCGCCTTGCGTCTGTGCATTGCTACAAAGTGCCAGTCGAGGCGTCGCCTCGACTGCATATGTCAAAACACCAACTTATTCTGCAGCAGTTGAGGTGATAGTTGAGACACCTTGCTTCTATTCACTGCTGCCCAAGATCAGTCGAGGCACCGCCTGGACTGCACCAGTCGAACCAAAAAACTTGTCCTGCATTAGCCGAGGTGCCAGTTGAGCATGGTTCGCTTCTGTACTCTTCTACTCAGGACCAGTTGAGGCGCCACCTCGACTGTGACTCATCTTCGGCCGATCGAGCCGCTATCACCGTTGGTCGCTCCATAAGATCGGGCCGAGGTGCCACCTCGCTTGCTCATATACGATCGCCCAACTCATTTGCATCGATAACGACAAGTGCTTGATTGATGAATGCAAAGAAGGCTTGATTGAGGTGCCAGTTCATTGTTTTCCTTAAGACCCATTGTTTCAGTCAACTCTAAGACTAAAACACGCCTAGTAAAGACTCTACCCAGAGACCCTTTACTTGCCAAGACTTCGACCATCAGCCATTCTTGGACTTTTCACCTTGCCACTCCCGCAAGAAATTTCCCTACTGCCAAGGAATTAACCATCTTGGACTTTTCACCAAGGTTCACCCTTGGATTTCTCACTTGCCAAGGAATTACCCATCTTGGACTTTTCACCAAGGTCCACCCTTGGATTTCTCTCTTGCCAAGGAATTACCCGTCTTGAACTTTTCACCAAGGTCCACCCTTGGATTTCTCACACTTACTTAAACCTTTGTCAAACACTAAAACATAACTTGGAACTTTCAGCTCCAATAGTAACAACCTTATCTCTTTTCTTTGCAAATAATAATTAAGTAAAGAATACCAAAAAATAACTTATAGCGGATGCATGGTCAGAGTAGCGTTGTAGCATGAAGGATTGCGGAGAGCTGGCACACTTAGGAGTTTATTGATTGATTAATGGGTTTGAGTCCTCTCCTCCTTTTATAGATCATCGCCTTGGAATTTGTCTCGATCCAGATCCAAAACTCATGGATCTTATTTTGAGGTGGCGGCTTATCTTATCATGAGGTGGCGTCATTGATCCTGACCTTGTGCATCGGGTGATTCGCCAACATCACGATCGTCCTTTTGGCGATCGATTGCCTTCACCATCAATTGTCGACACCTCCAAATAATTATCGCACTTGAGAATTCCTGCAACACATGTTAGCACAAGAGATGCATAATGTCATGTAGTGTGATAATCCTTTGACTATCCAATCTTGACTTCGGCATTCCTCCGAAAGCCTTGGTCGGATCGACGCCTAGGATTGTCCTCTAACCAAGGATGCGTCCTTACCACCGCTCCACCCCCAGAGTTTACCTTTGGTCCTCTTGACCTGCCACTTAACTTTCGGTCTTCCACCTAGGTTCCTCGACTCCACAAGATTCTCCCGGTGTTGCCCGACCACCATGATTTTTCGTCCCAAGATTCTCTGGGTGTCGCTGACCTTCAACTTAGCTTAAACACTTCCTGCACACTTAGCATAATATATGAGATAATAAAATAGCTTAACTTTGAATCTTTGTCATTATCAAAACCAAGGTTCGATTAATTAGTGCCCCTGCACCAACAATCTCCCCCTTTTTAATTTATGGCAAACTAATTCAAAGTTAAGAAAAAAAGCAATAAGTATTAAATAAGCATTTTTCAAAACCTCCCCCTTAAGGGTACCTCCCCCTTAGCCCTAGGTGAGTTATGAAAAATAATTACTTTTTGAAAAAAAGTAGGTAACCTCTAGAGGTTAAAAAAGTAGGTAACCTCTTAACTTTAACCTCTCTCCCCCTTTGACATATATAAAAAATAACTTTATAAGAGGTGCATTTTTAAGGATGCGAACCAGTATTTTCAACTCCATTTAACATTTAAGAGCTTAGGTTTCTAGATCTTGCACCAACAATATATATCCTAGGTTAGGATGTGACAGTCCTAACCTAGAGGTACTCTAGAGGCTTATGTCTATTGGGTTTATGCCAAACTAGAGGTAGCTAGAGATACTAAGTTTGTCCAACTTAAGTCTTCTCTCCCCCTTGGCATATTATCAAAAAGAAGGATTTTAAATTTTGAAAGTAAATATTATTTTTTTAAAAAATAATATTTTTAACAACTCCTATGATGATTATCCAATTAGAACCTCCCCCTTAACCTAACATCCTTGTTAGCCACAATGAAGGCTTATCTAGAGGGTCTCCCCTTTTGTCTGACAAACTCTAAGGACATCCATGTTGGCCACAAGGAAGGCTCACCTAAGTGTCCAGAGGGTCTAGGTGTTTAAAGTTGACCTAAGGAGTTAGACGTTCAGTATTGGTCAACTAATCATCATTTTAAGAAGCATAGTTATTTTAAAAACTACGTATAACTACACACAACAATCATGAAAACCAATAAAAATAGTTTTAAGAATCTATTTATGTATATATAAATTTTGAAATCGTTTTCAAAACTATTTTTAATTTGTTGTCCTTACCATCTCACCCATTCTACATGATCAACCAAGTTATCCTTATAGGTGTTGTGAGATGAATTTAATTTTCCTTAGTTAATGTTAATGATTTGAAAATTAATTAACCTTGGGTTAGATTTAGATTTAACCTTTAGTTAATTAAGTGAACATTTCAAAAGACGACTTCTAGGTCGTGGCGAGGCGCAGAGACCTTCTTTGATCAGAACAACGACCACTTTCTTAGACAAAGCCAATCTTAAAAAATTGTGCACTTAATTTACTTAGGGCTACATCCTAGTCTAACTAGTCTAGGATGTGGTGAAGCAGCTTTAGCTAGTTCCACTTAGCCAAGTGCACCAAGCAAGATACTCCCTATCTAACCTGGATACACGAGACTTTATTTTCCTAACGTACTATCATCTCACCGCATCTTAATACTATGTTATCAAGGTTAATTAACTATTTTCTATCTAACTGTTCTTTGAGATTTAATTTAAGACTAGTATGTATGATATGACAAAAATAAGCATGATAATTAATTAAAATGATATGTATGCATGAGCATGTTATGTTCAATCAATTCAAAAAAATGGTTACTTTTTAGGTAGATTTTTATTTGTTGAATTTCTAAAAGTTGAAGGTTTAATTGCTAAATTATTAATTATTGTATAATCAAATGGTACTCTATTATAATTAATTTTATTAGTTTGATTATTTAATTTTGAATTTTTAATTAAGTTAGATTTTGAATTTAAAATAGATTTAAAAGGATTATTAGAATTTTTAAAAGTAAAATTATTATTAGAATTTTTAAAAGTAGAATTATTATTAGAATTTTTTAATATAAGACTTTTATACTTTTCAACAATAGAATTATTAATAGAATTTTTCAAGCTAAGATTGTTAGAATTTTTAAAGGTAGAATTATTATTAGATTTTTTTAAGATAAGATTGTTAGAATTTTTAAAGGTAGAATTATTAAAAATTTTTAAGATAAGATTGTTAGAATTTTTAAAGGTAGAATTATTAATAGAATTATTAGAGTTTTTTAAGATATGATTGTTAGAATTTTTCAAAATAGAATTTTTAATTCGGAATTATCTAGATTAATCAGATCTAGGGTTTGATGATTCTGTCCTAAGTTTTGATTATTTTGATTAAATCCTAGGTTGGTTTTATCCTTGACGTGATCTAGATCTATGTTGATCAAACTAAAAATTTGATTAAGCTCTTGGTTAATTTTATCAAATGTTAGATTAATTTGATCATTTTCTTCCATGATAATGTTATTATTATTATTAAAACTAATTAAATCTGAATTAATTAATTTTTTATTAGTTGAATTATGAATTATATTAATTAATTGACAATAATTAACTAATTTACTAGCTTTAATGCATAATTTATCTAAATTATCAAATATTCTAAAACTCAACTTTTCAAAATTATTAATTTTACTAACCTTTTTCTCTAGGCACCAATTCTTGTAGTGATCGAATCTTCCACACCCGAAGCACTTGATGTGCTCCTTGTTCTTTTGGACTCCTAGTAATGGTGTCTCCTTTGTTGTCGATTGCGTCGTTCGAGTCTTACGAGTATGACACTTATTTTTATAATGTCCTCTCTCCCTGCACTTGAAGCAAATAATATGCGATTTAAAATTTAAATTTACATTGTTACCTTTATGCCTTGTGGGATTCTCTTCCATGGTTAGCTCAGTCAACGATCTTCCAATACTTAAAAAAAAAAACAAAACAAAAAGTCCCAAGACTATTGGTGCAGTGGCACCAGATAATCGAACATAGGTTTTAATTATGGAAAAGACCCAAAGTTAAGGTCTTATTGTTATCTCATATGCTCGGTTAAGTGTGCAGAAATGATTAAGCTAAGCCGAAGGTCAGTGACACCCAGAGAATCTCGAGTCAAGAAACCGTGGTGGTCGAGTGACATTGGGAGAACTTTGTGGGAGTCGAAGAACCCAAGTGGAGATCGGAAGCTAACCGACTGGTCAGAAATGATCGGAGGTAAGGACGAGTGCGAAGAGAGATGGTAAGGTCATGTCCTCTATACGGGGATGACTGTAGGCAGCGATCTGACTAAGACTTCTAGTGGAAGGTCTAGGTCGAGATTGGACGGTAAGGAACCGTCATATTTACTATCTTTCATTTATCTTGGGCTAACTCCTTTGTGCAGTTGAATAACCAAGCTGGCAGTCGACTGCTGGTGGCTTCAGTCCACTGATGAAGGGCCATCAGTCGACTGCTATTCAAACTACCCACTTCTATGAAGGTCAAACAAGATCCCATTATCTTGGGGTGAGGTGGCCTTTTTGATAGGATATGGATCTCAACGTCTAGGGAGTTGAAGGGCTATAAAAGAAGGAGGGTTTCACTCCTTTAGGTCATCATTAAAAGCTCTCGAAGTGCACTCGCAAAGCCGCAACTCTATGACACCGAAACACTATCACAACGTCGATGACCCAATTCTAAATTCAAGTCTTGATCATCGTCGGTATACTTTAATTCTTTTGTACTCATTCTTTTGTTTTCGAGCTTTTGATCGTAACGAGGAGAGGTGGGATTGTCCCTCTACCTCGAGCTTTCTTTTTGTAATCATTGTCTCCTACCTCTAACGAGGAGGAGACCTTGCTTAGTGAATTGCCCTCCGTACGCAGTCTAGGATCGCAGGGCATTGGAGTAGCAACTGTTAGGTTGTGAACCAAGTAAAAATAAATTGTGTCACTTACTTTTCCGCTGCTTTACTTTGGTTTTAATCGAACGAAAAGAAAGTTTTACGCTCACTATTCTCCCTCCTCTAGTGCGCTTTCGATCCAACAATTGGTATCAGAGCATGGGTGCTACGATTTGGTGAAACCACCAATCTAGTGATTTTATTTTCTTTTCGTATTGTTTTTCATTTCATTTTTCTTTACTATTTTTTCCCGCACTACTAATCCAAGGCGAAGTCTTGGAACTTTTTTCATGTCTTTTTGTTTGTGTGCAAGATTTGGTCTAGATGGCCCATCTCAAAGGGTTTAGCACCGCCTGACCTCCATTTTACAATGGAGATGACTTCCCTTACTGGAAGGGGCGGATGGAGTGCTACTTAAAAATCCAAGTAGAGATGTGGATCGTGATTCAAACCAGATTCTCGCTACCTACCAACGAAGACGACGAGTTCCTAGATTGCGACAAGTGGACCAACGCCATGAAGCGTTAAGTGGAGGCTGATGCAAAGGCAACCCAAATCCTATAATGCGGTCTTTCAAAGGAGGAGCTCAACTGGGTCAGACCATTCATAAGCGTGAAGGACTTATGGAACAAGCTCATTGAGCTACATGAAGGAATGACCGACACGAAGGTATGTAAGCATGATTTATTATTAAATAAATTGTTTAATTTGAAAATGCAGGAACACGAGACCGCCACTCAATTGCACACAAGGATCCAGGAGATCATGAATGGACTCCACTCGATCGGACAAAAGGTGGAGAATCGGGACATAATAAGGTAAGCGTTAAACGCATTTCCTAGGACCACCTTGCGGGCATCCATGGTCGATGCCTACAAGGTATCTAGAGATTTATCTAAGATTAGGTCAGACTAACTTTTTTCAGAATTTGAATTACACGAACAATCTAATGCGGCTCGGCCGAGAAAGGAATTGCTTTGGTTGTAGGTCGGAAGAAGAAGGCGAAGAGCAAACCACTTCCCGAAGAAGAAGAAGAGGAGTACGAATCAGAGGTGAATGACGAGATGGAATCCGAACTAGTGAATCTAGTTCAGAAGATGATCAAGAGCCGAAAATGCCCGATCAAGCAATCCAAGGAAAAGCAAAGTTCCAACTATAGATGCTACGAATGCAACAAGATGGGCCACATCAAATCGGATTGTCCAAGACTAAAGAACAAACCATCTCAATTCAAGAAGAGGGTGCTCAATGCAACATGGGAGGAGTCATCGTCCTAGGAAGACGAGCTCAATAATCTCACGTTCATGGCCAAGTCGATCGAGCTCGAAGATGAGTCCGAACCCGAAGCAAGCGATGAGTTCGAGACCAAGTCCGACTCCGGATCCGAAGATGAACTTCAATTCAAGACAAGCCATGGATCCATATCCGGTTCAAGAGATTCGATCAAGGTAAGTCGGTCTTTAATTGATATGCTGTACAATGCAATTAAATATTTAACTAAAAAGTTAGCTAAGTCTGAGTCCAAGGTCGAGACCTTAGTTGAGGAGGTTAAATTCCTTAAACATGAGGTCTCCCTAAACTCTTCGACTAGTTGAGTTCAAGAGGAGAACTCAACTCGAGTTGGAAAACTCGAAGAAGAGAGCTCTCTCTTGAAAGGACAAGTCAAAGATCTTAGGCAAACATTGGAAAGGTTTACTTTGGGGTCCAAGGGTCTTGACCTACTACTTGGATCACAAAGGGCCGTGTACAATAAGGTCGGACTCGGATTTAGATCAACTACAACAGATAAGTCTTATATGTCAATTGTAAATCGAAATAGACAACAAGCCCAAGCATGGGTACCAAAAACTTTTTTGAATTCACAATTAGCATCTAACAAGTACTGGGTTCCCAAGGACTAATCCACTACGTGGAAAGACCGAATCGATTCAATGCTCCAGGGGGAGCTAGTACTAAACTTATTTGTTTTATTTCTTGAATTAGACTTACATGTCAAGTTAATTTTTGTTTTAATTTTTAGAATGGTTAGATAGAGTTAATAGTTAGTCAACCTTAACAACATAGTATCAGAACGTGGCGAGATGATACTATGTTAGGGAAACAAAGTCGTGTGTGTCTGAACTAGATAAGGCGTATCTAGCTTGGTGCACTCGACTAAGTTGAACTAGTTGAAGCTACCTCGCCGTATCCTAAACTAGTTAGACCAGGAAGTAATCTTAAGTGACTCAAGTAATCAATTTCTTGAATTTGGCTTTGTCTAAGGAAGTGGTCATTATTCCGATCAAAGAAGGCCTCTGTGCCTTACCACGACCTGGAAGCCAATTTCTCGAAAAGTTTACTTGACGAGCTAAGATTTAAATCCGAATCTAATCCAAGGTTGATTAGTTTCAAAACACTAAATTTAATCAAGTAAAATTGAAGTCATCTCAAAAACATATAAGGTTAACATGTTTGATCATGTAGAAAGGGTGAGATGACTACTAGGCTAAAATGTTCAACCAACTCTTAAAATTCCAATGTCCGATCCAACTACTATATGTGTAGGATCAATGGATGTTAGACAGTGGGTGCTCCCGACACATGACCGGAGACCGACTAAAATTTTCGAAGCTTAGATTCAAAAGTCAAGGATCGGTATCCTTTGGAAACAACGGAAAGCTCAAAATCATCGGTTCAGGTGATATTGAGATGAACTCCAACTTTATAATTCATAATGTACTTTTAGTTGAGAATTTCGATTTTAATTTACTTAGCGTAAGCCAATTGTGTGATAACAACAATAAAATTACCTTCTTACAAAATGAATGTTTAATTAAAACTAATGATACCTCAAAAACAATACTTAAAGGAACTAGGAATAACAACATTTATACAATTAACCTACCCAACTCCTCAACCAAGTGTCTTATGACACAGCAAGAGGAATCCTAGTTGTGGCACCGACGTCTCGACCACTCTCACCCAAGACTCGTATATAAAATGAGTCAGAGTGGTTTAGTAAGAGGTCTGCCCAACCTTAATAACATGGAAAATAAAATTTATAATGCTTGTCAATAAGGTAAACAAACTAGGACCTCATATAAACTAACCAACCAAGAAAGAACCAAAAGTGTACTTGAGCTCCTACACTTAGACCTATTTGATTCTCATGGAGCCAAGTCACTAAATGGAAGTCAATATTGTCTAGTCATAGTCGATGACTTCTCTAGGTTCACTTGGGTTAGGTTTCTAAAACATAAAAGTGAAATATTAGAGCAACTCATCAACGTATGTAAATTAATAGAAAATGAAAAGAATCTTAAGGTAAAAAGACTTAGAAGTGATCATGGTGGTGAATTTGAAAACCATAGGTTTACCGATTTTTGTAACCAAAATAAATACCACCATGAGTTTTCCTGCCCTAGGACTCCTCAACAAAACGATCTAGTCGAATGTAAAAATCGAACATTACAAGAAGCCGCTAGAACCATGTTGAGTGAGTATAACTTACCTAATAGGTTTTGGGTAGAAGCGGTCAATACGACCTGCTATGTTCAAAATAGGATCCTCCTAGTTATAAGACACCTTAAAACCTCTTATGAAATCTATTACGAAAAATTACCAAACATCAAGTATTTTAGGGTCTTTGGCGGTAGGGTACATATATTAAACACTAAGAATTACCTAGGGAAATTCACCCCTAAAACAACTACCGGGACATTTCTAGGATACTCAACCACTAGTAAAGCTTATAGAGTGTATAACAATGAAACCCTAAAAATCAAAGAAACAATTAACGTAGAATTTGATGAAGGAAACGAAACTACAAAACCCAGATTAGAAGTGATTAGTGAACCTAACTCTAGACTTGAACCTAACTCTAGACCTGAACCTAACTCTAGACCTGAATCTAACTCTAGACCCAAACCTAACTCACAAAACAAATCTAGTGCAAATCCTAACCCAAATCAATCTAGGATACAATCAAACCACCTGATTGATCAAGTAATAGGTGATCCCAATTTAGGAGTTCGAACTAGATCATCTTACAGAAACCTAAGCCAAATTTCACTAATCTCGAAAATCGAACCCAAAACAATTGAACAAGCTCTTCTTGATCCCGATTGGATTATAGCTATGCAAGAAGAGTTAGCTCAATTTACTAGGAGTCAAGTTTGGGAATTAGTACCTCCACCTAAAGAAAAAACGATAATTGGAATAAGGTGGGTATTCCGGAACAAACTCAATGATCAAGGAGAAGTAGTTAGGAATAAGTCTAGGTTTGTCGCTAAAGGATTTAGCCAAGTTGAAGGCTTAGACTATGACAAAACCTATGCACCCGTAGCTAGACTTGAATCGATTAGAATGTTATTAGCCTACACTGCACATCGAGGATTCAAGCTATTTCAAATGGATGTCAAGTCAGCATTTTTAAATGGATTCATTAAGGAAGAAGTTTACGTTAGCCAACTACCTAGATTTGAAAGTCTAGACAAGCCCGACCACGTCTTTAGACTTAGAAAAGCCTTATATGGACTAAAACAAGCTCCTAGAGCTTGGTATGAAAGGCTTTCGATTTACCTTAAGTCTAAGGGGTTTAGTCAAGGCTTAATCAACCCAACCTTATTTGTAAAATTCGTAGGAAAAGAGATTTTCATTGCCCAAATATACATAGATAACATAATCTTTGGAACAACTAATACAATATTACTAAATGAGTTCATTTCACTAATGGAAAGTGAATTCGAAGTGAACTTAGTAGGCGAATTGACTTTTTTCTTAGGCTTACAAATTAAACAAAATAGAGAAGGTATCTACCTACACCAACGAAAATATTCTAAGGAATTAATTAATAGATTTGGAATGCAAAACACTAAGGAAATTAACACACCAATGGCAACTAATGTGAATATAGGAGAAGACTTGGAAGGAAAACCAATTGATTTAAAATACTATAGGAGCGCGATAGGTAGCCTCCTTTGCTTAACTGCGAGCCGACCCGATATACTCTTTGCAGTAAGTATGTGTGTGAGATTTCAATCTTGCGCTAAGGAGTCACACCTAACACTAGTTAAACGCATCTTCCGATACCTTAAAGGGACACGAAACATAAGAATTGGGTACCATAGGTCTAACGAATTCGAACTAATCGGCTACTCCGATTCAGATTATGACTATAGTAAACTCGATAGGAAGAGCACGAGTGGTTGTTGCCAACTCCTCGGCTTAAGTCTAGTTAGCTGGTGTAGTAGAAAGCAACATTGTGTTGCCTTATCTATCACCGAAGTCGAGTACATTGCGATGGGTGAGTGTGTGGCTCAACTTCTTTGGATGAAGTATACTCTCCAAGATTTTCAATTAAACTTTAATCACACTAAACTTTTCATCGACAACATTAGTTCCATTAACCTAACTATGAACCCAATTTGTCACTCTAGGACGAAACACATAGAGGTTAAACACCATTTCATTGGAGAACACGTAGCAAATGGAAAAATTCAACTTGAATATGTTGAGTCCAAATTGAACCTAGCAGATATCTTCACCAAACCCTTACCCGAAGTATAGTTTAGTCTGCTTAGACAGAAATTAGGAATGTGCGTAATAGAGTAGGACTCAACTCTTATATTTTTCTTATATACTCTATTTTTTGTTTTTCATGTTCATGGACTAGCTTAGGATTTACCTTAGAAAGCATGCACCTATAGATTTAAGGAGCCAACACATCTCACAATACATAGTATCAATGTGTTTGTGTACTTAGCCATGTAGATGGGCATGAGATGTTAGAACCTTACTCCTGGTTCCAGATGTAGATCCAGTGCATCGATATGAACCATGAAGTATAATTATTTAAAATAACCAACTCTATACAGGACTTATTGATCATTTTATATCAATTAAGTCACAAAGAGTTGAACTTACTTTTAGTTGAGATTATTTTTAAATTATTTATTTTCAAAATCTATACGAGACATGCTTGGACTTACAAATTATAATTGCTTATTTTATAAAGTTTTTTTTGTACAAACCCCCATATTTTTTTTATGGTAAAAGTGGGAGAAAAAGGCCAAAGTTAAGGGACCAAACATTATTTTTTGATAACTTAACTTAAAACATTCAGGCCAAAGTTAAGTAATCTTGATTACTTAACTTGCTTAACCTTCTTAGTGGCAAACGTTAAGGGGAAGAACTAAGCCTTCTTTTTCAAGTACTCTCACCTAAGGTCAAGGGGGAGATTACCTTAAGGGGGAGGACTCGAAAAAAGAAATTTTGCTCTTACTTATGCTAACTTACTAAGTTATTCATACTAACTTACTAAGTTATGCACTCTTTCATATTCATGCTTCTTTCATGTTCATGCTTCTTTTATACTCATGCTAATTGTGTTTCACATTTACTACTCATCTTGTTTTACACTTAATTTTCCCTTAACTTTGTGTCGATTTTTCATAGATCAAAAAGGGGGAGATTGTTAGTGTAGTGACACCAGATAATTGAATATAGGTTTTGATTATGGTAAAGACCCAAAGTTAAGGTCTTATCGTTATCTCATATGCTCGGTTAAGTGTGCAGAAATGATTGAGCTAAGTCGAAGGTCAGCGACACCCGGAGAATCTCGAGTGAGAAATCGTGGTGGTCGGGCGACACCAGGAGAACTTCGTGGGAGTCAAATAACCCAGGTGGAGACCAGAAGCTAAGCGATTGGTCAAAAATGACTGGAGGTAAGCACGAGTGTGAAGAGAGATGGTAAGGTCATGTCCTCTATACGGGGATGACTGTAGGTAGCGATCCGACTAAGACTTCTAGTGGAAGGTCTAGGTCGAGATCGGATGGTAAGGAACCGACATATTTACTATCTTTCATTTATCTTGTGCTAACTCCTTTGTGCAGTTGAATAACCAAGATGGCAGTCGACTGCTGGTGGCATCAGTCGACTGATGAAGGGCCATCAGTCGATTGCTATTCAAACTACCCACTTCGATGAAGGTCAAATAAGATCCCCTTATCTTGGGGTGAGGTGGCCTTTTTGATAGGATGTGGATCTTAATGTTTATGGGGTTGAAGGGCTATAAAAGAAGGGGGGTTTCACCCCTTTAGGTCATCATTAAAAGCTCTTGAAGTTCTCCTGCAATGCCACAATTCTACGACACCGAAACACTGCCGCAATGTCGATGACCCACTTCCAAATTCAAGTATTATTCGTCATCGGTATACTTTAATTCTTTTGTACTCATTCTTTTGTACTCATTCTTTTGTTTTCGAGATTTTGATCGTAATGAGGAGAGGTGGGATTGACCCTCTACCTCGAGCTTTCTTTTTGTAATCGTTGTCTCCTACCTCCAACGAGGAGGAGACCTTACTTAGTGAATTGGCCTCCGTACGCGGTCTAGGATCGTAGAGCCTTGGAGTAGCAATCGTTAGGTTGTGAACCAAGTAAAAATAAATCGTGTCATTTACTTTTCCGCTGCTTTACTGTGGTTTTAATCGAACGAAAAGAAAGTTTTACACTTGCTATTCTCCCCCCTCTAGCGGCATTTTGATCCAACAAATATTTGGCCTTGGATTAGTAGTGCGGGAGATAATTGAAAATAAAAATAAAGAAAAGAAAATTCTCAATTGATGGTTGCATCGAATCTGAGCGCCCCCGCTCTGATACCAATTGTTGGATCAAGAAGCGTTGCTAGAGGGGGGGGGGTGAATAGCAATCGTAAAACTTTTCTTTTTGTCGATTAAAACAAAGTATGCAGTGGAAAACCAAAACACAAAACACAAGTATTTTTTACTTGGTTCATAGACCACCAGCTGCTAATCCAAGGTCCTATGATCCTTGATTGCTTTCGAAGGGAAAAGCACTAAAAATCTCTTCCTCGTTGGAGGTAAGAGACAACCGAATACAATGATGTAGAGGAAGAGGTAACAACCTTACCTCTCATCTTTGTAAATAATAATTAAGTAAAGAATAAAGATAAATAACTTGTAGCAGATGCACGGTCGGAGTAGCATTGTAGCACGAAGGATTGAGGAGAGCCGATGCACTTAGAAGTTCATTGATTGATTAATGGGTTCGAGTCCTCTCCTTCTTTTATAGATCATCGCCTTGGAATTTGTCCCGAACCAGATTCAAAACTCATGGATCTTATCTTGAGGTGGCGGTTTATCTTATCATGAGGTGACGACATTGATCTCTATCTCTTTGACCTTGTGCATTGGGCTGATTCGTAGACATCAATCAACTAATCCTTTCGGCAGTCGACTGCCTTCAGTTGACTTCTGACACCTCCAGTTAACTGTTGCACTTGAGAATTCTTGCAACACAAGGTTATCACAAGAGATGCATAATGCCATGCAGTGAGACAATCCTTTGACTGTCCGATCTTGACTTTGGCATTACTCTGGAAGCCTTGGTCGGATCGATGCCTAGGATTGTTCTCTAACCAAGGATGCATCCATACCATCGCTCCACACCCGGAAGCTTACCTTTGGTCCTCCTGACTCATCACTTAGCTTTCAATCTTCCACCTAGGTTGCTCGATTCTATGAGGTTCTCCCAGTGTCGCCCGACCACCACAGTTTCTTGTCCCGAGATTTTCTGGGTGCCACTGACCTTTAACTTAGCTTAAACACTTCCTGCACACTTAGCATAGCATATGAGATAACAAAATAGCTTAACTTTGAATCTTTGCCATTATCAAAACTAAGGTTCAATTAACTAGTGCCCCTGCACCAACATCAGATGGACCTTGAGGGCATAAGACTGATGGAGGTGACTTGAAGACTTAGGCCTAGACTTAGGGTGAGTATTAAGTATGATGAGATCACACTTAAGTTAAACATCAGTTTTGAAGTTTACCAATTGATTGGTGGTATTGACTAGTCGACTGGTCAAGTGCACAATTTATTTGCTGAGTACCTTGTCTATCGATTAAGCACTAGTCTTATTCATGAACATCAATCTGGTTCTGAAGTGTTGTTGGTTTTCTTGAGCTGAGTAGTTATCCATATACACTTACTAGACTTCATTCGACTTCGCTTTTCAATCTAATTTGAAGGTGATGTAATTGAGAGGTGTCCTAAGGCAACCACCTTAGAAGTTATTAATAAAATTCACTATTTGAGTATACATTATCTATGTATTTGATTGGATCTTAAACTCATATACTGAAGTCCACAATACGATGCATAGCATGAGAGAAATTGTGATTGGATCACAATTAGTGGGTATCTCATCATGTATAAATATGCAAGTATTGAAACTATGCCTAGTCGATGAATTGATGAGATTGGACATATCAATTCTATGAGACTAGCACATGTTATGCTCCTTAGTTTATCCAAGCATTCGGTACTCACTGAATGGAAGCATAGGGATGCAGAGAGTGAACATGTGAATACTAGTTATGATAACTAGTTCATTGGAGTGACCTGCTATGAGACTTCATATGATTCTATATGTCATTGAAGATCTCATTGCAGCTTGAGTGCAAGCTTCCTTAGACTTAAGGTATTCAAGTCACCTTGATCATGGCGCCTTATACTTTGACTTCTTCTTAAGCATCTACATAGTAGGTGTAACTCTAGGATGATTGGGTATAAGTTAAAGTGATCGAAGGTGTTTGAATAGACCATAGAGGATTCACCACTCCTGATAAAGGAGTTATATACCCTAGGCCTTTTGTCAGGATTGTTACTTAGAAGTCTCTAGCTAGAGAAAACATGTTAAGAAGAAGGTCTTCTTGGAAATATGTAGGAGTAACTTGAATCCACAGGACAAGGAAACTAACTTGGGCTAGGTGTGACGTAGTCAGCCTAGTGGGGATGAAGACATAGACCATGTCCTGAACCAAGTGGATATAGGATGAGTGAAAGGAACAAGACACGAACAACTGAAGCTGCTGTAGGGTTAAGAAAATGTTCTGGAGTCGATTTAAACTTTTCGGTCAATTGGGGTCATGATGTACTGCTACGTGCCACTCATGATCTATTCATAATTTAGGGGTTAATTATGAATGACCAACATAACCGGGAACCTATTGGGTCACACACACTATGGGTGATCTTGAGATATAAAACAAGTCTGAGAATGAGATTCTCATTGTGAGAGGATATATCTGGTTGAACCAGACCAAGGGAGTGCAAAATGGAGGCTATGAAATCTCCTATGACCTTGTTGGACTTAGCACGACCATATCACACCTAAACGAAGTCAAATGGATCATAGAAAGCCTCACACGACCATGCCTAACTTGGCACAGGCCGTGCCTAGCTCTCATCGAAAAATAGTAAAAACTGGGTTGTACTTAGAAGGATACATGGTCGGCCGTGTGTCTTGGCACGATCGTGCCTTTTTGGCACAGTCGACCGTGTGTAAGACATACGCCCATGTTGCAGTTCCGCCGATTTTGGAGATTTCTCTTGTAGAAATTTCTTGGGTTGTTCTTACCTTAATTATGGGATAATTATGGTAAGATATGTTCCGTTTAAGCCTCCTAAGATAACCTAATTAAGAGATCTATAAATAGATCCCTTGATAATCTTTGGAGGTATGGTGGTTTTAGGTTTCTCCCTTGGTTGCTGTCTTTTCTCTCTCCTCTTCTCTTGTTTCCACCGGTTGGCTAACACCAATCGGAGACAAAGGGTTGCTACCCTAGGAGTTTTCTCAGGTGATCCCGACATGGATACTGATAGAGGCAAGACCCATTGGTCTTGCTTGTGGTTTCGACGGATTCAAAAGAATCTCAAAGGTATAACTTCTCCTTCTCCTTGTGTGTGTTTTCATGTGATTATGCCAAAGCAAATTTTCCTGACCCCCATGGGATGTCTGGGATGTAATAAAAATTATTTTATTCGCTTTATTCCACTGTGCATGATCCTGAAATCTCCAACAAGTGGTATCAGAGCTACCTTATTTGTTTGACATAGATTGCATGTTGTAAGAGAATATTTAAAACATGTTTGATGTTTTAATATACCTATGCCATGTTTATCTATATGATAGATTAAAGTATGCTTAATTTTACATATAGGATATGTTTGTAACCTAAAACGGAATACCGAGGATGAGCCTAGAAACACCGAAGGTGTTGGCCGCATCGTTAGAGCCTAAGCATAGACTCATGTTCACATCAGGAAATTTATTTTCTAATGTGACATTGGTTTTTCCATATTTAGGTTTATTTCCTTTTATAGATGAGACCCATAATAACCTGAAATCCCTCGTGCAAATATTAGGGCTAACACCTTCCATTAATGTAAAATACGAAAAAAAAATATGGATTAACCCTTTAATTAATTGGGTTTAATTAGTAGACTAATTGGGTTGATTAGCTAAATGGGCTAATGGGGTTAATTATCTTTTTGGGATGAAATTGGGCTCAATAAGTGGACTAATTGGGCTGGAATTGGGCTTGGGTTTGAACCGGATTGGGCTAAATCAGATTTGGATTTGGATTAGCTTTGGGTTAATTTAAACTAGGTTAGCTTAACCCTAAGAGACCTGTTCTTAAAAGCCGAACCCGACCCGACCCGTTTTGAATACAAATTTCTTCTTCCCATTTCCCCTGCGCGAGTTTCCCCAACTTCGATTTGCGTCGATTCCTTCTGCATTTTCCCAATCTGAGCTGCTGATCTCGCTGAGAGCTCTCCGTCACTTCTTTCCTTTCCCTCAAGCATCGCCGGAGCAGTCGCCAGCTCCGTCGAACGCCTGCGGCAGCCACAACTGATCTCCTTCTTCCCTGCTTCGTCGCCACAGTTGATCTCCTTCGACGCCGACCCGATCGACAGTCACCTTGGATTGCGAAGCTCGGTTCGTCGGTGTCTCTTCTTCCTTGTCCGTTCGTCTCCGCTTTATGTCGTGTCGAGCTGAGCTCCGGTCAATCTCTGCTGTCTCTCGTCGGCCGATGCTGCAGCTGCTCGAGTTGGCGATTTCAAGAGGAGAGGCTGGTGGCTTAGGGTTCTCGATGTTCTCCGCGGATGAGCTAGAGTATAAGCAGCTGGGAGTTTGGATTGGCAGCGACTTCAATCTGTCGGATTGGGGAGCTGCCATTCCGATCGCTGCCGGAGTTAGCCAGTGAACAGGGCAATGTGCGCAGAACGGGCCACGAGCAATTCTCTAACCGACCGGATTGGGCGATCCTCGGTGGTGTGAAGATTTGTTGAGGATGGCTACGACAGCGGCTTCACTCTGCTGGATCAGGAGCTACTGTCAATTGATTTTTGGCCATCGTCGGATTTCCTTGTACAAGGTAAGCCGATTTGGATGTTGTGTGGATTGTAGCAGGGTTTGGATCAAGAAATTTCTGTGATTTCAGCTGTGATGGGGTATGGGTATGGAATTTCTCTGCAGGTGGTTGATTGAGCTGTGATCTGTGATTATGGAGGGCAGCTGCACTGCCGGTGTGATCGAGAAGCACGACACAGCTGTAGCCCTTGTTGTGTTACGGGAGTTGGGAGATTTTGCTTCCAATTTGATTATGGATCTAGAGTTGATACCCTATTATTGGATCAGAAGGTTGTGGCTAAGCAGTACCAGGTGAGGTGAGTTCCAATCTAGATTTACAGTTAATTAACTTTTAATGACAAGATTTGTGCATTTGATAGAGAAGTTGTATATTGGTTATTGTGATCAGTTTTGATATTAAGCTGATATAGATTTGTTCTGTGTTGCTGAAGGATTGATTAGGTTAATCGGATAAATAGATCAATCTAGTTGATCGAGATATCAGGTTAATGTAGGATTTGATTCGGTCATTAGATGTATGATGATACTTAACTGTATCCTATTGTTACAGGACTTTGATGGTGATGGATACATGAACGTGGAGATGGATAACACGGATTATGTATCAGGTGGGTAATATCTACCTGGTCCGGTAGTTTTGATCAAATTCTAGTGCATGATCTTGGATTTATGTTTATACCTGTTTACCTTAAATCCACTCTTATTTAATCATATGCTTATCGCCTTGACCTTTGAGATATAAACTCCGTACTTCATTGATTATCTAGCTCGGATAGGAACTATAAACCCTATTATGTATTAGGCGATGGATGTTCGATGAAATGCTGGTGGTTAGGGTTATCTTTGTGACCTCAGTTAGTTCTTGTGTTACATCACTAGGGTTAGGTGATGAATTGGGTTATGGAGTCGATCGTTGTATCGTACACATATTAGTTGTGCATCTATGGTGGATTTAGTTGTCTGTGCATAGATAAATGTGTGTGGTTGTCAGTATGTGGTTACGGACTAGAGGTCCTAGCATGATTGTATATCCATTATGGATCGTATATCTGTGTATGGTTATATGGATGGTTGATAGTATCTCGCTACTGACTAGAGGTCTTAGTGTGGTTGACTGTCAGATGAGTATGACTCTTTGTACAATAGAGAGAGTCTTGTGGATTGTAGTCCTTGCATAGTTGACTTTTGGTTGACCAGGACTCCCCGTGAGATAGGGAGTGTTGCGAGGATACTTGTGTGGATCTATGCATCATTACATTTGCATGCATGCTGACGACTGGGTCTCCCTTATGGATGAGACGGGTCGTCAGTCATCCTGCCTCCCCGGCCACTCGGGGTAGTGGTAGCAGGGTTGAGGGCAGAGCATTGGATGTGCCGTGCTCGACCACTATGGATGGTGGTAGCTGGAGATGCGCACCTGGCCACTGTGCAGAGTGGTGTTAGCACTCGCCCACTATAGACGGTGGTTGTGTGACGTGCAGTTGTCCTGTGTGCGGCATTTGTCTACTCATGGGTAGGGACAGCGTGGCTTGCAGCAGGGGCCCCTAGGAGTAGTTAGCTTTTTACGCTTATACGCTACTCAGTCATACTACCCAACTCGGCCACTCGAGAGTGGTGGCAGCTGGAGTCGGGCTAGTTGTCATTTGTCGTGCCACCCTGGCCACTCTGGGGTCGTGGTTGGACGGGTCCGCAGACAGTGACCATGCATATGCATTGCTGATATATATGTATGCATGTATTTGATATATGTTTTACATATGCCTGTGAGATGCTGCATTTGATTGAGCTATGATTGCTGCATATGGTTGTTCATCATGATACATGCCATCTGCATTTTATATACTGCTATGTGTTGAGCATGATACATGCGTTGATTCAGACTGTTATATGCATTTGATTAGCATCATGTCATTGTGTGGTACGGACCGGGTTATTATTACAGGTGATCATATACTGTTCATATGTTGGAGTATTGGTCAGGTATGGGATTGACTTGGTACGTTATATGAGTTATGTTATTGTAAATCTGTTCAGGATGATCTAGCATCTGGTGTTACAGACCGTCAGGTACGTTGGTACATTACTTCATGTTCAGTTGATCAGTTTAGTATATACATTGAGTATGACTTTACTGTAGTTACTTGTTATTAGATTTGGATATGACTGTATGTCTATTGGACTCATGCTGTATACCTGTTGATCTTTACATGTATACTTGTAGATCTATCCTTATATGTTGTTCATTCACTTTCTATATATTACCCCTGAGTTTATACTCACCACCCCGGGACCACAGGCTTCACCGCATGATAATGTAGAAGATTTCTTGGGCGTTGAGCTCATGGTGATCCCATCTCACACAGGATGGATGGATATTTAATCCGCATTGTGGTATTTGTGTGGATTGTCGTTTTGTGGTTTTAGCCGTATTATTTCCGTATCTGTGATATACGAACGTGTTGTATATATTTGGCTTTCGATGTGGCTTCTATTATGTTTCTTGTTGTATCAAGTCACTCCGGAGTGCACAGTTGAGTCATTGTATATTGTTTTATCTATTGTATGTTTCCGCTGTGTTTGATATGTTGATATCTTTATATATTGTGTTGTTATTGTGGGCCTACGGGCCTTGTATTAACCCGATATATTACCACGTACAGGGGAGATGCCGTCCGTTTACTTTTCGGTACGGTATACTCTCGGGGCGTGCCAATTAATATGGTTGAACCAGAGTTCTTTTTCGTGTTTGGGTTGTTGGACTCTCTCCAAGCCTGGCATGACATCGATCATGTTCAATTTATATGAGATTCGATGTTTATTTTAAATGGTATGGACCAGAGGTAAATTTTATGTTTGGGTTGTTGGACTCTCTCCAAGCTTGGCTTGTAAATTGGATGCGTTCAAATCATTTAAATTCGATCTCACGATTAATGGGTCGACCCTAACTGAAAGAGTTGATTTGTTGGAATCTCTCGAAGGTCAATGTGGACAGAGAAGCAATTAGGTGATATGCATTGGATGTATATATGTTAATGAGTTAACAACCTAATATATATGTGAACATTCAATTAGTTGATAACATAAAGTGATAGTTATATATTTAATATATAATGGGTACTATTGATACCTAACATTATGCCTATGAATGGCTTGTTGGACTCTCTCCAAGGTTGTTCTTAGTCATAATGGATATCAACCCACTAGGAGATCACCTACCATCTATCGAATTCAAAGTGAGGGCTATTGAATTTGATAAAAATAGTGGGAGTTTCTTGTTAATGTAAATTTTTTACATTACTATAAATTCATCTCTCTTATACACCTCTTTTTGTATGTCTATGTACTAATTAGAACAACATGTCAATCTCCATTAATTTATGTTCTATTTTGGACAATAACAAATTGACTGGGCCAAACTTCTTAGACTGACTTTGCAACTTGAGAATTATTCTCAAGGCTAAAAAGCTAGCTTATGTCCTTGAAGATGTTCTTCCCCAACCTCCTACAGACAATGCATCTGGTGACTAAAATATGGCTTACCAGAAACATGTTACTAACTCTGAGATGGCGAGTTTCATTATGCTAACGTCGATGTCTCCAGAGTTACAGAAGCAACATGAGCATATGGATGCTAATATAATTTTCTTTCATCTTCGAGAGTTATTTGATGAGGAAGCGCAATCTGAAAGGTTCGAGGTCACCCAACTCCTCTTTCGCTCGAAGATGCAGGAGGGTTCACCTACAGTGCAATTTACACTAAGGATGAATAACTATATTGAGTGATTGGGATCATTAGGGGTTTTCATGGATCATGAATTAAGTATTGACTTATTTCTTCACAATCTATCATGAATTAAGTATTGACTTATTTCTTCACAATCTAACAAGTAGCTATTCACAATTTGTGATGAACTATTGGATGAATAAGATTGAGTCCACGATTCCTGAATTTATCAATATGCTCAAAATAGTGGAGTCATCTATTTCTAAAGAATAGAAGGCGGTGATGCTGGTTGACTCCTCAAAGAAAGGTTCTAAGAGGAAGTCAAAAACCAAAGCTAAAGGGAATAAGAAGGCAAAGAAGGAAGAAATAACTCCCAAGGGCACCTGCCATCATTGTGGCAAAGATGGTCATTGGAAGAGAAATTGCAAGCAGTATCTGGAGTCACCGAAGCAGAAAAAAGCATATGATGCCCAATCTACTTCAGGTATATTTGTTATTGAATGTCATACTGTTTCTTCTAGCACTTGGGTATTGGATACTGGGTGTGGCTCACATATATATAATGACATACAGGGAATTAAGAACAGAAGAAGACTGGTTAAAAGAGAAGCAGATCTAAGGGTTGACCATGAAACAAAAGTTGCTGCTGTAGCCATGGGTACTTATATGTTGTGACTTTCTACATGACTAGTTTTAGAGTTGGATGATTATTTTTATATTCCTGCATTAATAAAGAACATTGTTTCTATTTCATGTTTGAATAAGAAAGGTTATCATTTGACATTTAGTAATAATTATTGTTACATTATGTTAAATGGTGTTCTTTATGCTACTAGGATATTAAATAATGGAATCTATACGTTAGATACATCCAACAAGATATTCAATATCGAATCAAATAACAAACGCGCTAAGTTAGATAATCAATGTAATGCCCGTAAAATTCAAAATTGTTCAAAGTAATTATATGGATATTAATGCCCATAAAAGGTTTAAAATAAAATAAAACAAAATAAAATAAAAGATGGTTATAGCTAGGATTTGAACCATGAACCTCCTAATAGGGAGGTAGCCTTGATACCACTAGACCATAGGATGATTCTTGGCTAGGATATATAAAGAATATACAAAGAGTATAAATAGAAGATGAAGAGTTGGTTCATCCCCCCATGAGAGGAAGAGGAGTGTTCATCTTTCTAGGTATTAAAGAGGAGATTAAAGAGAGAAGGAAGAACCAAACCTCATCTTTTCCTTCTTCATTCTCCTCCTTCCTCATTCTTGGCCGAAACCTATCCCTCTCCTTCCTCCCTTTTTGCATCCCAAGCTATAGGGCTTCTTGTGTTGGGATCCTCAAGAGGGTTTTTCAAGAGGAGTTTCTCACCAAGCTTGGTGTTTGCTAGAGAATCAATCTCCACCTTCTTCCTCCTCCACTGAAATTCCTCCTCCTTCCTCCAACTCCATCTGAAACCCTAAAGCTTTTGGTTGGGATTATCAAGGGGGTTTCAAGGGGATACAAAGGCTTAGTATATACTAGAGGACCACTCCTAAGGCTAAGAAACAAAGGAAGGTCTTCATCTCACAAAACCCTAGCGGTATACTAGTACGATAGTGAGAGGATGTAAGTCTCTCTCACCTGCAGTATAAGTAGTTCTTCGATTGTTTTATATAGCTTCTTTTCCTATGTTTTGATATATTATATATGTGTGTGTTCAAATTTATAGTTAAGGTATATGTCTTTTTAAGCAAGATCTAAGATCACAAAGATGCTATTTCTCACCTATAGCATAAGTAACTCTTTGATATGCCCATCTAGCTTCTATGACCATGTTTTATTCGGATTTATATGTTCTGTCCAGATTATGTTTGTTTGTATTTTTAGGAATTTTAAGTATATTTCATTTGAAGCAAGATGTAAAGATCACAAGATGCTTCCCCTATGAGTTTTGAGGACAAAGGGCATGATCACATGTCTTGAAAGGCTTTCTATATGGGTTTTTGAGTAAGATCATGTAAAATACTTGTTAAATGACAAAAAAAAGCAAGTCACATATAAAGGAAGTATTTTACTTTGAATATTTCATTGGAAGCAAGATGTAAAGATCACAAGATGCTTCCCCTACGAGTTTTGGGATAAAGAGCATGATTAAATGTCTTGAAAGGCTTCCTATATGGGTTTTTGATTATGATCTTGTAAAATACTCATTACGTAACAAAAATAAGTAAGTTATATATAAAGGAAGTATTTTACTTTGAAGTGACATGTACCGGGCCCTTAGATCGCCCATGGGCCCCTAGACCGCCCTTAGTAAGTTGCCCTAATAAGTTCGGTGGCTAGCTGCCCCGAATTCTATTAGGGTTCCGCGTAAATTGGTACTGTGCCGGGCGGCCTAAACAAGGATGTTTACTGATTTTAAAGTATATATGTACATATGGTTTTCTAAAGTTAACTAAAGCACAATGGTTACAAGTTTAAGTATGTCA
Source organism: Wurfbainia villosa (assembly GCA_025175895.1). Taxonomy (NCBI): domain Eukaryota; kingdom Viridiplantae; phylum Streptophyta; class Magnoliopsida; order Zingiberales; family Zingiberaceae; genus Wurfbainia; species Wurfbainia villosa. The sequence goes on along the minus strand of CM045987.1, from coordinate 81,686,828 downwards.
CATGTATATGTTTCTACAAGCGAAGCATATTTCAAAGCATGTATTGTAAGTTGTGTATGTCAAGTTCATGCATTTCAGGTTGAGCCATTGTGTTATGTACAAGTGGCTCTATATGTTTAATACAGAAAGTTCATGCATGTCAAGCTAAATCATTGGATCATGTGCAAGTGTTCCTAAATGTTTAATGCAGAATTTTCTTAAATGCAAGTAAGGGCATATGTTTGCATGCGAGTATTCTAATAGCATGTTTTCTTACAATGCGATGTTTTGTGAGAATAGGATGTACTTACTAAGCTTCATTGCTTATAGTTGCATTCCTTATACTAAAGATAAGGTTACAACAAGATTGGAGTAAGAGGGGGCAGTGGATGAAGTGCTTGGTGTGTGTGGCGACAGAATAGTGGATTATGATCCTGGACTTGCTAGTATTCTGTTATGTTAAGACCTTCGAACTTGTTCGTGTGGTAGTGTTTATGTTATGTGTTTGATCATGTGGTGTCTAAGAATGTCGAACTTGCTAGTATTATGCTATGCTAAGAACTTTGAACTTACTAGTGTGCTAGTGTGCTAGTGTTCATGTTATGTGCTAGTGTTCATGTTAGGTTCTAGGGTTGATGTTATGTATTATTGTTTACGTTCATGTTCATGTCAAAGATGCATATCATTGCTATCATCATGCATGAGGTTGAGTTACTTAAGAATGTTCTACATTAGAACTCTAGTGAATGTGCATGCTTAGATAGGTTAAGAACTTGTGAAATAGCTTAGTGTCAACATGTGAATATAGTTGGTTTTTTTCTTTAGCTTCCACTGTTTCAAGGTAAGAGTTTAAATTATGATACTCGTTTAGAAACCATGTTTAGATTTTGGTATGAGTTGTTAATACTCTTCTGTCTTAAGTGAGGTATTGGTTAATTTATAAATAGTGTATGTGAGTCTATGGATGGTTGAGTCATGTTTTACCTGATCACGAAAAGAGTAAGATTAAGTATGATGGTAACACCTCCTTTACTAGTGTAAGTAGGGGGGGGGGGTGTTACAATCAATTAACCTCACAATTATGGCATTTTCATCTTGGCCATATAAGTAATGAACGAATGTCCAAACTGCATAAGCTTGGCATTTTGGAGTCTTATGAATCAGATTCATTAGACACATGTGTTTCATGCTTAAAAGGAAAGATGACTAAACTACCTTTCAGAGGAAAAGGTGAACGAGCAATTGAGGTATTAGACCTTATACATACCAATGTATGCGAACCAATGTCAACTCATGCTATAGGAGGTTATAGCTACTTTGTTATCTTTATCGATGATCATTCACGATATCGGTATTTGTATCTGTTAAGAAACAAATCTGAAGCCTTTGAAAGGTTTGAATATTTTAGAAAGGAAGTAGAGAAACAACTTGGGAAAAGTATTAAAGTACTTCGATCGGATTGAGGTGGTGAATACTTAAGCCAAGAGTTTCAAAATTATCTAAGGGACAATGATATCTTGACCCAAAGGACTCCACCTTACATGCCACAACATAATGGTGTGGATGAAAGGCGAAATCGGACCTTGTTGGACATGGTTAGGTCAATGATGTAGCATGCAAGTCTTCCAAAAAGCTTTTGGAGTTACGCACTCGAGACCATTGTTTACTTGTTAAATAGAGTGTCGACTAAGGCAATCTCTACTACTCCATATGTGATGTGGAATAGTAGAAAACCTCATTTATCTTATTTGAAGATATGAGGTTGTCCTGCTTATGTGAAGAGGACAGTATCAGACAAGCTGGAGGCTAAGTCTGATAAGTGTCTATTTATTGGTTACCCTAAGGAAACGAGGGGTTACCAATTCTATCACCCATTGGAACAAAAGGTGTTTGTTTCAAGGCATGCTATATTCCTAGAAAAGGAGTCTCTCTTAAAAGAAAATAGTGGGAGTGAGGTTGAACTAAGTGTAGTTCAAGAGGCTCTGGTAGACACAGAAGAGATGCCTAGTCAAGAACCACAGCTGATTACTTATTCGGATAAGGTAATAGCTTAACCTGATAACACACCACCTCCTCATAGATCTAGTAGGACATGTAGGATTCTCGAGAGATATGGATCTCTCATAAGTGAATCTAATGATGTGTTGCTCATAGATGATGAGGAATGTTGGAGATTCCGGGATCATGCGCAGCAGAATAAAGCAAATATAACAATTGTATTACATCCCAGACATCCCCTGGGGGATAGGAAAACTTACTTTAGCATAATCACATGAAAACACACTCAAGGAGAAGGAGAAGTTATACCTTCGAGATTCTTTTGAATCCGTCGAAACCACAAGCAAGACCAACTGGCCTTGCCTCTATCAATATCCATGCTGGGATCACCTGAGACAACTCCTAGAGTAGCAAGCCTTTGTCTCCGATTGGTGCTAGCCAATCGGCGGAGACAAGAGAAGAGGAGATAGGAAAAACGACTACCAAGGGAGAAAACCTAAAACCAAAACTCTCTCTCCAAAGATTATCAAAGGATCTATTTATAGATCTCTTGATTAGGTCATCTCAGGAGGCTTAAATGGAACATATCTTACGATAATTATCCAATAATTAAGGTAAGAACAATTCAGGAAATTTCTATAAGAGAAATCTCCTAAATCGGCGGAACCGTGACACGACCGTGTGGATTCACACGACCGCCCATGTGTCCTTCTGGGCACAACTAAATTTTTGCCATTTTTCGGCCAGAGCTAGGTACGACCCGTGCCAAGTTAGGTATGGTCGTGTGAGGCTCTATATGGTCTGTTTGACTTTGTTTAGGTGCGAAATGGTCTTGCTAAGTCCAACAAGGCCATAGGTGGTTCCATAACATCCGTATCACACCCCCTTAGTTTGGTCCAACCAGACATATCCTCTCTTAATGAGAATCTCATTCTCATACTTGTTTTACATCTCGAGATCACTCGTAGTGCATGTGACCCAATAGTTTCCCAATTATGTTGGCCATTCATAATTAACCCCTTAATTATGAATAGATCATGAGTGACACCTAGTAGTATATCATGACCCCCAATTAATTGAAAAGTCTAAATCGACTCTAGAATATTTTTTGAACCCTTCAGCAGCTTCAGTTATTCGTGCCTTGTTCCTTTCACTCATCCTATACCCATTTGGTTCAGGACATGGTTTATGTGTTCGTCCCCACTAGGCTGACTACGTCACACCTTGCCCAAGTTGATTTCCTTATCCTGTGGATTCAAGTTACTCCTACATGTTCCCAAGAAGACCGTATTCTTAACATGCTTGCTCTGGCCAGAGACTTCTGAGTAATAATTCTGACAAGAGGGCTAGGGTATACATCTCCTTTATCAGGAGTGGTGAATCCTCTGTGGGCTATTCAAACACCTTCAATCACTTTGGCTTATACCCAATCATCTCGGAGTTACACCTACTATGTAGATGGCTGCGAAGAAGTCAAAGTACAAGGCGCCATGATCAAGGTAACTTGAATACCTCAAGTCTAAGGAGCTCGCACTCAAGCTACAATGATATCTTCAACAACATATAGAAACATATGAAATCTCATAGCAGGTCACTCCAATGAACTAGTTACCATAACTAACATCCACATGTTCACTCTCTGCATCCCTATGCTTCCATTCAGTGAGTACCGAATACTTGGATAAACCAAGGAGCATAACATGTGTTAGTCTCATAGAATTGATAATGTCTAATCTCATCAATTCATTGACTAGGGATAGTTTCAATACTTGCATATTTACACATGATGAGATACCCACTAATTGTGATCCAATCACAATTTCTCTCGTGCTATGCATCGTATTGTGACCTTCAGTACATGAGTTTAAGATCCAATCAAATACATAGATAATGTATACTCAAATTGTGAATTTTATTAATAACTTCTAAGGCAATTGCCTTAGGACACCTCTCAATTACATCAAACTCCCACAACCAATCACCTTGATATCTAATACCATAGGCTTCTATATGCCTCTCAAACTTTTCTTGGGTAAGAGACTTTGTCAAGGGATCTGCTAGATTCCTATCACTGGGAACTTTCTCTATTTGTACATCTCTTCTACCGATGATCTCTCTGATCAGATGGTAACGACGTAGTACGTGCTTGGATTGCTGATGAGACCGTGGTTCCTTTGCTTATGCAATGATGCCATTGTTGTCGCAGTAAACTAGCAATGCTTCAACAATGCTCGGAACTACTTCAAGTTCTGTAATGAACTTCTTGATCTAGACCACCTCTTTTGCTGCTTCAGAAGCTGTAATGTACTCTACCTCCGTAGTAGAATCAACAACGGTGTCTTGCTTGGAACTCTTCCAACTCACCGCACCTCCATTCAAGATGAATATGTATCCAGAAGGGGAGGTTGAATAGCATAAATTGTGCTCAATGGAATTTGATCATGTTCATCTCTACAATTCTTGTTAGAGCAGCAAAAATATGAAATACAATACAAATATGAAGATGAAAACACAATCACACAAAATACGTAAGCGATATACGTAGTTCGAAACCTTAGGGTTCCTACTCCACGGGGGAAAGCTCAACGAGCTCTAGTGATGTACACGACACTACTAAACCTCCTTCTCGACAACACGTCGGAGGTGGAGAAACCTCGTACAATGATTACAAAAGTAATACAATGAAATACAAGCGAATACAAGAAAATAAACAAAACAAGTAAAGAACACTTTACAACAATTACTTTGAAACCTTTGCTTGTAGTTTGCTTTGGTTTGCTCTTGAAAGTCTGGAATGCAACAGTAATTCCCCTCTAAAATCTCCTCAAAAATCGCTGTGAAAATCCTCCCCAAGCTCCTCCTTTTATGCTTGTCTCGGGCTGATTCTACGCCTAGCAGTCGATTGCTATAAGGCCCCAGTCGACTGCTCCTATAGCCGTTGTGAGACAATGACCTAATCCACGTTGGCATCCAGCCAACAGATACACTGGAAGTCGACTACAAATTACCATCAGTCGACTTCTAGCCTCGTAGCGGACTTATCAGTCGGCTACCGAGCGTTCTGTGCTCGCGTCCTCGACCAGCGGTCGACTTCCGTCTATGTCAGTTGACTATCATCAGTCGATTGCCCAATTTTGGCAGTCGACTGCCCTGACATACAATGCAGTTGAACAACAGTCAACTTTCACCAGTCAACTGGGACATACCACCAGTCGACTGATATCGGGTAAAACCTCAAACACAAGTTGTTTGAGCCTCCGATCGTCAAGTAAAACCTCAAACAAAATGTTTGAGCATCCAACACTTGACCTCAGTCACTTGGCCAAGTTCACCTCATCCATGAGGTTTAACCCAAGACACCCTTAGCCTAGACCTAACCCTTCTAGCCACCTCTACTAGCTTCGTGCCTATCGGATCCCTCTAAGTCATCCATGACTTATTCATCCATGCACAGATCCCTCCAAGTCATCCATGACTTATTCATCCATACGCTAGCCTCCAGGTGCTTCCTTCGGCTATTGTCATGCTCTCGGTGTCTACACCGCCAAGGTACATATGGACTTACGCTCCCAAGACTACCGCTTGGCCTTACGCCGCCAAACCACCCCTTAGACTTCCCAAATGTCAAGTACCCATAACTTTGGCTTTCATCGCCAAGGCTACACACTTGGACTTCCCTTGCCAACTCCATGTTGGACTTATAATGCCAAGCCCCATGTTTAGACTTTCACCGGCAAGGCTACACACTTGGACTTATGTGACCAAGGCTATACACTTGGTCTTCCCATGACAATCACATGTCATATGTTTTGTCTAACATCAAAATACTGCTCGAGTCAAACTTGAGTCTGGTCAATCGTGACCTGGGTCGATTGCACCAACAAAGTCGATCACCTCGATCGTGTCACTAGGGTTTTATGAGCCTGAATAAATGATCACAAGAGTTGAGATCGTCCACCATCACCGATCGCCAAGGTATGATAGTCGATTGATATAAGTGGACATGGGCACAGAAATGAGGCAGGCTTGACCAACGTCTTGACTGCCTGTGCATCAGTCGACTGCTAGGGTTTGACAGTCGACTAATAGGCTATCCGTTGGAACTTTTCTATCATAGATTAAGTCGTTGTGAGACAACGACTACAGGAGAAGTCGACTGTTGGCATGCAGCAATCGACTGCTATATGCCCAACAAGAAAATTGACCTCCTCTCCATAAAAGGAGGCCAAGGGAGCTTTGGAGAGGCTAATGCTTTAACTCCTAATCATATCCTTGTGCTCTCCATGTTTTCCTAGTTCTCTTACTCTCTTCTTCATTATTTTTACTTCTATCATCTTGTAAGAAGAGAGTTTGTGTAAGAAGGTTTTCTCCACCTTGTGTTGAGCAAAAGGAGAAGTTTAGTGGAAGGTTGAGGGAGTGATCCGCCTAACGGATTATCGTGGACTAGCGGCAAGGGCCGTGAACCACGTTAAAAGATTGTGTTTGTGATTGCTCCTTCTTTACTTTTGTTTAGCTTTAATTGTCTTTGTTTTAGCATCATTATTATTATTCCGCTGTGCTAACGAGCATTGTAAATAATCAAGCACGAACGAATTCCATCTACAACGATTAGGCTATTCATTGTTAGGGCAATCTCTTGCCGTGATATGGTTTTGATGTGTGTGGCAAAGGGTTTAAGTTAGGTTGTTAGTGTGATTTGATATGTGTGTTGGAGTCTTGCAGAACTTAGTAATTCGCACATGGAGCCTAGGCAAGTTTTCACAACTCATGACTTGGTCCTTGAGTCGGTGAAGGATGACTTTGCGGAAGCCGTGAGCTTGGAGCATCCGAGGGATCGCCGGACGAGGAGCTTGGAGTGAAGCCGGAGGAAGTATACTTCGAGGCAAGAGACGCGAAGGAGCATTGCAGAGCCGTGTGCCTGATGCTACCGAGGGACGTGGCCGCGGACGAAGATAACTTCAAAGGTGAGGGACTCCGAGAGATGAGAGCGAATGTAACCCGGGAAGGGGTAGTAGCTCTTAGGTGAAACTTGGCCATTTGGCTAAGTGTCAGATGGGATTTCCCGACACCAGTCGACTGCCATGGAATGGCAGTCGACTGCTCTGAGTCGAACGTAGTTCGACTGGTATTCGACTGATGGGTTTATGCCCAGCAATGATCGGCCCATGGAATGGCATGATCGCCGAGGATGTCGCGCACGAACCGCTCATAGCCGATCGGGCGCGACGATGAGGCGCATGATCGATGAGGTCTATCAGTCGACTGCCAAGTGTTCCGTTGGACCACAACGGTCGGGATCCGATGTATTCGGAGGTCGTTGGAGTGGCGGCAGTCGACTGCCAAGGGCAGCAGTCGACTGGTGGCGGCCAATGGGAAGAAATCAGCCCTCTCTATAAAAAGAGAGGGTGTGGGCTTTTGGATGGCGAATGCTCATATCCAAAATGATCATCCAAGTGCCCCACAAGCTTTAAACTCTTCTTACTTGCTTTTACTTCATTCTTATTATAAGAAGAGTGATCTTGATTGTAAAGGTTACCTCCACCTAGCTTGGTGCAAAGGAGAGACCATTAGTGGATTGGTTTTGGCGGAGTGATTCACCGAGGACGAATCAGGGACTGTGGATTAGCGGCGTAGCCGTGAACCACGTTATACTATCTTGTTAGCGTTGTTTGTATTTTTCTTTATTGTTTATTTGCTTGTCTTGTTGTTTCCGTTGCGCTAATCTTTTGTAGACGAGCAAATTCCACCATCCAACGACAAAGGGCTATTCACCCCCCTCTAGTTGGCCGATCGATCCCCTACAAGTGGTATTAGAGCCAAGGAAAGCTTGTCGAGGACTAACCGCCACAACAAGCATATTCAAAAGATGGCCGACTCCAACATTCATCCACCGAAGTTTGAAGGAGAATTCGCTTGGTGGAAGAAGCAAATGGAGGTATTTTTCGAAACGGATTTTGATATTATGATTACAATGGAATCCGGTTTCATTTTGCCTAGGGATGAAGAGGGGAAGCCAATAGAGAAGTCAAGGTGGACCAAGAGGCAAAGAGAGGAGCACCTTGCAAACTCAAAAGCCAAGCACCATCTATACAATGTGCTTCCTCAACAAGAAATAAATAGAATTGGAGAATGCCTAAGTGCCAAGGAGATGTGGGAGAAGCTAGTAGAGCTTCATGAAGGTACCTCAGAGGCTAAACTTGCAAGAAGAGATCTCCTTCTCTCCCAATTATCCAACATAAAATTAGAAAAGGGAGAAAAGATAACTTCATTGCATTCTAGGTTTAAAGAGATTTTAATTGGGCTAACAAGTGTAGGAGAAAAGCTCTCCAATCGGGATATGATAATGAAGGCCATAGATGCTTTTCCCTGATCATCCAAGTGGAGTTCAATGGTGGACTCATTCTATATTTCAAAGAATCTAGAGGTAAGTACTCTAGATGAAATTTTCTCCACTATGGAATTGCATGGATCTAGGCTTGAAGGAGTAGTAGAAGAGCCAAGAATTCAACCATCAAGGGGAGTGACACTATTGGCTAACAAGGGGAAGAAAAAGATGGAGATCCCCTCCTCCTCCGATGATGAAGCATCCTCCATGGATAGCACGGAAGAAGCCTATATGGTAAGGAGGGTAAGACGTGCATTAAAAGGTTTTAGATTTAACAAATCAAATGATAGGAGTAGAAGACCAAGGGGGAAGATCATCTGTTACAATTGCCAAGGAGAGGGACACATAAGGTACAATTGTCCCCTCCTAAACAAGAGCAAGGAAGAAAGGAAAAAGAAGGAAGAAAAGAAGAAGAAAAAGGGGAGCAAGAAGAAAAAGGAAGAGGAGAAGAAGGCAAAGGAAAAGGGAAAGTTCAAAGCTCTCAAGGCAAGGACTTGGGATGATCCCTCCTCATCCTCTTCATTATCATCGGAAGAAGAGAATGCATTTGTCACCAACCTTGCATTGATGGCCTTTGACGACTTGGATTGCTCCTCCACCGAAAATGAAGAATCAAGCTCAAGTGGAGAGAGCTCAAGTGAAGGGGGAGCCTCCTCTACATCCTCATCCGAAGAAGAAGAAGAGGACATGGAAACTATGGTAACTAATCTTTTACCTAGTAAAATAGTTTCTATGATTTCTAGCTTAACTAAGGATTTATTTAGAGCAAAGAAGAAAAATAAGAGCATGCTAGATCAAATTAAGGATCTAGAAGAAAAATTAGAAAAAGCATGCTTAAATGAAAATGAAAATATTTCTTCTTGTCATGATGATGCATGTTCACATGAATATATGCCATTAGATGTTAATGATGCATGCATAGAAGAAAATAGGGCTTTAAGGGAAAAGGTAGACTATTTGACAAAAGCCCTAGAAAAGTTCACAATTGGCTCAAACACTTTGAACATGATCATAGGGAGCCAAAGAGCTAGCTTCAACAAAAAAGGCCTAGGTTATAAAGAAAAGAAAAATGAAAAGGCCTATAAATGACTAATTGCTAGGGGGCAAGATAAGAAGAAAGTAATTGCTAGGAAATGGATTCCTAAGGAATTTCTAGTGAACCCCACAGGCAAGAATTTGTATTGGGTTCCAAAATCCACCTTAAAGGTTAGGAAAACCCTAGGATAGTCAACCATATGGACTTGACCTATATAATATTTTTTGGTTGACTTAGGATGGCGGGACAACATTTTGAAATAGTGTTAGGTGATGATAATGTGCCTATAAATTGATAATAATGCTTAAATCATGATATTTAATGAAATTGCTATGTATATTTGCAATCATGATTTATGACTTTGATATTTGACACATAATCATGAGAAATAGGGTTTAAATCATGCTTTGAGTGATACTTTGTTTATTATCATGATGAAATACCTAATGCATGATTATTATTTAATGAATACATTTGTTTCATGATCATATTGTGAAATTAAGTCATATATGCCTTTATGATTATGAGGATTGCTAGGTTGATACTTAACCTTGATAGAATTGCATGAATATAATGGTTAAGTATATACAAATACCTCTAGGATACATCTCACACTCACAATAGGCTACCTTGGTTGAAAACTTAGCATGAGTGAGATGTTAGGATGATACAAATGTCCACTAGTGCCTATGGCATTTAGATGGTCATTTAAAGTATCAAAATAGCAATAATAGACAAATCATGGGGAAGGCTTATGTTTAATTCATAGACATATTGCCCAAAGATCATGGTTGGATATTTCATATGTTTTCAAAACAATTTCTTACTTTAAAATCCATGTATTCATGTTTTGAAACAATCCAAATCAAGACTAGGTGTTAAAATGGATACTAACATGCTCAAAAACTACTGGTTTTTAAAGCTTTTGGATTTTTGGCAAATCTCTGAAAATATAATGATTTTTCTTAAAAAACTATTTTTCATTGATATATATACTTAAAAGAAATGTGTTCCCCAAATTTTACTATTTTTCAAATTTTTTGGAATTTTTAATGCATTTAAAATTACTTGAAAATCGAGAATTTAGAATTCATTGTGCGATCATTGCCATCCAATAATTTCTGAATTCAGATTTTAAACATGTTTTTGATATTTTCCTTCTATTAGACTTGATGCCATGGGTTTATAACTTAGTATTAATCTTTTTGATGGTGTCAAAGGGGGAGAAATAATTGTGTTTAAGTAAATTATGATAGGGGAAGAAATATGTATGGGAGTATCATGGATTAAGGGGGAGTTTCATGTTGCTATATCATGTTTATGTTTACAATCTTTCTTACCTTATAAATTTCTATCAAATGTTTTTACCTAACTTAAACGGATTGCCACACATCAAAAAGAGGGAGATTATTAGGGCAATCTCTTGCCGTGATATGGTTTTGATGTGTGTGGCAAAGGGTTTAAGTTAGGTTATTAGTGTGATTTGATATGTGCGTTGGAGTCTTGCAGGACTTAGTAATTCGCACATGGAGCCTAGGCGAGTTTTAACAACTTATGACTTGGTCCTTGAGTTGGTGAAGGATGGCTTTGCGGAAGCCGTGAGCTTGGAGCATCCGAGGGACCACCGGACGAGGAGCTTGGAGTGAAGCCGGAGGAAGTAGACTTCGAGGCAAGAGACGCGAAGGAGCATTGCAGAGCCGTGCGCCTGATGCTGCCGAGGGATGTGGCCGTGGACAAAGATAACTTCGAAGGCGAGGGACTCCGAGAGATGAGAGCGAATGTAACCCGGGAAGGGGTAGTAGCTCTTAGGTGAAACTTGGCCATTTGGCTAAGTGTCGGATGAGATTTCCCGACACGCCGATCGCCATGGAATGGAATGACAATGATCGCTTAGTCGACGTAGTTCGACCGTATCCGATCGATGGGTTTATGCCAGCGTTGGATCGCCATGGAATGGCAATCGATCGCGGAGGATGTCGCGGCAGAATCGCTTCATGGCCGATGCGATTCGACTAGGTAGCCGATCGTGATGAGGTTTATCAGTCGACTGCCAAGTGTTCCATTGGACTACAACGGTTGGGATCCGACGTGTTCGGAGGTTGGATGTGCGGCGATCGGCGCCAAGGGCGTGGCGGAAGAAATCAGCCCTCTCTATAAAAAGAGAGGGTGTGGGCTTTTGGATGGCGAATGCTCATATCCAAAACGATCATCCAAGTGCCCCACAAGCTTTAAACTCTTCTTACTTGCTTTTACTTCATTCTTATTGTAAGAAGAGTGATCTTGATTATAAAGGTTACCTCCACCTAGCTTGGTGCAAAGGAGAGACCATTAGTGGATTGGTTTTGGCGGAGTGATTCACCGAGGATGAATCAGGGACCGTGGATTAGCGGTGTAGCCGTGAACCACGTTATACTATCTTGTTAGCGTTGTTTGTATTCTTCTTTATTGTTTATTTGCTTGTCTTATTGTTTCCATTGCGCTAATCTTTTGTAGACGAGCAAATTCCACCATCCAATGACAAAGGGCTATTCACCCCCCTCTAGACGACCGACCGATCCCCTACATTCATCCCCCCTTCTAGCTGGGCTATCGATCCCCAATAAGTGGTATCAGAGTAAGGAGCTTGTCAACAGACCCATCGTCGCAACAAGAAAATCAATAATGGCCGGCATGAACATCCACCCACCAAAGTTCGAAGGAGATTTTTTGTGGTGGAAGAAAAGGATGGAGGCATTTTTCGAAACCGATTTTGACATTATGCTGATCATGGAAAATGATTTCGAAATACCTAGGGATGAAGACAACAAGCCATTAGAGAAATCAAGATGGACAATGAAACAAAAGGAGGAGCACCTAGCAAATTCGAAAGCCAAGCATCATCTCCTCAACGTGCTTCCTCAATAAGAGATAAACCAAATAGGAGAATGCTCAAGTGCCAAGGAGATGTGGGAGAAGCTAATTGAGCTTTATGAAGGCACCTCTGAAGCCAAATTAGCAAGAAGAGACCTTCTCCGATCACAACTCAACAACATAAAATTGGACAAAGGAGAAAAGGTACTATCACTACACTCTAGGTTTAATGAAATTATTAATGGCTTGTCAAGTGTAGGGGAGAAGCTATCAAATCTAGAAATGATAATGAAAGCTATCGATGCATTCCCTCGATCTCCAAAATGGAGCTCCATGGTGGATTCCTTCTATATCTCAAGGAATCTAGAGGTTAGTACTTTAGAAGAATTTTTTTCAACCATAGAACTTCACGAAACTTGCCTTGAAGGAATAGCGGAAGAACCAAGCAATCAATCAAGGGGAGAATCACTTGTAGCAAACAAAGGGAAGAAGAACAAGACCACACCTCCTTCATCGGATGATGACTCACAATCTTCTATGGATATCGATGAAGAGGCATATATGGTAAGAAGGGTAAGATGTGCATTAAAAGGCTTTAAATTTAACAAATCTAATGATAGGAGAAGGCCAAGGAAGATCATATGCTACAATTGCCAAGGAGAAGGACACATGAGGGATGAGTGTCCTCTTTTGAACAAGAGGAAGGAAGAAAAGAAGAAGGATGACAAGAAGAAGGAAGGCAAGAAGAAAGAAGAAAAGAAGTCAAAAGAAAAGGAGGAGAAGTCAAAATCCTCCCGGAACTTAAAAGCCACATGGGATGACTTATCTTCATCGGAGGAAGAGGAAGCCATCTCACATTTTGCACTAATGGGAGTAGATGATGTAGCATCCACCTCATTCGAACAAGAAGAAGAAAGCACAAGTGAGAAGGAGAGCTCAAGTGTAGGGCGAGCACAAACTTCGGATTCGGAAGAAGATTGAGTAAGTGAGGTAAAGAATCTCCCTACCCAAGATGTAATTTGTTGGTGCAGTAGGCACCTAAGTCAAACCTAAGTTTTGATTATAGCAAACGATACAAAGTTAAGCTCATGTCGTTATCTCACGAGCTGAATCGAGTGTGCAGAAGATTGCTAAAGCTGGAGCTGAAGGCTAGCGACACCCGGAGGAAGCCGGGTGGTCGGGCGACACTTGAGTGACTTCGGAGGGAGCCGAAGGAGTCGAGTGGAAGGCCGGAAGCAAAAGTAACATGGTAAGTATCGAGGTAAGCTCGTGTGTGCGAGCGTAAGTGAGGTCGTATCCTCCTTACGGGGATGGTCTTAAGCGTAGATCCGACCAAAGACATCCCATCGATGGTCTAGGTCGAGATCGGACGGTCGAAGGCCGTCGAAATAATATTTTCTTTGAGCTAACTTTGCCTTGCAGCTAGCATCAGTTGACTACCAACTTGGAGGACTCGACTGCCGTCAAGCGATCATTGAGGTCAAGACTTCGATCGCCATCGGTCGGGATGATGGCCATCAGTCGACTGATGGTCAATGATCAACTTCGAGGAGTCAAGGCTTATCACCCCATTTCAAGGAGATTGGTGCTCAATTGTGATTGGCTAGGGTTCCTCTCGAAAAGGGGCTCAAAGGCTATAAAAGGAGGGTCAAACCTAGAGTTTCATCTTCAATTCTAAGCTTCCAAAAGCCTCCGCAAAACTATAACTTCTCCGACAACGAAGTGCTTCTTCTCCGACGTCTAGGTTTATTTGTTTTCATTTTATTACGTCGGTTAGAGTTTTATTTCAGTTTAGTACTTTCATTTTCGGAGCTTTTATCGTAACGAGGAGAGGGGGAGTGTCCCTCTACCATAAGTTTTGTGCTTTACTTGTATCGATTAAACTCCTACCTCTAACGGGGAGGAGTTCTTTAGTGTTTTTGCCCTCCGTACATGGTCGAGGACCGCTAGGGCCTTGGAGTAGTAGCCGAAGGCTATAAACCAAGTAAAACTCCCTTGTCTCTTTTTACTTTACATTTATATTTCCGCTGCAATTAATTATCTACTCGATTTTTGATACGAACTCGAAAAAATGTTTTATCGCTATTCACCCCCCCTCTAGCGATCCGCTTTGATCCAACAATTGGTATCAGAGCCGGGGGTGTTAAGATTTGGTGAAACCACCAATCTAGCATTTTCACAGATTTTTTTTCTTTTTTTCTATTTATTTCGAATTTAATTCGTTCGCTTAGTTTTTCTACCGCACTACTAATCCAAGACGCGAGTCTTGGTACTTTCTTGTGTATTTTTGTCATTGCTAGTTTTTTGTCTACTTGTTTCTTTTGTTCTAATGGTCCATCTCGAGAGTTTTAGCACCGTCCGACCTCCGTTTTACAATGGAGATGACTTCCGTTATTGGAAGGGTCGGATGGAATGCTTTCTCAAAACCAAATCGAGATGTGGATCATAATCCAAACGGGTTTCACACTTCTGACTAATGAGGTGGGTGACTCCTTGGATTATGATCAATGGACCATTGCAATAAAATGACAAGTCGAAGCCGACGCCAAGGCAACACAAATCCTCCAATGCGGCTTGTCCAAGGAGGAGTTAAATCGTGTCGGCCCCTTCATCAGCGCAAAGGACCTTTGGACAAAGCTAGTGGAGCTACACGAAGGGACCGATGAAGCCAAGGTATGTAAGCGTGATCTTCTATTCAATAAACTATATAACCTAAAAATTCAGGAACACGAGTCCGCGATGCAACTTCACTCCCGAGTCCAGGACATCGTCAACAATCTACACGCAATCGGGCAAAAGGTCGAAAACCGCGATCTTATAAGGTATGTTCTAAACTCCTTTCCAAGGACTACCTTGTGGGCATCCATGGTCGATGCCTACAAGGTCTCCAAGGATCTTTCTAAACTTAGATTAGATGAACTTTTTTCTGATTTTGAACTTCATGAGCAGTCTAATTCGGAACCCGAGAAAGGTATAACATTATTTGCAGGTTCAAAGAAGAAAACCGCTAGCAAGCCACCTCCGAAGGAAGAAGAGGATGAGTCCGATTCGGAGGTCGACTCGGAAATGGAGGCCGGACTAGTCAACCTAGTTCGGAGGATAGTCAAGGGCCGAAAATGAGCCGTCACTCGACCCAACGAAGGTAAGCCTAAAAGTTCAAACATAAGATGTTATGAATGCAACAGGTTTGGACACATTAAGTCCGAATGCCCAAAACTCAAGAGCAAGGCACCAAAATACAAAAGGCACTTAACGCTACTTGGGAAGAAGCTTCCGAGGAAGAAGATAACGATCGAGTCCTCATGGCTAAACCGGTGGAATCAGAGACGGAGTCAGAACCGGAACTTGAATCGAAAACCGAAGACGAGTCGGACTGCAAAGTACTATTCAAGACGAGCCACGGATACGCATCCGGTTCAAAAGATACACTCAAGGTAAGTCGGTCTCTTATTACTACACTTTATAGTGCAATTAAGTTTTAAATAGAAAGTTAGCTAAGTCCGAGTCCAAGGTCGAGACCCTGGTTGAGGAAGTTAAACTCTTCAAACATGAGGTCTCCCTAACCTCTTCGACTAGTCGAGTTCAAGAGAAGGACTCAACTCGGGTTGAAAAACTCGAAGTTGAGAACACACTCTTGGAGAGTCAAGTCGAAGATCTTAGGAATACGTTGGAAAGGTTTACTTTGGGATCCAAAGGACTTGAACTCCTACTTGGATCGCAAAGGGCCGTGTACAACAAGACCGGGCTAGGGTTTAGCTCAAACACGACCAATAAGTCGTATATGTCAATCGTAAGTAGACATAAAAAACATGTCCAAGCATGGGTCCCTAAGACCACCTTGATTTCAAACTTAGGATCAAACCAGTACTGGGTTCCCAAGGACCAAATCCACTATGTGGAGAGACCGAATCGATTAAATGGTCCAGGGGGAGCTAGTACGAAATTTGTTTGTGTTTTAACTTAGAAATTGCATGCTTAGGTTTTTATTTTTCTTTTTAGAATGGTTAGATAGGACTATAACTCGTCAATACTTGATAACATAGTACCAGGACGTGGCGAGATGATAGTACGCTAGGAAAGCGGAGTCTTGTGTATTCGGGCTAGATAAGGTGTATCTAGTTCGGTGCACTTGACCGAGCGGAACTAGCTGAAGCTACCTCGCCGTATCCTAGACTAGTTAGACCAGGAAGTGGTCTTAGGTGAGTCAAGTCTCTATTTTCTTGAAAATAGCTTTGTCTAAGGAAGTGGTCGTTGTTCCGATCAAAGAAGGCCTCTGTGCCTCGCCACGACCTGGAAGCCATGATCTTGAAAAGGTGACTTGATGAACCTAAGGTCAAATCCGAATCTAACGCAAGGTTGACAAGTGTTTAAGTCATTAAATTTAATTCAACTAAAATTGGAAGTCATCTCACAAGAACATATAGGATTAACATGTTTGATCATGTAGACATGGGTGAGATGATTTAGGTTAATAAATTTTCAACCAATTTTTAATAAATCCAATATCCGATCCAACTACCTTGCGTGTAGGATCAATGGATGTTGGGCGCTGGTTACTCGACACATGACCGGATCAACTCAAGTTTTCGCTTCGATTCAAACGACAAGGATCGATAGCCTTCGAAAATAACGGCAAGCTCAAAATCATCGGATCAGGTGATATTGAGCTTAACTCAAATTTTGTCATTCAAAACGTTTTATTAGTAGAAAATTTTCAATATAATCTTCTCAGTGTAAGCCAATTGTGTGATAATAACTATAAGGTCATCTTTCTAGAAAATGAATGCGTAATTAATACAAATGAAACCTCTAAAACAATTCTTAAAGGGACTAGGAATAACAACATTTACACTATCAACTTAACTAACTCCTCAACTAAGTGTCTTATGACACGGCAAGAGGAATCATGGTTGTGGCACCGATGACTCGGTCACTCACACCCAAGACTCATCCACAAGATGAGTCAGAGTGACTTAGTCAGAGGTCTGCCTAACCTCAATAACTTGGATAATAAAATATGTAATGCTTGTCAACAAGGTAAACAATCTAGGACACAACATCAACTAACTAATCAAGAACGAACAAAAAGTGTGCTTGAGCTCCTACACATGGATCTATTTGATTCACACGGAGCTAAGTCACTTAATGGAAGTAAATTCTGTTTAGTCATTATTGATGACTACTCTAGATTTACTTGGGTTAGGTTCATCAAACACAAAAGTGATACCCTAGATCAATTAATCAACCTATTTAAGTTAATAGAAAATCAAAAAAACATTAAAATCAAAAGACTTAGGACTGATCATGGTGGTGAATTCGAAAACCATAGGTTTACAGAATTTTATAACCTAAATGGATACCACCATGAGTTCTCTTGCCCTAGAACTCCACAACAAAATGACCTAGTAGAACGTAAAAATAGAACCCTACAAGAAGCCGCTAGGACAATGCTTAATGAGTATAATCTACCAGATAGGTTTTGGGCGGAAGCCGTGAGTACGGCATGCTATGTCCAAAATAGGATCCTTATGGTAAAAAGGTACCTTAAGACCTCATACGAGATTTATCACGATAAAATACCTAACATCAAGTACTTTAGGGTATTTGGGTGTAAGGTACATATCCTAAACACTAAAGATTACCTAGGGAAATTTACATCCAAAACCACGACCGGAATCTTTCTAGGATACTTGACTACAAGTAGATCTTATAGAGTATATAACCATGACACCCTTAGAGTTGAGGAAACTATCAATGTAGTATTCGATGAAGGACACGAACCTACAAAACCCCTGGCAACCCCAATTAGCGAGCCGATTCATACTAGACCTAACTCTGATCCGGAGATCAGGTCTAGTGTTAATCCTAACCTAAGTCAACCAAGTCACTCTATTGATCAAGTGATAGACGACTCCAACCAAACTAGAACTCAAA
Source organism: Wurfbainia villosa (assembly GCA_025175895.1). Lineage (NCBI taxonomy): Eukaryota > Viridiplantae > Streptophyta > Magnoliopsida > Zingiberales > Zingiberaceae > Wurfbainia > Wurfbainia villosa. The sequence continues at coordinate 81,668,646 of CM045987.1, read as the reverse complement.
CAAGCCATCCTATGGATCAAGTTGCAGACTCAAACCCAAATCCAACTAGGACTCAAACGAATCATCCTATCGACCAAGTGATAGGTGATCCAAGTCTAGGAGTTGGAACTAGAGCCTCATACAGAAACCTTAGTCAAATATCTTTGATTTCTAAAATTGAACCCAAAACTATTGACCAAGCTCTTTTTGATCCCGATTGGATTATTACAATGCAAGAAGAGTTGGCTCAATTCACTAGGAACGAAGTATGAGAATTAGTACCACCACCTAAAGATAAAACAATCATTGGAACAAGGTGGGTGTTTAGAAATAAAATTGATGATAAAGGTGAAGTAGTTAGAAATAAAGCTAGACTAGTTGCTAAAGGGTTTAGTCAAGTCGAAGGTTTAGATTACGACGAGACCTATGCCCCAGTAGCTAGATTAGAGTCCATTCGAATGCTATTAGCATATGCAGCACATCGAGGATTTAAGTTGTTTCAAATGGATGTGAAATCTGCATTCTTAAATGGATACATTAAAGAAGAAGTTTATGTTAGTCAACCCCCCGGTTTCAAAAGTTTAGACAAACCCGACCATGTCCTTAGGTTAAAGAAAGCTCTCTATGGACTTAAACAAGCTCCTCGAGCTTGGTACGAGAGACTTTCGATTTATCTTAAGTCCAAAGATTTTAACCAAGGTGTAGTTGACCCAACCCTTTTCGTAAAAACCTTAGGTAAAGACATATTCATAGCCCAAATCTACATAGATGATATTATTTTCGGAACCACCAACTCAATCCCACTAAATGAGTTTATTTCACTTATGGAAAGTGAATTTGAAATGAATTTTGTAGGCGAATTAAGTTTCTTCTTAGGATTACAAATTAAACAAACTAAAGATGGAATATACCTACATCAACGCAAATATACTAGGGAATTAATTAAACGCTTTGGAATGCAAGACGCTAAAATTATTAATACCCCAATGGCAACAAATGTTAATATAGAAGAAGATATAATCGGAAACCAAATTGATTTAAAATACTATAGGAGCGTAATAGGGAGTCTCCTTTACTTAACTGCAAGCCGACCTGATATCTTATTTGTAGTAAGTATGTGCGCCAGGTTTCAAACCTATGCCAAGGAGTCTCACCTAACTATAGTCAAGCACATCCTTAGATATCTAAAGGGTACACTTAATGTCGGTATTTGGTATCCTAGATCTACCGAGTTCGAACTAACCGGCTACTCCGATTCGGACTATGCCGGTAGTAAGCTCGATAGAAAGAGTACGAGTGGTTGTTGTCAACTTCTCGGCTCAAGTCTAGTGAGTTGGTGCAGTAGGAAGCAACACTGTGTTGCCTTATCTACCACCGAAGCCGAATACATCGCGATGGGTGAGTGTGTCACTCAGCTTCTTTGGATGAAGCACACTCTCTGCGACTTTAAGTTAGACTTTACGAATACTAAACTTCACGTAGATAACATTAGTTCAATTAATCTTACAAAGAATCCGATATGTCACTCTAGGACCAAACATATAGAGGTTAAACACCATTTCATTCGAGAACATGTGGCCAACAGCCATACAACTCGAATACGTCGAATCGAAGTCTAACTTAGCAGACCTATTTACTAAACCCCTACCCGAAGGATTTAGTCTATTAAGAGAAAATTGGGCATGTGCGTAGTAGAATAGGAACTTGCAAATTATATTTTCTTACTACTATTTCTTAATTTTCATTTTTATGGAACTAGCATAGGACATACCTTAGATATCATGCACCTATAGATTTAAGGAGCCAATACATCTCACAACACATAGGACTAATGTGTTTGTGTACTTAGCCACGTAGATGGGCGTGAGATGTTAGGACCTTACTCCTGGTTCCAGATGTAGAGCTCGTGCATCGCTATGAACCACGGAGTATTATCATACATACTAACCGACTCGATTAGGGTGGTTGATCTTTATATCAATCAAGCCAAATATGAGTGAACATTTTATAGATGAACTTATTTTGATATATTATTTTCAAAATAATGTGGAACATGCTTGGACTTTAAATTTAACACTTATTTTGTTTTCCACACACACACTCACTCTTTTTGATATATGGCAAAAGGGGAGAAAAGGCCAAAGTTAAGAAGGTCAAAGTTAAAAAATTTTTTGATAACATAACTCTTACTTTATATTTAAACCAAAAGTTAACTTTAAGTTTTGAAAACTTATTAAAGGCCAAGTTAAGAGAGAATTCTTAACTTAAACTTATTTATAAGGCCAACTTTAAGTAATGTTAATTACTTAAAGCAACCCTCAAGGGAGGATTAAGGTCTTTCTTCAAGACTCACCCTCGGTCGAGGAGGTTTCCTCAAGGGAGTACTTGAAGAAAATCCTTACTACTCCAACTTAATCTTTATTTTTTGTTTGTTTCTAATGCACATTATTCTTCATGCTTGCTATTTACTTAACTTTGTATGTGGGTTTGCCATAAATCAAAGGGGAGATTGTTGGTCATTAGGCACCTAAGTCGAACACTGAGTTTTGATTATAGCAAGCGATACAAAGTTAAACTCATGTCGTTATCTCACATGAATCGAGTGTGCGGAAGATTGCTAAAGCTGGAGTGAAGGCTAGCGACACCGGAGGAAGTCGGTGGTCGGGCGACACTCGAGTGACTTGGAGGGGAGAAGGAATCGAGTGGAAGGCGGAAGCAAAAGCGACATGGTATGTATCGAGGTAAGCTCGTGTGTGCGAGCGTTAGTGAGGTCGTATCCTCCTTACAGGGATGGTCTTTAGCGTAGATCCGACCAAAGACATCCATCGATGGTCTAGGAGATCGGACGGTCGAAGGCCGTCGAAATAATGTTTTCTTTGAGCTAACTTTGCCTTGCGTCAAGCATCGATCATTGCCGGCTTGGAGGACTCATTGCCGTCAATCGGTGATCGGGAGGTCGGCCTCGTGATCTTTGCCATCGATCGGTGATGATGGCCATCAGTCGACTGATGGTCAATGATCAGCTTCGAGGAGTCAAGGCTTATCACCCCATTTCAAGGATATTAGTGCTCAATTGTGATTGGCTAGGGTTCCTCTCGAAAAGGGGCTCAAAGGCTATAAAAGGAGGGTTAAACCTAGGGTTTCATCATCAATTCTAAGCTTCCAAAAGCCTCCGCAAAGCTACAACTTCTCCGACAACGAAGTGCTTCTTCTCCGACGTCTAGGTTTATTTGTTTTCATTTTATTACGTCAGTTAGAGTTTTATTTCAGTTTAGTACTTTCATTTTCGGAGCTTTTATCGTAACGAGAAGAGGGGGGGGTGTCCCTCTACCTCAAGCTTTGTGCTTTACTTGTATCTATTAAACTCCTACCTCTAACAGGGAGGAGTTCTTCAGTGTTTTTTCCCTCCGTACGTGGTCGAGGACCGCTAGGGCTTTGGAGTAGTAGCCGAAGGCTATGAACAAAGTAAAACTCCTTTGTCTCTTTTTACTTTACATTTACATTTCCGCTGCAATTAATTATCTACTCGATTTTTGATACGAACTCGAAAAAAAAGTTTTATCGCTATTCACCCCCCCTCTAGCGATCCGCTTCAATCCAACATAATTCAAATGATTTCAAGTTTAACTAGGGACTTATTTATAACTAAAAAGAAAAATAAATGCATGCAAAATGAAATTAGGAATCTAGAAGAAAAGCTTAAAAATGCATGTTCACATGATAATATTTCTTCTTCTAGTACAAATGAAGCATGCTTAGAAGAAAATAGGATTTAAGGGAAAAGGTAGAATACCTTAGTAAATCCCTTGAAAAATTCACCATAGGCTTAAATACTTTGAAAATGATTATTGGGAGTCAAAGGGTAAGTTTCAACAAAAAGGGGTTAGGATATAAGGGATTAAAGAATGAAAAATCATACCATTGTCTAATTGCTAGGGGGCAATCAAAAACCACAATGATAGCTAGGAAATGGATCCCTAAGGAATACTTAGTAAACCCTATTAGAAAGAATCTATATTGGGTACCCAAGTCAATCCTTAAAGGTTAGAAAAACCTAGGATAGTCAACCATAAGTGATTTTATTTCATATCTTAGTACATGGTTGACTTATGATTATGTTGAGTGATATTGGATATACTAAACCTTGGATAGCATTGCATGAAATTTTTGGTTAAGTAAAAATACCTTAGTTACATCTCACAATCCACTATAAGGATAACTTGATTGAAAAACATAGCAATGGGTGTTTCTACTGGGCTCACCATTGCTTTCAGGGAGGCATTTGCCTTATGTCCCTGTATATGTCACTCAAGGTGTTTGAGACGTGCCAGATGTCACGTCTTATTTTTCCAATTTCATGAGACTTTTCCATGAAGTAATTTTTCCTGGTCCCTTCCCAGTGTCTTCTGCAATAAAAGTTCGATTCCTTTACCTGCTGAATCAGCTCCAGCTCTTTTAAAGCGATAGAAAGTTGATTGATGGCGTCCTCTTCAATGCTCGCCATTTTCCTCCTTTTGTCGTGTTCTTCTGGAGGAAATATGTTCTTGGAAGATGCTGCAACCAAAGCTTCGTATTGAGTCAAAAGTTTATACTCAACAGAAGTGGTTACCTCTGGGTGCATGATTCGTGTCCACTCATCATCCGTTCGGATCATATTGATAGCTTCGTCCCTTCCTTCAATAAGCCTGGATAATGAATCTGCAAAAATATTCAGCTTACCATCTATATGTTCGAATTTCACCTTTACTCCAGTTCCCATGATGAAATCAGTGAAGGCTAGCCACCGAACTCTGGATGGCTTGTTCTTTGTGGTTTTGTTATGGAAACTAATGATCGCTTGACAGTCTGTTCGGAGGGTAATTTCTTCTTTGTCTAGATAATGAATCTTCAATGAATTCATTGTTTCCATAGCAGCGTAGATTTCAGCATCAATTAGTTGCTCCACCTGTTGTAGTTGTAAGATACTGGCCTTCTCCAGAATTAGTTGTGCAATTGCTTATAGGGACAGGATTGGCCTTTGCAATACCAGAAGGCCATTACGGAAGAATAGCACCAAAATTCGGGATTTCATGGAAAAGAGGAATCCAGATAGGATGAGTAATATAGAAAAGCTTGTGTCGTCAGAGTCATGTTAGGTTGATATAAATGATTCACTAATGCTTTTGGCATTTTGATGGGTCATTAGTTGTATCACGATATAGTAATCATTGACTAACTATGGAGAAAACAAATGTTTAACTCATGAACATCTTTCCCAAAGATTATAGTTGGATATTTTTAATAATTTGAAAACATGTCATGTTTTGAAAACTATGAGTTGATGTTTTGAAATATTTAAAGGTAAAACTAGATTTCAAAGTTGATACAACTTTAGAGAATTTTAAGACTTTTGAGTTTTGCCTTACTTTTGAAAATATTGTGCATTTTCATGAAAAAATATTTTTTCCTTGATAGAGGAACTCATAATATTTCAATTTTTTATGAATTTTTCGTGCATTTCTGAAGTTTGCTTCAGAAATCAGAAAGGCTGATTATCAAACACTAGTTGATTGATGGCTTGTACCAGTCAACTGATGACACTGTACACAGGCACAATAGCTTGTTTTTGGTTTTTCAAAGTCTATTTTTTGTATTTTTATTCCCTTAGATATTGATACCACATTGTATAAGATAGTATGATCTTTTTGCTGGTGTCAAAGGGGGGAGAATTGTTAAGGTTTAAGTTAATCATGTTTAAAGCATGTGTTAAGGGGGAGTTTAATTTCCATGTTTATATTCATGCTTTACTTTCCTTATGGTTTTCTTTACCTAACTTAAACATATTGACACAGATAAAAAGGGGGAGATTGTTAGGGCAATCAACCCAAGTATGATCTTGGTTTTGATGTGTGTGTCAAAGAGTTTAAGTTAGGATGTTATGCTTTTGATGTGTGTATTTAAGTTGTGCAGGACTTAGTGAATCACACATGAGTAGCTTGATGAAGCATTAGCAAGTTCATCCATCTCGTGGCTCAGGTCCTTGAGACGGTGAAGGATGGCACGGCGAGAAACCATGAGCTTGGTGCATCCGAGGGACCGTTGGATGAGGAGCATTAGAGTGAAGCCAAAGGAAGCAGACTTTAGGGCAAGACACGAAGGATGACACGAGAGAAGCCGTGAGCTTAGTGCATCTAAGGGATGCAGGCTGAAGGAAGAGAGCTTCAATGGCGTACTCCGTGGGGAGATGAGAGTTGAGCGAATGTAACCCGGGACAGGGTAGTTCAACTTAGGGAACTTGGCCAAATGGCTAAGGTCAAGTGATGGATGCTCAAACATATGTGTTTGAGATTTTACCCGACGGTCGGATGCTCAAACATCTTGTTGTTTGAGGTTTTACCCGACAACAGTCGACTGATTTAGGTATCAGTCGACTGGGCTAAGTCGACTGCTAGTTGACTGGTGTCAGCTAGGGTATTGTGGCTAAACAATCGACTGCCAAGGGTTGGCAGTCGACTAGTCCACCATCAATCGACTGCAAAGGTATGTCAGTCGGCTAGTATAAGTGGACACGGGCACAGAAACGAGGTAGGCTCGACCAACGGCTTGACTGCCTATGCATCAGTTGACTGCTAGGGTTTGACAGTCGGCTGATGGGCTATCCATTGGAACTTTTCTAGTGTGGATTAAGTTATTGTGAGACAACGGATACAGGAGCAGTTGACTGCTGGCATGTAACAGTTGATTGCTGGCATGCAACAGTTGATTGTTGGCATGTAGCTAGCAGTTGACTGCTGCATGTCCAATGGGAAAATTGACCTCCTCTCTATAAAAAGAGGCCAAGGGAACTTTGGAGAGGCTAATGCTTTAACTCCTAATCATATCCTCGTGCTCTCCAAGTTTTTCTAGTGCTCTTACTCTCTTCTTCATTATTTTTACTTCTATCATCTTGTAAGAAGAGAGTTTGTGTAAGAAGATTTTCTCCACCTCTTGTTGAGCTAAAGGAGAAGTTTAGTGGAAGGTTGAAGGAGTGATCCGCCTAATGGATTGTCATGGACTAGCGGCAAGGACCGTGAACCACGTTAAAAGATTGTGTTTGTGATTGCTCCTTCTTTACTTTTGTTTAGCTTTAATTGTCTTTGTTTTAGCATCATTATTATTATTCCACTATGCTAATGAGTATTGTAGACAATCAAGCATGAGTGAATTCCGTTTACGATGATTAGGCTATTCATCCCCCCTTCTAGCTGGGCCATCGATCCCCAACATACTTGTGGCTTGTACCAGTCGATTCGTCATTGACAGTTGACTGTTAGTGATGAATAGTTGACTGACCATAAGTGGACAGGACACACAATGTTTCATAGTCGATTGCTGACTTATGATAGTCGACTGGTGGCTATTACAGTCGACTACTAGGTAAGGCCAATCGACTAGTCGGACAGAATCCGATGTGGATTAGTCTGTTGTGAGACAACGGATAGGTAGAAAGTCGACTGGTGAGTTAGGCCAATCGACTACTAGGCTAAAATCAGCTCAAGTTATAGCTTTATAAGAAGATTCCGTGAAGAGGAGAATAAGTCGATTCTTGGAGTTCTTGGAGGGGAAATGCTATTGCTTTCCAGACCTTCAGAGCATCTCAAAAGCAACCAAACAAGCAAACAATCAAAAGTTCTTATTTATAAAGTGTTTTCACTTCTTTGTTTTGTATTCTTGTATTTGGTTGTCTTTCATTTGTTGTAACTCCATTGTAAGAGGTTTCTCCACCTCCGGATTGTATTCCAAGAAGGAGATAAGTTTTAGTGGTGTTGACACTAATGCTCGGACGTGGAGTAGGAACTAGGGTTTCGAACCATATAAAATCTTCATGTAGTGCTTGTGTTTTGTTTTGTTTTGTTTATGTTGTGTATACTTGCATTTCCACTGCGTACTAACTATTTGTAGACGAGCATAAAAACACAATCGATCGACGCTTATCTATTAGAAAATTAAATTGGTAAAGGGATCGAGAGCAACATGCAACTGGAACGAAGTCCCCTGTTAGAATTGGTTACTTTGCGATTCTTGTAGATTTTATTATGCTAGATATGGATGAATATTCTCGAATCTCTATCCTCTTGGATAGACCTTTCTTAGCCACAATTGGAGCAATAATTGATGTTGAAAATCATAAACTTTCTCTGACATTTGGTGAAGACAAGATTTAATTTGATTTTTCTCATGCAATTAAATGGACATTTTTTGAAAATGTTTGCAAGATAAATTGGATGAAGTGCACATTCAAAGTTCTAGAAACCAACACTGAAAGGTTGTACCCCTTGGCACAACCATGCCTAATACTATTGAACAAGGAACAAGGACGTAGTAGCCAACAATAGTTGGTTCTGAAGGATCGAGAAAGATGCTAGAGGGGGGGGGGAGTGAATAGCATATTTAAAATCTTTTATAAACTATGAGTTAAACACAGCGAAAATCACAGACGCACTTTTTTTTACTTGATTAACAGCCAACTGGCTACTAGTCCAAGGCCCTATGATTCTTGATCACCTACGAAGGGTAATTCACTAAAACTCTCTTCCTCGTTGGAGGTGAAAGATACGAAGCAATTACAAGAAATGTAGAGGAGAAGGTAACACGCCTACCTCTCCTCTTAGCAAGTAATAAACAAAAATAAACAATACCAACTTTTAAGATGAAATGAAGGATGCTCGGTCGGAGTTACGACGTCGTTGCTGTAGGATAAAAAGTGTCGCTAGGGGGGGGGTGAATAGTGAGCGTGAAATCTTTTCTTTTCGTTTGATTCGACTAAGACAAAGTTTTGCAGAGGAAAAATAAATAAGACAATTTATTTTTACTTGGTTCACAACCCAACGGTTGCTACTCCAAGGCCCTGTGATCCTTGATTGCGTATGAAGGGGAAATCCACTATAGAGTCTCCTCCTATAGGAGACAACAATCACAAAAATCGAAAGCTCAAGGATGAGGCAACAAACCTACCTCACCTCATTACGATTAGAACCACAAATACAATGAATAAAAACAAACTTGCTACTGCCGACGAAGAGGTTGTGAGCTTGGCATTGTGTCGGCATTATGATGGCATCATGACGTTAGAGCTTTAACGTTGAGGGAGCACTTTGAGAGCAAGATGGATGATCCTAGGGTTCGAGTCCTCCCCTCCTTTTATAGACTTGTGCCTTGGAATAAGTCCAGATCCAGATCCACAACTTGTGGATCTTATCATGAGGTGACATCTTATCTTATCGGGAAGTGGCGGCATCAATTGTTATTTTTTTTTTGACCTTGTGTATTTGGCTAATTCGTCTCCAGCAGTTGACTGATAGCATCAGTCCACTACCAATATACAACAGTCGACTACCAGCTTGGTCATTCTCCTGCAATAAAAGGTTAGCATGGAATATGGTAACTATGATGGTTTCTTATCGTTCGATCTCGACCTAGACCTTCCATTGAAAGTCTTAGTCAGATCGTCGCCTACAGTCTTCCGCATACAGGGGATATGACCTTACCATCTCTCTTCGCACTCGTGCTTACCTCTGGTCCTTTATGACCTGTCGCTTTGCTTTTGGTCTTCACCTGGGTTCTTCGACTCCATTCGAAGTTCTCCCGATGTCGCCCGACCACCACGGTTTCTCGACTCGAGATTCCCTAGGTATCGCCGACCTTAAGCTCAGCTTAATCATTTTTGCACACTTAACAGAGCATGTGAGATAATGACATGACCTTAACTTTGGGCCTTTGCCATAATCAAAACCTAAGTTCGATTATCTTGGGCCCCTGCACCAATAATCTCTCTCCCTTTTTGATATATGGAAAACCTAATGAGTTTTTCGAGCCGCAAAAACCGCTTTTTACGTTGCAGAAACCTCGGAAGCTCGGCCACGGATCCGTGCAAAGTATAACAAATAAAACTAACATGTATGTGTTTAATACCTTTAGATCTACTTGTTAGTGAAAGCCCTAGAGCCAATCATGTGATGATTGTTGTATGGACTTTATTGTATCATATTCCTATTTATAAAGGCATGGTTATTATATTTACTTGTATTGGTGCCAAATACTCAATATAATAATGTCCTTGAGTGGTAGGTTCTTATCTATATCAATCGATTGGTTGAATCGATAATGAGATGATATAGAGAACACTACTTTTAATCATTCCTAGTCGAGTATTAACATTCAGGGACAATGTTAATGCGTAGAGACTAGCATGTAGGTCAACACGATGACTCGATCTCACAAGTCATGGATATGAGATATCAAGTTGACACATGGGTATGCATTGGAGAATGTATATTGAATGACCCGCCGTGAGAAAATATCATGGATTGTTATATGAGTGTCATATACTTTCTCATGTGGCTATTAGTATGACTATTAGTCCTTAGACCTGAAGTCACCATGGTTCCCTACATAAGAAGTTGCATACTTTGGCTTCGTCAAACGTCACCCGTAAATGGGTGGACTATAAAGGCGATTACTGGGTATGTAACAAATTATGCGGAGGGATGTGAGTGATGTAGATGGGATCTATCCCTCCTATATGACGGGGGTGACATCGATATTCTTGATAGAGTGAGACCACGAAGTGCATGACCATGCCCAAATGAGTCAATATGAGATATTGAGCTCATTTGATTAGAGTGAGTCTACTTGGAGTTCAAGATATAGATTGTACTGAGGATGACATGGTCTATGCCTCGATTGGTCAATCTAGATGTCAAGGATAGAGGGATATTGTCACATATTGTGAGAGTCACAATTAGTAGTCACAAAGGTGATGTTGGAGCTCAACATTCTTGTAACTTGGATAGCAATGATGTGTTGCTAGATACCGCTCATTGCTTATGTTTCTAAATCGGTTTAGGGACATTGCCAACGTTACAAGAACCTATAGGGTCACACACATAAGGGCAATTAGATGGAGATTAGGTTCATATGATGAACCATGAGGATTAGGTTCATGGGATGAACTAAATTGGATTAAGAGTAATCCTAATTAGACGAATTGAGTTGGACTCAATTTGATTCAAGTGTTGAATGAGTCTAATTTAGATTTGATTCATCAAATCAATTTAAATTAATGAATAGAGATTCATTAAATTGACTTGAATCAAATGGTTGTATTTGATCAACCATGGGAGATAAGAGGTCAAGTTTGACTTGACTTGAGAGGGAAGATGAAAGGTCAAGTTTGACTTGACCAAATGCCACATCATGGTGATGACTTGGCATGGCCAGCCAATGATGATGCTCCACATCATTATTGACTTAGCATGTGGTGCCACCTCATGAGGGAGACCAAGAGCCATTGGCTCTTGGAGAAGTTACATGCATGCATGTAACCCCCCCTAAGAAAAGTGGCCGGCCACTATTCTCATTAGATGAGAATTATTTGTGTGAGTTACACAACTTCATCTTCTTCCTTGGATCGCCCTCTCAAGCTCTCCCAACCTCCTTGGCCGAAATTCCTAAAGGGTACTAGCACACTCTAAGGTATTTTTCTCCACCTATTGCTTGTGTGGATACCAATAGAGGAGTCTCCACTTGACACTTTCGAGTTTCGGCGAACCTTTTGGACGAGCGGGATTTGCGAAAGGCGTCGCATCGAGGGTAACTTCTTATCATGTAGATCTAGAGTAGATCTAAAGGTATTAAACACATACATGTTAGTTTTATATTTTATACTTGGTATGGATCCATGGCCGGGGCTTCCGAGGTTTCCGCAACGTAAAAAGCGGTTTTTGTGGCTCGGAAAACCCAACAGTGGTATCAGAGCCATGTGTGAAGCATGTATGTGTTTCATTTTTTGTAATTTTTGTATTAGATATAAAAATTACATAATTTTATGTTTCTGTAAATTTCCTATTTTTATAGAATTTTTGAGTATTTTTCTCGAAGAGTCGAAGCAATGAGTGTTGGGACACTTGTAGGCTTCAACCATCGAGAAAAACTCTCCAAAACGACGAGTTCTCGCTTTTGGTCTTTGGGACAGTGACTTAAGTCGCTGTAAGATCGTAGTAGGGACACTCGTAAAATTTATTTTGTGAGTAGGGGCACTGCCCCTATCCCCGAAAGGGGCCTTGTCCCGCGATCATGCTCGGAAACCGCTTAGCGGGACCGTTATGGAGAGGTGACTCATAAAATTAAAAAAAAATAGGAAAAATTATAGAAATTTTCTGTAAAAATACATAATTTAGAATTATGTATAATTCTGTGATTGTCATGGCCCAATGACCCCAATTTTATTGGATTATGATGTGTTGTAATTCATAATACGGCCTGCGTGCCATTTTTGTGGTTGTGCGTGTTGTATAGTGTATGCGACCTGCGCGTCGTACCTCTTCTTTTGAAATTCTAGTTGTAAATAGTTTTAGACTCGAATGTAAGTCGAGTTTCATATTTGTAATGTAAAAAATGGAGCGGTGGAAAGTCCACTTGTAGACGAAGTTACGAGAAGGGTGCTGACGACACATGACAGTCAAATGAAGCGCTTGGAGAAACCGCTAGCCTTAGGTTGATCGTCCGATCTTCTCATTGGCTTGAGAAGATCGTAGTAGGGCCATGACCACATCACAATTAATTATGTATATATATGTTGATATATATATATATATATATATATTATATTTGATTTTGCTTGTGTGTGATGCATGCTAGTAGAATAATGCTTGTATGTATATGATGCATGTTAGGATATTTTTCTTGTATGTATATGATGCATGCTAGAATAATGCTTGTATGTATGTGATGCATGCTAATATAGGATAATAAAGGCCTTAATGCGTATATGATACACATTACGATTAGATTAGATCTTAATCGAATCAACTCGTAAATGCCTACCAGGTCCTTGATACCCATCACTACCTCGATCATTTGTAGTTGTTGAATATGCCAAAGCAGAGCAACGCATATTATCTTGGTAGGGTGCGGAGGGACAATCTTGGTCCCCCCTATCACGGCTTGGGTTAGAGTAAGCTCAATTAGATTGAGTAAAACTAGTTAACTCAATTGGATCGAGTAGAACTATAGGTATATTCCAATCGTCGGAAAGATAGGATAAGATCGCATTTACACTAAATCTTGGCGATTTAGCCAAAGCTAACTCAAGGTCTTTTGTAAATGTGGCTCTTGATCCTATAAACAAGAGTTGCATAGAGATGTAATCGGTAATATGTTACCCACCGATCGTACTAAGTCTTGGGCGATTTAGCCAAAGCTAACTCAAGGCTTAGTATGATGTGGATCTTGTCCCGCAAGAATTATAGCTAGTTTGTATGAATCTAGTAATGTGGTTTGACCACATCCATAACTCGATTCTACAAAATTCCTATAATTCAGTGGGAGCATCATTTGATTAAAGGCCTAATTAAATGATAAAAGGAATATGATATTAATTCTCTACATTATATGTTGTAGATTACTATGTCGACAAACACAAACACTCTCTCTCTGCGTTCTGTCCTTGAGAAGGACAAGCTCAATGGAACAAATTTCCTAGACTGGTACAGGAACCTGAGAATCGTTCTCACCCAAGAAAAAAAATTGTACATCCTGGAGCATCCCATTCCAGAGGCACCTCCTGCCACTGCCTCGTGAGCTGACAAAGATGCTTACAAGAAGCATCAAGATGATGCATTAGATGTGTCATGTCTAATGCTCGTGACCATGAACTCTGAGCTTCAGAAGCAACACGAGTTCATGAATGCTTATGATATGGTTGGACATCTTCGTCAACTATATCAAGGACAAGCAAGGCATGAGAGATATGAAGTCTCTAAGGCATTGTTTGGGTCCAAAATGCAAGATGGGACTCCCGTATGTCCATATGTACTCAAGATGATTGGGTACGTAGAAAACCTACAAAGGCTGGGATTCCCACTTGGCCAAGAGCTGGCCACTGACCTGATTTTGCAATCTTTGCCACAAGCCTACAATCAATTTGTCATGAATTATAACATGAATGAAATTGATAAGCCACTATCTGAGATGCTCAGCATGTTGAGAACTGCTGATCTTAACCTTAAGAAGGGATAATCTGACACCATTTTGATTATCTTCCTGGGTAGCCAAGGAAGGGGCTTGCTTCTGTAGGGATGTATACTGAAAAGTCTATCTTTTGTAAGAACATCTTTATTTTGAAATAAGAATCACATGATCATGGTTTGCATAATTTTATGGTTATGCAATATTGTCTAATACTTTACATTGTAGATAACATGGTGTGTAATGTCACACAGGAGATCATGTTATCGGCCCCTTGAAAAGTATAAGTAAAGGCTCACAACTGAGATGGCTTTGGACAAACCATCGGAATGGTTGTAGTGTGATTTGGTATTGGTTTGTCTTGACCATAAAATCACACTTGTGCACTTTGTGTGTATTGAGCAGGACCGACTTAGAGGTGATTCGATTTATTGCTGACTACATAATCGAATCGGACCTCAGATATTATTTACTACATGCTCTTAATCCCGATATAATAACGGGCACATATACTTAGTACTCATCTCTTTGATTTACCAATGGGCGAGATTTATAGATTAAATCGATAGGCTCGGTAAGTTGGGAGATGATATTATTTATATGGTGTGCCGTTGATTATAGGAGGAAACCGTGTCCTATATATTAGGATGATGATGTCCCCTTGAGGAGCTCATAAGGTTCATCATGTAAACCCTGCAGGTGGACTTGGTCCGACATGATGAAAAGGTTGAGTGGTACTACTCAAGGAGTTAGATGTTGATTAATTAATGGTCAGTAAATTAATTAATCGACGGACATTCGAGATCTTAAACACGGGGAGAAAATATACAAATAATATATGGAGCCCATATTATCTTATGGGGGTTGGTGAGGTAGATCAATGATGAACCTTTAGTGGATTGGAATTTATGTGGGCTTGATCCATGGGTGGCCAAGACCCAACTCCTCCTCATGGTCCCTAATGTAGCCTATTAACACCTCATGATGCTTAGATCCAATGGATAGAAACAAAACTCTAAGATCCATTGGTAGAGATTAAATCTCTAAGATCCGACGGTTGAGATTAAATCTCTAGATCCGACAGTGGAGATTAAATCCCTAGAACCAATGGATGAGATTAATTCATGACTTATCCCTAACTCTATAAAAGGATGGCATGGGATTTGGCGTGAACTACAATCAAGGAGAGCTAGGGTTTGGGTGGGAAGAAGGAATCCTAGTTGAGATAGGATTAGGGTTAAGGTTTGGAGGCTAGGGCGGCACCAAATAAGGAAGGTGATTGTTTCTTCTTCCTCCTCTTGTGGCCGGCGTCCAGATTGGTTTCCATCGCTTCCCAGCCCTTGGCCGGTGCCCAAAAACTCCCTTCTCCCTCTCCTTAGGTGGTGGAAACAAGATATAGGGTTTCCCTTGGTGTCTTGATTGTTTTCCATCATCTTCTCCACCTTCTAGTTGGCCGGTGGCAAGGAGATTGTGTGCTCCTTGTTGGTTGGTTTTAGGGAGGAGAAAATCCTTGTTTCTATTCTTCCTCTTTCTTTGGAAGAGAAAGGAAGGAAGATTTGTGATCTAGAAGCTTCGACTTTTGGTAGATCGTCGCCCACACGACGTCCAAAAGGAGGAAGGTCATACATTAGGAGATCAAGAGGAATATCTATTCTCTTTTCTCATTTGTTTATTGCTTGTATTTGTTTTTCAATTATAAGCATGTTATAAATCTGTAAATGGCTAAATAATACTTGGATCCCGAGCATAAACACAAAAACCGGCGATCCGGACATTGTCTATTCCGCAGCTACTCGTAGAATAGAGGATGGTCGCTTGAACAACTAGTTTGTTTAAGTGACCTCTCTAAATGAATAACACGACTATAACTTGGTTGCTTTGGCAATCCTTTTTGTCTAGGATTATTTTTTTTTAATTTTGGGACATCGAAGGGATCGCCATGTGTTGGGTTTCCGGCACCGCGGCGTGTGTGTGTTCGATCATGTTTCGTAAACATGAGCACAGCGGAAGCAATTAAAATAATAAATCTATATTTATTACAACACACACAACACACGCATGCTATTACAACAAGTGTAGACATAACCGTAAATTAAAATTTGCAATAAAGAAAATTATATACGTTATACCTTTCGTATGATGTGTAGCGGGAACGGCATCAACCGGAACGATCCTCGTAAGAATCGTCTCTATCCGTATCCACGCCGAGCTCCTCGGGATGACTTCGCTAAGTCATGAGCTTCGTCTTCGTATGGGTTACCAGCCTCGTGTTGAAGACGACGTGATCGAGAGATGATCACGATCCGAATCCAAATTCGGATCCTAAAACGAGTTCCCAAAACTCGCTTCTCCGGAGAGGTATTCGTCAACCA
Organism: Wurfbainia villosa; assembly: GCA_025175895.1. Taxonomy (NCBI): domain Eukaryota; kingdom Viridiplantae; phylum Streptophyta; class Magnoliopsida; order Zingiberales; family Zingiberaceae; genus Wurfbainia; species Wurfbainia villosa. Next base: position 81,652,309 of record CM045987.1, on the reverse strand, counting down.
ATTGACGAATCCTTCGTCCTCCACCTCAGAGGATTACCGGAGATCAAATCCCCGGTAAGTTAGCCGCTGTCGGAGCACTAACCGTCGTCTAAACGACGCTCCGACGAGAGGAGGAGAAGCTGTCCAGAAAACTGGACAGCTTGGTGGAGGATGTAGGCGCCGGCCAACCAAGGAAAGAAAAGCCTCACCTTGATGCCAAACCTATAGGGGATCACCGGAGGGTCGCCGGAGTGTTCACCGGCTGAAGCTTGGTCGCCGGCAAGGACTTGGACGGCGGCACAAAAGCTGGGCGGCGGCACTTAGGGTTGGGCGCCGAATTCACCAACAAGGGGTGGGCGGCAACTCTATGTTGGGCGGCCAAAATTAGATTAGGGTTTTGGATTAGGGTTTAAGCCCTATTTTATAGAGAACTAATTCTCTTAATGGTTAATGGATCATATCCATATAGCCCGTTAACCCGCTCCATTAAGATAAGTTAAAATAAACCAAACCATGATGGTTTATTTTAAGTTAAAACGAACCGAACCAACTTTTGGTTCATTCGTTTAAAATAAACCAAACCCTTTGGTTTATTCTCATCCATTGGATTAGAACCAAACCATTTTGGTCCATCCATTATGTCTTCATAAGACACGGCCCATCCACGCTTCCATTGCGACTGAAACAATTTCATGCTCGCTTTATGTTTGGTCCAACCAAACATAGTTTCTCTCGGTCTGAGAATCCCATTCTCAAGCTCGTTTTAAATCCTTTGGAATACACTCATTGTGCGTGTGACCAAATAGGTTCTCGGTTTATGTTGGCCATCTATAATTAACCATTAATTATAGAACGATCATGAGTGGCACCTAGTAGTACATCATGATCCCCAATTAACCGAAAAGATCAACGGTTGATCCAGAACTATTTCTGAAACCCTTCAGTTGCTCGAATGAATCGTGCCCCATTCCCTTCACTCATCTTATATCCACTTGGTTCAGGACATGGTCTATTGTGTCAGTCCCCACTAGGCTAACTATGTCACACCTAGCCCAAGTATCATTTCCTCGTCCTACGAATTCTAGTTACTCCACATGTATCGAAGAGTACTTAACTCTAAACATGTAATGCTTTGGCCAAAGACTTTAGTAACAATCCGACGAGAGGCCATGGGTATACATCTCCTCGCAAGGAGTGGTGAATCCTTTATAGGCTATTCAAACACCTTCGATCACTTCGACTTATACCCAATCATCCCGGGTCCACATCTCCTCGGAGATGTTTGCTTAAGATGTCAAAGCATAAGTCTCCATGATCAAGATGACTTGAATACCGCAAGTCAAAGGAACATCGCAATTAAGCCACGGTAAGAACTTCATTGACATATCTATATATGCAGAGAACCATATGAAGTCTTACGGCTGGTCACTCCAATGAACTAGTTACCATAACTAGCATCCACGATTAACTACGGACATCACTATGTCTCCAGCCAGTGAGAATCAGCTGCTTGGATACACCAAGGAGTATACCTCGTGCTAGTCTCAAAAGAATTGATGGTGTCCAAATCCATCAATTCATCGACTAGGGATAATTCCGATACATCACAATTACACATGTAGAGATACTCACTAGTTGTGATCCAATCACAAATTCTCTCATGCTGTGAATCGTATCGTGGGCATTCAGTAAATGAGTTTAAGATCCAATCAAATACATAAAACATGTATACTCAAATAGTGAATCTTCATTTATCATATAAATGGTTCATACATAAGGCGATTGCCTTAGGACATCTCTCATATATTACTAACAGACTCCCACTTGGCCTAATGCCAATCGCTACGGTATCCAATACCATAAGCTCGAACATGACCCTCAAACTTATTTTGAGGTAATGCCTTAGTCAAGGGATCCGCTAAGTTCCTTTCAGTGGGAATTTTCTCGATTTGTATTTCGTTCCTACTGATGATCTCTCTGATAAGATGATAGCGGCGAAGCACATGTTTGGATCGTTGATGAGACCTTGGCTCTTTACTGTCAGATTGCTCCATTGTTGTCGCGATGGGCCGGTATTGCTTCAACAATGGCGGAATCACACCAAGTTCATGAAGCGAACTTCTTGATCAAACCGCTTCCTTTCACGCTTGAAGCGCAATATATTACGCCTCGATGGTAGAATCCGCTCGATCTCTTGTTTGGAACTTTTCCAACTCACTGCGGCCCCATTCAAGGTGAACACGTATCCAGACTGAGACATGGAATCATCCTTGTCTGTCTGGAAGCTGGCATCCGTATACCCGCGTATCACCATGTCCCCTTCTCCATATATTAGGAACACATCCTTAGTTCTTCTCAAGTACTTAAGGATCGTCTTATGATCGCCCAATGATCCATTCTGGATCGGATTGAGTATCTGCTCGTGACACTCGGAGCGTCACGATACATCGGGCCTCGTACATAACATAGCATACATGATAGATCCTATTGCGGATGCATAGGGAATCTTACTCATGCAAATCCTCTCTTCGTCTTACGTGCGCGGACACATAGACTTGAAGGTGTTCCCATGCTGATGGGTAGATAACCTTTCTTGGATTCCGACATGCTAAACCTCTTTAGCACTCGGTCTATATATGTAGACTGCGAAAGACCAAGCAACCGTTTCGATCTATCTCTATAGATCTTAATCCCAAGGATGTAGGTTGCTTCTCCCAGGTCTTTCATGGAGAATGTCTTGGATAACCAAACCTTAACGGACTGTAAGATTGACACATCGTTTCCTATAAGTAATATGTCATCGACATACAATACTAGGAACACATTGCCTCCCACTAACCTTCTTGTACACACAAGGTTAAATGCGGATTTTGTGAAATCAAACTTTTTGATTGTCTCATCAAAGCGGATATTCCGACTCTGGATGCTTGCTTCAATCCATAAATGGATAAATGCAATTTGCATACCTTGGTTTTATCAGCGATGTGAAACCCTCAGGTTGTATCATATACACATCCTCGGGCGAGTTTCCATTAAGGAAAGTGTTTTCACATCCATCGCCATATCTTATAATCATAATGAGCTATGGCGGGGCATCGAATGGATTTAAGCATAGCTACGGTGAATAGGTTTACGTCATAATCAACACCTTGTTTTTGACGATATCCTTTCGCCACCAATCTAGCCTTATAGGTAATCACATTACCATCCATGTCGGTTTTCTTCTTGAAAACCCACTTGCACCCTATAGGCTTTATGCCTTCAGTGGGTCAGCCAAGTTCCAAACTTGGTTTTCATACATGGAATCCATTTCCGACTTCATGGCACCAAGCCACTTATCCCTTTCTGAACTTGTCAGCACTTCTTCATAACTGGTAGGCTCCTCATCAACAATGAGTAACACGTCGTTCGATTCACTTACGAGAAATCCATATCTCTCAGGAATATTGCGTGTTCTACCAGATCTACGAAGATGTGGTGTTATAATAGGTCCAGCCGATTGCTCATCACTATGAGTTGTCGGCTGTTGTGCTTCACCAGGTATCTCATCAATGTCTATTTGAGTCTCTCGAGCCTCCTCAAGCTCGACGACACTCCCACTGTTTTCTTGCAAGAGAAACTCTTTCTCTAGAAACACAGCATGCCTTGAAACAAACACCTTTTGTTCAACAGGATGATAGAATTGGTAACCCCTTGTTTCCTTAGGGTATCCAATAAATAGACATTTATCAGACTTAGCATCCAGTTTGTCTGATACAGTCCGCTTCACATAAACAGGACAACCCCATATCTTCAAGTAAGATACATGAGGTTTCTTACTAGCCTATATCTCATATGGAGTAGTAGAGACTACCTTGGTAGGCATTCTGTTCAACAAGTAAACAGCTGTCTGAAGTGCATAACCCCAAAAGGAATTGGGAAGAGTCGCATGATTCATCATTGACCTGTCCACGTCCAACAAGGTCCGGTTACGCCTCTCAGATACACCATTATGCTGTGGTGTATAGGGCGGAGTCCATTGAGACAATATGCCATTGTCTCTTAGATAATCAAGAAACTCTTGACTTAAGTATTCACCAGCTCGATCCGATCGAAGTATTTTAATACTTTTGTCATGTTGTTTCTCTACTTCATTTCTGAATTCTTTGAACCTTTCAAAGGCTTCAGACTTGTGTTTCATCAAGAACACATACCCAAACCGTGAGTGATCATCGGTGAAGGTAATGAAGTAGCTATAGCCTCCTAAAGCTTGAGTTGACATAGGTCCACATACATCAGTATGTACTAGACCTAGTAACTCTCCCACTCGTTCACCTTTTCCAGTAAAAGGTAACTTAGTCATCTTGCCTTTTAAGCATGATTTGCATGTATCGTATGAATCCAATTCAAACGATTCCAGAATTCCACATCGGTGTAATTCGGACATGCGTTTCTTGCTTATATGGCCAAGACGACAATGTCACATATAGGAGTCTATGTGATTATCCTTTCGAGCACGCGTGTTGCTCGCTTCGATATTGAAAATGTCACTGGATACGTCCAACATATAAATGCCATTACTCAAAGTTCCAGTTCCATAAAGTACGCCATTCAAAGTTATATAACAACAATTGTTACTAAACGTTAAATGGAAACCATTTCTATTTAAGCAGGAAATAGAAACAATGTTCTTTATTAGAGAAGGAACATAATAAGTTCCCAAGACTAGTCCACTAGGAGCTTTAGCAAATAAGTTCGATGGCGAATACAGAACCTTTGCTCCATTGCCAACTCGCAAATTTGACTCCCCTCTGACAAGTCTTCTTCATTCCTTAGCCCCTGTATGTCATTACATATATGTGAGCTACACCCAGTATCCAATACCCAAGTGTCTAAGGAAATAGAATGACAATCAATAACGAAGATACCAAGAGGATGGGGCATCTGATGCCTTCTTCTTCTTCATGGACTCAAGATAAGTCTTGCGCTTTCTTCGCGGGCCTTCCTTGCCACAGTGATGGCAAGTGCCCTTTTGTGCTGGTTCCACCTTCTTTGCCTTTTTCTTTCCTTTCTTCTGTTCTTTTGCCTTCCTCTTAGAACCTTTCTTTGAGGAATCAACTAACAGAATTGCCTTCTCCTCATGCTTTACAGAAGGCTCCACAGTCTTCAAAGATATTAAGGAGCTTGAAATGGTGGATTCCAATTTGTTCATCCGATATAGTTCATCACAAATTCGAGAAGCTCTTGGGCAAACAATGCAGAATTAAGTCAATACTTAACTCATGATCCATCACAAAACCGAGGGTAGCTAGCGCTCGATGTACCCGTTCATCTTTAGCACAAAGCACTCTGACGAACCTTCTTGCATCTTCGTAGTGAAGAGGAGCCTAGAGACCTCGAACCTTTGGATCTCGCTTGCTCATCGAACAACTCATGAAGATGGAAGACCATAGTATTAGCGCATCGCCATGCTAGCATGATGCAACTCGCCAACTCAGACCGCCACATGTTTCGATAGACCAACATTTGGTCGGAGTTGCATCGCCCTTAGACGGCCAGAAGAGGCTCTTCAAGGACATATGCAAGCTTTTCCGCCTTGAGAACAATTCTCGTGTTTCTAAGCCACCCAGAAGTTAGGCCCAATACTTTGTTCAATCCAAAATAGTGCGCAAATTCAAAGACGCTATGATCAATTTATTGACCTAGAAATACAAAAACGAGCATATATGAGAAAATGATTTTAAAATGCATCAATATACATTTATAAATCCCATTCATTTTTCAATTTCAAAACCCTTAAAATCACTTCGAGATCGTAGGTCCATCTCGAATGGGTGATATCCATCATAGATAAGAACAACCTTGGAGTGAGTCCAACAAGCCATTCTTAGCTATGATGGTGGGTATCAAGTATACCGATTACATATCATGTATATGTAACTATCACAATGTGCTATCAACTAATTGAATGTTTACACATACATTGGGTTGTTAACACATTAACAAGTATGCATCATATGCATAGCACCCAACTTCACCTCTCTTCACATCGACCTTGGAGTGAGTCCAACAAATCGATGCTCCAAGTTAAAGCCGACCCATTAATCGCGAAATAGTTTTAATATGGTTAGAGCGCATTCAACCAATTAGCCAGGCTTGGAGTGAGTCCAACAACCCAAACTAACGATTGACCTCTGACTCTTACCATATTAGAGTTAAACTATTCCAATGATTTGAACATGTTCAGGTTCGAGCCGGGCTTGGAGTGAGTCCAACAACCCAAACAGGAAACAGAACTCTGGTTCTAACTGTTAGTTATAGCCCTAAGAACCAATCATGTGATGGTTGAATAGGGAACATTTTGTATCATATTCTATAAAGGCAAAGGATTGGTTATTATATTTAAGTCTTGCTTGTGCCAGCTAAATTAAATATAGTAATGCCCTAGAAAAGTAGGTTCTTATCTACAGCACATCAATTGGCAAAATTGATTATGAGAGGCTGTAGAGAACACTTTCTAAATGTTCCTAGTCAAGTATTAATATGCAAGGGCAATATTAATACATAAAGACTAGCATGTAGGTCAATTGATGACTTGATCTCACAAGTCATGGATATATGATATCAAGTTGACACATGGGTATATATTAGAGAATATATACTGAACTGACCCGCCATGAGAAAGTTTCATGGATCGTTATATGAGTGTCATAAACTTTCTCATGTGACTATTGGTATGAATAGTCCTCGGACACGAAGTCACTACGGTTCCCTACATAAGGAGTTATGTACTTTGGTATCACAAACGTCACCCGTAGTAGGTGGACCATAAAGGCGACATCGGGTATATAACAAATTATGCGGAGGGATGTGAGTGATGTAGATGGGATCTATCCTCTCATATGACGGAGAGTGATATCGGTGGGCCCTTGATTGAGTAGAACTACTAAAACGCATGGCCATGCTCGAATGAGTCAATATGAGATATTGAGCTCATTTGTTTGAGTTAGTTTACTCAGTGGATCAAGAAACACATAGATTGATCGAGGATGACACGGTCCTATGCCTCATTGATCAACTGATATCAAGGATAGAAGGACAATATATTATAGTAGTCACGAAAGGTTAGTGGATCTTGACTTATCTCAGAACTTGGGTAGCAATGATGTATTGCTAGATGTCAGCCATTGCTTGTGTATCTAAAAGAGTTTAGATCCACTGCCAACGTTATGAGAGCCTATAGGGTCACACACAAAGAGCATGATAATTAGAGGAATTAGAGTATTCTAGTTTGACTAGAATAATTTGGGAATAAGCTTAAGTACAAAATGGTTTTTGGACTTTAAGCTTAATGAGAATTTTAGCTAATTGATTTAATGAGATTAATTCAATATGTTACCTCATTGATTTAATAAGATTAATTCAATATGATAACATAAGCTTAATTGAATTAATAAGATTAATTCAATATGATAACATAAGCTTAATTGAATTAATAAGATTAATTCAATATGATAACATAAGCTTAATTGAATTAATAAGATTAATTCAACATGCATGAATGCCACATAAGAATGCCACATAAGCATGCCACCTAAGCATCCACCTAAGCTAGATAAGGTGGAAGGAAACAAAATGGTTTTGTCTCCTTAAGTGGCCGGCCAAACAAATGTCCCAATGCAATGGATTGCATTGAATGTGTGGAGGTGAAAGGGTTTTTCCAACCCTATAAAAGACCCCATGGAGTGGCCGGCCAAAGCAATTGTGGGTGTGGTTGTTGGGAGCTTGAGGCTTGGAGAGAGCTTGAGAGCTTATTGTTGTGTGGCTTTTGTGAGTGTAGCAAGAAGAGTAGTCTTCTTCTTCCCTTCTCTTTTTCCCTAGCTTCCTCTCCTTTAGGGACTTCTCTAGCAAGAAGTAAAGGAGATCTCCTCTAGTTTTCTTTTGTGAGACAAGAGCTTGCTCGTGTGGATACATATAGAGGCACGGACACTTGAACGTGCTAAAGATCCAACAAACAAAAGGAAGAAGCGGGATTAACAAGGGCACGCAACAAAGGTAATCCTCTCCTATAAGATAGGCTTGGTTTAGAGAAATTTATTTTATACGAGTTTTCTTTCGCATGGATCACTTGGAAGGGATCTTAATTTTTCATAGCATATGCCATTTGGCATAAAGAATTCCCTACAAAGGGTATCGTGAGCCACTTATGAAAGATCGTATAAAATAGGTTTTCTATTTTATATGTGATATAAGTAGGATAAATTTTATTATGAGTTGATAATTGCATTAGCAATTGTCAAACATAATAAAATATCCAATGTCTTTAAAAGTTAAAATGACATGGTGCATGGTTATGGCCTAGTCCCAAAAGGTTTGTGAATGTGTGTGTGTTGTAATTTTAATACGGCCCATGTGGTCGTGCCTTCCTCCTAAAATTCTTGTTGTAAAATTAGTTTTTGACTCGAATGTAACTCGAGTATTTCTCCTTTTGTAATGTACAAAACAAAGATGGAGGGTCCATTGGAAGATGAGGTTACAAGGAGGAAGTCAACACACAAGACAACCAAAAGGAAGCACTTAGGAGAAGATGCTATCCCTAGGTTGACCAATCAATCTTTTCATTGGCTTGAGAAGATTGTAGAATAAGGGCCATAACCATGACACGCTTAGTTTAATATGTATGTGATGCATGTTAGTTTAGCTTGTATGTGATGCATGATTAGTTTAGCTTATATGTGATGTATGCTAATATGTATATGATACATGTTTATTTCTTAATAAGTCAAAACGATATGCCTACCAAAGCTTGGTACTCACTACTTCCTCGATCATTTGTTATTGGGTTTGCCAAAGCAAAGCAATGCATTTTATCTTGGAAGAGTGCGAGTGGACAATCGTGATGTCCCGCTATCAAACTTGGTTAAGACTTAATTAAGTTTTCTTAATTAGTTAAGAAAGTAGAGGCATATATTAGCTTTGAACATAAGTTTTAAAATTAGTTTTATGTGATTTCGAACATCGCCTTTGTCTTAGAAGTGGTCGTTGTTCGATATCCAAGAAGGCCTCGTGCCTCGCCACACCGAAGCCGGTTTAGGAATAAACACTAAACTAATCTAAAACTTAACCAAAGCTATTAAAGAGTTACATCAGATGTAATTGGCAAAAGATTGCCTACCTAATTATACTACGCTGGGCGATTAGCCAAAGCTAACTCAAGACAATTATAATGTGGATCTTTATCCCATATAAATTTATAGCTAAATAGTAGCTATGAGAATTTAGTGGGAGCCTCATTTAATTAAAGGCCTAATTAAATGATTTAGGTATGATACTTAACTTTGCATTTTAATGTTGTAGATCACCATGACATCTAACACGACACACCCCCTCAACTTGCGATCTGTCCTTGAGAAGGACAAGCTTAATGGAGCGAACTTTCTTGACTGGTATAGGAACTTGAGGATTATCCTCAAACAAGAACGCAAACTGTATGTCCTAGAGTCTACCTCTGAAACACGCCTCACGCGCCACTCGTCTTGAAAAGGATGCTTATAAGAAGCATCAAGATGACGCATTAGATGTGTCATGTCTTATGCTTGCCACCATGAACTCTGAGCTTCAGAAGCAACATGAGAACATGGATGCCTATGATATGGTTGAGCATTTGAAACAATTATATCAAGGACAAGCTAGGCACGAGCGTTTTGAAGTGTCTAAGGCTCTTTTTGCATGCAAGATGCAAGAAGGAACACCTTTAGGAACTCACGTACTCAAAATGATTGGGTACGTTGAGAACCTTGAAAGACTAGGTTTTCCACTGAGCCAAGAATTGGGAACCGATGTTATCCTCGCAATCATTGAAGCATATAATCAATTCGTCATGAATTATAACATGAATGAAATTGATAAACCTTTGCGAGATTCTCAAAGATGTTAAGAATCACAACCAATCTCAAAAAGAAAGTTAGAACGTACTAATGGTCAAGAAGGGCAAAGGTAAGCGCAAAGGCAAGGGTAAGACCTAAGCCAAAGGCAAGGCCAATTCATCCACTTCAAAGGGTAAAGGTAAAGTACCTAAGGAAGGGACCGCTTCCATTGCGGTGAGATCGACACTCGGAAGCGGAACCGCAAAGTCTACCTTGAGGAAGTAAAGAATAAAAGAAGTGGGACTTCGCCTGTATACACGTTATAGAAGTTAATCTATCTATTTCTTCTACATGGGTATTAGATACGGATGTGCATCTCACATTTGTAATAATGTGCGTGGACCGAGAAATAGTAGACAAATGGCAAAAGGCGAAGTAGACCTACGAGTAGGCAATGGCGCAAAAGTCGGCCAGAGTCAGAGGAACATATTCTTTGTCTTTGCCCACCGGGCTTATCTTAGAACTAGAGGAGTGCTTATATGTACTGCATTGACAAAAGAACATAATTTCAGATCTTGTTTAGACAAGAAAAATTTTTCTTTATAATAATAAAGGACAAATGTTGTTCCATTTATTTAAATGAAATGTTCTATTGTAATGCACCACTTATGAATGGTCTCTATGTTCTAGATTTAGAAAACCCAATTTATAACGTAATAAAAGTGGTTCAAATCGAATGATTGAACCAAACATATCTCTCGCACTCGCTTAGGTCACATAAATGAAAACGATATCCCAACTCCATAAAGATGGATTATTGACTCATTTGATTTTAAATCATATGAGGTATGCGAATCTTGCCTTTTAGGAAAGATGACTAAAACTCTATTTAGTGGACATGGAGAGAGAGCGACAGACTTGTTAGGACTCATACATACTGATGTATGTGGGCCTTTCAATGTCGAAGCCAGAGGAGGCTATAAGTACTTTATTACTTTCACTGATGATATGAGTAGATTTGGCTACTTATATTTGATGAGACATAAGTCGTAATCCTTTGAAAAGTTCAAAGCATTCAAGAATGAAGTACAAAACCAACTTGGTAAGCGTATTAAGCTACTTCGATCAGATCGAGGTGGTGAATACCTTAGTCAAGAGTTTCGTGATCACCTGGCTGAGTGTGGGATAATATCCCAACTCACTCCACCTGGAACACCACAATGGAATGGTGTATCTGAGAGGAGAAATCATACTCTATTAGATATGGTACGATCAATGATGAGCCGATCGATCTACCTACTTCCTTTGGGGACTAGCTCTAGAGACACCGCCACACTTAATCGCGTCCCATCAAAAGCCAGAGAAAAGACACCATAATGATATGGATCGAAGAGTCCCAAAATGTCTTTATAAAGATTTGGGGTTGAAGCTTATGTAAGATGTCAAGTCTCGGATAAACTAGGACCCAAATCGAGATAAGTGTTATTTGTAGGATATCCCAAGGAAACTAAGGGATATTACTTTTACAATCCCACACTTGGCAAGGTGTTTGTTGAAATGTCTTTCTAGAAAGAGAATTTATTTCTAGAAAAACTAGTGGGAGTAAAATTCATCTTGAAGAAGTTCAAGATGATGATAACACTAAGGCTTCGATGGAAAATGAACAGGAACCACAAAGTGTTGTGGATGAGGAAATTGTTGCCCAAAGAGTTGTGGAACAAACACCTGTTCAAGTAGACCAACCTCTTCGTAGATCTGACAGGATCCGTCGTCAACCCGAGAGATATTCTTTTCTCTTGACTGACAATGGTGATGTATTGCTTGTCAATCTTGACGAGCCTACATCCTATCAAGAAGCTATGATGAGCCCAGATTCCAAGAAATGGCTAGAGGCCATGAGATCCGAAATGGAATCCATGTACACTAACCAAGTATGGACCTTGGTTGATCCACCAAGGGTAAAACCCATTGGGTGTAAGTGGGTCTTTAAAGTAAAGACTGACATGGATGGTAATAAGCATACCTATAAAGGTAGATTGGTGGCTAAAGGATTCAAACAAATTCATGGTATTGACTATGATGAAACATTTTCACCAGTTGCGATGCTTAAATCCATTCGGATCATACTTGCTATTGTAGCCTACCACGATTATGAGATCTGGCAGATGGATGTCAAAACCGCTTTTCTGAATGGAAAGCTACTCGAGGATGTGTACATGACACAGCCTAAGGGTTTTGAAGATCCAAAGCATCCTGGAAAGGTATGCAAACTGCAAAGGTCCATTTATGGACTAAAGCAAGCCTCTCGAAGCTGGAATCTTCGATTCGATGATGCAATCAAGGAGTTTGGTTTCATCAAGAATGAAGATGAACCTTGTGTCTACAAGAGAAATAGTGGGAGCACAATTGTATTTCTTGTCTTGTATGTAGATGACATACTTCTCATCGGAAATGATATTCCCTCACTCCAGTCTGTGAAGATGTGGTTAGGGAATTGTTTCTCGATGAAAGACTTAGGTGAAGCTGCCTATATTCTAGGCATTAAGATCTATAGAGATAGATCTAAAAGATTACTTGGCCTAAGTCAGAGTACATACATTGATAAAGTGCTAGATCGTTTTGCTATGCAAAATTCCAAGAAAGGATTTCGCTTTATCACATGGTGTGAGTCTTCAAGACTCAATGTCCTCTTCTAAGGAGGAGAGAGATCGCATGGATAAGATCCCTATGCACCGCCATAGGGTCTATCATGTACGCCATGCTTTGTACTGCTCCGACGCCTCGTGATGCTTTGAGCATGACGAGTAGATACACTGATCCAGTGAAAGTCATCGGATAGCATAAAAATATTCTTAAATACTTACGAAGAACGAAAGAATATTTCCGATATTCGAGGCAATGAGGAGCTAATCAGAAGGGTTACAGTGATGCAAGCTTCCAAATGCATAAGGATGACTATAGATCGCAATCGGGTACGGTTTTGCCTCGAATGGTGGAGCTATGAGTCGGAAGAGTTTAAAGCAGACACACGCTTGGTCGATTCTACAATGTAGAGTATATTGCGATCCGATGCAAAGAAAGGAGGCTGTTTGGCTCCGTAAGTTCATCAGTGAACTTGGAGTAGTTCCTAGCATTGCAGATCCAATAGACTCTCATTGTGACAACAATGGGGCTATTGCACAGGCTAAGGAACCTCGATCACATCAGCGGACCAAACACATACTGCGGCGCTTCCATCTCATTCGAGAGATCATCGATAGAGGAGATGTGAGGATATGCAGAGTACTGACAGAAGCTAACATCGCAGATCCATCGACCAAGGCTTTGGCACAGAGGAAGCATGATGGTCACACTAGGTCACTAGGTATTAGATATCATAGTGATTGGTACTAGTGCTAGTGGGAGATTGTTAGTTATAGCCCTAAGAACCAATCATGTGATGGTTGAATAGGGACATTTTGTATCATATTCTATAAAGGCAAAGGATTGGTTATTATATTTAAGTCTTGCTTGTGCTACCTAAATTAAATATAGTAATGCCCTAGAAAAGTAGGTTCTTATCTACAAAGACATCAATTGGCGAATTGATTATGAGAGGTCAGAGAGAACACTTTCCTAAATGTTCTAGTCAAGTATTAATATGCAAGGGCAATATTAATACATAAAGACTAGCATGTAGGTCAATTGATGACTTGATCTCACAAGTCATGGATATATGATATCAAGTTGACACATGGGTATATATTAGAGAATATATACGAACTCCACCCGCCATGAGAAAGTTTCATGGATCGTTATATGAGTGTCATAAACTTTCTCATGTGACTATTGGTATGAATAGTCCTCAAACTCAAGTCACTACGGTTCCCTACATAAGGAGTTATGTACTTTGGTATCACAAACGCCACCCGTAATAGGTGGACCATAAAGGCGACATCGGGTATGTAACAAATTATGCGGAGGGATGTGAGTGATGTAGATGGGATCTATCCCTCTCATATGACGAGAGTGATATCGGTGGGCCCCTTGATTGAGTAGAACTACTAAAACGCATGGCCATGCTCGAATGAGTCAATATGAGATATTGAGCTCATTTGTTTGAGTTAGTTTACTCAGGGATCAAGAAACACATAGATTGATCGAGGATGACACGGTCTATGCCTCATTGATCAATCTGATATCAAGGATAGAAGGACACGGTCATATATTATAGTAGTCACGGAAAGGTTAGTCGGATCTTGACTTATCTCATAACTTGGGTAGCAATGATGTATTGCTAGATGCCGCTCATTGCTTGTGTATCTAAAAGAGTTTAGGTCCACTGCCAACGTTATGAGAGCCTATAGGGTCACACACAAAGAGCATGATAATTAGAGGAATTAGAGTATTCTAGTTTGACTAGAATAATTTGGGAATAAGCTTAAGTACAAAATGGTTTTTGGACTTTAAGCTTAATGAGAATTTTAGCTAATTGATTTAATGAGATTAATTCAATATGTTACCTCATTGATTTAATAAGATTAATTCAATATGATAACATAAGCTTAATTGAATTAATAAGATTAATTCAATATGATAACATAAGCTTAATTGAATTAATAAGATTAATTCAATATGATAACATAAGCTTAATTGAATTAATAAGATTAATTCAACATGCATGAATGCCACATAAGAATGCCACATAAGCATGCCACCTAAGCATCCACCTAAGCTAGATAAGGTGGAAGGAAACAAAATGGTTTTGTCTCCTTAAGTGGCCGGCCAAACAAATGTCCCAATGCAATGGATTGCATTGAATGTGTGGAGGTGAAAGGGTTTTTCCAACCCTATAAAAGACCCCATGGAGTGGCCGGCCAAAGCAATTGTGGGTGTGGTTGTTGGGAGCTTGAGGCTTGGAGAGAGCTTTAGAGCTTATTGTTGTGTGGCTTTTGTGAGTGTAGCAAGAAGAGTAGTCTTCTTCTTCCCTTCTCTTTTTCCCTAGCTTCCTCTCCTTTAGGGACTTCTCTAGCAAGAAGTAAAGGAGAGCTCCTCTAGTTTTCTTTTGTGAGACAAGAGCTTGCTCGTGTGGATACATATAGAGGCACGGACACTTGAACGTGCTAAAGATCCAACAAACAAAAAGGAAGAAGCGGGATTAACAAGGGCACGCAACAAAGGTAATCCTCTCCTATAAGATAGGCTTGGTTTAGAGAAATTTATTTTATACGAGTTTGCTTTCGCATGGATCACTTGGAAGGGATCCTAATTTTTCCGTTGCGCATATGCCATTTGGCATAAAGAATTCCCTACACTAACCATATTAATGGAAGGTGTAGGCTTTAATATTGAGTTAGGGTTTTTATGTCTCATCCTCTTTGCATGCAAATAACTATTATCTACATGGAATGACATACATGGCATACATCTACATGTCACGACACGCATGGCATAATGTTATGCATCTAATGCAATTACATGACATACAATTATGTCATGTATATAATTTCCTTATATGTCATAACTATTTATGGAAATAAAATATGTTTAAGATTTGATTCTCCAAATCAAATCATAATTAAATTAGGAAACAAATTTCCAAATCTAATCACATATTTTATTCATGGAATTATTTGATTAAGGAAAATCTATTTAGGAAACCAATTTCCTAAATCATTAAAAACTACTTATGGAAATAAAATATTTTTAAGATTTGATTTCCCAAATCAAATCATGATTAAATTAGGAAACAAATTTCCAGAATCTAATCAAATATTTTATTTATGGAAAATATCAATTTCAATAAATACTTCCAACTTTCCAAAAGTGGAAGATTTCCATAAATACTTCTAGACTTTCCAAAATTGAAAAATTTCCATAAATACTTCTAAATTTCCAAAATTAGAAAATTTCCAGAAATACATTATGACTATCGCAAAACCATTGTACGATTATGTCGAAACACAACCTGGGCTCTGATACCACTGTTGGGTTTCCGGCACCGCGGCGTGTGTATGTTCGATCATGTTTCGTAAACATGAGCACAGCGGAAGCAATTAAAAATAATAAATCTATATTTATTACAACACACACAACACACGCATGCTATTACAACAAGTGTAGACATAACCGTAAATTAAAATTTGCAATAAAGAAAATTATCTACGTTATACCTTTCGTATGACGTGTAGCGGGAACGGCATCAACCGGACCGATCCTCGTAAGAATCGTCTCTATCCGTATCCACGCCGAGCTCCTCGGGATGACTTCGCTAAGTCACGAGCTTCGTCTTCGTACGGGTTACTAGCCTCGTGTTGAAGACGACGTGATCGAGAGATGATCACGATCCGAATCCAAATTCGGATCCTAAAACGAGTTCTCAAAACTCGCTTCTCCGGAGAGGTATTCGTCAACCAATTGACGAATCCTTCGTCCTCCACCTCAGAGGATTACCGGAGATCAAATCCCCGGTAAGTTATCCGCTGTCGGAGCACTAACCGTCGTCCAAACGACGCTCCGACGAGAGGAGGAGAAGCTGTCCAGAAAACTGGACAGCTTGGTGGAGGATGTAGGCGCCGGCCAACCAAGGAAAGAAAAGCCTCACCTTGATGCCAAACCTATAGGGGATCACCGGAGGGTCGCCGGAGTGTTCACCGGCTGAAGCTTGGTCGCCGGCAAGGACTTGGACGGCGGCACAAAAGCTGGGCGGCGGCACTTAGGGTTGGGCGCCGAATTCACCAACAAGGGGTGGGCGGCAACTCTATGTTGGGCGGCCAAAATTAGATTAGGGTTTTGGATTAGGGTTTAAGCCCTATTTTATAGAGAACTAATTCTCTTAATGGTTAATGGATCATATCCATGAAGCCCGTTAACCCGCTCCATTAAGATAAGTTAAAATAAACCAAACCATGATGGTTTATTTTAAGTTAAAACGAACCGAACCAACCTTTGGTTCATTCGTTTAATATAAACCAAACCCTTTGGTTTATTCTCATCCATTGGATTAGAACCAAACCATTTTGGTCCATCCATTATGTCTTCATAAGACACGGCCCATCCACGCTTCCATTGCGACTGAAACAATTTCATGCTCGCTTTATGTTTGGTCCAACCAAACATAGTTTCTCTCGGTCTGAGAATCCCATTTTCAAGCTCGTTTTAAATCCTTTGGATTACACTCGTTGTGCGTGTGACCAAATAGGTTCTCGGTTTATGTTGGCCGTCTATAATTAACCATTAATTATAGAACGATCATGAGTGGCACCTAGTAGTACATCATGATCCCCAATTAACCGAAAAGATCAATGGTTGATCCAGAACTATTTCTGAAACCCTTCAGTAGCTCGAATGAATCGTGCCCCATTCCCTTCACTCATCTTATATCCACTTGGTTCAGGACATGGTCTATTGTGTCAGTCCCCACTAGGCTGACTACGTCACACCTAGCCCAAGTATCATTTCCTCGTCCTACGAATTCTAGTTACTCCACATGTATCGAAGAGTACTTTACTCTAAACATGTAATGCTTTGGCCAAAGACTTTAGTAACAATCCGACGAGAGGCCATGGGTATACATCTCCTCGCAAGGAGTGGTGAATCCTTTATAGGCTATTCAAACACCTTCGATAACTTCGACTTATACCCAATCATCCCGGGTCCACATCTCCTCGGAGATGTTTGCTTAAGATGTCAAAGCATAAGTCTCCATGATCAAGATGACTTGAATACTGCAAGTCAAAGGAACATCGCACTTAAGCCACAGTAAGAACTTCATTGACATATCTATATATGCAGAGAACCATATGAAGTCTTACGGCTGGTCACTCCAATGAACTAGTTACCATAACTAGCATCCACGATTAACTCCGGACATCACTATGTCTCCAGCCAGGGAGAATCAGCTGCTTGGATACACCAAGGAGTATACCTCGTGCTAGTCTCGACAGAATTGATGGTGTCCAAATCCATCAATTCATCGACTAGGGATAATTCCGATACATCACAATTACACATGTAGAGATACTCATTAGTTGTGATCCAATCACAAATTCTCTCATGCTGTGAATCGTATCGTGGACATTCAGTAAATGAGTTTAAGATCCAATCAAATACATAAAACATGTATACTCAAATAGTGAATCTTCATTTATCATATAAATGGTTCATACATAAGGCGATTGCCTTAGGACATCTCTCATATATTACTAACACCATGGACAAGCTACCGAGGTGAAGTGGGAAGCGAAGTTTCCCCTCATGGACTCGATAAGCAAAACCCTTCAATTGGTATTAGAGCCAAGGTTTCCGGTTTTGTGTGTTTAGGATTCGGTTAATTTTTATGCACTTTTTCATATATTATATGTGCCGAATAATAGTAGGATATGCGTAGTTTAACTCTTTAGTTGCAGGCATAAGATCCGACTATTATGGCCATATGTGTGTATGTGATTGTATGTGTGTAAATATTTATTTTGTTGAATCCTCGGGGTTGACGAGGCTAGTATTTAGTTTTTGGTAAATTAAATACGGAATTGTTTAGCCGCTCTTTATTTTATTTTACTTTCGATCTAGATTTCATGTACACTCCCTCGTGGAGTATAGGATCGATGGATGTAAAATAAAATAAGTTTTAGTCTCGACTCGGATCTCTGGATGACTCATACATGGCGTAGGAGGAGCAGACGAGATGGCGATGCGACGAGAGTCATATTGAAGACAAAAGCCATAATAGTTGGAAAATAATTTATTTTTCATATTTATTACTTTTTATTTGATATGCATGTCATAGGCTAGGAAAATTCCTCAATTTAAAATTACTAAGTGAGAGAGGGATATTTTTATAAATTCCCGCGGCCTCTATTGCGATTTGACAAGTGATGCAAACAAACTTGCGCGTCGTCTCTGAGTGCCTTCCTCCCCATCGGATGGGTTTGTTTGCGGATCACAAGGTCGAATATGGTTATAGGAAATTATTAAGGAGCGTGTGTATTTGCCCATCGTAAGGCACATAACTCGAGATAATTACCTTGGTACCGAGTAATGGTGAACACTTAGATACAAATATAAGTATCCTCCCCATCGGAGTCACTGCTTTTATTTGTAGGGCCAAAGAGGAACCAACTATTAATTTTACTTGTCAAAAAGTTAGATTGACAAGATAGTAAAATTAATGGGTAAAACCTCCTCTTACAAATGTAGAATTCGTATACGTCCATACTATCGTGGCATACGATATTCTCGGTGTTTTGAGGTGTTGGTTGATTTTAAAATTTTATTGTTTGAGGAATCAATAATTTTTTGAAATCTAATGTTTTGATTTATGTGATTCTTAGGTTTTCTTTCAAAATGAATTTCAACCCACTTCTGTGTAATCTTGAAGAGAACAAACTTCTTGGACCCAACTATGTAGATTGGAAGAGGAATCTAGACATTGTCTTGGCTACTTGAGGAATACAAATATGTACTCCTCGAAGAGTGCCCTCCCAAGCCTACAGATAATTACAGGGAAAAGGAGAGAGCTATAAGAAGTGGATCAAGGCCGATGAGATGGCGGTGTTACATTTTGGCATCTATGTCAAATGTCTTTGCAACATCGACATCAAGCCATGTCACTTTGCTTATGATATGATGCTCAATCTCAAGGAGCTTTTGGACACGAGAATCGGGTGCGCGAGGCAAGAGGCCATGAGAAACTTGATGACGACCACCATGGTCGAGGGAACACCCGTAAGGGATCATGTTCTCAAGATGATGGCTCATTTGAATGAGCTGGAGGACCTAGGAGCTGAAATCGATGTGGAAACCCAGGTCGATATCATACTTCAGTCTCTACCTAGGAGTTTTGAGTAGTTTCGCCTCAACTACAATATGAACAAGAGATTGTATTCGTTGGCGGAACTTCTGATAGAACTCTAGGCGGCAGAGGGACTATTTCATCAGAGTGCTCAAGCGCATGTCGTGGTGACCCAGAAGATTTTTACTTCTAAGCCGAAAGGCAAGAAGAAGAAGAAACAAACCGGGGCGAAGGCGATGGGAGGTACTCAGGGAGGAGTGAAGAAGCCGAAAGGCAAGTGCTTCACTTGTAAGCAGACTGGACACTGGAAGAAGGACTGCCCCAACCGCAAGAACAAAAGTATATCTTTTGGTCTAGTCGTTGAAACATGTTTAGCGGTGTTTTCTACCGGCACCTGGTGTGTAGATATGGGAGCCACTAATCATGTCTGCAATACTTTGCAGGGGTTTCAGGAAACCAGATGACTGGCTGAGGGGGAGATTACCGTGTACTTGGGCGATGCCACGAAGGTGGCGATTGTTGCAGTGGGAGATGTTCATTTATCTTTTGAGAAAAATAAACTTTTGGTTCTTAAGAATTGCCTTTATGTACCCTTATTTAGAAAGAATTTAATTTCGGTTTCTAAATTGTTTATGGATGGATATTCTATTTCTTTTAATGACAGAGTTGTTATAAGAAGGAATAGGGACATTATCTGTTCGGGTGCATTGATAGAAAATTTGTGCACACTTGAACCAAAACGTCCCACGATGCAAATTGAAGTTAATAACTCATCTTCTAATTCCAATAAGAGAAAAGAACCTTCAAAGATGAACCTAACATATCTTTGGCATCTTAGGCTTGGTCACATTAACCTAAGCAGAATTCAAAGGTTGATAGCTGATGGACCTTTGGGTTCATTAGTGGTGGAGGATCTCCCAACCTGTGAATCTTGCTTGGAGGGTAAGATGACCAAGAGGCCTTTTAAGGCCAAGGGGTATAGAGCCAAAGATGTGTTAGAATTGGTTCATTCTGATTTGTGTGATCCTATGTCTATCCATGCTAGAGGTGGTTTTGAGTATTTCGTCTCTTTTATAGATGATTACTCAAGATATGGATACATTTACTTGATGCGCCGCAAGTCTGAATGCTTTGACAAGTTCAAAGAATTCAAGGCTGATGTGGAGAAACGTCAAGGTAAAAGTATCAAGACACTACGATCTGATCGTGGTGGTGAGTACCTCTTGGGAGAGTTTAGGAACTACTTATCGAGGGTCGAGATTCAATCCCAATTGACTGCACCTGACACCCCCCAGCAAAATGGTGTAGCAGAGCGAAGGAATATGACTCTTATGGAGATGGTTAGATCGATGATGAGTTATTCCGACTTGCCAGATTCGTTCTGGGGATATGCTCTAGATACGACAGTGTACATTCTGAACTTGGTTCCATCTAAATCAGTGCCTTCTACTCCCACAGAGTTGTGAACTGGGCGAAAGCCTAGTCTAAGACATATTCGATATGGGGAGTCCAAAGACATGTGGCCAAGGCGATGTCGGTAAGTTGGAACCTCGCATGTATACGCTTGTTCGCTGGCTATCCCAGGGAACAAAGGGTGGATTGTTTTATAGTCCTAGAGATCGAGGGTGATCGTAGCATGAACGCCGCATTTCTAGAGGAAGACTATGTGATAAGCCACAAGCCAAGAGTAAATTTGTTCGAGGAGTTAAAAGGGAAGTCACTTTAGTACCAGACAAGAGGATATACCACATGTCATCGCATGCTGCGTGTCACAGAGGATACACAGTGATACCTCATCGTAGTGGGAGGGTTGTGAGACAACTGATAGATTCATGTTCTTGGGAGAATCTTTTGATTTAGTCCTCTAACATGAACTCGATCCTGGACATATGACGAGGCAATCCAAGATAAAGATGCAAGATTCTTGGCAAAGTGCAATGAATGCCGAGATTGAATCTATGGATTCAAATCAGTCCGAGCTAGTAGAACCACCCGATGGTGTAAAACCATTGGATGCAAGTGGATCTACAAGAGAAAGAGAGGAATAGATGGGAAGGTTGAGACCTTCAAAGCGAGGCTTGTTGTAAGGGGTATACTGTAAAGAGGGTATCGACATGAGGAGATCTTTTCACGCAGAGCCATGCTTAAGTCTATCCGGATTCTCTTATGCATAGCAGCTCAGTTGGATTATGAGGTGTGGCAGATGGATGTCAAGATAGCTTTTTTTAATGGAAGTCTTGAGGAAATCATCTACATGAAGAAACCAAAGGGATTCATTGCTAAAGGCAAAGAGCATCTTGTATGTAAGTTTAATCGGTCCATTTATGGATCAAGCAAGCTTCGAGGTCTTGGAACATCCGCTTGATGAGGTGATCCAGTCTTATGGATTTATTCAAAGTCCGGATGAGTCTTGTGTATACAAGAGATGTGACGGAAATGTAGTGGTATTTCTTGTACTATACGTAGATGACATTTTGTTGATTGGCAACAATATCAAGGTGTTATCGGACGTAAGGGTATGGTTGTACAAACAGTTTGATATGAAGGACTTGGGAGAGGTGGGACACATCCTTGGGATCAAGGTTATAAGGGATCACAGGAAAAGGATGTTATGCTTATGCCAAGCTTCATACATAGACACGATTATGGAGCGTTTTAGCATGCAGAACTCCAAGAAGGGTTTTCTACCTTTCAGGCATGGAGTTCCTTTATCTAAGGAGATGTGTCCTAGATCATCTGAGGAGATAGAGGAGATGAAGGCGGTTCCATATGCTTCGACAGTAGGAAGCCTCATGTATGCGATGCTCTATATGAGACTAGATATCTGCTTTGCTGTGGGCATGGTCAGCAGATATCAGAGTAATCCAAGACAGGGACATTGGACTGTGGTAAAGCATATATTGAAGTACCTGAGAAGGACTAGGGATTATATACTGGTTTACCGGGCAGACCAATTACTCCCTGTGGGTTACACAGATTCCGACTTCCAATCTGATAGGGATAACAATAAGTCTACCTCAGGTTTTGTGTTTACTTTGAGAGGTGGAGCCATTGTATGAAGGAGTGTCAAGCAGAAGTGCGTGGCGGACTCCACCATGGAAGCTGAGTATGTGACAGCCTCTGAGGCGGCCAAAGAAGCTGTATGGCTCAGGAACTTCCTGATGGACTTGGATGTGATTCCTGGTTTGCCCAGAACTATCACAATTTATTGTGATAATAGTGGTGCAGTTGCAAACTCGAAAGAACCACGAGCCCATAAGGCTAGTAAACACATAGAGCGCAAGTACCACCTGATACGAGAAATCGTAAAGAGAGAAGTTGCTATGGCCAAGATTGCATCAGAGGATAACCTAGCAGATCCTTTCACTAAGGCCCTTCCGGCGAGAGCTTTTGATAGGCATGTGGAGGGAATGGGGATCAGATGTATGACACTTTGAGGATAGCATAGTCTTTTAGTATAAGTGGGAGATTGTAGGGATGTATACTGAAAAGTCTATCTTTTGTATGAACATCTTTATTTTGAAATAAGAATCACATGATCATGGTTTGCATAATTTTATGGTTATGCAATATTGTCTAATACTTTACAATATAGATAACATGGTGTGTGGTTGTTAGTGAAAGCCCTAGAGCCAATCATGTGATGATTGTTGTATGGACTTTATTGTATCATATTCCTATTTATAAAGGCATGGTTATTATATTTACTTGTATTGGTGCCAAATAACTAAATATAATAATGTCCTTGAGTAGTAGGTTCTTATCTATATCAATCGATTGGTTGAATCGATAATGAGATGATATAGAGAACACTACTCTTAATCATTCCTAGTCGAGTATTAACATTCAGGGACAATGTTAATGCGTAGAGACTAGCATGTAGGTCAACAAGATGACTTGATCTCATAAGTCATGGATATGAGATATCAAGTTGACACATGGGTATGCATTGGAGAATGTATACTGAATGACCCACCATGAGAAAGTATCATGGATCGTTATATGAGTGTCATATACTTTCTCATGTGGCTATTAGTATGACTATTAGTCCTTAGACCTGAAGTCACCATGGTTCCCTACATAATGAGTTGCATACTTTGGCTTCGTCAAACGTCACCCGTAAATGGGTGGACTATAAAGGCGATTACTGGGTATGTAACAAATTATGCGGAGGGATGTGAGTGATGTAGATGGGATCTATCCCTCCTATATGACGGGGGTGACATCGATATTCTTGATAGAGTGAGACCACGAAGTGCATGGCCATGCCCAAATGAGTCAATATGAGATATTGAGCTCATTTGATTAGAGTGAGTCTACTTGGAGATCAAGATTTAGATTGTACCGAGGATGACACGGTCTATGCCTCGATTGGTCAATCTAGATGTCAAGGATAGAGGGACATTGTCACATATTGTGAGAGTCACAATTAGTAGTCACAAAGGTAATGTTGGAGCTCAACATTCTTGTAACTTGGGTAGCAATGATGTGTTGCTAGATACCGCTCATTGCTTATGTTCCTAAATCGGTTTAGGGACATTGCCAACGTTACAAGAACCTATAGGGTCACACACATAAGGGCAATTAGATGGAGATTAGGTTCATATGATGAACCATGAGGATTAGGTTCATGGGATGAACCAAATTGGATTAAGAGTAATCCAAATTAGACTAATTGAGTTAGACTCAAGTTGATTCAAGTGTTGAATGAGTTTAATTTAGATTTGATTCATCAAATCAATTTAAATTAAATGAATAGAGATTCATTAAATTAAATTGACTTGAATCAAATGGTTGGATTTGATCAACCATGGGAGATAAGAGGTCAAGTTTGCCTTGACTTGAGAGGGAAGATGAAAGATCAAGTTTGACTTGACCAAATGCCATGTCATGATGATGACTTGGCATGGCCGGCCAATGATGATGTTCCACATCATCATGGACACATCATGGGGTGCCACCTCATGAGGGAGACCAAGAGCCATTGGCTCTTGGAGTTACATGCATGCATGTAACCCCCTTATAGTGGGTTATGGATGATGTGAAGTTAAGTGTGTAACTTCATCTTCTTCCTCATCTCTTCCCTCAAGCTCTCTCTTCCTCATCTAGCCATGAACGTCCAAGGGGTGCTAGCACACTCTAAGGTGTTTTTCTCCACCATTTGTTCGTGTGGATACTTGTAGAGGAGTGTACACTTGACATTCTCGAGTTCCGGCGAACCTTTTGGACGAGCGGGATTTGCGAAGGGCGTCGCATCGAGGGTAACGTCCTTATCATATAGATCTAAGGTAGATCAAGGTTTTATACAAACACATACATGTTTTAGTTTTAATACATCTTCGCACGGATCCGTGGCCGGACTTCCGGGGTTTCCGCAACGCAAAAAGCGGTTTTTGTGGCTCGGAAAGTCCAACAGTGGTATCAGAGCCACGTGCGAAGCATGTATGTGTTTCGTTTTTGTAGTTTTTATATTAGATATAAAAATTACAGATTTATATGTTTCTGTAAATTTTCTTATTTTATAGAATTTTTGGGTATTTTTCTCGTAGAGTCGAAGCAACGAGTGTTGGGACACTCGTAGGCTTCAACCGTCGAGAAAAACTCTCCGAATCAGCGAGTTCTCGCTTTAGGTTTTTGGGACAGTGACTTAAGTCACTGTAAGATCATTGTAGGGACACTCGCGAAGTTTATTTTGCGAGTAGGGGCGCTGCCCCTATCCCCGAAAGGGGCCATGTCCCGCGATCGCGCCCGGAAACCGCTTAGCGGGACCGTTACGGAGAGTTGACTCATAAATTCGAAATAAATTAGGAAAAATTATAGAAATTTCTGTAAAAAATACATAATTTAGAATTATGTATAAATCTGTGATTGTCATGGCCCAATAACCCAATTAGATTGGATTAAGTGTGTTGTAATTCATAATACGGCCTGCGTGCCGTTTTGTGGTTGTGCGTGTTGTAAAGTGTTTGCGATCTGCGCGTCGCACCTATTCTTTTAATATTCTAGTTGTAAATTGTTTTAGACTCGAATGTAACTCGAGTTTCGTATTTGTAATGTACAAAAATGGAGCGGTGGAAAGTCCACTTGAAGACGAGCTTACGAGAAGGGTGACGACGACACATGGCGGTCAAAGGAAGCGCTTGGAGAAGCCGCTAGCCTTAGGTTGACCGTCCGATCTTCTCATTGGCTTGAGAAGATCGTAGTAGGGCCATGACTATATCACATTTAATGATATATATATATGTTGATATATATATATGTATATTTAGGTTAATTTTCTTGTATGTATATGATGCATGCTAGAATAATTAATGTATGTATATGATGCATGCTAATATAGGATAATAAAGGCCTAAATGCGTATAAGATATACATTACGATTAGATTAGATCATAATCGAATCAACTCGAAAATGCTTACCGAGCCTTGATACCCATCACTACCTCGATCATTTGTTGTTGTTGAATCTGCCAAAGTAGAGCAACGCATATTATCTTGGTAGGGTGCGGAGGGACAATCTTGGTCCCGCCTATCATGACTCGGGTTAGAGTAAGCTCAATTAGATTGAGCAAAACTAGTTAACTCAATTGGATCGAGTAGAACTATAGGCATATTCCAATCGTTGGAAAGATAGGTTAAGATCGCATTTACACTAAACCTTGGGCGATTTAGCCAAAGCTAACTCAAGGTCTTTTGTAAATGTGGGTCTTAATCCTATAAACAAGAGTTGCATAGAGATGTAATCGGTAATATGTTACCCACCGATCGTACTAAGTCTTGGGCGATTTAGCCAAAGCTAACTCAAGGCTTAGTATGATGTGGATCTTGTCCCGCAAGAATTATAGCTAGTTTGTATGAATCTAGTAAAAGTGGTTTGACCACATCCATAACTCGATTCTACAAAATTCCTATAATTTAGTGGGAGCATCATTTGATTAAAGGCCTAATTAAATGATAAAAGGAATATGATATTAATCCTCTGCATTGTATGTTGTAGATTACTATGTCAACAAACACGAACACTCTCTCTCTGCGATCTGTCCTTGAGAAGGACAAGCTCAATGGAGCAAATTTCCTGGACTGGTACAGGAACCTGAGAATTGTTCTCACCCAAGAAAGGAAGTTGTACGTCCTGGAGCAGCCCATTCCGGAGGCACCTCCTGCCAATGCCTCGCGAGCTGACAAAGATGCTTACAAGAAGCATCAAGATGATGCATTAGATGTGTCATGTCTAATGCTCGCGACCATGAACTCTGAGCTTCAGAAGCAACACGAGTTCATGAATGCTTATGATATGGTTGGACATCTTCGTCAACTATATCAAGGACAAGCTAGGCATGAGAGATATGAAGTCTCTAAGGCATTATTTGGGTCCAAAATGCAAGAAGGGACTCCCGTAGGTACATATGTACTCAAGATGATTAGTGCGTAGAAAACCTACAAACATTTGGATTCCCACTTGGCCAAGAGGTAATCTTTGCCACAAGCCTTCAATCAATTTGTCATGAATTATAACCTGAATGAAATTTATAAGTAATTGCCTGATATGCTAAGCATGTTGAGAACTGATGAGCTTTACCTTAAGAAGGGTTAATCTGACACCATTTTGATGGTTCAGAAGAAGAAAGTCATGGGCAAGCCTTAAGGTAAGGGAAAGTCCCAAGCCAAGGGCAAAGGCAAAGAACTTAAACCCAAAGGAGAGGTAGCCAAGGAAGGGGCTTGCTTCTTCCAGAAGGAAGCAGACAATCGAAGCTTAACCGCAAGGCATACCCGAAGATCTTAAGAAGAAGAGAAGTGAGACTTCTACTTCAGGTATAAATGTTATAGAAGTCAATCTATCTATTTCTTCATCATGGGTATTAGATACCGGATGTGCATCTCACATTTGTACCAATGTGCAGGGGGTGAGAAATAGCAGGGCATTGACTAATGGCGAGGTGGACCTACGTGTAGGCAATGGAGCAAGGGTTCTTCTTTATTCTTTGTAGGAACTTATGATCTATCTACGCCCTGCAGGCTTTGTCTAGAATTAGATGAATGTTGTTATGTACGCCTTAACTAAGAACATCATTTCAGTTTCTTGTTTGGACAAGAAAGGTTTTTCATTTATAATAAAGAACAAATGTTGTTCAGTTTATTTAAATGATATGTTCTATTGTAGTGCACCTCTAATGAGCGGACTCTACTTTCTAGACTTAGAGAGCCCTATCTATAACATAAGTACCAAGAGGTTCAAGTCAAATGAGTTGAACCAAACCTATCTCTGGCATTGTCGCTTAGGTCACATAAATGAGAGTCGCTTATCTCAGCTCCATAAGGATGGGCTGCTAGACTCATTTGATTTTGAATCATATGAGACATGCGAGTCTTGCCTTTTAGGCAAGATGACCAAGACTCCCTTTAGTGGACATAGCGAAAGAGCAACAGATTTGTTAGGACTTATACATAGTGATGTATGTGGTCCTTTCAATGTTGCTGCTAGAGGTGGTTACAGGTACTTCATTACATTTACTGATGACTTCAGTAGATATGGTTATGTGTATCTTATGACACATAAATCTGAATCCTTTGAAAAGTTCAAAGAATTCAAGAATGAAGTACAAAACCATCTTGGCAAGAGTATTAAGATACTTCGATCAGATCGAGGTGGTGAATACCTTAGCCATGAGTTTCGTGACTATCTAGCTGAGTGTGGGATTCTATCCCAACTCACTCCTCCTGGAACACCACAATGGAATGGTGTATCCGAAAGGAGGAATCGTACCCTATTGGATATGGTACGATCTATGATGAGTCACACAGATCTTCCTATATCCTTTTGGGGATATGCTCTGGACACAGCAGCCTTTACCCTTAACCGTGTACCATCCAAGGCTTTGGTAAAGACACCATATACGATATGGACAGGGAAAAATCCCAAGATGTCTTTTATGAGGATTTGGGGTTGTGAGGCTTACGTTCGACGTCAAGTCTCAGACAAACTGGGACCCAAATCCGATAGGTGCTATTTTGTTGGATATCCCAAGGAAACAAAGGGATATTGCTTCTACATTCCTAGTCAGCACAAAGTGTTTGTGGCAAAGACTGGGGTTTTTCTAGAAAGGGATTTTGTTTCTAGAAAAACTAGTGGGAGTACCTTCGATCTTGAAGAAATTCAAGATAAGGACCATAGCACTGAGGCCTTGATGGAGGTTGAACAGGAACCACAAAGTGTTGTGGGTGATGAGGTTGTTGCACAAAGAGTTGTGGAACAACCACCTGTTCAAGTAGACCTACCTCTTCGCAAGTCTGATAGGGTACGTCGTCAGCCTGAGAGATACTCATTTCTCTTGTCTGACCATGATGACGTTATGCTCATTGAGAATGAGCCTACCTCCTATCAGGAAGCTGTGATGAGCCCAGATTCTGAGAAATGGCTAGACGCCATGAGATCCGAGATGGAATCCATGTACACTAACTAAGTATGGACTTTGGTTGATCCACCTGAAGGGGTCAAACCCATCGGGTGTAAGTGGGTCTTTAGGAGAAAGACTGACATGGATGGACTTACGCATACCTATAAGGGCCGATTGGTGGCTAAAGGTTTCAAGCAAATTCATGGTATTGACTATGATGAAACCTTTTCTCCAGTGGCGATGTTTAAGTCCATTCGGATCTTGCTTACTATTGCAACATACCAAGATTATGAGATCTGGCAGATGGATGTCAAAACCGCATTTCTGAATTGAAACTTACTCGAGGATGTGTACATGACACAACCTGAGGGTTTTGTAGATCCACAGCATACTGGGAAGGTATGCAAGCTGCAAAGGTCCATTTATGGGCTAAAGCAAGCTTCTCGGAGCTGGAATCTTCGATTCGATGATGCGATCAAACAGTTTGGTTTCATCAAGAATGAAGATGAACCCTGTGTCTACAAGAGGGTTAATGGGAACAGCTTGTCTTCCTTGTATTGTATGTGGATGACATCGCTCATTGGGAATGACATCCCTTCGCTCTGATGCAGGAAGACTTGGCTCGGGACGTGCTTCTCAATGAAGGACTTAGGTGAAGCAGCCTGTATTCTAGGCATCAAGATCTATAGAGATAGATCTAAGAGATTGCTTGGCCTAAGTCAGAGTACATACATTGACATGGTATTACTTCGGTTTGCCATGCAGAATTCCAAGAAAGGACTTCTGCCGATGTCACATGGTGTAAGTCTTTCGAAGACTCAAAGTCCCTCTTCTAGAGAGGAGAGAGACCGCATGGATAAGATCCCTTACGCATCTGCTATAGGATCTGTCATGTACGCCATGCTGTGTACTCGTCCTGATGTCTCGTATGCTTTGAGCATGACGAGTAGATACCAGTCAGATCCAGGTGAGCGTCACTGGATAGCAGTCAAGAATATTCTTAAGTACTTAAGAAGGACTAAAGAATATTTCTTGATATTTTGGAGGCGAGGAGGAGCTAGTGAAGGGTTACTGATATAAGCTTCCAAACCACTGTGATGATTATAGATCGCAGTCAGGTTTCGTGTTTTGCTTGAATGGTGGCGCTGTGAGCTGGAAGAGTTCCAAGCAGGACACAGTTGCTGATTCTACAACAGAGGTCGAATATATATCGATGCTTCCATCTCATTCGAGAGATTGTGAAGATTTGTAGAGTACCCACAGAGGCTAATATCGCAGATCCCTTGACCAAGGCTTTGGCACAGGAAAAGAATGATGGTCACACTAGGTCATTGGGTATTAGATACTACGGTGATTGACACTAGTGCTAGTGGGAGATTGTTAGTGAAAGCCCTAGAGCCAATCATGTGATGATTGTTGTATGGACTTTATTGTATCATATTCCTATTTATAAAGGCATGGTTATTATATTTACTTGTATTGGTGCCAAATAACTAAATATAATAATGTCCTTGAGTAGTAGGTTCTTATCTATATCAATCGATTGGTTGAATCGATAATGAGATGATATAGAGAACACTCCTCTTAATCATTCCTAGTCGAGTATTAACATTCAGGGACAATGTTAATGCGTAGAGACTAGCATGTAGGTCAACAAGATGACTTGATCTCATAAGTCATGGATATGAGATATCAAGTTGACACATGGGTATGCATTGGAGAATGTATACTGAATGACCCGCCATGAGAAAGTATCATGGATCGTTATATGAGTGTCATATACTTTCTCATGTGGCTATTAGTATGACTATTAGTCCTTAGACCTGAAGTCACCATGGTTCCCTACATAATGAGTTGCATACTTTGGCTTCGTCAAACGTCACCCGTAAATGGGTGGACTATAAAGGCGATTACTGGGTATGTAACAAATTATGCGGAGGGATGTGAGTGATGTAGATGGGATCTATCCCTCCTATATGACAGGAGTGACATCGATATTCTTGATAGAGTGAGACCACGAAGTGCATGGCCATGCCCAAATGAGTCAATATGAGATATTGAGCTCATTTGATTAGAGTGAGTCTACTTGGAGATCAAGATTTAGATTGTACCGAGGATGACACGGTCTATGCCTCGATTGGTCAATCTAGATGTCAAGGATAGAGGGACATTGTCACATATTGTGAGAGTCACAATTAGTAGTCACAAAGGTAATGTTGGAGCTCAACATTCTTGTAACTTGGGTAGCAATGATGTGTTGCTAGATATCGCTCATTGCTTATGTTCCTAAATCGGTTTAGGGACATTGCCAACGTTACAAGAACCTATAGGGTCACACACATAAGGGCAATTAGATGGAGATTAGGTTCATATGATGAACCATGAGGATTAGGTTCATGGGATGAACCAAATTGGATTAAGAGTAATCCAAATTAGACTAATTGAGTTAGACTCAAGTTGATTCAAGTGTTGAATGAGTTTAATTTAGATTTGATTCATCAAATCAATTTAAATTAAATGAATAGAGATTCATTAAATTAAATTGACTTGAATCAAATGGTTGGATTTGATCAACCATGGGAGATAAGAGGTCAAGTTTGCCTTGACTTGAGAGGGAAGATGAAAGGTCAAGTTTGACTTGACCAAATGCCATGTCATGATGATGACTTGGCATGGCCGGCCAATGATGATGTTCCACATCATCATGGACACATCATGGGGTGCCACCTCATGAGGGTGACCAAGAGCCATTGGCTCTTGGAGTTACATGCATGCACGTAACCCCCTTATAGTGGGTTATGGATGATGTGAAGTTAAGTGTGTAACTTCATCTTCTTCCTCATCTCTTCCCTCAAGCTCTCTCTTCCTCATCTAGCCATGAACGTCCAAGGGGTGCTAGCACACTCTAAGGTGTTTTTCTCCACCATTTGTTCATGTGGATAATTGTAGAGGAGTGTACACTTGACATTCTCGAGTTCCGACGAACCTTTTGGACGAGCGGGATTTGCGAAGGGCGTCGCATCGAGGGTAACGTCCTTATCATATAGATCTAAGGTAGATCAAGGTTTTATACAAACACATACATGTTTTAGTTTTAATACATCTTCGCACGGATCCGTGGCCGGACTTCCGAGGTTTCCGCAACGCAAAAAGCGGTTTTTGTGGCTCGGAAAGTCCAACAGTGGTGTCACACAGGAGATCATGTTATCGGCCCCTTGAAAAGTATAAGTAAAGGCTCACAACCGAGATGGCTTTGGACAAACTATCGGAATGGTTGTAGTGTGATTTGGTATTGGTTTGTCTTGACCATAAAATCACACTAGTACACTTTGTGTGTATTGAGCAGGACCGACTTAGAGGTGATTCGATTTATTGCTGACTACATAATCGAATCAGACCTCAGATATTATTTAGTACATGCTCTTAATCCCGATATAATAACGGGCACATATACTAAGTATTCATCTCTTTTATTTACCAATAGGCAAGATTTATAGATTAAATCGATAGGCTCGGTAAGTTGGGAGATGATATTATTTATATGGTGTGCCATTGATTATAGGAGGAAACCGTGTCCTATATATTAGGATGATGATGTCCCCTTGAGGAGCTCATAAGGTTCATTATGTAAACCCTGCAGGTGGACTTGGTCCGACATGATGAAAAGGTTGAGTGGTACTACTCAAGGAGTTAGATGTTGATTAATTAATGGTCAGTAAATTAATTAATCGACGGACATTTGAGATCTTAAACACGGGGAGAAAATGTACAAATAATATATGGAGCCCATATTATCTTATGGGGGTTGGTGAGGTAGATCAATGACGAACCTTTAGTGGATTGGATCATCATTAGTGGATCGGACTTTCTGTGGGCTTGATCCATGGGTGGCCAAGACCCAACTCCTCCTCATGGCCCCTAATGTAGCCTATTAACACCTCATGATGCTTAGATCCAATGGATAGAAACAAAACTCTAAGATCCATTGGTAGAGATTAAATCTCTAAGATCCGACGGTTGAGATTAAATTTCTAGATCCGACGGTTGAGATTAAATCCCTAGAACCAATGGATGAGATTAATTCATGACTTATCCCTAACTCTATAAAAGGATGGCATGGGAGTTGGCGTGAACTACAATCAAGGAGAGCTAGGGTTTGGGCGGCAAGAAGGAATCCTAGTTGAGATAGGATTAGGGTTAGGGTTTGAAGGCTAGGGCGGCACCAAATAAGGAAGGTGATTGTTTCTTCTTCCTCCTCTTGTGGCCGGCGTCCAGATTGGTTTCCAGCCCTTCCCATCCTTTGGACGGCACCCAAAAGCTCCCTTCTCCCTCTCCTTAGGATTTGGAAACAAGATATAGGGTTTCCCTTGGTGTCTTGATAATTTTCCATCATCTTCTCCACCTTCTAGTTGGCCGGCGGTAAGGAGATTGTGTGCTCCTTGTTGGTTGGTTTTAGGGAGGAGAAAATCCTTGTTTCTATTCTTCCTCTTGCTTTGGAAGAGCAAGGAAGGAAGATTTGCGATCTAGGAGCTTCGACTTTTGGTAGATCGTCGCCCACACGACATCCAAAAGGAGGAAGGTCATACATTAGAAGATCAAGAGGTATATCTATTCTCTTTTGTTTATTGCTTGTTTTTGTTTTTCAATTATAAGCATGTTATAAATCTGTAAATGGATAAATAATACTTGGATCCCGAGCATAAACACAAAAACCAGCGATCTGGACATCGTCTATTCTGCGGCTACTCGTAGAATAGAGGATGGTCGCATGAACAACTAGTTTGTTCAAGTGACCTCTCTAAACGAATATCACGACGATAACTTGGTTGCTTTGGCAATCCCTTTTTTCTAGGATTAATTTTTTTTAATTCTGGGACATTGAAGGGATCGCCATGGACAAAATACCGAGGTGAAGTGGGAAGCGAAGTTTCCCCTCACAGACTCGATAAGCAAAACCCTTCAGCTTCCACTGCTAGGAAGCTGGACACTGGAAGCATAACTGCAAGGCATACCTGGAAGATCTTAAGAAGAAGAGAAGTGAGACTTCTACTTCAGGTATAAATGTTATAGAAGTCAATCTATCTATTTCTTCATCATGGGTATTAGATACCGTATGTGCATCTCACACTTGTACCAATGTGCAGGCGCTGAGAAATAGCAGGGCATTGACAAAGGGCGAGGTGGACCTACGAGTAGGCAATGGAGCAAGAGTTGCTGATGTTGCTGTAGGAACTTATGATCTATCTCTGCCCTCTGGGCTTGTACTAGAATTAGATGAATGTTGTTATGTTCCTGCCTTAACTAAGAACATCATTTCGGTTTCTTGTTTGGACAAGAAAGGATTTCCATTTATAATAAAGAACAAATGTTGTTCAGTTTATTTAAATGATATGTTCTATTGTAGTGCACCTCTAATGAACGGACTCTACTTTCTAGACTTAGAGAGCCCTATCTATAACATAAGTACCAAAAGGTTCAAGTTAAATGAGTTGAACCAAATCTATCTCTGGCATTGTCGCTTAGGTCACATAAATGAGAGTCGCTTATCTCAGCTCCATAAGGATGGGTTGCTAGACTCATTTGATTTTGAATCATATGAGACATGCGAGTCTTGTCTTTTAGGCAAGATGACCAAGACTCCCTTTAGTGGACACAGCGAAAGAGCAATAGATTTGTTAGGACTTATACATAGTGATGTATGTGGCCCTTTCAATGTTGCTGCTAGAGGTGGTTACAGGTACTTCATTACATTTACTGATGACTTCAGTAGATATGGTTATGTGTATCTTATGACACAAATCAGAATCCTTTGAAAAGTTCAAAGAATTCAAGAATGAAGTACAAAACCAGCTTGGCAAGAGTATTAAGATACTTTGATCAGATCGAGGTGGTGAATACCTTAGCCATGAGTTTCGTGACTATCTAGTTGAGTGTGGGATTCTATCCCAACTCACTCCTCCTGGAGCACCACAGTGGAAT
Organism: Wurfbainia villosa; assembly: GCA_025175895.1. NCBI lineage: Eukaryota > Viridiplantae > Streptophyta > Magnoliopsida > Zingiberales > Zingiberaceae > Wurfbainia > Wurfbainia villosa. The sequence continues at coordinate 81,617,339 of CM045987.1, read as the reverse complement.
GGTGTATCCGAATGGAGGAATCGTACCCTATTAGATATGATACGATCTATGATGAGTTACACAGATCTTCGTATATCCTTTTGGGGATATGCTCTAGACACAGCAACCTTTACCCTTAACCGTGTACCATCCAAGGCTGTAATAAAGACACCATATACGATATGGACAGGGAGAAATCCCAAGATGTCTTTCATGAGGATTTGGGGTTGTGAGGCTTACGTTCGACGTCAAGTCTCAGACAAACTGGGACCCAAATCCGATAGGTGCTATTTTGTTGGATATCCCAAGGATACAAAGGGATATTACTTCTAAATTCCCAGTCAGCACAAAGTGTTTGTGGCAAAGACTGGGGTTTTTCTAGAAAGGGATTTTGTTTCTAGAAAAACTAGTGGGAGTACATTCGATCTTGAAGAAATTCAAGATAAGGACCATAACACTGAGGCCTTGATGGAGGTTGAACAAGAACCACAAAGTGTTGTGGGTGATGAGATTGTTGCACAAAGAGTTATGGAATAACCACTGCTTGAGTAGACCTACCTCTTTCGCAGTCCGATAGGGCGTCGTCACCGAGAGATACTCATTTCTCTTGTCTGACCATGATGATGTTATGCTCATTGAGAATGAGCCTACCTCCTATCAGGAAGCTGTGATGAGCCCAGATTCTGAGAAATGGCTAGAGGCCATGAGATCTGAGATGGAATCCATGTACACCAACCAAGTATGGACTTTGGTTGATCCACCTGAAGGGGTCAAACCCATTGGGTGTAAGTGGGTCTTTAGGAGAAAGACTAACATGGATGGACTTACACATACCTATAAGGGCCGATTGGTGGCTAAAGGTTTCAAGAAAATTCATGGTATTGACTATGATGAAACCTTTTCTCTAGTGGCGATGTTTAAGTCCATTCGGATCTTGCTTGCTATTGCAACATACCACGATTATGAGATCTGACAGATGGATGTCAAAATCGCGTTTTTGAATGGAAACTTACTCGAGGATGTGTACATGACACAACCTGAGGGTTTTGAAGATCCACAACATACTGGGAAAGTATGCAAGCTGCAAAGGTCCATTTATGGGCTAAAGCAAGCCTCTCGGAGCTGGAATCTTCGATTCGATGATGCGATCAAACAGTTTGGTTTCATCAAGAATGAAGATGAACCCTGTGTCTACAAGAGGGTTAATGGGAACACAGTTGTCTTCCTTGTATTGTATGTGTTGGGTTTCCGGCACCGCGGCGTGTGTGTGTTCGATCATGTTTCGTAAACATGAACACAGCGGAAGCAATTAAAAATAATAAATCTATATTTATTACAACACACACAACACACGCATGCTATTACAACAAGTGTAGACATAACCGTAAATTAAAATTTGCAATAAAAGGAAATTAAACTACGTTATACCTTCCGTATGACGTGTAGCGGGAACGGCATCAACCGGAACGATCCTCGTAAGAATCGTCTCTATCCGTATCCACGCCGAGCTCCTCGGGATGACTTCGCTAAGTCACGAGCTTCGTCTTCGTACGGGTTACCAGCCTCGTGTTGAAGACGACGTGATCGAGAGAAGATCATGATCCGAATCCAAATTCGGATCCAAAACGAGTTCTCAAAACTCGCTTCTCCGGAGAGGTGTTCGTCAACCGTTTGACGAATCCTTCGTCCTCCACCTCAGAGGATTACCGGAGATCAAATCCCCGGTAAGTTAGCCGCTGTCGGAGCACTAACCGTCGTCCAAACGACGCTCCGACGAGAGGAGGAGAAGCTGTCCAGAAAACTGGACAGCTTGGTGGAGGAGTAGGCGCCGGCCAAAACAAGGAGAGAAAAAGCTCACCTTGATGCCGAACCTATAGGAGATCACCGGAGGGTCGCCGGAGGTTCACCGGCTGGAGCTTGGACGCCGGCAAGGGTCTTGGACGGCGACACAAAGCTGGGCGGCGACAGCTTTAGGGTTGGCGCCGATTAACTCCTCCAAGGAGTGGGCGGCAACTCAAGGGGGGGCTAGGGTTTGGATTAGTTAGGGTTTAACAATCCCTTAAGCCCACTTTTATAGAGAACTAATTCTCTTAATGGTTAATGGATCATATCTATAAAGCCCGTTAACCCGCTCCATTAAGATAAGTTAAAATAAACCAAACCATGATGGTTTATTTTAAGTTAAAATGAACCGAACCAACTTTTGGTTCATTCGTTTAAAATAAACCAAACCCTTTGGTTTATTCTTATCCATTGGATTAGAACCAAACCATTTTGGTCCATCCATTACGTCATCATAAGACGCAGCCCATCCACGCTTCCATTGCGACTGAAACGATTTCATGCTCGCTTTATGTTTGGTCCAACCAAACCTAGTTTCTCTCGGTCTGAGAATCCAATTCTCAAGCTCGTTTTAAATCCTTTGGATTACACTCGTTGTGCGTGTGACCAAATAGGTTCTCGGTTTATGTTGGCCGTCTATAATTAACCATTAATTATAGAACGATCATGAGTGGCACCTAGTAGTACATCATGATCCCCAATTAACCGAAAAAATCAACGGTTGATCCAGAACTATTTCTGAAACCCTTCAGTAGCTCGAATGAATCGTGCCCCATTCCCTTCACTCATCTTATACCCACTTGGTTCAGGACATGGTCTATTGTGTCAGTCCCCACTAGGCTGACTACGTCACACCTAGCCCAAGTATCATTTCCTCGTCCTACGGATTCTAGTTACTCCACATGTATCGAAGAGTACCTTACTCTAAACATGTAATGCTTTGGCCAAAGACTTTAGTAACAATCCGACGAGAGGCCATGGGTATACATCTCCTCGCAAGGAGTGGTGAATCCTTTATAGGCTATTCAAACACCTTCGATCACTTCGACTTATACCCAATCATCCCGGGTCCACATCTCCTCGGAGATGTTTGCTTAAGATGTCAAAGCATAAGTCTCCATGATCAAGATGACTTGAATACCGCAAGTCAAAGGAACATCGTACTTAAGCCACGGTAAGAACTTCATTGACATATCTATATATGCAGAGAACCATATGAAGTCTTACGGCTGGTCACTCCAATGAACTAGTTACCATAACTAGCATCCACGATCAACTCCGGACATCACTATGTCTCCAGCCAGTGAGAATCAGCTGCTTGGATACACCAAGGAGTATACCTGCGTGCTAGTCTCGGAATTGATGGTGTCCAAATCCATCAATTCATCGACTAGGATAATTCGATACATCACAATTACACATGTAGAGATACTCACTAGTTGTGATCCAATCACAAATTCTCTCATGCCGTGAATCGTATCGTGGACATTCAGTAAATGAGTTTAAGATCCAATCAAATACATAAAACATGTATACTCAAATAGTGAATCTTCATTTATCATATAAATGGTTCATACATAAGGCGATTGCCTTAGGACATCTCTCATATATTACTAACAGACTCCCACTTGGCCTAATGCCAATCGCTACGGTATCCAATACCATCAGCTCTAACATGACCCTCAAACTTACTTTGAGGTAATGCTTTAGTCAAAGGATCCGCTAAGTTCCTTTCAGTGGGAATTTTCTCGATTTGTATTTCGTTCCTACTGATGATCTCTCTGATAAGATGATAGCGGCGAAGCACATGTTTGGATCATTGATGAGACCACATCAAGTTCATAGATGAACTACTTGATCCAAACCGCTTTCCGCTATAGTGTCAAGCTTGGAACCTTTCCAACTTATTGCGCCTCCATTCTAGGTGAATACATACCCAGACTGAGACATGGAATCATCCTTGTCTGTCTGGAGCTGGCATCCGTATACCCACGTATCACCATGTACCCTTCTCCATATATTAAGAACACATCCTTAGTTCTTCTCAAGTACTTAAGGATCGTCTTAACAGCCGCCCAATGATCCATTCCTGGATCGGACTGGTATCTGCTCGTGACACTCAGAGCATACGATACATCGGGCCTCGTACATAACATAGCATACATGATAGATCCTATTGCGGATGCATAGGGAATCTTACTCATGCAAATCCTCTCTTCTTAAATGCGCGGACACATAGACTTCGAAGGTGTACCCCATGCCCGATGGGTAGGAAACCTTTCTTGGATTCCGACATGCTAAACCTCTTTAGCACTTTTCGGTCTATATATATGTAGTGCGAAAGACCAAGCAACCCGTTTATTTATAGATCTTAATCCCGAGGATGTAGGTTGCTTCTCCCAGGTCTTTCATGGAGAATGTCTTGGATAACCAAACCTTCACTGACTGTAAGATTGACACATCGTTTCCTATAAGTAATATGTCATTGACATATAATACTAGGAACACGACTGCACTCCCACTAACCTTCTTGTACACACAAGGTTCGTCTGGATTTTGTGAGAAATCAAACTTTTTGATCGTCTCATCAAAACGGATATTCCAGCTCCTGGATGCTTGCTTCAATCCATAAATGGATCGCCGCAACTTGCATACCTTGGTTTTATCAAGCGATGTGAAACCCTCAGGCTGTATCATATACACGTCCTCGAGCAGGTTTCCATTAAGGAAAGCTGTTTTCACATCCATCTGCCATATCTCATAATCATGATGAGCTGCTATGGCCAGGAGCATCCGAATGGATTTAAGCATAGCTACAGGCGAATAGGTTTCGTCATAATCAACACCTTGCTTTTGGCGATATCCTTTCGCCACCAATCTAGCCTTATAGGTAATCACATTACCATCCATGTCGGTTTTCTTCTTGAAAACCCACTTGCACCCTATAGGCTTTATGCCTTCAGGTGGGTCAACCAAGTTCCAAACTTGGTTTTCGTACATGGAATCCATTTCCGACTTCATGACACCAAGCCACTTATCCCTTTCTGAACTTGTCAGCACTTCTTCATAACTGGTAGGCTCCTCATCATCAATGAGTAACACGTCGTTCGATTCGCTTACGAGAAATCCATATCTCTCAGAATATTGCGTGTTCTACCGGATCTCTGAAGATGTGGTGTTACAATAGGTCCAGATTGCTCATCACTATGAGTTGTCGGTGTTGTGCTCACCAGGTATCTCATTAATGTCTATTTGAGTCTCTCGAGCCTCCTCAAGCTCGACGACACTCCCACTGTTTTCTTGCAAGAGAAACTCTTTCTCTAGAAACATAGCATGCCTTGAAACAAACACCTTTTGTTCCACAGGATGATAGAATTGGTAACCCCTTGTTTCCTTAGGGTATCCAATAAATAGACATTTATCAGACTTAGCATCCAATTTTACGTCTGATCACTTCACATAAGCGAGACAACCCCATATCTTCAAGTAAGATACATGAGGTTTCTTACCATTCCATATCTCATATGGAGTAGTTGAGACTACCTTGGTAGGCATTACATTTAACAAGTAAACTTTATCGAAGTGCATAACCCCAAAAGGACTTGGGAAGAGTTGCATGATTCATCATTGACCTGACCATGTCCAACAAGGTCCGGTTACGCCTCTCAGATACACCATTATGCTGTGGTGTATAGGGCGGAGTCCATTGAGACAATATGCCATTGTCTCTTAGATAATCAAGAAACTCTTGACTTAAGTATTCGCCACCTCGATCCGATCGAAGTATTTTAATACTTTTGTCATGTTGTTTCTCTACTTCATTTCTGAATTCTTTGAACCTTTCAAAGGTTTCAGACTTGTGTTTCATCAAGAACACATACCCAAACCGTGAGTGATCATCGGTGAAGGTAATGAAGTAGCTATAGCCTCCTAATGCTTGAGTTGACATAGGTCCACATACATCAGTATGTATTAGACCTAGTAACTCTCCCACTCGTTCACCTTTTCCAGTAAAAGGTAACTTAGTCATCTTGCCTTTTAAGCATGATTCTCATGTATCGTATGAATCTAATTCAAACGATTCTAGAATTCCACATCGGTGTAATTCGGACATGCGTTTCTTGCTTATATGGCCAAGACGACAATGCCACATATAGGAGTCTATTTGATTATCCTTTCGAGCACGCGTGTTGCTCGCTTCGATATTGAAATCGTCACTGGATACGTCCAACGTATAAACACCATTGCTTAAAGTTCCAATCCCATAAAGAACTCCATTCAAAGTTATGTAACAACAATTGTTACTAACAGTCAAATGGAACCCATTTCTATTTAGACAAGAAATAGAAATGATGTTCTTTATCAACGAAGGAACATAAAAGCAATTGTCCAGTTCTAAGACAAGTCCTACAGGGAGTTCCAAGAAATATGTTCCGATGGCGAGTGCAGCAACCGTTGCTCCATTCCCAACATGTAAATTTGACTCTCCCCTTGACGAGTCTTCTTCTATTCCTTAGCCCATGTATGTCATTACATATATGTGAGCCACACCCAGTATCAAATACCCAAGTGTCTGAGGAAATAGAATGACAATCAATAAAGAAGATTTCTGAAGAAGATGGGGCATCCGATGCCTTATCCTTCTTCACGGACTCAAGATAAATCTTGCACTTTCTTCGCAAATGGCTCTCCTTGCCATAATGATGGCAAGTTTCCTTTTGTGCTAGTTCTACTTTCTTAGCCTTTCTCTTCTTTCCCTTCTGCTGCTCCTTTGACTTCCTCTTAGAACCTTTCTTCGAGGAATCAACTAATAGCATCCTGCTCATGCTTCTCGAGAAGACTCCACAGTCTTGGCATATTGGCGATACCACAGATGAACCTTCTAGCATCTCGGAGGTGAAGAGGAGCTTTGAGACTTGAACCTTTGAATCTCACTTGCTCATCAACCAACTCACAAAGATGAAGGACTACGATATGAGCATCCATATGCTCATGCGCTCGTAGCTTGGGTTCCATCGCGCTAGCATGATGCAACTCATTTGTTCGTAATCACTCATATGTTTTCGATAGGCCAACAATTGGTCCAGAGTTGCATCGTCACTAGATCAAGCGGGAAGAGGCGCCGAGGACATTTGCAAGCTTTTCAACCTTGAGAACAATTCTCAAGCTTCTAAGCCATCCATGAAACTCGCCCGACCAATTTATTTGAATCCAAAATGGAACGCAAATTCAAACACATCATGATCAATATATTAACTTAGAAATACAAAACGAGCATATATGAGAAAGATGATTTTAAAAATGCATCAATATACATTTATAAATCCCATTCATTTTTCGAATTTCAAAAAAAAACCCCAAAATCACTTCGGGAGATTGTAGGTCCATCTCCGAATGGGCTGATATCCATCATAGTTATGAACAACCTTGGAGAGAGTCCAACAAGCCATTCATAACTACGACGGTAGGTATCAATTATACCGATTGCATATCACGTATATGCAACTATCACAATGTGCTATCAACTAATTGAATGTTCACACATACATCGGGTTGTTAACACATTAACAAGTATGCATCATATGCATAGCACCCACCTTCACCTCCCTTTACATCGACCTTGGAGAGAGTCCAACAAGCCGATGCTCCAGGTTAAAGCCAACCCATTAATCGAGAAATAGTTTTAATATGGTTAGAGCGCATTCAACCAATTAGCCAGCTTGGAGAGAGTCCAACAACCAAAGCTAACGATTGACCTCGACTCTTACCATATTAGTATTAAACTATTCCATGGTTTGAACATATTCAGTTCGAGCCAGGGCTTGGAGAGAGTCCAACAACCCAAACAAGAAAGCGGAACTCTGGTTCTAACCATATTAATGGAAGGTGTAGGCTTTAATATTGATTAAGGGTTTTATGTCTCATCCTCTTTGCATGCAAATAACTATTATCTACATGGCATGGCATACATGGCATACATCTACATGTCACGACATGGCATAATGTTATGCATCTAATGCAATTACATGGCATACAATTATGTCATGTATATAATTTCCTTATATGTCATAACTATTTATGGAAATAAAATGTGTTTAAGATTTGATTCTCCAAATCAAATCATAATTAAATTAGGAAACAAATTTCCAAATCTAATCACATATTTTATTCATGGAATTATTTGATTAAGGAAAATCTATTTAGGAAACCAATTTCCTAAATCATTAAAACTACTTATGGAAATAAAATATTTTAAGATTTGATTTCCCAAATCAAATCATGATTAAATTAGGAAACAAATTTCCAGAATCTAATCAAATATTTTATTAATGGAAAATATCAATTTCCATAAATACTTCCAACTTTCCAAAAGTGGAAGATTTCCATAAATACTTCTAGACTTTCCAAAATTGAAAAATTTCCATAAATACTTCTAAATTTCCAAAATTAAAAAATTTCCAGAAATACATTATGACTATCGCAAAACCATTTTACGATTATGTCGAAACACAACCTCAGGCTCGATACCTTTGTTGGGTTTTAGATGCATGGCGTGTGTGTGTTCGATCATGTTTCGTAAACATGAACACATGAAGCAATTAAAAATAATAAATCTATATTTATTACAACACACACACACGCATGCTATTACAACAAGTGTAGACATAACCGTAAATTAAAATTTGCAATAAAGGAAATTAAACTACCGTTATACCTTCCGTATGGCGTGTAGCGAAACGACATCAAGCGGAGCGATCCTCGTAAGAATCGTCTCTATCCGTATCCACGCCGAGCTCCTCGGGATGACTTCGCTAAGTCACGAGCTTCGTCTTCGTGCGGGTTACCAGCCTGCGTGTTGAAGGCGGCGTGATCAGAGATGATCACGATCCGAATCCAAATTCGGATCCAAAGCGAGTTCTCAAAACTCGCTTCTCGGAGAGGTGTTCGTCAACCGTTTGGCGAATCGCCGTCCTCCACCTCAGAGGATTACCGGAGATCAAATCCCGGTAAGTTAGCGCTGTCGGAGCACTAACGTCGTTCAAGCACGCTCCGGCGAAGGAGAAGCTGTCGAGCTGGACAGCTTGGTGGAGGAGTAGCGCCCGGCCAAAAGCAGAGAAAAAGCTCACCTTGATGCGAACCTATAGGAGATCACCGGAGGTCGCCGGAGGTTCACGGCTGGAGCTTGGCGCCGCGGCAAGGGTCTTGGGCCAATGACACAAAGCTGGCGGCGGCTTTAGGGTTGGCGCCGATTAACTCCTCAAGGAGTGGCGGCAACTCAAGGGGGCTAGGGTTTGGATTAGTTAGGGTTTAACAATCCCTTAAGCCCACTTTTATAGAGAACTAATTCTCTTAATGGTTAATGGATCATATCCATAAAGCCCGTTAACCGCTCCATTAAGATAAGTTAAAATAAACCAAACCATGATGGTTTATTTTAAGTTAAAATGAACCGAACCAACTTTTGGTTCATTCGTTTAAAATAAACCAAACCCTTTGGTTTATTCTTATCCATTGGATTAGAACCAAACCATTTTGGTCCATCCATTACGTCTTCATAAGACGCAGCCCATCCACGCCTTCCATTGCGTGAACGATTTCATGCTCGCTTTATGTTTGGTCAACCAAACCTAGTTTCTCTCGATCGAGAATCCAATTCTCAAGCTCGTTTTCCTTTGGATTACACTCGTTGTCGTGTGACCAAATAGGTTCTCGGTTTATGTTGGCCGTCTATAATTAACCATTAATTATAGAAGCGATCATGAGTGGCACCTAGTAGTACATCATGATCCCCAATTAGCAGAAAAATCAGCGGTTGATCGAACTATTTACGAAACCCTTGATGCTCGAATGAATCGTGCCCCATTCCCTTCACTCATCTTATACCCACTTGGTTCGGGACATGGTCTATTGTGTCGATCCCACTAGGTGACTCACGTCACACCTAGCCCAAGTATCATTTCCTCGTCCTCACAGTTCTAGTTACTCCACATGTATCGAAGAGTACCTTACTCTAAACATGTAATGCTTTGGCAAAGACTTTAGTAACAATCCGACGAGAGGCCATGGGTATACATCTCCTCGCAAGGAGTGGTGAATCCTTTATAGGCTATTCAAACACCTTCGATCACTTCGACTTATACCCAATCATCCCGGGTCCACATCTCCTCGGAGATGTTTGCTTAAGATGTCAAAGCATAAGTCTCCATGATCAAGATGACTTGAATACCGCAAGTCAAAGGAACATCGCACTTAAGCCACAGTAAGAACTTCATTGACATATCTATATATGCAGAGAACCATATAAAGTCTTACGGCTGGTCACTCCAATGAACTAGTTACCATAACTAGCATCCACGATTAACTCCGGACATCACTATGTCTCGGCCCGGTGAGAATCATTTGCTTGGATACACCAAGGAGTATACCTCGTGCTAGTCTCGGCGGAATTGATGGTGTCCAAATCCATCAATTCATCGACTAGGATAATTCGATACATCACAATTACACATGTAGAGATACTCACTAGTTGTGATCCAATCACAAATTCTCTCATCTTTGTGAATCGTATCGTGGACATTCAGTAAATGAGTTTAAGATCCAATCAAATACATAAAACATGTATACTCAAATAGTGAATCTTCATTTATCATATAAATGGTTCATACATAAGGCGATTGCCTTAGGACATCTCTCATATATTACTAACAGTATGTGGATGACATACTACTCATTGGGAATGATATCCCTTCGCTACAGTCTGTGAAGACTTGGCTGGGGACGTGCTTCTCAATGAAGGACTTAGGTGAAGTAGCCTGTATTCTAGGCATCAAGATCTATAGAGATAGATCTAAGAGATTTCTTGTCCTAAGTTAGAGTATATACATTGGTATTACTACGGTTTGCCATGCAGAATTCCAAGAAGGGACTTCTGCCAATGTCACATGGTGTGAGTCTTTCGAAGACTCAAATGTTGGTGCAGGGGCACTAGATAATCGAACCTGTGTTTTGATTATGGCAAAGACACAAAGTTAAGTTTACATCGTTATCTCATGAGCTAAATCAAGTGTGCAATAAAGTGCTAAAGCTGGAGCTGAAGGCTAGCGACACCCAGAGGAATCCGCGGTGGTCGGGCGACACTCGAGTGACTTCGGAGGGAGCCGAAGGAATCGAGTGGAAGGCCGGAAGCGAGAGCTACTATCGAGGTAAGCTCGTGTGAGTGAGAGATTGTAAGGTCGTTTCCTCTTTACGGGGACGATCGTAGGCGGTGATCCGATTAAGACTTCCCGTGGAAGGTCTAGGTCGAGATCGGACAGTTAGAAACCATCACATTTATCATTTTCCGAGCTAACCTCTTACTGTAGGGAAGTGGCCCGGCTGGCAGTCGACTGCTGGACATCAAGAAGTCGACTGATGCTCATCAGTCGACTGATGGGAGGCATCAGTCGACTGATGGCGGCAAATCAGCCTTTGCGCTAGGTCAAAACGGATAAGGTTTGACGCGGCCACTTCGCGATAAAATTTGGACAAATTCGTGATCTGTTCCGAAAAAAAAGGAGACAAATTCAGAGGCCAAAATCTATAAAAGGAGGGGAGGATTCCAACTCCAAGAATCATCAAGTTTATTCATCAAGTGCTCCTACAACGCCAACACTCCAACGCCGTCATAATGCCGACGCGACGACAAGTTCAAATCTCCTTCGTCGGCAACAGTAGCAAGTAATTATTTTTATTGTATTCTTTATTTTAATCGTAACGAGGTGAGGTAGGCTTGTTGCCTCATCCTCGTACATTCGGTTTTTGTGATCGTTGCCTCCTACCTCTAACGAGGAGGAGACATTATAGTGTTTTGCCCTCCGTACGCGGTCTAGGACCGATAGGGCCTTGGAGTAGCAACCGCTGGGTTGTTAACCAAGTAAAAATAAATGTGTTCCTTTATTTTTTGTTGCTCTTACTCGTTTAATTGTCTACTCGAATGAAACATCAAAAAGATTTATGATCGCAATTCACTCCCCCCTCTAGCAACGCTTCTCGATCCAACATCAAAGTCCCTCTTCTAGAGAGGAGAGAGACCGCATGGATAAGATCCCTTACGCATCTGCTATAGGATCTATCATGTACGCCATGCTGTGTACTCACCCTGATGTCTCGTATGCTTTGAGCATGATGAGTAGATACCAGTCAGATTCAGGTGAGCGTCACTGGATAGCAGTCAAGAATATTCTTAAGTACTTGAGAAGGACTAAAGAATATTTCTTGATATTTAGAGGCGGTGAGGAGCTAGCTGTATAGGGTTACAGCCATGCCAGCTTCCAAACTGACCAGGATGATTATAGATCGTAGTCAGGGTTCGTGTTTTGCTTGAATGGTGGCGCTGTGAGCTGGAAGAGTTCCAAGTAGGACACAATTGCTAATTCTACAACAGAGGCCGAATATATCGGTGCTTCATCTCATTCGAGAGATTATCGATAGAGGAGATGTGAAGATTTGCAGAGTACCAACAGAGGCTAACATCGCAGATCCCTTGACCAAAGCTTTGGCACAGAAAAAGCATGATGGTCACACTAGGTCATTGGGTATTAGATACTACGGTGATTGACACTAGTGCTAGTGGGAGATTGTTAGTGAAAGCCCTAGAACCAATCATGTGATGATTGTTGTATGGACTTTATTGTATCATATTCCTATTTATAAAGGCATGATTATTATATTTACTTGTATTGGTGCCAAATACTCAATATAATAATGTCCTTGAGTGGTAGGTTCTTATCTATATCAATCGATTGGTTGAATCGATAATGAGATGATATAGAGAACACTACTCTTAATCATTCCTAGTCGAGTATTAACATTCAGGGACAATGTTAATGTGTAGAGACTAGCATGTAGGTCAACACGATGACTTGATCTCACAAGTCATGGATATGAGATATCAAGTTGACACATGGGTATGCATTGGAGAATGTATACTGAATGACCCGCCATAAGAAAATATCATGGATCATTATATGAGTGTCATATACTTTCTCATGTGGCTATTAGTATGACTATTAGTCCTTAGACTTGAAGTCACCAAGGTTCCCTACATAAGAAGTTGCATACTTTGGCTTCGTCAAACATCACCCGTAAATGGGTGGACTATAAAGGCGATTACTGGGTATGTAACAAATTATGCGAAGGGATGTGAGTGATGTAGATGGGATCTATCCCTCCTATATGACGGGGGTGACATCGATATTCTTGATAGAGTGATACCACGAAGTGCATGACCATGCCCAAATGAGTCAATATGAGATATTGAGCTCATTTGATTAGAGTGAGTCTACTTGGAGTTCAAGATATAGATTGTACCGAGGATGACACGGTCTATGCCTCGATTGATCAATCTAGATGTCAAGGATAGAGGGACATTGTCACATATTGTGAGAGTCACAATTAGTAGTCACAAAGGTGATGTTGGAGCTCAACATTCTTGTAACTTGGGTAGCAATGATGTGTTGCTAGATACTGCTCATTGCTTATGTTCCTAAATCGGTTTAGGGACATTGCCAACGATACAAGAACCTATAGGGTCACACACATAAGGGCAATTAGATGGAAGATTAGGTTCATATGATGAACCATGAGGATTAGGTTCATGGGATGAACTAAATTGGATTAAGAGTAATCCTAATTAGACTAATTGAGTTGGAATCAATTTGATTCAAGTGTTGAATGAGTCTAATTTAGATTTGATTCATCAAATCAATTTAAATTAATGAATAGAGATTCATTAAATTGACTTGAATCAAATGGTTGGATTTGGTCAACCATGGGAGATAAGAGGTCAAGTTTGACTTGACTTGAGAGGGAAGATGAAAGGTCAAGTTTGACTTGACCAAATGCCATGTCATGATGATAACTTGGCATGGCCAGCCAATGATGATGCTCCACATCATCATTGACTTAGCATGTGGTGCCACCTCATGAGGGAGACCAAGAGCCATTGGTTCTTGGAGGAGTTACATGCATGCATGTAACCCCCCCTAAGAAAAGTGGCCGACCACTATTCTCATTAGATGAGAATTATTTGTGTGAGTTACATAACTTCATCTTCTTCCTTGGATCACCCTCTCAAGCTCTCCCAACCTCCTTGGCCGAAATTCCTAAAGGGTGCTAGCACACTCTAAGGTATTTTTCTCCACCTATTGCTTGTGTAGATACTAATAGAGGAGTGTGCACTTTACACTCTCGAGTTCCGACGAACCTTTTAGACGTGCAGGATTTGCGAAGGGCGTCGCATCGAGGGTAACTTCTTATCATGTAGATCTAGAGTAGATCTAAAGGTATTAAACACATACATGTTAGTTTTATATTTTATACTTCACACGGATCCGTGGCCGGGGCTTCCGAGGTTTCCGCAACGCAAAAACCGGTTTTTACGGCTCGGAAAACCCAACACTACTCTAGATCTACATGATAAGAAATTATCCTTGAAGCAATGCCCTTTGCTTATCCCACTCGTCCAAATGGATTGTCGGAACTCGAGAGTGTCAAGTGCACATTCCTCTATTGGTATCCACACAAGCAATAGGTGGAGAAAAGACAATCTTGAGTGTTCTAGAACTCCTTGAAGGTCTCGGCAAAGTGGAGGATTGGGAGAGAACTTGAGTGGAGCAAGGAAGAAGATGAAGTTGGAGTTACCACACAAATGAATTTTCACCATCATGCCTCCTAAATTGGCCGACCACTTATTTGGGAGTTACATGCATGCATGTAACTCTAAGAGCCAATGACTCTTGGTCTTCCTCATGAGGTGGCACCCATGATAAGTCCATGATGATGTGGAACACCATCATTGGCCTGCCCACATTGTTGGATCGATGCGGTTCGCTAGAGGGGGGGGGTGAATAGCGATAAAAACTTTTTCTCGTTTCTTTTGTTAAAACTCAAGAGAAAATTAATTGCAGCGGAAATGTAAAGTAAATAGAGACAAATAGGTTTTACTTGGTTCGTAGCCTTCGGCTACTACTCCAAGGCCCTAATGGTCCTTGACCACGCACGGAGGGCAAATACTAAACGAACTCCCTCTCGATGGAGATAGGAGTTAAACGAATACAAAAACTCGAGAAAGACTCAAGGCAGAGGGACACTCCCCCTCTCCTTGATATGATTTAAAGCTTGAAGTAAAAACAACTTATACAAATTTATAGATTATACCGACGACTTCAAAGATTGGAGGTTGAAGCTCTAGTCGTCGTCTCGGCAGCGCTTCATCGTAGGGATGTCGGAGAGTCGAAGCGTATCGAAAGAACTTGGAAGCTTTTGAATTGATGAAAAACCCTAGGTTTGACCCTCCTTTTATAGCCTTTAAGCCCCTCATCGAATGGGTCTTTAGCCAATCACAAATGAGCATAAATCCCCTTGAAAAATGGTGATAACTCTTGACTGCTCGAGGTCGATCCTCACCAAAGAATGACCGATGACCATCACCAATGATCGATAAGATCACCGAGTGCTAGTCGAGTCACTGATCGATGGACTGCAATGAGTCCTTCAGTTGGCAATGATCGATGCTAGCTGCAAGGCAAGATTAGCTCAAGAAAAACATAATTTTGATGGTCGTCGACCATCCGATCTCGACCTAGGCCATCTATAAGAAGTCTTTGGTCGGATCTACGCTTAAGATCATCCCCGTAAAGAGGATACGACCTTACTTACGCTCGCACACACGAGCTTACCTCAGTACTTACGTGTTGCTTTTGCTTCCGGCCTTCCACTCAATTTCTTCGGCTCCCTCCGAAGTCTCTTGAGTGTCGCCCGACCACCGCGACTTCCTCCGAGTGTTGCTAGCCTTCAGTTCCAGCGTTGAGACTTTTCTGCACACTTGATTTAGCTCATGAGATAACAATATATGCTTAACTTTGTATCGTTTGCTATAATCAAAACTTAGGTTCGACTTAGGTGCCTACTGCACCAACTATCTCCCCCTTTTTGATTTATGGCAAACCCACATACAAAATTAAGTAAATAGCAAGCATGAAGAGTAATAATGTGCATGAGAAACAAAAAATATGAAGATTAAGTTGGAGTAGTAAGGATTTTCTTCAAGTACTCCCCCTTGAGGAAACCTCCCTCTTGACCGAGGGTGAGTCTTGAAGAAAGACCTTAATCCTCCCCCTTGAGGGTTGCTTTAAGTAATTAACAATACTTAAAGTTGGCCTTAGTAAAACATTTTAGTTAAGCCCTTTCTCCCCCTTAAGTAAAACATTAACGACATAAAGTTTTAAAAAAATAAGTTTAAGTAAAACTTAGATGGCATAAATAAGTTTAAGAATTCTTTGGCCTTTTGGTAAAAGTTAACTAAGTTTTAACTTTTGGTTTAAATATGAAGTAAGAGTTAAGTTATCAAAAAATTTTGACCCCTTAACTTTGGCCTTTTTCTCCCCCTTTTGCCGTATATCGAAAAGAGTAAGGGGTGTGTGGAAAACAAAAAGTGTTAAATTTAAAGTCCAAGCATGTTCCCCATTTTTTTATATATAAAAAAATATACTGAAAATAAGCTCATCTATAAAATGTTCGACTCATATTTGGCTTGATTGATATGTAAGATCAACCAGTCCTGGTCAGAGTCGGTTAGTATGTATGATTATACTCAGTGGTTCATAGCGATGCACTAGCTCTACATCTGGAACCAGGAGTAAGGTCCTAACATCTCACGCCCATCTACGTGGCTAAGTACACAAACACATTAGTCCTATGTGTTGTGAGATGTACTGGCTTTTTAAATCTATAGGTGCATGATATCTAAGGTATGTCCTATGCTAGTTCCATAAAAATGAAATTTAAAGAAATAGTAGTAAGAACATATAATTTGCATGTACCTATTCTATTACGCACATGCCCAATTTTCATCTTAATAGACTAAATTCGGCTTCGGGTAGGG
Organism: Wurfbainia villosa; assembly: GCA_025175895.1. Lineage (NCBI taxonomy): Eukaryota > Viridiplantae > Streptophyta > Magnoliopsida > Zingiberales > Zingiberaceae > Wurfbainia > Wurfbainia villosa. The sequence goes on along the minus strand of CM045987.1, from coordinate 81,600,595 downwards.
GTTTAGTAAATAGATCTGCCAAGTTAGACTTCGATTCGAAGTATTCGAGGTTTATTGCTCCGTTGGCCACATGTTATCGAATGAAATGGTGTTTGACCTCTATATGTTTGGTCCTAGAGTGACATATCGGATTCTTTGTAAGATTAATTGAACTAATGTTATCTACGTGAAGTTTAGTATTCAGAAGTCTAACTTAAAGTCGCAGAGAGTGTGCTTCATCCAAAGAAGTCGTGACACACTCACCCATCGCGATGTATTCGGCCGGTGGTAGATAAAGCAACATAGTGTTGTTTCCTCATCGCACCAACTCACTAGACTCGAGCCGAGAAGTTGACAACAACCACTCGTGCTCTTTCTATCGAGCTTACTACCGGCATAATCCGAATCGGAGTAGCCGATTAGTTCGAACTCCGTAGATCTAGGGTACCAAATACCAAAGTTAAGTGTGCCCTTAAGATATCTAAGGATACGCTTAACTAGGGTTAGGTGTGACTCTAGCACTGTGTTTCAAACTGGCGCACATACTTATTGTAATAGGATGCCTGTCGACTCATAGCTAAGTATAGGAGACTATTACGCTCCTATAGTATTTTAAGTCAATGGACTTACTTTCTAGGTCTTCTCCTATGTTAACATTTATCGCCATTGGGGTGTTTATTACCTTAGCGTCTTGCATTCCAAATCTTTTAATTAACTCCTTAGTGTATTTTTGTTGATATAGGTATATACCATCCTTAGTTTGCTTAATTTGTAGACCTAAAAAGAAACTTAACTCGAGTACCAAGTTCATTTCGAACTCACTTTCCATGAGCGAAACGAACTCGTTTAGTAAGGCTGAGTTAGAGGTTCCAAAAATTATATCGTCTATGTAAATTTGAGCTATGAATATTTCTTTACCTAAGGTTTTTACAAAGAGAGTTGGGTCAACTAAGCCTTGGTTAAACCCTTTTGACTTAAGATGGATTGAAAGTCTCTCGTACCAAGCTCGAGGAGCTTGTTTAAGTCCATAGAGAGCTTTCTTAAGTTTTAGAACATGGTCGGGTTTATCTAGATTTTCGAATCCGGGGTTGACATAAACTTCTTCTTTAATGTATCCATTTAGGAATGCCGACTTAACATCCATTTGAAATAGCTTAAATCCTCGATGTGCGGCATAAGCTAGCAACATTCAAATGGATTCGAGTCTAGCTACTGGGGCATAGGTTTCGTCGTAATCTAAGCCTTCGACTTGGCTAAACCCTTTGGTGACTAACCTATCCTTGTTTCTAACTACTTCACCTTTATCATCGTTTATTTCAAACACCCACCTTGTTCCAATTATCGTTTTGTCTTTAGGTGGTGGTACTAACTCCCACACTTCATTCCTAGTAAATTGGGCTAGCTCTTCTTGCATTGCAATAATCCAATCGGGATCAAGAAGAGCTTGTTCAATTGATTTGGGTTCTATCTTTGAAATTAAGGAAATTTGACTAAGGTTCCTATAGGATGCTCTAGTTCGAACTCCTAGATTAGGATCTCCCATCACTTGATCGATAGGGTGGTTAGTTTGAATCCTAGATTGCTGGGTTTGTGTCACCTAATGCTTGATCAATGGGGTGACTTGGTTGAACACTAGTTTGGTTGGAGTCATCTATCACTTGATCAATAGAGTGACTTGGTTGACTTAGGTTAGGATTAACACTAGACCTTGATCTCGGATCGAGTTAGGTCTAGTATGAATCGGCTCGCTAATTGGGGTTGCCGGGGTTTTGTAGGTTCGTGTCCTTCATCAACACTACATTAATGGTTCTCGACTCTAAGGGTGTCGTGGTTATATACTCTATAAGCTCTACTTGTAGTCGAGTATCCTAGAAAGATTCCGTCGTGGTTTTGGATGTAAATTTCCTAGGTAATCCTTAGTGTTTAGGATATGTACCTTACACCCAAATACCCTAAAGTACTTGATGCTGGGTACTTTATCGTGATAAATCTCGTATGAGGTCTTAAGGTGCCTTTTTACCATAAGGATCCTATTTTGGACATAGCATGTCGTACTCACGCTTCGCCCAAAACCTATCGGGTAGGTCGATTCGCTCAACATGGTCCTAGCGGCTTCTTGTAGAGTTCGGTTTTTCCGCTCCACTAGGCCATTTTTGTTGAGGGTCCTAGGGCAAGAGAATTCATGGTGGTATCCGCTTTAGGTTGAAGTTGGTGAACCTTTGATTTTCAATTCACCACCATGATCGCTTCTAAGTCTTTTAACCTTAAGGTCTTTTTGATTCTCGATTAATTTGAATAGATTGATTAATTGATCTAGGGTATCATTTTTATGTTTGATGAACCTAACCCAGGTAAACCTGTAGTAGTCGTCAATTATGACTAAGCAATATTGACTTCTATTGAGTGACTTGGCTCCATGTGAATTGAATAGATCCATATGCAGGAGCTCAAGTACACTTGAGGTCTGCTCTGGTTAGTTAACTTGTGTTGTGTCCTAGGTTGTTTTCCTTGTTGACAAGCATTACAGATTTTATTAACCAAGTTGTTGAGGTTGGGTAAGCCTCTAAGCCACTCGACTCATCTTGTGGACGAGTCTTAAAAGTGCGAGTGACCGAGTCGTATTACAACCATGATTCCTCTTCCTGTGTCATAAGACATTTGGCTGAGGAATTGATTAAGTTAATTGTATAAATGTTATTTGTCCTAGTTCCTTTGAGTATTGTTTTAGCTGTTTTATTTGTTTTAATTACACATTCATTTTCTAAAAATACGACCTTATAGTTATTGTCACATAATTGGCTTACGCTAAGGTGTTATATTCAAAATTCTCTACAAGTAATACATTTTTAATAACAAAATTCGAGTTAAGCTCGATATCACCTGATCCGATGATTTTGAGCTTGCCGTTATTCCCAAAGGCTACCGATCCTTGTCGTTTGAATCGAAGCTTTGTGAATTTGAGTTGATCCCCGATCATGTGTCGGGAGCAACCGCTGTCCAACATCCATTGATCCTACACACAAGGTGGTTGGATTGGATGTTAGATTTTTTTTTTTAAATTGGTTGTAAGTTGTTAAACCTAGGTCATCTCACCTGTGTCTATATGATCAATCATGTTATACTTATGTGTTTTGTGTGAGATGACTTCCAATTAATTTGATTAAGTGCATTTAGGTTCAAGTAATTTTATGTTAGATTTGGATTTAAACCTACGCTTGTCAAGTTTACCTTTTCAAGATCATGGCTTCCAGGTCGTGGCGAGGCACAAAGGCCTTCTTTTATTGAATCATTGACCACTTCCTTAGACAAAGCCATTTTCAAGAAAATGATGACTTGACTCACCTAAGACTATCTCCTAGTCTAACTGGTTATTTTTGAAAAGAGGCTCCCCGAGGCTCAATCTTTTTGAAGAATTTTAGTTGGTTATGTTTTTGAAAAGAGGCTCCCCGAGGCTCAATCTTTTTGAAGAATTTTAGTTGGTTATGTTTTTGAAAAGAGGCTCCCCAAGCCTCAATCTTTTCGAAGTTGATTATGTTCATGTTCTAAGTGAGTTCACAAGTTTTAAAGTACACACTTTCTAAGTTAAAGTATGCAATTTCTAAGTTAAAGCACAAACATTCTAAGTTAAAACATGCAATTTCTAAGTTAAAGCACAAACATGTTTTGTACTGGCTCCCCCTAGACCGTTGAATCGGTTCGGTCTATCCACATAGTGGATTTGGTCCTTGGGAACCCAGTACGGGTTGGATCCTAGAGTTGAAATCAAAAAGTTCTTAGGGACCCATGCTTGGACATGTTTCCTATGTCGACTTACAATCCCATATATACGACCTATTAGTCGTGTTTGAGTTAAACCCTAGTCCAAATTGTTGTACATGGCCCTTTGAGATCCAAGTAGGAGGTCAAGTCCTTTGGATCCCGAAGTGAACCTTTCCAACGTGTTCCTAAGATCTTCCACTTGACTTTTCAAGAGAGAGTTCTCAACTTCGAGCTTTTCAACTCGAGTTGAGTCCTTCTCTTGAACTCGACTAGTCGAAGAGGTTAGGGAGACCTCGTGTTTGAGGAGTTTAACCTCCTCAACAAGGGTCTCGACCTTGGACTCGGACTTAGCTAACTTCCTAGACAAAAACCTAACCGTATTATGTAAAGTATTAAATAAAGTTCGACTTACTTTAAGGGTATCTTTTGAACCGGATGCGTATCCGTGGCTTGATTTGAAGGTAGCTTCGTAGTCCGAGTCATCCTCGTGTTCGACTCAAGTTCTCGCTCCGTGTCTGACTCAATCGATTTCGCCATGAAGACGTGGTCTTCGTCTTCTTCGGATGACGCTTCTTCCCATGTCGCGTTGAGGGCCTTCTTGTGCTTAGGTGCTCGTGGTTCAGCTTGGGGCACTCGGACTTGATATGTCCAAACCTGTTACGCTCATAACACCTAATATTGGAACTTTTAGGCTTACCTTGGTTGGGTCGAGTCGTGGTTCGCTTTCGTCCCTTGGCTATCCTTCGAGCTAGGTTCATTAGTTCGGCAGTCAACTCCGGGTTAACTTCTTCTTCGGACTCGTCTTCCTCCTCGGTTGGTGGTGGCTTGTTTGATTTTCTTCTTCTTTGAACCTGCAAACAAGGCTATACCCCTCTGCCCGAAGTTAGACTGCTCATGAAGTTCAAAATCCAAAAAGAGTTCATCTAACCAAATTTTAGAAAGGTCCTTGGAGACCTTATAGGCATCGACCATGGATGCCCATAAGGTAGTCCTCGGAAAAGAGTTTAGGACATACCTTATAAGGTCGCGGTTTTCGACCTTTTGCCCGATTGCGTGTAGATTGTTGACTATGTCCTGGACTCGGGCGTGAAGTTGTGTCGCGGACTCGTGTTCCTGCATTTTTAGATTATACAATTTATTGAATAAAAGGTCGTGCTTACATACCTTGGCTTCATCGGTCCCTTCGTGTAGCTCCACTAGTTTTGTCCAAAGATCTTTTGCGCTTATGAATGGGCCGACGCGATTTAGCTCCTCCTTGGATAGGCCGCATTGAAGGATTTGCTTTGCCTTAGCGTCGGCTTCGACTTGTTTTTTTTGTCGCAATGGTCCATTGGTCATAATCCAAGGAGTCACCCACTTCATTAGTCGGAAGTGTGAAATCCGTTTGGATTATGATCCACATCTCGATTTGGGTTTTAAGAAAGCATTCCATCCGACCCTTCCAATAACGGAAGTCATCTCCATTGTAAAACGGAGGTCGGACGGTGCTAAACCCTTCGAGATGGGCCATTAGAACAAAGAACACAAGGAGACGAAGGAAAAAAAAACTAGCAACGACAAAAACACACAAAAAGTACCAAGACTCGCGTCTTGGATTAGTAGTGCGGGAGTAAATTTAACAAAGTGAAATAAATCTGAAATAAATAGAAATAAAAGAAAAATAAATCTGTGAAAAATGGCTAGATTGGTGGTTTCACCAAATCTTAGCAACCCCCGGCTCTGATACCAATTGTTGGATCGATGCGGTTCGCTAGAGGGGGGGGGGTGAATAGCGATAAACACTTTTTCTCATTTCTTTCGTTAAAACTCAAGAGAAAATTAATTGCAGCGGAAATGTAAAGTAAATAGAGACAAATAGGTTTTACTTGGTTCGTAGCCTTCGGCTACTACTCCAAGGCCCTAATGGTCCTTGACCACGCACGGAGGGCAAATACTAAACGAACTCCCTCTCGATGGAGATAGGAGTTAAACGAATACAAAAACTCGAGAAAGACTCAAGGTAGAGGGACACTCCCCCTCTCCTTGATATGATTTAAAGCTTGAAGTAAAAACAACTTATACAAATTTATAGATTATACCGACGACTTCAAAGATTGGAGGTTGAAGCTCTAGTCGCCGCCTCGCTCGTCGAGGGATGCTTGAGAGCCTGAGCGATCGAAAGAACTTGGAAGCTTTTGAATTGATGAAAAACCCTAGGTTTGGCCCTCCTTTTATAGCCTTTAAGCCCCTCATCGAATGGGTCTTTAGCCAATCACAAATGGGCACAAATCCCTTGAAAAATGGTGATAACTCTTGATCGCCGAGGTCGATCCTTGACCAAGAATGATCGATGACCATCACCGATCGATGGCGATCACCGAGTGCCAGCCGAGTCACTGATCGATGGACGGCAATGAGTCCTTCAGTTGGCAATGATCGATGCTAGCCGCAAGGCAAGGTTAGCTCAAGAAAAACATAATTTCGATGGTCGTCGACCATCCGATCTCGACCTAGGCCATCTATAAGAAGTCTTTGGTCGGATCTACGCTTAAGATCATCCCCGTAAAGAGGATACGACCTTACTTACGCTCGCACACACGAGCTTACCTCAGTACTTACGTGTTGCTTTTGCTTCCGGCCTTCCACTCAATTTCTTCGGCTCCCTCCGAAGTCTCTTGAGTGTCGCCCGACCACCGCGGCTTCCTCCGGGTGTCGCTAGCCTTCAGCTCCAGCGTTGAGACTTTTCTGCACACTTGATTTAGCTCATGAGATAACAATATATGCTTAACTTTGTATCGTTTGCTATAATCAAAACTTAGGTTCGACTTAGGTGCCTACTGCACCAACACACATGCCATGTCACCATGACATGGCAATTGGTCAAGTCAAAATTGACCATTCATCTTCCCTCTCAAGTCAAGTCAAACTTGACCTCTTATCTCCCATGGTTGATCAAATCTAACCACTTGATTCAAGTCAATTTGATTTAATGAATCTCTATTCATTAATTTAAATTGACTCAATGAATCAAATCTAAATTAGACTCATTTAACACTTGAATCAACTTGAGTCTAACTCAATTAGTCTAATTTGGATTACTCTTAATCCAATTTGGTTCATCCCATGAACCTAATCCTCATGGTTCATCATATGAACCTAATCTCCATCTAATTGCCCTTTGTGTGTGAACCTATAGGTTCTTGTAACGTTGGCAATGTCCCTAAACCGATTTAGGAACATAAGCAATGAGCGGTATCTAGCAACACATCATTTCTACCCAAGTTACAAGAATGTTGAGCTCCAACATCACCTTTGTGACTACTAATTGTGACTCTCACAATATGTGACAATGTCCCTCTATCCTTGACATCTAGATTGACCAATTGAGGCATAGACCGTGTCATCCTCGGAACAATCTATATCTTGAACTCCAACTAGACTCACTCTAATCAAATGAGCTCAATATCTCATACTGACTCATTTGGGCATGGCCATGCACTTTGTGGTCTCACTCTATCAAGAATAACGATGTTACTCCCATCATATAGGAGGGATAGATCCCATCTAGATCACTCACATCCCTCCGCATAATTTGTTACATACCCAGTAATTGCCTTTATAGTCCACCCATTTACGGGTGACGTTTGACGAAGCCAAAGTATGCAACTCCTTATGTAGGGAACCATGGTGACTTCAGGTCCATTAACTAATAGTCACATGAGAAAGTATATGACACTCATATAACGATCCATGATACTTTCTCATGGAGGGTCATTCAGTATACATTCTTCAATGCATACCCATGTGTCAACTTGATATCTCATATCCATGACTTGTGAGATCAAGTCATCGTGTTGACCTACATGCTAGTCTCTACGCATTAACATTGTCCCTGAATGTTAATACTCGACTAGAAATGATTAAGAGTAGTGTTCTCTATATCCTCATTATCGATTCAACCAATCGATTGATATAGATAAGAACCTACTACTCAAGGACGTTATTATACTTAGTTATTTTGCACCAATACAACTAAATATAATAACCATGCCTTTATGAATAGGAATATGATACAATAAAGTCCATACAATAATCATCACATGATTGGCTCTAGGGCTTTCACTAATAATCTCCCACTAGCACTAGTACCAATCACCGTAGTATCTAATACTCAATGACCTAGTGTGACCATCATGCTTTTTTTGTGCCAAAGCCTTGGTTAAGGGATCTGCAATGTTAGCCTTTGTGGGTACTCTGCAAATCTTCACGTCTCCTCTATCGATAATCTCTCGAATGAGATGGAAGCACCGTAGTATGTGTTTGGTCCGCTGGTGTGAGCGAGGTTCCTTAGCCTGCGCAATCGCTCCATTGTTGTCACAATAGAGCTCTATGGGATCTGCTATGCTAGGAACCACCCCAAGCTCAGTAATGAACTTGCGGATCCAAACTGCCTCCTTTGCTGCCTTAGATGCCACGATATACTCGGCTTCTGTTGTAGAATCAACAACTGTGTCCTGCTTCGAACTCTTCCAGCTCACAGCGCCACCATTCAAGCAAAACACGAACCCTGACTGCAATCTATAATCATCCTGGTTAGTTTGGAAGCTGGCATCACTGTAACCCTTTACAGCTAACTCCTCATCGCCTCCAAATATCAAGAATATTCTTTAGTCCAACAAAATAGCACTTATCAGATTTGGGTCCCAGTTTGTCTGAGACTTGACATCGAATGTAAGCCTCACAACCCCAAATCCTCATGAAAGACATCTTGGGATTTCTCCCTGTCCATATCATATATGATGTCTTTATCACAGCCTTGGATGGTACACAATTAAGGGTGAAGGCTGTTGTGTCTAGAGCATATCCCCAAAAGGATATAGGAAGATCTGTGTGACTCATCATAGATCGTACCATATCTAATAGGGTATGATTCCTCCTTTCGAATACACCATTCCACTGTGGTGTTCCAGGAGGAGTGAGTTGGGATAGAATCCCACACTCAGCTAGATAGTCACGAAACTCATGGCTAAGGTATTCACCACCTCGATCTGATCGAAGTATCTTAATACTCTTGCCAAGCTGGTTTTGTACTTCATTCTTGAATTCTTTGAACTTTTCAAAGGATTTTGATTTATGTGTCATGAGATACACATAACCATATCTACTGAAGTCATCAGTAAATGTAATGAAGTACCTGTAACCACCTCTAGCTGCAAGATTGAAAGGGCCACATACATCACTATGTATAAGTTCTAACAAGTCTGTTGCTCTTTCGCTGTGTCCACTAAAGGGAGTCTTGGTCATCTTGCCTAACAGGTAAGACTCACATGTCTCATATGATTCAAAATCAAATGAGTCTACTAGCCTATCCTTATGGAGATGAGATAAGCGACTCTCATTTATGTGACCTAAGCGACAATGGTAGAGATAGGTTTGGTTCAACTCATTTGACTTGAACCTTTTGGTACTTATATTATAGATAGGGCTATCTAAGTCTAGAAAGTAGAGTCCATTCATTAGAGGTGCACTACAATAGAACATATCATTTAAATAAATTGAACAATATTTGTTCTTTATTATAAATGTAAATCCTTTCTTGTCCAAACAAGAAACCAAAATTATGTTCTTAGTTAAAGCAGACACATAACAACATTCATCTAATTCTAGTACAAGCCCAGAGGGCAGAGATAGATCATAAGTTCCTACAGCAACAGCAGCAACCCTTGCTCCATTGCCTACTCGTAGGTCCACCTCGCCCATTGTCAATGCCCTGCTATTTCTCAGTGCCTGCACATTGGTACAAATGTGAGATGCACATCCGGTATCTAATACCCATGATGAAGAAATAGATAGATTGACTTCTATAACATTTATACCTGAAGTAGAAGTCTCACTTCTCTTCTTCTTAAGATCTTCCAGGTAAGCTTTGCAGTTACGCTTCTAGTGTCTAGCTTCCTTACAGTGGAAGCAAACCCCTACCTTAGCCACCCCTCCTTTGGGTTTAAGTTCTTTGCCTTTGCCCTTGGCTTGAGACTTTCCCTTACCTTTAGGCTTGCCCTTGCCTTTCTTCTTTTGCACCATCAAAATGGAGTCAGATTTTCCCTTCTTAAAGTTGAGCTCAGCAGTTCTCAACATGCTGAGCATCTCAGGCAGTGGCTTATCAATTTCATTCATGTTGTAATTCATGACAAATTGATTGTAGATTTGTGGCAAAGACTGCAAGATCAAGTCAGTGGCCATCTCTTGGCCAAGGGGGAATCCCAATCTATGTAGGTTTTCTACGTACCCAATCATCTTGAGTATATATGGACCTACGGGAGTCCCATCTTGCATTTTGGACCCAAACAATGCCTTAGAGATTTCATATCTCTCATGCCTTGCTTGTCCTTGATATGGTTGATGAAGATGTTCAACCATATCATAAGCATTCATGAACTCGTGTTGTTTCTGAAGCTCAGAGTTCATGGTCGCGAGCATTAGACATGACACATCTAATGCATCATCTTGATGCTTCTTGTAAGCATCTTTGTCAGCTCGCGAGGCAGGCGTGAGGTGAGGTGCCTCCGAATGGGCCGCCCACGTAACTTCCTTTCTTGGGGTGAGAACAATTCTCGTGTTCTGATCTACCCAGGAAATTTGCTCCATTGAGCTTGTCCTTCTCAAGGACAGAATGTAGAGAGAGAGTGTTCATGTTTGTTGACATAGTAATCTATAACATACAATGCAGAGAATTAATATCATATTCCTTTTATCATTTAATTAGACCTTTAATTAAATGATGCTCCCACTGAATTATAGGAATTTTATAGAATTGAGTTATGGATGTGGTCAAACCACATTACTAGATTCATACAAACTAGCTATAATTCTTGCGGGACAAGATTCACATCATACTAAGCCTTGAGTTAGCTTTGGCTAAATCGCTCAAGACTTAGTACAATCGGTGGGTAACACATTACCGATTACATCTCTATGCAACTCTTGTTTATAGGATCAAGACCCACATTTACAAAAGACCTTGAGTTAGCTTTGGCTAAATCACCCAAGATTTAGTGTAAATGCGATCTTATCCTATCTTTCCAACGGTTGGAATATGCCTATAGTTCTACTCGATCCAATTGAGTTAACTAGTTTTACTCAATCTAATTGAGCTTACTCTAACCCAAGCCGTGATAGGCGGGACCAAGATTGTCCCTCCGCACCCTACCAAGATAATATGTATTGCTCTGCTTTGGCAGATTCAACAACTACAAATGATCGAGGTAGTGATGGGTATCAAAGACTTGGTAGGCATTTACGAGTTGATTCGATTAAGATCTAATCTAATCGTAATGTGTATCATATACGCATTAAGGCCTTTATAATCCTACACTAGCATGCATCACATACATACAAGCATTATTCTAGCATGCATCATATACATACAAGAAAAATATCCTAGCATGCATCATATACATACAATCATTATTCTACTAGCATGCATCACATACATACAAGCATAACAAATATATATATATATATATATATATATATATCAACATATATACATATATATAGATTAATTGTGATTAGGTCATGACCCTATTACGATCTTCTCAAGCCAATGAGAAGATCGGACGGTCAACCTAGGGTTAGCGGCTACTCCAAGCGCCTCCTTTGACTGCCATGTGTCGTCGGCACCCTTCTCGTAACTCCATCTAGAAGTGGACCTTCCACCGCTCCATTTTGTACATTAAAAACATGAAACTCGAGTTACATTCGAGTCTAAAACTATTTACAACTAGAATTTATAAAAAGAAGAGGCACGACACGCAGGTTGCATACCCTATACAACAAGCACAATCACAAAAACGACACACAGGCCATATTATGAATTACAATACATTAACGTCCAATCATATTGAGGTTCTTGGGCCATGAACATTACAGAATTATACATAATTCTAAATTATGTATTTTACAGAAAATTTCTATAATTTTTCTTATTTTTTTTTTCAATTTTATGAGTCACCTTTCCATAACGGTCCCGCTAAGTGGTTTCTGGGCGCGATCGCGGGACAAGGCCCCTTTCGGGGATAGGGGCAGTGCCCCTACTCGCAAAATAAACTTTGTGAGTGTCCCTACTATGATCTTACAGTGACTTAAGTCACTGTCCCAAAAACCTAAAGCGAGAACTCGCCGTTTCGGAGAGTTTTTCTCGGTGGTTGAAGCCTACAAGTGTCTCAACACTTGTTGCTTCGACTCTTTGAGAAAAATATCTAAATATTCTATAGAAATAGGAAATTTACAGAAACTTAAAAATCTGTAATTTTTATATCTAATACAAAAACTACAAATACGAAACACATACATGCTTCGCACGTGGCTCTGATACCACTGTTGGGTTTTCTGAGCCTCAAAAACTGCTTTTTGAGTTGCGGAAATCTCGGAAGCCCGGCCACGGATCCGTGCAAAGTATAACAAATAAAACTAACATGTATGTGTTTAATACCTTTAGATTTACTCTAGATCTACATGATAAGAAATTACCCTTGAAACGATGCCCTTCGCTTATCCTGCTCGTCCAAATGGATTGCCGGAACTCGAGAGTGTCAAGTGCACACTCCTCTATTGGTATCCACACAAGCAATAGGTAGAGAAAAGACAATCTTGAGTGTGCTAGCACTCCTTGAAGGTCTCGGCAAAGTGGAGGATTGGGAGAGAACTTGAGTGGAGCAAGGAAGAAGATGAAGTTGGAGTTACCACACAAATGAATTTCCACCATCAAGCCTCCTAAAGTGGCCGACCACTTATTTGGGAGTTACATGCATGCATGTAACTCCAAGAGCCAATGGCTCTTGGTCTCCCTCATGAGGTGGCACCCCATGATAAGTCCATGATGATGTGGAACACCATCATTGGCCGGCCCATATGCCATGTCACCATGACATGACAATTGGTCAAGTCAAAATTGACCATTCATCTTCCCTCTCAAGTCAAGTCAAACTTGACCTATTATCTTTCATGGTTGATCAAATCTAACCACTTGATTCAAGTCAATTTGATTTAATGAATCTCTATTCATTAATTTAAATTGACTCAATGAATCAAATCTAAATTAGACTCATTCAACACTTGAATCAACTTGAGTCTAACTCAATTTGTCTAATTTGGATTACTCTTAATCCAATTTGGTTCATCCCATGAACCTAATCCTCATGGTTCATCATATGAACCTAATCTCCATCTAATTGCCCTTTGTGTGTGACCCTATAGGTTCTTGCAATGTTGGCAATGTCCCTAAAACGATTTAGGAACATAAGCAATGAGCGATATCTAGCAACACATCATTGCTACCCAAGTTACAAGAATGTTGAGCTCCAACATCACCTTTGTGACTACTAATTGTGACTCTCACAATATGTGACAATGTCCCTCTATCCTTGACATCTAGATTGACCAATTGAGGCATAGACCGTGTCATCCTCGGTACAATCTATATCTTGAACTCCAAGTAGACTCACTCTAATCAAATGAGCTCAATATCTCATACTGACTTATTTGGGCATGGCCATGCACTTCGTGGTCTCACTCTATCAAGAATAACGATGTTACTCCCGTCATATAGGAGGGATAGATCCCATCTACATCACTCATATCCCTCCGCATAATTTATTACATACCTAGTAATCGCCTTTATAGTCCACCCATTTACGGGTGACGTTTGACGAAGCCAAAGTATGCAACTCATTATGTAGGGAACCATGGTGACTTCAGGTCCATGAACTAATAGTCACATGAGAAAGTATATGACACTCATATAGCGATCCATGATACTTTCTCATGGTGGGTCATTCAGTATACATTCTCCAATGCATACCCATGTGTCAATTTGATATCTCATATCCATGACTTGTGAGATCAAGTCATCGTGTTGACCTACATGCTAGTCTCTACGCATTAACATTGTCCCTGAATGTTAATACTTGACTAGAAATGATTAAGTGTAGTGTTCTCTATATCATCTCATTATCGATTCAACCCATCGATTGATATAGATAAGAACCTACTACTCAAGGACGTTATTATACTTAGTTATTTTGCACCAATACAAGTAAATATAATAACCATGCCTTTATGAATAGGAATATGATACAATAAAGTCCATACAACAATCATTACATGATTGGCTCTAGGGCTTTCACTAACAAAATCGACACAAAGTTAAGGGAAATTTAAAGCATAAAATAAGTAGAGTAAATGATAAATGCCTTTTCAAAAACTACCCCTTAACCCTAGGTGAGTTTTGAAAGAGATACTTTCATACTTTAATTTTTAAAATTAAATTTTTTGTTACTCCCCCTAAACTTCTGCTCTTCTCCCCCTTTTGCCATAAATAAAAAAAGTGTGGGGGTGTTTATATAAAATAGGGGTTTAAAAACAACATGTTATAAGCATGCGTCTAGAATTATTAAGGATAAATCAACTATGAGTCGAAGCATGTATGTAGCATTAGTTAGATAGATTAGTTTGAGGTATATCCCACTGCACCAACAATTTAATAAGTTTTTGAAACTTAATTTTGATTTTCAAAATACTTATAAGTTTATTTTCAAAAAGAACTTCAAAGGTTTGTAATATAACCCGTAGGGTTAGTTTGCTCTTCCCCTTAGTCAAATATATGAAGTATAAGAGATTTAGGGGACACTAAACTTTGGCCTAGAGAGTTGTATACTTAGTATTGGCCAATCAAAGTTATAATTATTCGTTAAGTGCAAGAAAATAAGTAGCATTTTGAAAAAGTTATGTTAAGTGTATTTCAATTATCCTTAACATCTCACCCATTCTTTGTGTCTCAAAATGTGTTCATCTTATATGTTTTGTGAGATGATTTTAACTTGATTAAAGTTAGTCAACCTTGGGTTAGATTTATATTTAACCCTCAGTTCGTCAAGTAAACTTTTCAAGAAATTGGCTTCCAGGTCATGGCGAGGCACAGGGGCCTTCTTTGATAGGAACAACAACCACTTCCTTAGACAAAGCCAAATTCAAGACATTGATTACTTGAATCACTTAAGATTACTTCCTGGTATAACTAGTTTAGGATACGACGAGGTAGCTTCAGCTAGTTCAACTCAGTTGAGTGCACCGAGCTAGATACGCCTTATCTAACTTGAACACATAGGACTTCGTTTTCCTAACGTACTATCATCTCGCCGCGTCCTGATACTATGTTGTTAAAGTTGACTAACTATTTGTCCTATCTAGCCATTCTAAAAAGTAAAACAAAATAACTAATCATGCAATGAATTAGCTAAGGAAGCTGGTATACTATTTTAATGTTAGCTCCCCCTGGACCATTGAACCAATATGGTCTATCCACAAAGTGGACTTAATCCTAGGAAATCCAATACTTATTGGTCCTTATATGTGAGTTTAACAAAACCTTTGGGACCCATGCTTGGACTCGTTGATGACTACGATTTACGATAGACATATAAGATCTATTCGTAGTCTTTGAACTAAACCTGAGTCTGACTTTGTTGTACACGACTCTTTGGGTTTCAAGAAGTCGATTAAGATTCATAGATCCCAACTTGAATCTTTCCAACCTAGCCTCGAGCTCTTGAATTCATCCTTTCAAGAGAGAATTCTCCTCCTCAAGCTTTTTAACTTGAGTTGAGTTTCCCTCTTGAACTTGACTAGTAGAAGAGGTTAGATTAGCCTCTTGCTTGAGGATTTCAACCTCCTCGAGCAACGACTCGACTCTAGACTCGGACTTAGTTAATTTCCTATTTAATAACTTAATTGCATTATATAAGTTGGCTATTAATGAATGACTTACCTTGATTTTTTCTTTTGATCCGACTTTGAGTCTTGACTCGAATTCATCCTCAGAGTCAGAGTTGGAGTTGGGTTCATATTTGGCTTCAGACTCTGACTCGGACTCTACCGGTCTTGCCATGAATGCTACGCCGAAGCCTTCTTCTTCGTCATCCCAAGTTGCTTGAAAGGCCTTTTGCTTTGATTCCTTTTGCTTTGGCTTCATTTTTGATTTGAAGTGCCCCTTCTTCTTCTTCGCCGACTCCCTTTCTTTTTGGATTATCTTCCGCACCATGTTTACTATCTCGACATCTTCTTCTGATTCAGACTCGGATTCGCCCTCGGGTTTGGATCCTTCTTCTTGCTCGGGAGGTGGCTTGCTCTTCCCTTTTCTTCTTCGTCCTGCAAACAACGCTACACCTTTCTCGGCCGGGACCGTGTTAGATTGTTCATGTAATTCAAATTCTGAAAAAAGTTTGTCTAACCTAACCTTAGATAGATCTCTAGATACCTTGTAGGCATCAACCATGGATGCCCACAAGGTGGTCCTAGGAAAAGCATTAAGAGCGTACCTTATTATATCTCGATTGTCTACCTTTTGTCCGATGGCATGTAGGTCGTTCAGGATGTCTTGGATATGCACATAGAGTTGCGAAGCGGTCTCGTGATCTTGCATCTTTAGATTATACAATTTATTCAATAGTAAATATCTTTTGCATATCTTATCATCGGATGTCCCTTCGTGTAGCTCGACTAACTTGGTCCAGAGATCTTTGGCACTAATGAACGGTCCGATCCAGTTGAGCTCCTCCTTGGACAAGCCACACTGCAACATTTGGGTTATTTTGCATCGGCCTCAATTTGCCTCTTGGTTGCATTTGTCCATTTGTCGAAATCCAAAGGCTCCCCTTGATCATTAGTGGGAAGAGCAAAGCCGATTTAGATTATTATCCAAGTCTCGACTTGTGTTTTCAAGAAACACTCCATCTGACCTTTCCAATAACGAAAATCATTTCCGTTAAAGAACGGACGTCGGGTGGTGCTATACCCCTCAATGTGGGCCATTAATTATCTTGCAAAACACAGCCAAAAGAAGAGTACCAAGACTTCATCTTGGATTAGTAGTGCGGGAGAAATAATAAGAAGAAAAATAATTCACGAATCGAAAAATACGAAAAGAAAGCCAAAAAGTGCTAGATTAGTGGTTACACCAAATCTTAGCGCCCTCGCTCTAATACCAATTGTAGTATCAAAAAGTGTCGCTAGAGGGAGGGGGGATGAATAGCGAGTATGAAATCTTTTCTTTTCGTTCAATTCGACTAAGACAAAGTTGTGCAGTGGAAAAATAAATAAGACAATTTATTTTTACTTGGTTCACAATCCAACGGTTGCTACTCCAAGGCCCTGCGATCCTTGACCGTGTACGAAGGGGCAATCCACTATAGAGTTTCCTCCTCATTGGAGGTAGGAGACAACGATCATAAGAACCGAAAGCTCGAGGATGAGGCAACAAACCTACCTCACCTCATTACGATTAAAACCATGAATACAATGAATAAAAAGAAACTTGCTGCTGCTGACAAAGAGTTTGTGAGCTTGGCGTTGCATCGGCGTTATGACGACGTCACGATGTTAGAGCTTTAGCATTGAGGGAGCACTTTGAGAGCAAGATGGATGATCATGAGGTGGAATCTTATCTTATTGCGAAGTGGCGACATTAATCGTTATCCTTTTTGACCTTGTGTATTTGGCTAATTCATCGCCATCAGTCGACTGATGCCCTTAATCAGTTGACTGATAGCATCAGTCGACTACCAATATCCAACAGTCGACTGCCAAGTTGGTCATTCCACTGCAATAAGATTTTAGCATGAAATATGGTAAATATGACGGTTCCTTACCGTCCAATCTCGACCTATACCTTCCACTGGAAGTCTTAGTCGGATCACTGCCTACAGTCATCCCTATACAAAGGACACGACCTTACCATCTCTCTTCACACTCGTACTTACCTCTGGTCTTTTATGACCTGTCGCTTTGTTTCCGGTCTTTACCAGAGTTCTTTGACTCTATCCAAGTTCTCTCGATGTCACCCGACCACCACGATCTCCCGACTTGAGATTCTCTGGGTGTCGCCGACCTTCAACTCAGTTTAATCATTTCTGCACACTTAACAGAGTATGTGAGATAATGATATGATCATAACTTTGGGCCTTTTCCATAATCAAAACTTAGGTTCGATTATCTGGTGCCCCTGCACCAACAGTTGCATGGCGATTAGAACTTTAGATTGATGGAGCACTTTGAGAGCCTTTTTAATTGATGAATAGGGAGTGCCTCACCCCTTCTTTTATAGCCTTCTAGAACCTAGCACATTGAGATCTAGATCTTGATCAAATCTTATCCTTATCTCTAACATTATGGCTCTTATCTTGACTTTGCTTCAATGTGTCCACATTCATTAATCGCTATATCTACATCATGATCGTGATGGTGATCCGATTATGGATGTTTTCTCCTCGATTGATGTGTTTCCTCCCAGTTGACTGATGCCTTGAGTATTTATCTGCATCATATGGTTAGCACAAGAAATATATAATGACATGTAGTGTGACAGTCCTAGACTATCCGATCTCAACTTCGGCCTTCCTTCGGAAGCCTTAGTCGGATCGTCGCCTACAGTTGTCCCCATATTGAGGACGCAACCTGTCCTCTCCACACAAGGTTCTTACCTTTCTTACCTTTGGTCATTCTGACCTGTTGTTTAGTTTCTGTCCACTCGACCATCGAGGTTTCTCAACTTCTCGAGATTCTCCTAGCGTCTTTGACCTTTGTAAAGTCTAACACATTGCCTGCACACTCAACATAGTGTTGGTGTAAGGGAAATAGATAATCAAACATAGGTTTTGATTATGACAAAGATTAAAAGTTAAGGTCATATTGTTATCTCATGAGATGAATTAAGTGTGCAGGAAGTGATTAAGCTAAGCCGAAGGTCAGTGACATCCGGAGGGAAACTATGGTGGTCGGGCGACACCGGGGGACTTTGTGGGAGTCGAAGAACTTAGGTGGAAGACCGGAAGCAAAGCGACAGGTCATAAAGGACCAGAGGTAAGCATGTGTGTGAAGAGAGATGGTAAGATCATGTCCTCTGTACGGAGATGACCATAGGCGGCGATCCGACTAAGACTTCCTGTGGAAGGTCTAGGTCGCGATCGGACGGTAAGAAACCGTTGCATTTACCATTTTCCGTGCTAACCTCTTACTGCAGGGAAGTGGCCAGGATGGCAGTCGACTGCTGACCATTGGGTAGTTGACTGATGCACATCAGTTGACTGATGGAAGGCATCAGTCGATTGATGGCGACGAATCAGCCTTTTGCGCTAGGTCAAAATAGATAATATTTGATGCGACCACTTCGCGATAAAATTTGGTACCACCTCGTGATCTGTTCCAAAAGATGAGGAGACTTATTCTGAGGCCAAACTCTATAAAAGGAGGGGAGGATTCCAACCCAAACATCAATCAAGATTATTCTCAAGTGCTCCTACAACGCCAAAGCTCCAACACTGTCATAATGCCGATGCGACGACAAGCTTTAATCTTCTTCGTCAGTAGCAGTAGTAAGTAACATTTTTTGTTATTGTATTCTTTGTTTTAATCATAACGAGGTGAGGTAGGCTTGTTGCCTCATCCTCGTACTTTCGGTTTTGTGATCGTTGTCTCCTACCTCCAATGAGGAGGAGATCTTATAGTGCTTTGCCCTCCGTACGCGGTCTAGGACCGTTAGGGCCTTGGAGTAGCAATCGCTAGGCTGTGAACCAAGTAAAAATAAACTTGTCTTTTTATTTTTTTATTGTGATTGCTCGTATATCGAACGATCGAAAAGAAATATTTTACGCTCGCTATTCACCCCCTCTAGCGACGCTTCTCGATCCAACACATAGCACAAGAGATAACAAAATAACTTAACTTTGAATCTTTGCCATTATTAAAATCTAGGTTCGATTATCTGGTGCCCCTGCACTAACAATCTCCTCCTTTTTCATTTATGGCAACATAATTCAAAGTTAAGGAAAATAAATGCATAACTTAACAATAACTCCCCCTTAACTAAACACCCCCTTAAGGGTACATCCCCCTTAATTCATGGTGATAGAGTAATAGTATTTTTGAATTGACTTTAAATTATCGCTTACCTCTCACCCTTTGACATATATCAAAAAGCAAGATAATTTTTAAAAAACTTATATTGAATGTTTAACTTGTGAATTTTCAAGCTAAGAAACACTTAGTTAATCAAGTTTATTAATCCAAGCATGTGCCCCCCTTATAAGTTAAAAAATAATATTTTCAATATAAATCATCTAATAAATTATCCTTAAGAGAATGTCCAACATGTAGGGAGTTGCTTCGGAGGCTCATTGGCTCCCATGTTCCCGGATTAAAATTTTCACTAATGAAAGAATTAATCCGGATGGGATGAGCTTCCTTAGCACAACCATTTCGTCGTCGTGCTAACAACTTGAGTGATCGCTTGAACAAACTAGTTTTTCAAGCAACACAACTCTTCTAGTTGGTTAGCCGCGGAAGAGATGACGGACGGATCGCCAGTTTTTGTGTTTGTCTTTGGGGTCCATGATTATACAATATATTTTCATACACACACATGTATAATCAAAACATAAAAGAACATGCTTAGATTTGTAATTAAAGTTAAAAGAACTTTATACCTTACGATCTTCTTGTTAGTTATAGCCCTAGAACCAATCATGTGATGGTTGAATAGGGAACATTTTGTATCATATTCTATAAAGGCAAAGGATTGGTTATTATATATTTACGTCTTGCTTGTGCCAGCTAAATTAAATATATAATAATGCCCTAGAAAAGTAGGTTCTTATCTACAGCACATCAATTGGCAGAATTGATTATGAGAGGTTGTAGAGAACACTTTCCTAAATGTTCCTAGTCAAGTATTAATATGCAAGGGCAATATTAATACATAAAGACTAGCATGTAGGTCAATTGATGACTTGATCTCACAAGTCATGGATATATGATATCAAGTTGACACATGGGTATATATTAGAGAATATATACTGAACTGACCTGCCATGAGAAAGTTTCATGGATCATCATATGAGTGTCATAAACTTTCTCATGTGACTATTGGTATGAATAGTCCTCAAACCTGAAGTCACTACGGTTCCCTACATAAGGAGTTATGTACTTTGGTATCGTCAAACGTCACCCGTAATTGTGGTGGACCATAAAGGCGACATCGGGTATATAACAAATTATGCGGAGGGATGTGAGTGATGTAGATGGGATCTATCCCTCCCATATGACGGGAGTGATATCTGTGGACCCCTTGATTGAGTAGAACTACTAAAATGCATGGCCATGCTCGAATGAGTCAATATGAGATATTGAGCTCATTTGTTTGAGTTAGTTTACTCAGGGATCAAGAAACACATAGATTGATCGAGGATGACACGGTCTATGCCTCATTGGTCAATCTGATATCAAGGATAGAAGGACATGGTCATACATTATAGTAGTCACGGAAAGGTTAGTCGGATCTTGACTTATTTCGTAACTTGGGTAGCAATGATGTATTGCTAGATGCCGCTCATTGCTTGTGTATCTAAAAGAGTTTAGATCCACTGCCAACGTTATGAGAGCCTATAGGGTCACACACAAAGAGCATGATGATTAGAAGAATTAGTTGTTGGGAGTATGGGGAATACAATCAAAGTCCCACATTGGTAAGACATGGAAAAGATCATGTGCTTATAAGAAAAAAGATATCTCCATTGGCATGAGGCCTTTTGGGTAAAGCCCAAAAATAAAACCATGAGGGCTTAGACCCAAAGTGGACAATATCATGCCATTGTGGAGATATGTGGAGCTTATAAGTACTAACATTAGTGCATTCTAGTTTGACTAGAATAATTTGGGAATAAGCTTAAGTACAAAATGGTTTTTGGACTTTAAGCTTAATGAGAATTTTAGCTTATTGATTTAATGAGATTAATTCAATATGCTAAGCTTAATTGATTTTAATAAGATTAACTCAATATGTTACCTTATTGATTTAATGAGATTAATTCAATATGATAACATAAGCTTATTGAATTAATAAGATTAATTCAATATCCATGAATGCCACATAAGCATGCCACCTAAGCATGCCACCTAAGCTTGATGAGGTGGAAGGAGACAAAGGGTTTTGACCTTTGGATTTCCCCCACATGTGGCCGGCTAAACAAGGAGTTTTTGATTATATTTCAATGCAATTGATTGCATTAAATGTGATAGGAGGTGAAAGGTTTTTCAATCCTATA
Organism: Wurfbainia villosa; assembly: GCA_025175895.1. Classification (NCBI taxonomy): domain Eukaryota; kingdom Viridiplantae; phylum Streptophyta; class Magnoliopsida; order Zingiberales; family Zingiberaceae; genus Wurfbainia; species Wurfbainia villosa. The sequence goes on along the minus strand of CM045987.1, from coordinate 81,578,726 downwards.
AAACACCCCATGGGGTGGCCGGCCAAGCTTGGTGGATTGGTTGAAGCTTGAGGCTTGGAGAGAGCTTGGTGGTGAGAGCATTTGGTTGTGTGGTTTTTGTGAGTGTAGCAAGAAGAGTAGTCTTCTTCTTCGTTTCTCTTTTTCCCTACTTTCCTCTCCTTTAGGGACTTCTCTAGCAAGAAGTAAAGGAGAGCTCTTCTAGTTTCTTTTGTGAGACAAGAGCTTGCTCGTGTGGATACATATAGAGGCACGGACATTTGAACGTGCTAAAAGATCCAACAAACCCAAGGAGAAGCGGGATTACAAAGGGCACGCAACAAAGGTAATATTCTCCTATAAGATAGGTTTTGAGAAATTTATTTTTGTACGAGGTTTTCTTTCACAAGGATCACTTGGAAGGGATCCTAATTTTCCGTTGCGCATATGCTATTTTGCATACGAGATCCCAACAGTGGTATCAGAGCCACTTGCAAAAGATCGTATAAAAATAGGTTTTCTCTCTTTTATATATGATATAGAAGTAGGATAAATTTTATTATGAGTTGATAATTGCATTAACAATTTTTCAAACATAATAAAATATCCGATGTCTTTTAAAAGTTAAAATTGACATGGTGCTTGGTTATGGCCTAGTCCCAAAAAGTTTGTGAATGTGTGTGTTGTAATTCTTAATACGGCCTGTGTGTCGTGCCTTTCTCCTAAAATTCTTGTTGTAAAATTAGTTTTAGACTCGAATGTAACTCGAGTATTTCTCCTTTTGTAATATACACAACAAAGATGGAGGGTCCATTGGAAGATGATGTTACAAGGAGGAAGTCAACAACACAAGACAACCAAAAGGAAGCACTTGGGAGAAGATGCTATCCCTAGGTTGACCAATCAATCTTTTCATTGGCTTGAGAAGATTGTAGAATAAGGGCCATAACCATGACACACTTAGTTTAATATGTATGTGATGCATGTTAATTTAGCTTGTATGTGATGCATGTTAATTTAGCTTATATGTGATGTATGCTAATATGTATGTGATGCATGTTTAAGTTTATATCTTAATAAGTCAAAAACTATATGCCTACCAAAGATTGGTACTCACTACTTCCTCGATCATTTGTTGTTGGGTTTGCCAAAGCAAAGCAATGCATTTTATCTTGGAAGAGTGTGAGTGGACAATCGTGATGTCCCGCTATTAAACTTGGTTAAGACTTAATTAAGAAAGTAGAGGCATATATTAGCTTTGAACATAAGTTTTAAAAATTAGTTTTGTGTGATTTCCGAACATCAGCTTTGTCTTAGAAGTGGTCATTGCTCTGATATCAAAGAAGGCCTCTGTGCCTCGCCACGACCTGGAAGCTGGTTTAGGAATAAGCACTAAACTAATTTAAACTTAACCAAAGCTATTAAAGAGTTACATCAGATGTAATTGGCAAAAGATTGCCTACCTAATCATACTACGTCTTGGGTGATTAGCCAAAGCTAACTCAAGACGAAGTATGATGTGGATCTTTATCCCATATAAATTTATAGCTAAATAGAAGCTAATGATGTAAGCAAAATGTGTTTGCCTACATCAATAATTAGCTCATATCAAAGCTATGAGAATTTAGTGGGAGCCTCATTTAATTAAAGGCCTAATTAAATGACTTAGATATGATACTTAATTTTGCATATTAATGTTGTAGATCACCATGTCATCTAACACGACACACCCCCTCAACTTGCGATCTGTCCTTGAGAAAGACAAGCTCAATGGAGCTAACTTTCTAGACTGGTATAGGAACTTGAGGATTATCCTCAAGCAAGAACGTAAATCAGATGTCCTAGAGCTCTATCCTCAAACACCGCCTCGCGCCACTCGTCAAAAAGGATGCTTATAAGAAGCATCAAGATGACGCATTAGATGTGTCATGTCTTATGCTTGCCACCATGAACTCTGAGCTTCAGAAGCAACATGAGAACATGGATGCCTATGATATGGTTGAGCATTTGAAACAACTATATCAAGGACAAACTAGGCACGAGCGTTTTGAAGTGTCTAAGGCTCTTTTTGCATGCAAGATGCAAGAAGGAACACCTGTAGGAACTCACGTACTTAAAATGATTGGGTACGTTGAGAACCTTGAAAGACTAGGTTTACCATTGAGCCAAGAATTGGCAACCGAAGTTATCCAGCAATCGATGCCGTAAGCATATAATCAAATCGTCAAGAATTATAACATGAATGAAATTGATAAATTTGCTCGAGATTCTCAAAGATGTTAAGAATCACAACCGAATCTCAAAAAGAAAGTTAGTAATGTACTAATGGTCAAGAAGGGCAAAGGTAAGCGCAAAGGCAAGGGTAAGACCCAAGCCAAAGGCAAGGCCAATTCATCCACTTCAAAGGGTAAAGGTAAAGTACCTAAGGAAGGGGATTGTTTCCATTGCGTGAGATCGACACTGGAAGTGGAACTGCAAAGTCTACCTTGAGGAAGTAAAGAATAAAAGAAGTGGGACTTCTGCCTCAGGTATACACGTTATAGAAGTTAATCTATCTATTTCTTCTACATGGGTATTAGATACCGGATGTGCATCTCACATTTATACTAATGTGCAGGGATTGAGAAATAGTAGACTAATGGCAAAGGGCGAAGTGGACCTACGAGTAGACAATGGCGCAAAAGTTGCTGCTGTAGCTGTAGGAACATATTCTTTGTCTTTGCCCACTGGGCTTATCTTAGAACTAGAGGAGTGCTTTTATGTACCTGCATTAACAAAGAACATAATTTCTGTATCTTGTTTAGACAAGAGAAACTTTTTTTTATAATAAAGGACAAATGTTGTTCCATTTATTTAAATGAAATGTTCTATTGTAATGCACCACTTATGAATGGTCTCTATGTTCTAGATTTAGAAAACCCAATTTATAACGTAAATACCAAACGGTTCAAATCGAATGATTTAAACCAAACATATCTCTGGCACTGTCGCCTAGGTCACATAAATGAAAAATGCATATCCCAACTCCATAAAGATGGATTATTAGACTCATTTGATTTTGAATCATATGAGGTATGCGAATCTTGTCTTTTAGGAAAGATGACTAAAACTCCATTTAGTGGACATGGAGAGAGAGCGACGGACTTGTTAGGACTCATACATACTGATGTATGTGGACCTTTCAATGTCGAAGCCAGAGGAGGCTATAATACTTTATTACTTTCACTGATGATATGAGTAGATTTGGCTACTTATATTTGATGAGACATAAGTCAGAATCCTTTGAAAAGTTCAAAGAATTCAAGAATGAAGTACAAAACCAACTTGGTAAGCGTATTAAGCTACTTCGATCAGATCGAGGTGGTGAATACCTTAGTCAAGAGTTTCGTGATCACTGGCCGAGTGTGGATAATATCCCAACTCACTCCACCCGAACACCACAATGGAATGGTGTATCCGAGAGGAGAAATCGTGACTTATTAGATATGGTATCAATGATGAGCCGATCGATCTACCTACTTCCTTTGGGGTTTAGCTCTAGAGACACCGCCACACTTAATCGCCCCATCAAAAGTCGAGAAAAGACACCATATACGATATGGACTGGGAAGAGTCCCAAAATGTCTTTTATAAAGATTTGGGGTTGTGAAGCTTATGTTAGACGTCAAGTCTCAGATAAACTAGGACCCAAATCAGATAAGTGTTATTTTGTAGGATATCCCAAGGAAACTAAGGGATATTTCTTTTACAATCCCACACTTGGCAAGGTGTTTGTTGCCAGAAATGCTATCTTTCTAGAAAGAGAATTTATTTCTAGAAAAACTAGTGGGAGTAAAATTCATCTTGAAAAAATTCAAGATGAAGATAACACTAAGGCTTCGATGGAAAATGAACAGGCACCACAAAGTGTTGTGGATGAGGAAATTGTTGCCCAAAGAGTTGTGGAGCAAACACCTGTTCATGTAGACCAACCTCTTCGTAGATCTGATAGGATCCGTCGTCAACCCGAGAGATATTCTTTTCTCTTGACTGACAACGGTGAAGTATTGCTTGTCGATCTTGACGAGCCTACATCCTATCAAGAAGCTATGATGAGCCCAGATTCCGAGAAATGGCTAGAGGCCATGAGATCCGAAATGGAATCCATGTACACTAACCAAGTATGGACTTTGGTTGATCCACCTGAAGGGTTAAAACCCATTGGGTGTAAGTGGGTCTTTAAAGTAAAGACTGACATGGATGGTAATAATCATACCTATAAAGGTAGATTGGTGGCTAAAGGATTCAAACAAATTCATGGTATTGACTATGATGAAACCTTTTCACCAGTTGCGATGCTTAAATCCATTCGGATCATACTTGCTATTGCAGCCTACCACGATTATGAGATCTGGAAGATGGATGTCAAAACCGCTTTTTTGAATGGAAAGCTACTCGAGAATGTGTACATGACATAGCCTGAGGGTTTTGAAGATCCAGAGCATCCTGGAAAGGTATGCAAACTGCAAAGGTCCATTTATGGACTAAAGCAAGCCTCTCGAAGCTGGAATCTTCGATTCGATGATGCAATCAAGGAGTTTGGTTTCATCAAGAATGAAGATGAACCTTGTGTCTACAAGAGAAATAGTGGGAGCACAATTGTATTTCTTGTCTTGTATGTAGATGACATACTTCTCATCGGAAATGATATTCCCTCACTCTAGTCTGTGAAGATATGGTTAAGGAATTGTTTCTCGATGAAAGACTTAGGTGAAGCTGCCTATATTTTAGGCATCAAGATCTATAGAGATAGATCTAAGAGATTACTTGGCCCAAGTCAGAGTACATACATTGATAAAGTGCTAGATCGTTTTGCTATGCAAAATTCCAAGAAAGGATTTCTACCTTTATCACATGGTGTGAGTCTTTCGAAGACTCAATGTCCCTCTTCTAAAGAGGAGAGAGATCGCATGGATAAGATCCCTTATGCATCTGCTATAGGGTCTATCATGTACGCCATGCTTTGTACTCATCCTGACGTCTCGTATGCTTTGAGCATGACGAGTAGATACCAGTCGGATCCAGGTGAAAGTCACTGGATAGCAGTCAAAAATATTCTTAAATACTTACGAAGAACGAAAGAATATTTCCTGATATTTGGAGGCAATGAGGAGCTAACTGTAAAGGGTTACAGTGATGCAAGCTTCCAAACAGACAAGGATGACTATAGATTGCAATCAGGGTACGTGTTTTGCCTGAATGGTGGAGCTGTGAGCTGGAAGAGTTCGAAGCAGACACGATCGATTCTACAATGTAGTATATTGCTGCGTTTGATGCAAAGAAAGGAGGTCGCTTTGGCTCCATAAGTTCATTAGTGAACATGGCGTAGTTCCTAGCATTGTAGATCCAATAGACCTCTATTGTGACAACAATGGGGCTATTGCACAGGCTAAGGAACCTCGATCACATCAGCGGACCAAACACATACTGCGGCGCTTCCATCTCATTCGAGAGATCATCGATAGAAGAGATGTGAGGATATGCAGAGTACCGACAGAAGCTAACATCGCAGATCCATTGACCAAGGCTTTGGCATAGAGGAAGCATGATGGTCACACAAGGTCACTAGGTATTAGATATCATAGTGATTGGTACTAGTGCTAGTGGGAGATTGTTAGTTATAGCCCTAGAACCAATCATGTGATGGTTGAATAGGGAACATTTTGTATCATATTCTATAAAGGCAAAGGATTGGTTATTATATATTTACGTCTTGCTTGTGCCAGCTAAATTAAATATATAATAATGCCCTAGAAAAGTAGGTTCTTATCTACAGCACATCAATTGGCAGAATTGATTATGAGAGGCTGTAGAGAACACTTTCCTAAATGTTCCTAGTCAAGTATTAATATGCAAGGGCAATATTAATACATAAAGACTAGCATGTAGGTCAATTGATGACTTGATCTCACAAGTCATGGATATATGATATCAAGTTGACACATGGGTATATATTAGAGAATATATATTGAATTGACCCGCCATGAGAAAGTTTCAAGGATCGTCATATGAGTGTCATAAACTTTCTCATGTGACTATTGGTATGAATAGTCTTCAAACCTGAAGTCACTACGGTTCCCTACATAAGGAGTTATGTACTTTGGTATCGTCAAACGTCACCCGTAACAGGGTGGACCATAAAGGAGATTACTGGGTATATAACAAATTATGCGGAGGGATGTGAGTGATGTAGATGGGATCTATCCCTCCCATATGACGGGAGTGATATCTGTGGACCCCTTGATTGAGTAGAACTACTAAAATGCATGGCCATGCTCGAATGAGTCAATATGAGATATTGAGCTCATTTGTTTGAGTTAGTTTACTCAGGGATCAAGAAACACATAGATTGATCGAGGATGACACGGTCTATGCCTCATTGGTCAATCTGATATCAAGGATAGAAGGACAAGGTTGTTAGGACCTTTGTAACGCTAGAGGGGGGGGGGGTGATTAGCGTTTCTTCGTTTCTACAATCAAGTTAGCGGAAGCAATACAAATACAAAACAAATACAAATACGAAATAAGAAACCAAACGCTAACACCCAATTTACGTGGTTCGGAGATGACGCTCCTACTCCACGGCAATCCGTAAGGTGGATTAGCCCTAGCCAAGCTTCACTATCTTCTCCTTTGGATGAACCAAGGTGGAGAAACCTTTCTTACAATACACTCCTCTTCTTTACAATGATGGATGATGAAGAACACTAGAAGAGGAGGTTTTGGATTGCTAAAAACACTTAGAAAACTTGGTGAGCACGAGGATGAAGTTAGGAGTTAGAGCACTGGCCTCCCCATGCTCCCCATGACCCCTTTTATAGAAGAGGGGCTATTTTTCCCGCCTCGATCCTCGATGCATGCCATCACCGATCACGCCAAGCCAACGGCTTCAAACGCGATCTCGCGGAGATTCAGGTCCGCAATCTCCAACCAGTGATCATCGACCGATCTCTCCATCACGATCGATGGTGAGTGATCGATCAGTGATCACGCAGCAATGAGTGAGACGCATTCGTGGCATTTTTTCCTTGATCACGACCGCTGGCGATTGGTGATCGATCGTCAGAATCACCGATCGACATGTCCAAGCGATCGATGGTCGTGGTTTCACCTCGACTTGAACCGACTGACCGATCGATACATCGATCACGATCGATACTCATTAAGTATGAATAATTCATACTTGTTTTTATACCTAGACCTAGACTCAACCTTCTAGCTCAGATTAAGCCTTGCGCCTTCAGTGATCCCTCCGAGTCCGCGACTTGTTCATCCTTTGCGCTTTGCTTCCAAGAGCTTCCTTCTGCTTTCACATGTCTTGGGTTGCCAAATGCTTGGACTTTACGCCAAGACTACAAGCTTGGACTTATGCCGCCAAGACCTTACTTGGACTTCCTTTGCCAAGGTTCACTTGGACTTTACGCTGCCAAGACTACAAGCTTGGTCTTATGCTGCCAAGTCCATCCCTTGGACTTCCTTTGCCAAGATCATACTTGGACTTCCTTTGCCAAGATCATACTTGGAATTCTCTTTTACACTCACTTAAACACATTCGCAATTAGATCACAACACATTGCCTAACTTAAATGATTATCCAAACATCAAAACATAAATGCTTGGAGCATTGTTGCACCAACAATCTCCCTTTGATGTTTGACAATCATTTAAGTTAGGTCTTTTTAATCATATTTCCAATATAGATTCTAACTTAAACATTCCTTCTCCCCCTTTGACAGACATCAAAAAGAGAAGGATTCATAAATGAAAGAGTTAAGGGTATTGGATCTTGGACTAAGGTATAAGATTGAAATTAGGCTCCCCCTTAATCCAAGATATGATGTGTAAACCATATTTGAAACAAAGCATATCAAGGAATTAACCATGAAGTTCTAACTTTGCACCAACAATGGATTTTAGGGAAGAAAACGATATTATATATGAAACTCCCCCTAAAACACTGCATTAATCTGTCCTACAACTTTGTTTATTGCAACATTATCATACCATAGTTTTAGGACATCAAGGATACACTAAATATCAGAAAATGGAGTTTAATATCAGAACCGGGCCATCGCTAGACCTAAATCGAAATTTCCTTTTCACCAACTTTAGAAATGCAGGAGAAATTCCAGAAATCTTGAAAAATCACGAAATTTCGCGTACACATTTCTGAAATCATACTTGATGAAGGAAAAATAATTTGAAAATATATGTTTTTCAGATTTCAAGATTGATACAACTTGAATCTAACAAAAGTTCTAAAGAGTTTGCAACCTTTGTATCACTTTTGTGGTTCATTTGGAAATTGTTTTTCAAAATATGATGAACATAGTTTAAAATATATATTATTTGGAATTTCCAACCATGTTCTTTGAGCTATGTATCCATTACTTGAATACAAGCCTTCCCAATGATTGGTCCATAAGGTGTTTATGTCTCTAGGTGTGTCATTGGCCCATAGTAATGCATCATAACAAGCATGATGAGCCAAGTACACCTTCCTATTATCTCACATGGTTCTAGGTGTCTCAATACAAAAATCAAGGTTCTTAAGGCTTTTTGTGAGATGTAACAAGGTATAAAGATAACATATAATCATGGGATTATGCAAGCCTAGAATTTTACTCCATTAAAGCACATACCAAGCTCTCTCCTTAAAGATGAAAATTCATTTTCAAGAGCTTTGTGAAGATATCGCAAGGTTGGACTTAGATTCTACATAATTAAGTTCAATGTCCCTAGTGCCACATGATCTCTTATGAAGTGTTGTTTCACTTCAATGTGCTTGGTCCTAGAGTGATGTACCGGATTTTTGGTCAAGTTGATGGTACTCACATTGTCACAATAAACCTTAATGTTAGAGTAGTGTAGCTCATAGTCCACAAGAGTATGTCTCATCCAAAGTAATTGAGCTACACAACCACCCATAGCCACATATTCGCTTCGTGGTTGATAAAGCAACACAATGTTGCTTTACTACTCCAACTAACTAGGAGGACCCAAGAAATTGGCATCCACCACTAGTACTTTTCCTATCCAATTTGCACCCGCATAATCGGAATCGTATAACCAAGCAATTCAAATGACCTAGTCCTAGGATACCAAAGTCCTACATTTAGAGTGCCTTTAATATATCTTAAAATTCTTTGACGGCTACTAAATGTGCTTCGTTGGCACAAGATTGGTATCTTGCACACATACCTACCGCAAATAAGATAACGTGTCTACTAGCGGTTAGGTATAGTAGGCTACCAATCATACTCCTATAAAGTTTCAGATCGATTGATTTACCATCATGATCACTATCTATTCTAGTGCTAGTGGCCATAGGAGTGGTTATACAATTTTGGCATTTTCCAAACCAAATTTCTTGATCATTTCATTTGCATATTTGGTTTGATAAATATGGATACCTTCATTGGTTTGTTTTGACTTGTAATCCTAGGAAAATTGAGTTCTCCAACTAAACTCATTTCAAATTCATTTTCCATATTTATTATAAAGTCTTGAAGTAGATCATCATTTGTAGACCCAAAGATGATATCATCAACATATACTTGGGCTATGAATATATCTTTCAATGTTGACTTTATAAATAAGGTTTGATCTACTTGTCCTCTTCTAAAATCCTTAGAAATTAAGAAGGATGACAATCTTTCATACCATGCCCTAGGAGCTTGTTTTAACCCATATAATGCTTTCCTAAGCTTATATACATGATTTGGATAATCTATGTTCTCAAACCCGGTGGTTGCTCTACATATACTTCCTCCTTAATAAAACCATTTAAGAATGCCGATTTAACATCCATTTGGTAAAGTTTAAATCCCATGTAGGAAGCATACCCTAAGAGAATTCTAATAGATTCTAATCTAGCAACCGGGGCATAAGTCTCATCGTAGTCAAGCCCCTCAACTTGATTGAATCCCCTAGCAACCAACCTAGCCTTATTTCTAGTGATGTTCCTTGGTCATCTAACTTATTCCTAAAGACCCATCTTGTAGTAATTATGGTGCTATCATTGGGTCTAGGTACTAACTCCCAAACTTGACTTCTCTCAAATTGAGCCAATTCATCTTGCATTGCCAAAATCCAATCCGGATCATGTAATGCATCATTAATCGATTTGAGCTCAATTTGTGAAATAAGAGCAACTTGACTAGTAGGAGCCCTATGAAATGACCTAGTTCTTACTCCTTGAGATAGATCTCCTACTACTTGGTCAAGGATGATCTTGATGAATTCTTAGGTTTCTAGAAGGGGTTTCAAATTGATCATTGTTATCCTCCACCCTTCTTTCATCATCGGAATCTCCTCTTCCTCCCCTTGATCATTACCCCTAATGGTCAAATTTTGAAGTTTTTGGGTAATGTCTTGATTATTGTCATTAATATCCTTATCAATGGAGGACTTTCTAGGGTAGGTACTAGTGGTTTCATCAAATTGAACATTTGAGGACTCTCAATCCCTTGGGTTCTCTTATTGTAGACTCTATACTTTACTTGTGGATGAGTATCCAACTAGGATTCCTCATCCGCTTTAGATTCAAATTTCCTAAGTTATCTTTGGTATTTAAGATATAAACTTTACATCCAAAGACTTTGAAATAGTGAATTGTGGAATAGTTCCATTCCATAGTTCAAAAGGTGTCTTTCCTAAAAACCTATGGATTTGAACCCTATTTTGGATATAGCAAGCGTATTAACTGCCTTCCCACAAGTAGCTAGGTAGAGAATATGCATTTAGCATAGTCCTAGCCGCTCTTGTAGGGGCACGATTTCTCCTTTCCACCACCCCATTTTGTTGGGGTGTTCTAGGACAAGAGAACTCATGCTTGTACCCTTGCTCTAAACAAAATTGTGAAAATTTAAAGTTTTCAAATTCACCACCATGATCACTACGGATCCGGTTGATTTTGAGTTTCTTTTCATTTTCAACCCTTTTACTAAATCCTATGATTATTTCTAAGGTATCATCCTTATGTTTCATAAAGTAAACCCAAGTATACCTAGAAAAATCATCTACAATGACTAAACAATATTTGTTACCATTTAAAGATGGAGTGCTATGGCAATCAAATAAATCAAGATGCAATAATTCTAATGGTAAAGACGTATTAGTTAAGGTTTTACCTTTGTGTGATGCTTTGTTTGTTTTCCTTCTTGGCATGCATCACACATTTTGTTCTTGACATACTTGATCTTTGGTAACCCTTTGACCAACTCCATCTTGGCTACTTGGCTATGTTTTTCATGTTGACGTGCCCCAATCTTCTATGCCATAGCCAACATTCTTCCTCTTTTGCACAAGACACTTAGTAGAAATGTTAGAAGCATATGAAAGATCAACATAATAGATGTTTGATTTTCTATATCCAACTAACATGCAATCATTTAATTCCTTGTGTTTAATCATGCATTTAGAGGATTCAAACGAGACATGATAGTTTGCATCACAAAGTTGACTAACACTTAATAAATTAAATTTCATATTTTCAACTAGCAAGACTTTGTGAATAACAATTTTAGGGGATACCTCAATTGTACCTCTACCTAATATCTTGAGTTTTCCACTATTCCCAAAAGATACCGCCCCTTCTTCACATTTAATTGTGGAGAACTTGCTCACATCCCGGGTCATATGTGTTGAGCAACCGCTATCCACAATCCACATACCTCGCTCCTACCTAAATCACATGAAAAACACAAGCTTTTGGTACCCAAACATTTGACCGTAACATTAATTAAAACTTCTTAGGTACCCAAGCTTTCTTAACCTTACCCTTAATGGTTCCTTTCCTATTAATTAATGAAATATAAGCAACCTCTTTCTCTTTGGCTTATATCCTAAACCGCCTTGTTATAAACCGCTTTTTGCCTACTAAGGATCATGTCAAGACCTTTTGAGCCATTTGAAAATTTTTCTAAACATGTTTTCAATTTACTAACCTCATCCTTAAGTTTTTCATTTTCTTCCCTAAGCATGCAAGAGTCAACATGTAAAAGTTTTTCATCCCTAATGGCTTTTAATTCTATCTTCATGCTCTTAACCTTAGATTTAGATTTATCTAGAGCTTCTTGAAGATATGCAATTGATTTGTAAAGAAGTTCTACTTTAGGAGAATTCATTACCTCATCGTCACTAGATGACGATTCATCACTTGAGGAGCTTTCTTCTTGGCTTGACGTTCGGAATCATCTCCTAGTGCCATGAGTGCCACATGGCGAGTGATGTGCAAAGCTCATCATCGGAAGATGAGTCTTCAACGCTTGGTGTGTCCCATGTGGTTTGAGCCACCATAGCCTCCTTCTTCTTCTTCTCCTTCTTGTCCTTCTTCTTCTTTCTTTTTCCTCCTTCTTCTTTAGCTCCGGGCAATTTGGCTTTATGTGCCCTTCTTATTGCAAGCATGACAAATCACATTATTGTTAAAATTTGAATTACGCTACTTTTACCTCTTGATGAGTGGAACCCCTTCCTTGCTTCTCTATTCTTGAATTCCTTTGATTTTCTAAGGAACTTCTTGACAAAATGGGCCACCTCACTAGTGAGTCTCCATCACTACTTGACTCTTGCTCACTCGGATGAAGATGACACCTCTTTCCTTTCTTTCTTCTTCTTTTCTTTCTTTTCAACAAATAGGGCCAAACCCTTTTCCTTAGAAGACATGTTAGTTTGTTCATGCAATTCAAACTCACAAAATAGTTCATCAATTTTAATTTGTGAGAGATCCTAGTTACCTTAATGGCATCAACTATAGAGGTCCATAAAGAATTTCTAGGAAAAGCTTGTAAAATATACCTTATTAAATCCTTGTCAACTCGCTCACCTATGATATGGAGTCCGTTTCACAATTTCCTTGAACATTCCATGCATTTGGATTAAGGTTTCATGCATCTACATTTTGAAGGCTTGAAGATGTCCAATTAGAAGGTCCTTCTTTGCCCTCTTAGACTCCATTGACCCTTCATTTAGCTCAATGAGCTTTTCCAATAGATCATTTTCGGATTCAAAAGGCCCCACCTTGTTGAGTTGCTCCATTGACGCCGCATTGGATGGTGAGGATGGCTTTTGCATTTGACTCGAAATTGCGGTTCATCTCCCTTGTCCAATCCTTGCTTGGAATAGGGTTTCCACGCTCATCCACCGGTTCCTCGAAGCCATCTACAACACTATGCCAAATTTCAATATTACTCATTAAATAGTACTTCATCCTACCTTTCCAATATGCGAAGTGACTCCCATCGAAGAGTGGTGGCTTGGCGATGCTATATCCCTCTTGAAGAGCCATTGATGCCTTGGTTGATGGTGAGATCTTCCAAGCGATCCGGGCTCTGATACCACTTGTTAGGACCTTTGTAACGCTAGAGGGGGGGTGATTAGCGTTTCTTCGTTTCTACAATCAAGTTAGCGGAAGCAATACAAATACAAAACAAATACAAATACGAAATAAGAAACCAAATGCTAACACCCAATTTACGTGGTTCGGAGATGACGCTCCTACTCCACGACAATCCGTAAGGTGGATTAGCCCTAGCCAAGCTTCACTATCTTCTCCTTTGGATGAACCAAGGTGGAGAAATCTTTCTTACAATACACTCCTCTTCTTTACAATGATGGATGATGAAGAACACTAGAAGAGGAGGTTTTGGATTGCTAAAAACACTTAGAAAACTTGGTGAGCACGAGGATGAAGTTAGGAGTTAGAGCACCGCCTCCCATGCTCCCCATGACCCCTTTTTATAGAAGAGGGGCTGTTTTCCCGTTGGGCCTCGATCAGTCGACTGATGCATGCCATCAGTCGACTGCCGCCGAAGCCAACGGCTTCTGAAACGCGATCTCCGCGGAGATTCATAGCCGCAATCTCCAACGGCCAGGTGATCACCGATCGATCTCTCCATCACGATCGATGGAGTGATCACCGAAAGTGATCACGCAGCAAATGAGTGAGACCGCATTCTGCGTGGCATTTCTTTCCTTGATCGATCGATCATGTTCATAGCAAATGATCGATCGAGAATCACCGATCGACATGTCCAAGGCTCGATCGATGGTCGGTTTCACCGACTACCGGTGACTGACGATCGATACATCGTCACGATCGATACTCATTAAGTATGAATAATTCATACTTGTTTTTATACCCTAGACCTAGACTCAACCTTCTAGCTCCGTATTAAGCCTTGCGCCTTCAGGATCCCTCCGAGTCCGCGACTTGTTCATCCTTTGCGCTTTGCTTCCAAGAGCTTCCTTCGGTTTCGTCATGTCTTGGGTTGCCAAATGCTTGGACTTTACGCCGCCAAGACTACAAGCTTGGACTTATGCTGCCAAGACCTTACTTTGGACTTCCTTTGCCAAGGTTCACTTGGACTTTACGCTGCCAAGACTACAAGCTTGGTCTTATGCTGCCAAGTCCATCCCTTGGACTTCCTTTTCCAAGATCATACTTGGACTTCCTTTGCCAAGGTTCACTTGGACTTTACGCTGCCAAGACTACAAGCTTGGTCTTATGCTGCCAAGTCCATCCCTTGGACTTCCTTTGCCAAGATCATACTTGGACTTCTCTTTTACCTGTCACTTAAACACATTCGCAATTAGATCACAACACATTGCCTAACTTAAATGATTATCCAAACATCAAAACACATAAATGCTCGGAGCATTGTTGCACCAACAAAGGTCATACATTATAGTAGTCACGGAAAGGTTAGTCGGATCTTGACTTATTTCGTAACTTGGGTAGCAATGATGTATTGCTAGATGTCGCTCATTGCTTGTGTATCTAAAAGAGTTTAGATCCACTGCCAACGTTATGAGAGCCTATAGGGTCACACACAAAGAGCATGATGATTAGAAGAATTAGTGCATTCTAGTTTGACTAGAATAATTTGGGAATAAGCTTAAGTACAAAATGGTTTTTGGACTTTAAGCTTAATGAGAATTTTAGCTTATTGATTTAATGAGATTAATTCAATATGCTAAGCTTAATTGATTTTAATAAGATTAACTCAATATGTTACCTTATTGATTTAATGAGATTAATTCAATATGATAACATAAGCTTATTGAATTAATAAGATTAATTCAATATCCATGAATGCCACATAAGCATGCCACCTAAGCATGCCACATAAGCATGCCACCTAAGCTTGATGAGGTGGAAGGAGACATTTGGATTTCCCCCACATGTGGCCGGCCAAACAAGGAGTGTAACTCCTTGTTTGATTATATTTCAATGCAATTGATTGCATTAAATGTGATAGGAGGTGAAAGGTTTTTCAATCCTATAAAACACCCCATGGGGTGGCCGGCCAAGCTTGGTGGATTGGTTGAAGCTTGAGGCTTGGAGAGAGATTGGTGGTGAGAGCATTTGGTTGTGTGGTTTTTGTGAGTGTAGCAAGAAGAGTAGTCTTCTTCTTCGTTTCTCTTTTTTCCTACTTTCCTCTCCTTTAGGGACTTCTCTAGCAAGAAGTAAAGGAGAGCTCTTATAGTTTCTTTTGTGAGACAAGAGCTTGCTCGTGTGGATACATATAGAGGCACGGACATTTAAACGTGCTAAAAGATCCAACAAACCCAAGGAGAAGCGGGATTACAAAGGACACACAACAAAGGTAATATTCTCCTATAAGATAGGTTTTGAGAAATTTATTTTTGTACGAGGTTTTCTTTCGCAAGGATCACTTGGAAGGGATCCTAATTTTCCATTGCGCATATGCTATTTTGCATACGAGATCCCAACACTTCTCCGTATGTCCTATCCTTCTCGTGGACGACGTGTGGACGAAGATCCTCCACGAGTAGAAGCCTTCTAGATCGTGTTCTTCCCTTCCTTGTCCGCTGCGAACAAAGAGAAGAACCAACAATTACCTATCCTTTCTAGAACCGGCCACCAAATTAGGGAATTTGGTGCAACCGCCGGCCAAGGAGCAAGTGGATGAAGCGCCGGCAAACTTGAAGAGGGGTTGCCACCGGCCACCAAGGAGAAAGGGAGGAGGAAGAGCGCCGGCCACCAATGGAAGGAGAACCGCCGGCCAAGGAAGAAGGGAGAGGCCTCTAGGATGGGCGCCGGCCAAGTCTTGATGGAGGAGGATGGGCACCGGCAACAACTAGAAGGTAGAAGGTTGCCGCCCAAGCTTTTTCTCCAAAACCCTAGCCGCCCAAAAACCCTAGCCGCCCACTTTTTGGAAGAACCAAAACCCTAATTCCAATTCCATTAATTGTCGCCCAACCCTTAGCCATCTATATATAGAGTTGGGCCTAAGCCTCCTTTAATCTCCACCGTCGGATCTAGGGATTTAATCTCCACCGTCAGATCTAGGGTTTTATCCCAACCGTCGGATCTAGGGTTTAATCCCCAACCGTCGGATCTAGGGTTTCATCCCAACCGTCGGATCTAGGGTTTTATCCCAACCGTCGGATCTAGGGTTTAATCCCAACCGTCGGATCTAGGGTTTCAACCCAACCGTCGGATCTAGGGATTTAATCCCGACTGTCGATTCTAGGGTTTCATCCTAACCATCGGATCTAGGGATTTAATCCCAACCGTTGGTTCTAGGTTTTGTTTTACATTCTTGGATCTAGACTTCACAAGGATTATATTAGGCTACGATAGGGACCATAAGGAGGAGTTGGATCTTGGCCACCTGATGGATCGGAACCACACACACTTGATCCATCAATGATGTTCCATTCCACTAGAGGATCATCATTGAACTACCTAACCAACCCCCATAAATCAATATGGGATCCATATATTATTTGTACATTTATCTCCCCGTGTTTAAGATATCGAATGTCCGTAAATTAATTGATTTACTGACCATCAATTAATTAACATCTAATTCCTCGAGTAGTACCACTCAACCTTATCATCATGTTGACTAAGTCAACCAGTTGGGTTTACATGATGAACCTTATGAGCTCCTCAAGGGGACATCATCAACCTAATATATAGGACACGGTTTCCTCCTATAATCAACGACACACCATGTAAGTAATATTATTTCCCAACTTATCGGGCATATTGATTTAATCCATCTAAATCTCACCCTCTAGTAAATCAAAGAAATAAACACTAAGTACATGTGCCCGTTATTATATCGGGATTAAGAGCATGTACAACATAATATCCGAGGTCCGATTCAATTATGTAGTCAGCAACAAATTGAATCACCTCTATGTCGGTCCTGCTCAATACACCTAAGTGTACCAGTGTAACGCTTATGTTCAAGAAAAAACAATACCAAGATACACTACAACCATGCCAATGGTTTGTCCAAAACCATCTTGGTTGTGAGCCTCTACTTATATTTTACAAGGGACTGATAATATGATCTTCTGTGCCACACCAAGCACCATGTTATCTACAATGTAAAATATTAGACAATATGCACACATATAATAAATATATAAAGTGCAAACAATGATCATGTGATTCTTATTTCAAAATAAAATGTTCATACAAAAAGTGCTAGGCTTTCAGTATACATTCCAACAATCTCCCACTTATACTAAAAGACTATGCTATCATTACTCTGCCATACATCTGATCCCCATGTCCTCCACATGCCTATCAAACAGTTTCGCTGGAAGGGCCTTAGTGAATGGATCCGCCAGGTTATCCTCTGATGCAATCTTGGCGACAGCAACTTCTCCGGCCTTTACGATCTCTCGTATGAGGTGGTACTTGCACTCTATGTGTTTACTTGCCTTATGGGCTCGTGTTTCCTTCGAGTTTGCAATTGCACCACTGTTATCACAATAAATTGTGATAGTTCTGGGAAAACCAGGAATCACATCTAAGTCCATCAAGAAGTTCCTGAGCCATACAGCTTCCTTGGCTGCCTCAGAGGCTGCCACATACTCAGCTTCCATGGTAGAGTCCGCCACGCATTTCTGCTTGACACTCCTCCATACTATGACTCCACCTCCAAAAGTAAACACAAACCCCGAGGTAGACTTACTCTTGTCCCTATCTGATTGGAAATCCGAATCCGTGTAACCCACAGGGACTAATTGATCTGCCTGGTAAACCAGCATATAATCCCTAGTCCTTCTCAGGTACTTCAATATATGCTTTACCGCAGTCCAATGTCCCTGTCCAGGATTACTCTGATATCTGCTAACCATGCCCACGACAAAGCAGATATCCGATCTCGTACATAGCATGACATACATGAGGCTTCCTACTGTCGAAGCATAAGGAACCGCCTTCATGTCCTCTATCTCCTTTGATGTTTTGGGACACATCTCTTTAGATAAAGGGACTCCATGCCTAAAAGGTAGAAAACCTTTCTTGGAGTTCTGCGTGCTAAAACGAGCAAGGATAGTGTCAATGTATGAAGCTTGAGATAAGCACAACATCCTTTTCTTGTGATCCCTTATAAATTTGATCCCAAGGATGTGTCCCACTTCTCCCAAGTCCTTCATGTCAAACTGTTTGGACAACCATACCCTTACGTCTGATAACACTTTGATATTGTTTCCAACTAACAAAATATCATCTACGTATAGTACAAGAAACACCACTACGTTTCTATCACATCTCTTTTATACACAAGGCTCATCCGGACTTTGAATAAATCCATATGACTGGATTACCTCATCAAAGCGGATGTTCCAAGATCTAGAAGCTTGCTTCAATCCATAAATGGACCGATTAAGCTTACATACAAGATGCTCTTTGCCTTTAGCAATGAATCCCTCTGGTTGCCGCATATAGATGTTCTCCTCAAGACTTCCATTAAGGAAAGCTGTCTTGACATCCATCTGCCAAATCTCATAATCCATATGAGCAACTATAGATAAGAGAATCCGGATAGACTTAAGCATAGCTACTGGAGAAAAGGTCTCCTCATAATCGATGCCCTCTTTCTGAGTATACCCTTTTGCAACAAGCCTAGCTTTGAAGGTCTCAACCTTCCCGTCTACTTCTCTCTTTCTCTTGTAGATCCACTTGCATCCAATGGTTTTTACACCATCGGGTGGCTCTACTAGCTCCCAGACCTGATTAGAATCCATAGATTCTATCTCTGAATTCATCGCTCTTTGCCAAGATACCGCATCTCTATCTTGGATTGCCTCGTCATATGTCCAGGGATCAGGTTCATGTTCACCAGGGACTAAGTCCGAAGACTCTTTCAAAAACATGAATCTATCGGGTTGTCTAACAACCCTCCCACTACGATGAGGTGCCTCCTGTGTATGCTCTGTGACACGCGGTGCAGTGACTTGTGGTGTCTCCTCTTGTACCGGTATCAAGTCGGACTTCCCTTGTCAACTCCTCAAGAACAATCCTACTCGTGGGCTTGTGGTTCATCACATAGTCCTCCTCTAGAAATCTGGCATTCGTACTCACGATCACCTTCTGATCTCTAGGACTATAGAATAAACCACCCTTCGTTCCCTTAGGGTAGCCAACAAACAAACGTATTTCTGTACGAGATTCAAACTTACCAGTATCTCCCTTCAGCACATGTGCTGGACTACCCCAAATCCGAATATGTATTAGACTAGGCTGCCACCCACAACTCAGGGAGTAGAGGTAATCGACTTAGATGGAACCAAGTTCGAATGTGTGTCTTGTTCAGAGCAGCAACCCCGCAACGAATCAGGTAACTCAGAATAACTCATCATCGATCTGACCATCTCCATAAGAGTCCTATTCCTTCGCTCTGCCACACCATTCTGCTGGGGTGTGCCAGGTGCGAACAATTGGGATTGAATCCCAGTCTCTGATAAGTAACTCCTAAACTCTCCCAAGAGGTACTCGCCACCACGATCAGATCGTAATGTCTTGATACTTTTACCTTGACGGTTCTCCACATTAGCCTTGAATTCTTTGAACCTGTCAAAGCATTCAGACTTGCGGCGCATCAAGTAAATGTATCCATATCTTGAATAATCGTCTATAAAAGAGACGAAATATTCAAGACCACCCCTTGCCTGGATAGACATAGGACCGCACAAATCAGAATGAACCAATTCTAACACATCTTTGGCTCTATACCCCTTGGCCTTGAAGGGCCTCTTGGTCATTTTACCTTCCAAGCAAGATTCACAGGTTGGGAGATCCTCCACCACTAATGAACCCAAAGGTCCATCATCTATCAACCTTTGAATTTTACTTAGGTTAATATGACCAAGCCTTAGATGCCAAAGATATGTTTGGTTCATCTGCGAAGGTTCTTTTCTCTTATTAGATTTAGAAGATGAGTTATTTACTTCTATATTCATCGTGGGAGTTTTCGGTTCAAGAGTATATAAATTGCCAACCACTGTACCAGAACAGATAATCTCCCTATTCCTTTTTTTAACCACTTTGTTATTAAAAGAAACAGAATATCCATCCATAAATAATTTAGAAACTGAAATTAAATTCTTTCTAAAAGTAGGTACATAAAGACAATTTCTCAAAACCAAAACTTTATTCCTATCAAAAGATAAATAAACGTCTCCCACTCCAATAGCCGCCACCTTTGAAGCATTGCCCATGAAGACGGTAATCTCTCCCTCAGCTAGTCGTCGGGTTTCCTGGAACCCCTGCAAAGTATTGCAGACATGATCAGTGGCTCCTGTATCTACACACCAGGCACTGGTAGATAACACCGCTAAACTTGTTTCAACAACTAAACAAGAAGATATACCTTTGTTCTTTCGGCGAGGACAGTCCGCCTTCCAATGTCCAGTCTGCTTGCAAGTGAAGCACTTACCTTTCGGCTTCTTCACTCCTGCTTGAGGTCCTACTGCCACTTTCTTCGCTCCACATTGCTTCTTCTTCTTCTTACCTTTCGGTTTAGAGGAAGAAACCTTCTGAGCGACCATGGCTTGAGCACTCTGACGAAAAAGCCCCTCTGCCACCTGGAGTTCTGTCAGAAGCTCCACCAACGAATATAACCTCTTGTTCATGTTGTAGTTGAGGCGGAACTACTCAAAACTCCTAGGCAGAGACTGGAGAATGATATCGACCTGGGTTTCCCCATCGATCTCAGCTCCGAGGACTTCCATCTCATTAAGATGAGCCATCATCTTGAGAACATGATCCCTAATGGGTGTTCCCTTGATCATGGTGGTCGTCATTAAGTTTCTCATTGCCTCCTGCCTAGCCGCCCTACTCTGATGTCCAAAAAGTTCCTTGAGATTGACTATGGCTCGATGTCGATGTTGCAAAGACATTTGACATAGATGCCAAAATGTAACACCGCGCCATCTCATCTGCCTTTACCTTTTTCTTATAATGTTATTTCTCCTTTTCATCAGAGTCATCGGTGGGCTTAGGAGGACAGACCTCGAAGAGTACAAATTTGTACTCCTCCGCAGTTAAGACAATATCCAGGTTTCTTTTCCAATCAATGTAGTTTGGTCCAGTAAGTTTATTTTCTTTTAAAATCACAGCAAGTGGGTTGAAAGCCATTTGAAAATCCTAAAAATCACAATGATCAAAATATTAGATTTCAAATATTATTGATTCCTCAAAAAAAAACAATAAAATTCCAAAATCAACCAACACCTCAAAACACCGAGAATATCGCATGCCACGAGAGTGTGGACGTATACGAATTCTACATTTGTAAGAGGAGGTTTTACCCATTAATTTTATTATCTTGTCAACCTTACTTTTTGACAAATAAAATTAATAGTTGGTTCCTCTTTAGCCCTACAAATAAAAGCAGTGACTCCGATGGGGAGGATACTTTTTATTTGCATCTAAGTGTGCACCATTACACGATACTAAGGAAATTATTTCGGATTATGTGCCTTACCGATGGGGAAGTACACACGCTCCTAAATAATTTCCTATAACCATTATTTGACCTAGTGATCCGCAAACAAACCCATCCGATGGGGAGGAAGGCACTCAAAGCCAACGCGCAAGTTTGTTGCATCACACGTCAAATTGTAATGGAGGCTGCGGGAATTAATTAAAATGTCCCTCTCCCACTTAGTAAATTGAAAATGAGGAATTTTAAAATCATACACAACATGCATATAAAAAAAATAAGCAATAAATATGGAAAAAACATAATTTTTCCAACTATTATGGCATTGTCCTCCAATATGCATCCCGTCGTGTCGCCACCTCGTCTGCTCCATCTTTTCCCGTGCGCAAGCCACCAAAGAGTTCCGAGCCGAGATAAAACATTTTAATTTACATCCATCGATCCTATACTCCACGAAGGAGTGTACAAATAATCTAGATCGAAAGTAAACTAAAATGAGCGGCTAAACAATGCCGTATTTAATTACAAAAATTAAATACTAATCTAGCCTCGTCAACCCCGAGGATTCAAATAATAAATTTTTACACACATCCATTCACATACACACACATGGCCATAATAGCTGATCTTATGCCTGCAACCAAAGAGTTAAACTACGCATATCCTACTATTATCCGGCACATATAATATATGAAAAATGCATAAAAAATTAACCGAATCCTAAACACACAAAACCGGAAACCGTGGCTCTGATACCACTTGTAGGGAGTTGCTTTGGAGGCTCATTGGCTCCCATGTCCCCGGATTAAAATTTTCACTAATGAAAGAATTAATCCGGATGGGATGAGCTTCCTTAGCACAACCATTTCGTCGTCGTGCTAACAACTTGAGTGATCGCTTGAACAAACTAGTTGTTCAAGCAACACAACTCTTCTAGTTGGTTAGCCGCGGAAGAGACGACGGACGGATCGCCGGTTTTTGTGTTTGTCTTCGGGGTCCATGATTATACAATATATTTTCATACACACACATGTATAATCAAAACATAGAAGAACATGCTCAGATCTGTAATTAAAGTTAAAAGAACTTTATACCTTACGATCTTCTACCGTATGTCCTATCCTTCTCGTGGACGACGTGTGGACGAAGATCCTCCACGAGTAGAAGCCTTCTAGATCGTGTTCTTCCCTTCCTTGTCCGCTGCAAACAAAGAGAAGAACCAACAATTACCTATCCTTTCTAGAACCGGCCACCAAATTAGGGAATTTGGTGCAACCGCCGGCCAAGGTGCAAGTGGATGAAGCGCCGGCCAACTTGAAGAGGGGTTGCCGCCGGCCACCAAGGAGAAAGGGAGGAGGAAGAGCGCCGGCCACCAATGGAAGGAGAACCGCCGGCCAAGGAAGAAGGGAGAGGCCTCTAGGATGGGCGCCGGCCAAGTCTTGATGGAGGAGGATGGGCGCCAACAACAACTAGAAGGTAGAAGGTTGCCGCCCAAGCTTTTGCTCCAAAACCCTAGCTGCCCACTTTTTGGAAGAACCAAAACTCTAATTCCAATTCCATTAATTGCCGCCCAACCGTTAGCCATATATATATAGAGTTGGGCCTAAGCCTCCTTTAATCTCCACCGTCAGATCTAGGGATTTAATCTCCACCGTCGGATCTAGGGTTTTATCCCAACCGTCGGATCTAGGGTTTAATCCCAACCGTCGGATCTAGGGTTTCATCCCAACCGTCGGATCTAGGGATTTAATCCCAACCGTCGATTCTAGGGTTTCATCCTAACCATTGGATCTGGGGATTTAATCCCAACCGTTGGTTCTAGGTTTTGTTTTACATTCTTGGATCTAGACTTCACAAGGATTATATTAGGCTACGATAGGGACCATAAGGAGGAGTTGGATCTTGGCCACCCGATGGATCGGAACCACACAAACTTGATCCATCAATGATGTTCCATTCCACTAGAGGATCATCATTGAACTACCTCACCAACCCCCATAAATCAATATGGGCTCCATATATTATTTGTACATTTATCTCCCCGTGTTTAAGATATCGAATGTCCGTAAATTAATTGATTTACTGACCATCAATTAATTAACATCTAATTCCTCGAGTAGTACCACTCAACCTTATCATCATGTTGACTAAGTCAACCAGCTGGGTTTACATGATGAACCTTATGAGCTCCTCAAGGGGACATCATCAACCTAATATATAGGACACGGTTTCCTCCTATAATCAACGGCACACCATGTAAGTAATATTATTTCCCAACTTACCGGGCATATTGATTTAATCCATCTAAATCTCACCCTCTGGTAAATCAAAGAAATAAACACTAAGTACATGTGCCCGTTATTATATCGGGATTAAGAGCATGTACAACATAATATTCGAGGTCCGATTCAATTATGTAGTCAGCAACAAATTGAATCACCTCTATATCTGTCCTGCTCAATACACCTAAGTGTACTAGTGTAATGCTTATGTTCAAGAAAAAACAATACCAAGCTACACTACAACCATGCCAATGGTTTGTCCAAAACCATCTTGGTTGTGAGCCTCTACTTATATTTTACAAGGGACTGATAACATGATCTTCTGTGCCGCACCAAGCACCATATTATCTACAATGTAAAATATTAGACAATATGCACACATATAATAAATATATAAAGTGCAAACAATGATCATGTGATTCTTATTTTAAAATACAATATTCATACCAAAAGAGCTAGGCTTTCAGTATACATTCCAACACAACTTCCCTTTTGACTTAATTGATATTAGATAAACAATAAGTCTTGGTGGGAGTTAGTCACTTGAAAAATTATACTCCATGATTCATGTTGATGCACTTGTTCTGCATCTGGAATCAGGAGTAAGGTCCTAACATCTCACGACCATCTACATGGCTCACTACACAATCACATTAATCCTATGTGTTGTGAGATGTATTGACTCCTTAAATCTATGGGTTCATGCTTTCTAAGGCAAGTCCTATGCTAGTTTCATGTAGCATAAAAGAAAATGATATATAAATAGTAAGTAAAAACAATTCCTACTCTACTAAGCATATACCTAGTTTTCGTCTAAGTGAACTAAACTATGCATCAGGTAATTGTTTAGTAAAGATGTCAGCTAGGTTCAATTTATATTCGATATAATCAGGCTTTATTTAACCATTTGTAACATATTCCCTAACAAAATGATGTTTAATTTCTATGTGTTTAGTTCTTGAATGTTGTATTGGATTTTTAGTTAAGTTGATCGAACTAATGTTGTCAATCATAACTTTAGTATCCTTAAAGTTTAGATGTAGGTCTTTTAGAGTGTGTTTCATCCAAAGGAGTTGAGCCACACACTCACCCATTGCTATGTACTCAGCTTCGGGAGTAGATAATGCAACACAATGTTGTTTTCTACTAGACTAACTGACTAGGATTTGAACTAGAAGTTGGTAGTTGACACTTGTACTTTTCCTATCGAGCTTACAACCGGTATAATCTGAGTCAGAGTATCCAATTAGCTCAAAGTTACTTGATGCGGCACGAATTTTCTGCCTCCTTTGGGGATGACGATGTCAGGGAGGCTTGGAGGCCTCTTCAACCACAACAGTAAAAATGATGAAAGAGTGATGAACATGATGACAATAAGGAGAACGAGGACAAGAGATTTAATGTTGTTTAGAATTCAAATTCCTACTCCACGGATGAGCTCTAGAGTGAGCTCCGACGCTAGACACCTTTACTATAATCCCTCCTTCTTAGAAGTACTTCCGGAGGTGAAGAAGACCCCTTACAAATAGAAGATGTATACAAAGTAAAGAAAGTCAAGCTCGTATGAGCTTTCCACCTCCTTTTTCCTTCTCGGATATGTTAGTCCCCTTCTGATGATCAGTCTCCGTTAAGAAAATTTCTTCCCCTCGAGAGAGAGATTCTAGTGTGCAGAAGATGAAGTCGAAGTTGAATCCCCTGTTTCTTCTTCCCTTTCCTCCTTTTATACCTGCTGCCCCTGGAGCCAATTGTTCTATAACAAACTACTGGGATCACCATTCATGTGGAAGGCCCTTTCAACCTGAAGAATAATGCTGTTATGATGTTAGTGAGTGAAGGTTACTAAGAATCCTTTGTGGGGTCTTCTAGGTGTCTTGGTTTGTTATGCTACATAATAAACTCTCATAATAGAAAGTACCTTCCCCCTTCTTTACCCTCACTTTACCACTGGACCCTTCTTTCTTCTAGTCACCTCTTTTTATCCTTATCTAAACTCGACTATGTTTCCTGAGTTGCCCCACCACTAGCTTGGCTCATTTTCCTGACTAGCTTTCATATACCATTCTAATCATTCAAGTTGTGGTGCCTATACCTCAACTTAACTCTCCAAGTTGATATTTGACCTTGCTTTGGTCATTAGGCACATGCACTTATAACTCACCTCAACTTTCTCGAGTCGATGTTTTTCACTAACCCAACTCGCCTGCTTGTTGGGTTTCTAGCACCGCAGCGAGTGTGTGTTCAAACATGTTTCGTAAACATGTGCACAGCGGAAGAAATAAAAAATAATAAATCTAATTTATTACAACACACACACCACACGCATGCATAGTACAACATGTGTAGACATAATTATAGTTTCAAATTTTGCAATAAAAGGAAATTATTCTAGGTATACCTGACGTATCACGTGCAGCGGGAAAGGCATCAACCGGAGCGACTCTCGCTAGAATCGTCTCTATCCGTATCCATGCCGAGTATCGTCGGGATAGCTTCACAAAGCCATGAGCCTCGTGTCGAAGACGATGTGATCGAGAGAAGATTACGATCCGAATCAAAATTTGGATTCGAAAACGAGTCCCCAAAACTCGCTTCTCCGGAGAGGTATTCATCAACCATTTGACGAATCCTTCGTCCTCCACCTATGAGGATTACTGGAGATTGAATCCTCGGCAAGGTATCCGATGTAGGAGCTCCAAACGTCATCCAAACGATGCTCTGACACAAAGGGAGGAAGCTGTCCAGAATTCTGGACAGATTGGTGGAGGGGTTGCGCTGGCCCAAAGAGGATGGACAACTGCTCCTTGTTCACTTGAGCCAAGGTAAGTCATCGGAGGGTCGCCGGAGGATCGCCGAAGGGAACTTGGACGCTAGCAGTAGCTTGGACGGCGGCCAAAAGCTGGGCGGCAACAAGGTTGGGTGGCAACCTTGTTGGGCGACAACAAAGAGAAGAGAGGGAGGGGGCGGCAAGACTAGGATTAGGTTTTTCCAAAACCCTTAAGTCCTATTTTTATAGAGAACATATTCTACTAACGGTTATTGGTTCATAACCAAAAACCCATTAATCCGCTCCAATAACTTAAGTTAAAATAAACCGAACCGAGTTGGTCTATTTTAAGTTAAAACGAACCGAACCAACTTTGGTTCATTCGTTTAAAATAAACCAAACCCCTTTGGTTTATTCTTCACCATTGGATTAGAACCAAACCAATTTGGTTCATCCATCATGTCTTCATAAGACACGGCCCATCCAAGCATCCATTGTGACTGAAATGATTTCATGCTCGATACTTGTTTGGTCCAACCAAACCTAGTTTCTCTCGATATGAGAATCTCATTCTCAAGCTCGTTTTAAATCCTTCGGACTACGCTCGTTGTGCGTGTGACAAAATAGGTTCTCGGTTTATGTTGGCCGTCTATAATTAACCATTAATTATAGAACGATCATGAGTGACACCTAGTAGTACATCATGATCCCCAATTAACCGAAAGATCAACGATTGATCCAGAACTATTTCTGAAATCCTTCAGTAGCTACAATGAATCGTGCCCCATTCCCTTCGCACATCTTATACCCACTTAGTTCAGGACATGGTCTATAGTATCAGTCCACACTAGGTTGACTACATCACACCTAGTCCAAGTATCATTTTCTTGTCCTACGGATTCTAGTTACTGCAAATGTATCCAAGAGTACCTTACTTTAAATATGTAATGCTTTGGCCAAAGACTTTAGTAACAATCCGACGAGAGATCATGGGTATACATCTCCTCGCAAGGAGTGGTGAATCCTTTATAGGCTATTCAAACACCTTTGATCACTTCGACTTATGCCCAATCATGATGGGTCCACATCTCCTCAGAGATTCTTGCTTAAGATGTCAAAGCATAAGTCTTCATTACCAAGATGACTTGAATACCGCAAGTCAAAAGAACATCGCACTTAAGCTGCAGTAAGAACTTCATTGACATATCTATATATGCAGAGAACCATATGAAGTTTTATAGCTGGTCACTCTAAAGAGCTAGTTACCATAACTAGCATCCATGATTAACTCTGAACATCACAATGTCTCCAGCCAGTGAGAATCAGCTTCTTGGATACACCAAGGAGTATACTTCGTGCTAGTCTCGACAGAATTGATGGTGTCCAAATCCATCAATTCATCGACTAAGGATAATTTCGATACATCACAATTACACATGTAGAGATACTCACTAGTTGTGATTCAATTACAAATTCTCTCATGTTGTGAATCCTATCATGTACATTCAGATAATGAGTTTAAGATCTAATCAAATACATGAAAACATGTATACTCAAATAGTGAATATTCATTTATCATATAAATGGTTCAAATATAAGGCGATTGCCTTAGGATATCTCTCATATATTACTAATAAACTCCCACTTGGCCTAATTCCAATCGCTACGGTATCCAATACCATAAGCTCTAACATGAACCTCAAACTTACTTTAAGGTAATGCCTTAGTTAAATAATCTGCTAAGTTTTTTTTAGTGGGAATCTTCTCGATTTGTATTTTCTTCCTACTTATGATCTCTCTGATCAAATGATAGCAGCGAAGCACATATTTGGATCATTGATGAGACCACATCAAGTTCAGAGATGAACTTCTTGATCCAAACCTCTTCCTTTGCTGCTTCCAAAGTTGCAATGCATTCTGCCTTAGTAGCAGAATCCGCTATAGTGTCAAGCTTGGAACCTTTCCAACTTATTGGGCCACCATTCAAGGTGAATACATACTCAGACTGAGACTTGGAATCATCCTTGTCTGTCTTGACGCTGACATTCGTATACCCACGTATTACCATGTATCCTTCTCCATATATTAGGAATGCATCCTTAGTTTTATCAAGTACTTAAGGATCGTCTTAACAGCCACCCAATGATCCATTCCTAGATCAGACTGGTATCTGCTCGTGACACTCAGAGCATACGATACATCAGGCCTCGTACATAACATAATATACATGATAGATCCTATTGAGGATGTATAGGGAATCTTACTCATGCAAATCCTCTCGTCTTCTATGCGCGGACACATAGACTTCGAAAGGTGTATCCCATGCTTGATGGGTAGGAAACTTTTCTTGGATTTCGACATGCTAAACCTCTTTAGAACTCGGTCTATATATGTAGACTGTGAAAGACTAAGAAACCATTTCGATCTATCCCTATAGATCTTAATTCTGAGGATGTAGGTTGCTTCTCCCAGGTCTTTCATGGAGAATGTCTTGGACAACCAAAATCTTAACCGACTGTAAGACAGATATATCGTTTCCTATAAGTAATATGTCATCGACATACAATACTAGGAACATGACTGTACTCCCACTAACCTTCTTGTACACACAAGGTTCGTCCAGATTTTGTGAGAAATCAAACTTTTGATTGTCTCATCAAAATGGATATTCCAACTCCTGGATGCTTGCTTCAGTCCATATATGGACCGTCACAATTTGCATACCTTGGTTTTATCAACCGATGTGAAACCCTCAGGTTGTATCATATACACGTCATCGAGTAGGTTTCCATTAAGGAAAGCTATTTTTACATTCATCTGTCATATCTCATAATCATAATAAGCCGCTATGGCCAAGAGCATCCGAATAGATTTAAGCATAGCTACAAGTGAATAGGTTTCGTCATAATCAACACTTTGCTTTTGACGATATCCTTTCGCCACCAATCTAGCCTTATAGGTAATCACATTACCATCCATGTCAGTTTTCTTCTTGAAAACCCACTTGCACTTTATAGGCTTAATGCCTTCGGGTGGGTCAACCAAGTTCCAAACTTGGTTTTCATACATGGAATCCATTTCCGACTTCATGGAGTCAAGACACTTATCCCTTTCTGAACCTTTCAGAACTTCTTAATAACTGGTAGGCTCCTCATCATCAATGAGTAACACTTCGTTTGATTCACTTACGAGAAATCCATATCTCACAGGAATATTTCGTGTTCTACCAGATCTACGAAGATGTGTGATGGCATGCTAGGAGTCTCATTGGCTCCCATGTCCCCGGATTAAAATTTTCACTAATGAAAACTAATCCAGATGGGATGAGTTTCCTAAGCTCAACCATTTCATCGTCGTGCTAACGACTTGAGCAATCGCTTGAACAAACTAGTTGTTCAAGCAACAAAACTCTTCTACTTGGTTAGCCGCGGAAGAGACGACGGACGGATCACCAGTTTTTGTGTTTATCTTCGGGGTCCATGATTATACAAATACATATGGATGTAGACATGTATAATCAACACATACAAACATATTAATAAGAACATGCAAAGATCAATAATAAAACTTGTAAAACTTTTATACCTCTCGATCTTCTATCGTAAGCCTAACCTCCTTGTAGACTTCATGTGGGCGAAGATCCTCCACAAGTTGAAGTTTCCTAGATCTTCTTCAATCAAACGAAAGAAGAACTCTCCTTCCCTTCTTGCTTGAGCCAACCACCAAGCCACAAAAGCTTGATGCCGCCGGCCCCAAGAAAAGAGAGAACAAGATGGCCAACCAAGGAACCAAACAAGGGAACAATCCCTAGCTCCTAGTGTCGCTGGCCAAGAGGAAAAGAAGAGGAGAAGAGGAATAGGTTGAGCGATGACCAAGGTAGAGAGAAGAGAGATAGGTGCCGGCAACACCTTAGGAAGAAGACCTATTGTTTCCGCCCACTCCACCTCCCAAACCCTAGACACCCAACCAAACCCTAACCTTCCTAGGATTTCTTGTCGCCCAAGCTAATGATAGGCAAAACCCTAATCTCCAAAAACCATGAACCTCCAACCTCCTTGCCGCCCACTTTAAGCCCCCTTTTATAGAGTTAGGCTTAAGCCTTGTTTTAATCTCCACCGTCGGTTCTAGGGATTTAATCTCAACCGTCGGATCTAGAGATTTAATCTCAACCGTCGGATCTAGAGATTTAATCTCCACTGTCAGTTCTAGAGATTTAATCTCAACCGTCAGATCTAGAGATTTAATTTCAACCGTCGGATTTAGAGATTTAATCTCCACCGTCGGTTCTAAAGATTTAATCTCAACCGTTGGATCTAGAGATTTAATCTCAACCATCGAATCTAGAGATTTAATCTCCACCGTCGGTTCTAGGGATTTAATCTCAACCGTCGGATCTAGAGATTTAATCTCAACCATCGGATCTAGAGTTTTGTTTTCCATCATTGGATCTAGGCTTCATGAGGATTATATTAGGCTATGATAGGGACCATGAGGAGGAGTTGGATCTTGGCCACCCGATGGATCGGAACCACACAAACTTGATCCATCAATGATGTTCCATTCCACTAGAGGATCATCATTGAATTACCTCACCAACCCCCATAAATTAATATGGGCTCCACACATTATTTGTACATCTATCTCCCCGTGTTTAAGATATCGAATGTCCGTCAATTAATTGATTTACTGACCATCAATCAATTAACATCTAACTCCTCGAGTAGTACCACTCAACCTTATCATCATGTTGACTAAGTCAACCTGCAGGGTTTACATGATGAACCTTATGAGCTCCTCAAGGGGACATCATCAACCAAATATATATGACACAGTTTCCTCCTATAATTAACGGCACACCATGTAAATAATATTATTTCCCAACTTACCGGACATATTGATTCAATCCATTTAAATCTCACCTAAATTTAATCACCTCTATGTCGGTCCTGCTCAATACACCTAAGTGTACTAGTGTAACTCTATGTTCAAGACAAACCAATACCAAGCTACACTACAACCATGCCAATGGTTTGTCCAAAATTATCTTGGTTGTGAGCCTCTACTTATATTCTACAAGGGACTGATAACATGATCTTCTGAGCCACACCAAGCACCATGTTATCTACAATGTAAAGTATTAGACAATATGCACACATATAATAAATATAAAGTGCAAACAATGATCATGTGATTCTTATTTCAAAATAAAAATGTTCATACAAAAAAGCTAGGCTTTCAATATACTTCCCAACAATCTCCCACTTATACTAAAAGACTATGCTGTCATCACACTACCATACATCTGATCCCCATGTCCTCAACATGCCTATGAAACCCTTGCGCTGGAAGGGCCTTAGTGAATGGATCCGCCAGGTTATACTCTGATGCAATCTTGGCGACAGCTACTTCTCCTCGCTTTACAATCTCTCGTATCAGGTGGTACTTATGCTCTATGTGTTTACTCGCCTTATGGGCTCGTGGTTCCTTCGAGTTTGCAACTGCACCACTGTTATCACAATAAATTGTGATAGTTCTGGGCAAACCAGGAATCACATCCAAGTCCATCAAGAAGTTCCTGAGCCATACAGCTTCCTTGGCTGCCTCAGAGGCTGCCACATACTCAGCTTCCATGGTAGAGTCCGCCACGCATTTCTGCTTGACACTCCTCCATACTTTGGCTCCACCTCCAAAAGTAAACACAAACCCCGAGGTAGACTTACTCTTGTCCCTATCTGATTGGAAATCAGAATCCGTGTAACCCACAGGGACTAATTGATCTGCCCGGTAAACCAGTATATAATCCCTAGTCCTTCTCAGGTACTTCAATATATGCTTTACTACAGTCCAATGTCCCTGTCCAGGATTACTCTGATATCTGCTAACCATGCCCACGGCAAAGCAGATATCGGGTCTCGTACATAGCATAGCATACATGAGGCTTCCTACTGCCGAAGCATAAGGATCAACCTTTATCCCCTCTATCTCCTTTGATGTTTTGGGACACTTCTCTTTAGATAAAGGTACTCCATGCCTAAAAGGTAGAAAACCTTTTTTGGAGTTCTGCATGATAAAACGAGCAAGGATAGTGTTGTTGGTGCAGTAGGCACCTAAGTCGAACCTAAGTTTTGATTATAGCAAACGATACAAAGTTAAGCATATATTGTTATCTCATGAGCTAAATCAAGTGTGCAGAAAAGTCTCAACGCAGGAGCTGAAGGCTAGCGACACCCGGAGGAAGCCACGGTGGTCAGGAGACACTCAAGAGACTTCAGAGGGAGCCGAAGGAATTGAGTGGAAGGTCGGAAGCAAAAGCAACACGTAAGTACTGAGGTAAGCTCATGTGTGCGAGCGTAAGTAAGGTCGTATCCTCTTTACGGGGATGATCTTAAGCGTAGATCCGACCAAAGACTTCTTATAGATGGTCTAGGTCGAGATCGGATGGTCGACGACCATCGAAATTATGTTTTTGTTGAGCTAACCTTGCCTTGCAGCTAGCATCGATCATTGCCCGGCTTGGAGGACTCGATCGTACCAAAGCAATCATTGAAGGTCGCAATCGATCGATGATCTTGCCATCGATCGTGATGATGACCGTCAGTCGACTGATGGTCAAAGGATCAGCCTCGAGTAGTCAAGGCTTATCACCCCATTTCAAGGAGTTTTTGTGTCCATTTGTGATTGGTTGAAGACCCATTCGATGAGGGGCTCAAAGGCTATAAAAGGAGGGCTTGTCTTAGGGTTTTTCATCAATTCAAAAGCTTCCAAGTGCTTCCGATATGCTCCGACTCTCCGACATCCCTACGACGAAGCGCTGCCGAGACGACGACTAGAGCTTCAACCTCCAACCTTTAAAGTCGTCGGTAACGAAAGTTCTAAATTGTATTTCAGTTCATTCCTTTTAGTAAAGCTTTCATTATAACGAGGAGAGGGGGAGTGTCCTTCTACCTCGGGCTTTTTGTATCCGTCTAACTCCTACCTCCAACGAGGAGGAGTTCTTTAGTAGTTTGCCCTCCGTACGTGGTCAAGGACCACTAGGGCCTTGGAGTAGTAGCCTTCGGCTACGAACCAAGTAAATCTCTTGTGTCTATTGTCTCCTTTACTTTTTGTTTTGTTTATCTTTCCGCTGCATATAAGTTTTTTTTAAAACGAATTGTTTCTATCGCTATTCACCCCCCCCTCTAGCGATCCGATCGATCCAACAATTGGTATCAGAGCCGGGGGTTGCTAAGATTTGGTGAAACCACCAATCTAGACTTTTTTTACAGATTTATTTTTCTTTTAATTCTGTTTTTTTTTATTTTATTTCGCTTTGTTAAGTTTCTCTCCCGCACTACTAATCCAAGACGCGAGTCTTGGTACTTGCTTTCGTGTTTTTGTCATTGCTAGTTTCTTCGTCTTCGTCTCCTTCGGTCTTTTGTTCAAATGGCCCATCTTGAGAGTTTTAGCACCGTCCGACCTCCGTTTTACAACGGAGATGCCTTCCGTTATTGGAAGGGTCGGATGGAATGCTTTCTCAAAACCCAAATCGAGATGTGGATCATAATCCAAACGGGTTTCACACTTCCGACTAATGAAGTGGGTGACTCCTTGGATTATGATCAATGGACCATTGCAACAAAACGACAAGTCGAAGCCGACGCCAAGGCAACACAAATCCTCCAATGCGGCCTATCCAAGGAGGAGCTAAATCGCGTCGGCCCCTTCATAAGCGCAAAGGATCTTTGGACGAAACTAATCGAGTTACACGAAGGATCGGATCAAACTAAGGTTTGCAAACGTGATTTGTTGTTCAATAAATTGTACACACTAAAAATGCAGGAACACGAGTCCGCGACGCAACTCCACGCCCGTGTCCAAGATATAGTCAACAACCTACATGCAATCGGGCAAAAGGTTGAAAACCGCGACCTTATAAGGTATGTTCTAAACTCGTTTCCGAGGACTACCTTGTGGGCATCCATGGTCGATGCCTACAAGGTCTCCAAGGATCTTTCTAAAATTAGGTTAGATGAACTCTTTTCCGATTTCGAATTACATGAGCAGTCCAACTCGAAACCCAAGAGGGGTATAGCCTTGTTTGCAGGTTCAAAGAAGAAGAAAATCGCAAGCAAGCCACCACCAACCGAGGAGGAAGACGAGTCCGAAGAAGAAGTTGACCCAGAATTGACTGCCGAACTAATGAATCTAGCTCGAAGGATAGCCAAGGGACGAAAGCGAACCACGACTCGACCCAACCAAGGTAAGCCTAAAAGTTCTAATATTAGGTGTTATGAGTGTAAAAGGTTTGGACATATCAAGTCCGAGTGCCCCAAGCTCAACCACCGAGCACCTAAGCACAAGAAGGCCCTCAACGCGACATGGGAAGAAGCGTCATCCGAAGAAGACGAAGACCACGTCTTCATGGCAAGATCGATTGAGTCAGACACGGAGACCGAACCTGAACTTGAGTCAGAACCTGAGGATGACTTGGACTACGAAGCTACCTTCAAGTCAAGCCACGGATCCGCATCCGGTTCAAAAGATACCCTTAAAGTAAGTCGGACTTTATTTAATACTTTACATAATACAGTTAGGTTTTTGTCTAGGAAGTTAGCTAAGTTCGAGTCCAAGGTCGAGACCCTGGTTGAGGAGGTCAAACTCCTCAAACACAAGGTCTCCCTAACCTCTTCGACTAGTCGAGTTCAAGAGAAGGACTAAACTCGGGTTGAAAAACTCGAAGTTGAGAACTCACTCTTGAAAAGTCAAGTCGAAGATCTTAGGAACACGTTGGAAAGGTTCACTTCGGGATCCAAAGGACTTGACCTCCTACTTGGATCTCAAAGGGCTGTGTACAACAAGGCTGGACTAGGGTTTAACTCAAACACGACTAATAGGTCGTATATGTCAATTGTAAGTCGACGTAGGAAACATGTCCAAGCATGGGTCCCTAAGAACCTTTTGATTTCAACTCTAGGATCCAACCCGTACTGGATTCCCAAGGACCAAATCCACTATGTGGATAGACCGAACCGATTCAACGGTCTAGGGGGAGCCAGTACAAAACATGTTTGTGCTTTAACTTAGAAAGTTTGTGCTTTAACTTAGAAATTGCATGCTTTAACTTAGAAAGTTTGTGCTTTAAAACTTGTGAACTCACTTAGAACACGAACATAACCAACTAAAATTATTCGAAAAGATTGAGCCTCGGGGAGCCTCTTTTCAAAAACATAACCAACTAAAATTCTTCGAAAAGATTGAGCCTCGGGGAGCCTCTTTTCAAAAACATAACCAACTAAAATTCTTCGAAAAGATTGAGCCTCGGGGAGCCTCTTTTCAAAAATAACCGGTTAGACTAGGAATAGTCTTAGGTGAGTCGAGTCATCTTTTTCTTGAAAATGGCTTTGTCTAAGGAAGTGGTCGATGATCCGATAAAAGAAGGCCCCTGTGCCTCGCCACGACCTGGAAGCCATGATCTTGAAAAGGTAAACTTGACAAGCCTAGGGTTAAATCCAAATCTAACATAAAATTACTTGAACCTAAATCCACTTAATCAACTTAATTGGAAGTCATCTCACAAAAACCACATAAGTATAACATGCTTGATCATATAGACACAGGTGTGATGACCTAGGTTTAAAAACTTACAACCTTTTTTTTTAAAAAAAATTATAAAAAATCTAACATCCAATCCAACCACCTTGTGTGTAGGATCAATTGATGTTGGACAGCAGTTGCTCCCGACACATGACCGGGGATCAACTCAAATTCACAAAGCTTCGATTCAAACGACAAGGATCGGTAGCCTTTGGGAATAACGGCAAGCTCAAAATCATCGGATCAGGTGATATCGAGCTTAACTCGAATTTTGTTATTAAAAATGTATTACTTGTAGAGAATTTTGAATATAACCTGCTTAGCGTAAGCCAATTATGTGACAATAACTATAAGGTCGTATTTTTAGATAATGAATGTGTAATTAAAACAAATAAAACAGCTAAAACAATACTCAAAGGAACTAGGACAAATAACATTTATACAATTAACTTAATCAAATCCTCAGCCAAATGTCTTATGACACAAGAAGAGGAATCATGGTTGTGGCACCGATGACTCGGTCACTCGCACCCAAGACTCGTCCACAAGATGAGTCAGAGTGGCTTAGTCAGAGGCTTACCCAACCTCAATAACTTGGTTAATAAAATCTGTAATGCTTGTCAACAAGGAAAACAACCTAGGACACAACACAAGTTAACTAACCAAGAATGAACCTCAAGTATACTTGAGCTCCTGCATATGGATCTATTTGATTCACATGGAGCCAAGTCACTCAATAGAAGTCAATATTGCTTAGTCATAATTGACGACTACTCCAGGTTTACCTGGGTTAGGTTCATCAAACATAAAAATGATACCCTAGATCAATTAATCAATCTATTCAAATTAATCGAGAATCAAAAAGACCTTAAGGTTAAAAGACTTAGAAGCGATCATGGTGGTGAATTCGAAAATCAAAGGTTCACCGACTTCTGTAACCTAAACGGATACCACCATGAATTCTCTTGCCCTAGGACCCCTCAGCAAAATGGCCTAGTGGAACGGAAAAACCGAACTCTACAAGAAGCCGCTAGGACCATGTTGAACGAATACGACCTACCCGATAGGTTTTAGGCGAAGTAGTCTGACATGCTATGTCCAAAATAGGATCCTTATGGTAAAAAGGCACCTTAAGACCTCGTACAAGATTTATCACGATAAAATACCTAACATCAAGTACTTTAGGGTATTTGGGTGTAAGGTACATATCCTAAACACTAAGGATTACCTAGGGAAATTTACATCCAAAACCATGACCGGAATCTTTCTAGGATACTCGACTACAAGTCGAGCTTATAGAGTATATAACCACGACACCCTTAGAGTCGAGGAAACTATCAATGTAGTATTTGATGAAGTACCCGAACCTACAAAACCCTTATTGACCCCAAGTGTTGAGCCCACTGATACCAAACTCGTCTCCGACCTTGAGATCAAGTCTAATCCACATCAACCAACTTCTCTTGTCGACCAAGTGACAAGTGATCCGAGTCAAACTAGTGTCCAACCAAGTCACCCCATTGATCAAGCATTAGGTGGTACAAACCCAACCCAATCTAGGATTCAGACTAACCACCCTATCGATCAAGTGATAGGAGATCCTAATCTAGGAGTTCGAACTAGAGCATCCTATAGGAACCTTAGTCAAATTTCCTTAATTTCAAAGATAGAACCCAAATCAATTGAACAAGCTCTTCTTGATCCCGATTGGATTATTGCAATGCAAGAAGAGGTAGCTCAATTTACTAGGAATGAAGTGTGGAAATTAGTACCACCACCTAAAGACAAAACGATAATTGGAACAAGGTGGGTGTTTCGAAATAAGCTTGATGATAAAGGTGAAGTAGTTAGAAACAAGGCTAGGTTAGTCGCCAAAGGGTTTAGCCAAGTCGAAGGCTTAGATTACGACGAAACCTATGCCCCAGTAGCTAGACTCGAATCCATTCGAATGTTGCTAGCTTATGCCGCACATCGAGGATTTAAGCTATTTCAAATGGATGTTAAGTCGGCATTCCTAAATGGATACATTAAAGAAGAAGTTTATGTTAGTCAACCCCCCGGATTCGAAAATCTAGATAAACCCGACCATGTTCTAAAACTTAAGAAAGCTCTCTATGGACTTAAACAATCTCCTCGAGCTTGGTACGAGAGACTTTCAATCCATCTTAAGTCAAAAGGGTTTAACCAAGGCTTAGTTGACCCAACTCTCTTCGTAAAAGACTTAGGTAAAGAAATACTCATAGCTCAAATTTACGTAGACGATATAATTTTTGGAACCTCTAACTCAGCCTTACTAAACGAGTTCGTTTCACTCATGGAAAGTGAGTTCGAAATGAACTTGGTAGGCGAGTTAAGTTTCTTTTTAGGTCTACAAATTAAACAAACTAAGGATGGTATATACCTATATCAACAGAAATACACTAAGGAGTTAATTAAAAGATTTGGAATGCAAAATGCTAAGATAATAAACACCCCAATGGCGATTAATGTTAACATAGGAGAAGACCCTGAAAGTAAGTCCATTGACTTAAAGTACTATAGGAGCGCGATAGGAAGTCTCCTATACTTAAGCTATGAGTCGACGACATCCTATTCGCGATGAAGTATGTGCGCCAGGTTTCAAACCTGTGCTAAGGAGTCTCACCTAACCCTAGTTAAGCGTATCCTTAGATATCTTAAGGGTACACTTAACGTTGGTATTTGGTACCCTAGATCTACGGAGTTTGAACTAATCGGCTACTCCGATTCGGATTATGCCGGTAGTAAGCTCGATAGA